>OX383895.1:8394134-9644134 GCA_947532125.1 Saturnia pavonia | reverse complement strand
AAAATCAATATTTAAGGCTAGCTAAGAGGTGTAGCCTAATTCTAGATAGCCAATACTATTCCTCGTGAATCTGGTTATCATATATTAAAATAATTTTTCCAATACGACTGGTAGTTTCAGGGATTAGCGTTTTTAAACAAACAAAAACACTCTTCCGCTTTATTATATTAGTATAAACGTACAGAATGGAGGAGTCACGTACAGTCGAAAGTCTACGATTTTGAAAATGAAAGGAGGCGACAACTAGACCTGAAGCGAGACCATCTTAAAAGCAAACCGCCTCCTGACATAACCTATAATTTTGCCAATGATGTCCTGACGTGCGCGTGTGGTCGCACGTTCTCTCACAAAATATTTTATGTCAGCCACCTAAGGGCGAAACATCTAGCCCAAAGAACGAGCTAGTCGCCGTAGCCGAAATCGGCTAGGAAAGGATGATGATAGATACGAGTATATTGGGTTTCTTTGTTTTCCTGAGGTCTAATATTTCACGGTTAGCACTCTTTTTGATAAAAATAATGGTCTCATTCGAACAATTTGTTGTAAGAAAGGACTGTGAAAGTGAAATAGATGTTTTTAGAGAATGCTTTGGTCAACGAAGCAAATGTAAAATAGTTATTAATTGAAATTTTTGCACTATTCTAAACGCAGAATATTTTGTTTAATCATGTCACTCTTAATATATGTCTTAACTAGCTGTGCCAGCGGCTTCGCTCGCGTGAACGACAGAAGAAATTGTAATTTCATAAAATTTTAATAACTTTTTATTGAATGAAAATATCGTGATTTTTTTAAATTAACCAAGGATCTAAAGATTAAAATATATTTTTTTTATTAAATTCTATCTAGTAGTGTATAGATTGATGTATGCCATAATTGTATTGGGAAAATGAATACTCAACTTTTAAATATAGGATACATCATTAAACAAACATCAGCAGAATCCACTTTGTCTACTTTGCGTATATACTTTATACGTGTGAACTTGTTAGTTCAAAGAGAAACAGATGCGCCGTTTCTGTTGTCATTAATTTACGCCAATTTACGTTTTAATACATTAGCCGTCGCGTCGGCTGAATACAAAACAAAAGACGTCTTCAACTTTGCGAGTTCATTTGAAAAGTGGCGGTTCGCTCGGCTGCAGAGCAATAATAAGGCTGGAAATAAAAAGTGAGCCAGTTATGAAGCGTTTCAGTGGCGGGTTGTTTTATTTACTCATATATCGTGCTCATGCTCGCCGCATCGCGCCGAGAACCCGCGAGAATTAAGAGTTCTGTTGGACACTGTGTGATGAGCGTAAGCGGTTATGAGTTTAAACGTTCAATATATGTATACTTTTTTTTATTAATTATTGGTTTAGTGTTTGGCCATAATCTCACCTGATGTTAAGAGACGATGGAACGCACCTGTACGTGCTTGGCGGCAGATTTTGGACTTGAGGGCGATATAGCTAGTTGGTATTAGAAAATGCCCTACCATCATGTCGTACACGCTACCACTGAGCCATCGCTGCTTCATTACGAGAAAAATATTTCAATTTTGTAATTTCGTTTGACCAAACCACAACTTTTGTTAAGTACGATCGAAGAAGACTTGAGTATTTAATACCAGGTTCTTGACTTATAGGAAAACATACGAGCGTTAAAATATACCTCATTATGATAATATGACTTCGCTGGCTCGGCCACCTAGAGAATGGGGGAGGATCGAGCAGTCAAAAGAGCATGCTTGGGACGACTAAATGATCGACCCAGGTATCGCCTACGTGGTATAGCAGAGCCAGATTTGTCAGATTCAAGCCGACAATTGGCAAGAAACTCCGCAGGATCGATATATAAGTGGCGTGCTCGTTTCAGAGGCTAAGACCCTTTTTGGATCACTAAGCGAAAATAGTTAGTTATTTAGTTTTTTTTTTATATTAATTATAATAAACCACTGCATGCCGTTTGTTATTTGGTTTTAATATTTTCAGACCTTCTATTCGTGACGCCAGCGGTATTTAAAGAATGGCTATTTATTAAATGCAATTTATCCGTCAGATACACTTACATTACTAAAATAGACTTTCTTTAATATAAAGTACAGTGTACGTGTATTCATAATGACTATTGTTGTACGATCACGATCGAGTCGCTTCATTTCAATCTAAATCTAACACGTTTGATCTTTATTTTTAACCGTTTTTTATTACTTGTAACTTTCCAAATATTTCTGTTGAAATATTTTATTTCATCATTAATTTTCGACTTCTTTTGTTTCTTTTATTTATGATTGTATTTGTGTAAATCTTTTTTATAATAGATTTGTCTTTTATTAGAAATAATAGGCTTGTTAACCCTAGACATAATGTAAGAAATGTATTAATTTGAAGCTGAAAAAGAATTTAAACATACATTAATTTTATATTAGTTTCTTTGTTAAAACTAAAAGATTTCGTTCTCATATTTTTAAATGTTATGTATTTGTACAATATGATTGCATGATGCAACATCCCGTACTTATCAAAGCAAGCATGATTCATGAGTGAAGCAATACCCTACTTGTCACCAATGGTGATAGACCTTCAACAGTTTAGCTTTTCACTTAAAACAAAAGGGTATTATGAATAGAATACTCGCGGTGTTCAGTTCGGGCGCGTCAAGGTCGAGTTTACCAATATCGGTCACTTAGTTGCTATCTGAGGTCGGTTTATGGTATGTTCAATGATAAAAACCTTTCTAATCTTCTAAGTGCTATGTAAACCTTTAGTCGAAAAACTAACTATTCGTAGCCTCAGGATCATAGGTAGGTTATCGGTTATTTTTCTATTCCAACGTTTAAAAAATGGTTTTTATTAGCTAAATATATATAATTGCTCGTTGCCCGTGGGAAAGAAGAGACACGTAAAGTTTGTCTTGAATGAAATATCGTAATATGAAATACACTAATATCGTATCTTTTACAATTAGACCAATTTTTTTTAAATAAATATAATTACATATGTTATCCTTTTAAAACTATCGCTAACATATTATTATAGGCTGGATAGGACCAAGACTTACGCTGATTATTTTCATGTGATATGTGTAGTCAAGCATTATATTTCTATTTACTACCTAAATAATGTTTACATTTAATTATATATTATTTTTAATGTATGATAATGGGATCATACCTACCTAAGCAAGCGATTATTCGTAAATAACATGTATTTAAAATGTCGCTGTCGCTTATGGCTAAAATCGCTGTCATTCCAACTTTTATATTATGCACTTCAGCCGAGCATTACTTTGTGCATTACAACATTATTTGATATATTTTTTGGGCAAATATTAACATTAAATTCGACGAAATGTGTGTATCGTTCGTGGACTACCTGTGTAATGGTTGCAATGTATATTTTAATTGATATAATACCTAATTTGTTTGAAAACTTAATTTATTTACACAAAGAAGTTTGCAAATCCTTATCATCAACGTACCGTGCGAAAGTGGTTTCCCTCCTTCCTATGATATTGGATTGTTCAAACGAGGCGTGAAGAGGCATTTTAGTAGGCAGGCATGACATCGAAGACTGCTGATGAAATTTGTATCACCAGCGGTCGCCGTTGTTTGTGTACTGTACCCAACTTACAGTATTCTGTACAGTCATTTTGCCGAGGTAGTATAAAAAAAGGAGAAGACGAAAATTTACAGAAAGCTCATTATGTCGACGTACATCTAATCTGGAAATTCCTCAGTGTTTATTGCCTTTGATGTATAGCGTACACTTATGTGTATAATTATAATTAGTTTAGCATACCTCCACTCGTGACCTTGGCCCAATAATGCCTGGATATTATCGTAACTGCGGCCAACATAAATATTAAAGTATAAATAACATACTGTAGAGAACCTCTATTTAGTATTGAATTTGATCAAGACAAAATTTTATCGATTTTTTTTGCAATAAGTGATGCATAGCAGTCATGTTCGTCTAAAAGGCCAGCATATTAATTTTCTAGGTTGACATAAGGGCGGCCATTGTCGGTACTTTCATCTTTTAATAATTGTCTATGTTCTTGGACTGGATTTTTATTACCATCAACTGGTGAACAGTAATTAATGAAGAATGAAAATTAAAAATAAAATTTCATTACACTGGTATCCTAAATACAGTTATTCAATCAATCGGGTTCATATAGAGATTTTTGGCTTTTTCGGATATTCCTTTTGGCTTCTTGATGTAAGTTGACTAAGTTGAAAACATGAAAGCCATTCCAAGTCCATTATTTTGCCTATAATGAAGGTAAAGTTAGATTTATCAGTAATGGAGACTGTGTAGGATTGTGAAAACTGGTTCAACATAATATACAATAAGACATGTTGTACCAATAGGAGTATTACAGACAATGTTATATACGTATGTATTATTAATAATTCAAATTTCAATATGCGAATATTTCATGTTTCAAAGAATACGACGACTTTAAAGTGAAACAACATTAATTTAAATTTTGAACAGTTTTATTATTATGCTATGATGTTGCACATTTTCAGCAATGATAATTGTAAGATAAGACTTATCACTGATGCGGCAAGCTTTTTACGTTTTTAAATAATAATTAAGATAAAGGATGGCCGTTTGAAAAAAGGTATTGCACGGTCTCCAAAATATCCAAACGAATATTTATAAAAGCAAAAGTAACAACTGCATGTTTGTTACCTTTTTACTACTAAATCTCTGAACTATGATTTGAATGATATTTGGCATAAAGGTAGCCTGGGACCTAGAGAAGCTCACAGTACGAAAGACACGCAGAAGTAGTAGCTAGTATAAAATAAACCTTTATTATTTTCAATATAAAAACATATTTGCCAATAATTGTGCATTTGTTCCCGAATAATATATGGAAATAATTACACAATGTAAATGTGGAGATTTTCCGTGATCATTCCCAACTCGGATCCGTAGTTCTATGCCAAACGGTCGACTTCCTAAAATGTACGAACAATAAATATACATTTATTCTAACACAAAAAATATATAGGTACAGAAGGTCCGCTCCTAGTCTTATTATTTTAACTTCTTACGCTTGAAGGTAAGGCTATTGAGGATCGTATTTGAGCATCCGAATACACAGCAATTGTAATACGACCGTTGATTTATATGCAGGTTAGATTACTATTTGAAAAGTCCTCTTTACGTTGTTAAAAGTGCCGTTAAAATCGGTTCAGCCGTTTTGGAAATTAACTCGGACAAACAGACAAATAAAAAAAGCGTTTTTTTAGGTCTCTAACGTTCCAATATCCATATAAGCTATGAGTTTCACAAGTAACAAAGTTTTTATTTTGAAATTATAAAGTTTTATGAAGAAGACTAGCTGTGCCCGCGGCTTCGCACGCATTTACCATTATCCTTCGCAAAAACAAATTACTATACCAATTATCAAAAACACAACGTTGTATAGTTCCAAATTGTGGCAGCGTCATATCTTGACGACAAACTTCTTAAAACTTTAATAACTTTTTATTGAATGAAGATATAGTGATAATTTAGCATTTTGATAAGGGCCAAGTATCAAAGGAGTAAAACAAAGAAAACGGTCAAGATCTATCCAGTAGTTTTTGCGTGTTTCACGCAAAGAGGCAAACCTTAATAATTATATCTATATAGATATCTGTTTATCCTCAATTCCACAATACCCGCCACTAAAGTTTTCATACTTGTTCCGAGATTGCCTGTCAAGCGTGCGTCTATGTATGTGTGAGTAATTGTTCGTAGCGCGCCTTCTTTACTCATTTTGCTTTTGTAATTTATATTAATTATGTAAATTGTACGGTGCCCGTCGTGTAGTGCTGTGAACCAGTACACTTGCGTGATGAAATTGATACTATAGAGAAGTTAGCGTAAATTTCGTATGAAGCGCAAAAAAATATATATCTATAGTAGGTATGTACATAGTTTTTTCTTTTTATTATTTACTCAATTGCTGAACGTCGTTATACATATCTGTCCAACATGCATGTCTCATTCGTTCGCTGATGGGAAAGATCTAATAAATATTTATTTCTCTTCAATTTCACATTATGGCGTCAACCTTCGCTCTCACTAGTTCCTCACTACAAAAACTGTATTTTTACAAAGTATAACTTTAATGGCAAATTTACGTTTATCGTTAAGAATACTCTCATGCTAGAGAAAACTGCCAATCGAAGACAAAACCATGTAACATAATTTTAAACAATGGTTATATGACTTCGCGATACAATTATTATACTGTTGGGCTGAGAGATTCCAAGTTCCTTTCTCAAACGGAACGGACGTATGTCTAAAAGAACATGATTTTTTTGCCTGATGGTAAAAAAGATCAGATCAACTAGAGATAAGCAATCCTTCGCCGGTCGCTGCTGTCATGCCGACCTGCAAGCTCGATCAGAGTGCCGCTAAGGTCTGCGTTACACCTGGTTTATGGTGGTCGCGATATACATTTATGTCAGCAGGAATAGAACTAGTTTCGACGCACCACTTCAAGTGATCATATTATACGGGTACGATATGAATATCAAGGTGGAAACGGATACGTTTAACAATAATACCGTTCGTAATACCCGAGTTAAGCTACTCGGTAATGACGTATGGTAGATACACGAAGCGAGATTCAACATGGGATGATCACGCTTCGTTTCATCGGTTATTGCGAATACATTGTGTTACCTAACCACTCCATTCGTGTAAAGATCGACATGGGTTCTTAATTAGACATATTAATTATGTATTATATTAGCTGTATCAGTTAATTAGACAGGTAGAGTGTTGACTTTAGGTGTCGACGATCCCCTGTTTGGACCAGGGTCTATGTGTGGAGTACATAGGGTTTTCGTTGTGAAGCTAGCTGAAGCCTAGTATGAGATTTTATAATTTTTAAATATGATAAAATATGTTTACCGCGCCGCGCCGCTTCAACGTATCCGAGTGGTACCCTATCGTTTTTCTCATTTCCAATACTTGCCTACATCTTTTCAGATTGCGTGACATTGATGGTTACTGCGCTGCTCTTTAGTGCCGTATCGTGAAGTTAAAATATAAGCGTGTATAAAATACAAAAATATTTTTCAATTCTGACTGGTACTTCCAGTACTGGTACTCTTGAGTTTTATACTAATAGTATAGATTTAAAAATGATTAAAACTCATATTCGGGACATCTTTCACATCTTGAAATTAATTTGTAAAGTAAGTACTGGTAATTTTATTAATAACGCAAAATAGGCGTTATGCCACGAACAGATAGGAATTCAGTTGCACAGAAGATACGAACATTTAACAGTAGACGCGGTAATCTAGAATTTTCCGTATTTAGGCAATAAGCAATAAGCTGACCCACTTATCAACGCCTCGTACAGCCATCAGCGAGCCTCGAGGACGTATATGAGTTATTGCCCCGCAGTGTAGGTACGTACGGGAATTGATTCTGACGCGGGGCGAAAGAAAAATGAATAACACTAGAGATCGTATAATGTCAAATATAGTTATGTAATCAGTACTAGCTACGGGTGAAGCTACGTGATTGGCATTAACAGTCTGTTGATTTGATTGCCATTGGTACTGTGAAATACGGAATATTTTCGTAAAAAATATATAAAGAATTATAAAATATTTTTTTATAGTTATAGACTCCATCGTCTTTGTTTCTTTTAGATTTACTAATTAATGGGTTTTGAAAAGTTTATAATATCTACTGTTTCTGAACATTTTTCTGACATATATTTTACTTAACAATTGATAAATAATTGCATTTGGTAGATTAGTACTCTCTCACTTAGCTAAAATATTCTTATATTAAATAATTATGACTTCAACACGGTAAGAGACGCAAGCAATAGTTTAATATTTAAATTCCATGTTGCTATGATCGTTTACTTTTATAATCACGACCTTTATCAAGCAGATTCTTCATAAAAATGTTAATATCACGTTGTCTTATTCGCCGTACTTCTTATTATAATGTGAAGTTTCCTCGACACGATTTTTAAGGTAACACTACACACACGGATTAAACGACACGAGAAACATATGACCGGTCATATATCGTAGGGTTCGGCCTCCATAAAGTAGCGTGAAGGTAGGTTCACGCGATTCCCCACGCCTCTATTCAATTTATTGCTATTTGACACCAGACGCGTGTTCACTTCGAGTGTTGCCATATTTTTTTGTAAAAGTTCAGTCTTTTGTTTTAAGTGTGTGATATCTTCGTATAATGTATTTGGTTAGGTTACATTGTAAGATTTAAGAGGGAGATTTTTACCTCCTTGTTAATTTATTTGAGATTACATATAACAATTTCATACCTATCGACCACAATAATTGAAAAAAAAGGTGATTTAAAAATCCTATTTAACATTGAAAAATTTACGCTTGTATAACAAATAGTATATATATATATATATATATATACGTGAAGTGGATTATAAATATAAACTGGAAACATGCATTTTGAGTTGCCATAACATGGTAACCACCATCTTGTTTGAACTCATTTTGAAGATTACAGAAGACTACACGTTAGGCTTAATGGACTTGTATCCAGTGGCCATAATAAATATATATATATGCTAAAAACTCTAATGGTTTTTCCTTTATTAGGTTTGCCAACTGTACAATTGTACGAGAATTCTAATGCGAACAAAAAATACAAAAAAATATGCTAAATATATAAACTAATTACAGACAAATATAACATGCCCTAAGTATATGCTATTATCGTGATGCACAAAATAATTAAATTAACGAATAACAAACTAAAGCTATCTAAAAACAACAATAATTACTTAATTGTCATTCTTTCACCAGAGTAACAGCATATTCGGTATTTTAGCAAACCGTCCACATGAATGTCTGTCTATTGTTAAAGTTACGAGTAGGTATACTGCTGTTGTAACAGTTTTGTGTTGATTAAAGAAGACATTCATGTCTTCTAAAGAAAACAAAAACAAATACTTGTACAAAATGGTCTTCTGAAGTGATACCGACCATTAATTATCCTGTAAAATAAAAATCATTATAAAATAATATTTCAACACAATAAATAATATGGTTTAACAAATAAATGTATAATTTTACATAACGTTAGATATTATAGATAGAATATCTAATTGTAGATAGCATTATTTTTATTAATTACTTGTGTTTAGCACTATTACATAGCCCTTATGAAAAAGAAATAAATTTGATTAAAATCCGGTAGACATTGTAGACAAGTACGCCTCCAAAAGTATAAACTGTTTCAAGGCCGATATAGTTTCCCACTACGTAGATTAAATATAATTTCCTAAGGTCGTTTTAATTCGCAACGTATGTACCTACATAGCGAGAATTTGGCGTCTTATTTATTAGAAAATTCAAAGCAGAACAAAAAACAATTGTGATAATGTCTTACTTAGTCATATTGTTCTCTTATGTATTGAAACGAAATAATTAATACGAAGTGCATGGCTGTCCGGATAACTTTAAACAGTCTTACCTCGGTTAACAGACATTCGTGGCGCATGTTTGTTTATCAACGTTGCCTCGTGTCGTGTCTTGTTGTATTAGTCGTTCGACGTCACACGGTTAGTGTGTTAATTTTTAATTATTATTCCTTTTAAATTCTATATGTAAAAACAAAAATATGTAGTTATCGATCTATGTGAATGATGAATGTGTGCGTGTGTATGGATTTTGGTCTTTTATTTAATATCAGCGGCGCCTCGCGGTGGTACCGTGCGCGTTTATTACGCAGTAATTATTTTCGTATCGTAATTCTATTGTTACTCGTATTAAGCTTCCCGTTTACTATCGTTCAAGCCGTTTTTCAGTTAAATTTGGACATACAAACAAACAGACAAAAAAAATAATGCTATATTCGTGATCAGTATCCTTTATAATAGACTAGCTGTGCCCGCGATTCCGCATGCGTGGACTGCAGAATGCCGTCAGTTGCTCTGTCGCTGCTGCCCCTATTCAGAAGACGGAAGATAAAAATGCTAATTGTGGGTGATCCTTAGAAGATAGATATATACTATCCCTATTATTTATCGGTATTTTTAAGATCTACAATTGTGTTGAATATTAATTTGATATATCTCATATGGTTAATTCAGCATAAGAGTATTATCATCTATGTTTATTTCATATGTTAATGTATCTTACAAAATATGTCTTATACCCTAGACATATAATATAGCTATGAATTAAAACAAAAAACACATACATCGAATAAGTTGTTTTCGCGTGAATAGAACACTGACAGACAGAGAGATCTTGAGTTTTATAATATGTAGGTATAAGATGTCTTTCATGAAATTTGGAAAAATACACGTACAAACAGAACTACAGATTTATTAATATAGAAATTGATTATATTTTTCGTCTTAAGTCTCCTTAACAAGTCGATTACGATAATTGTGGCGAACCTCTTATTGTCATTTTGTGTGCAAGTAGATATAAGTTATGTGCAACTTGTCGCCCATCTCTGTAACTACACCGACTATTATTATATTTTCAAAATTAATGTCTAAAATAGCTTTCAGCAAATCGTTTTGATTTAAGATAGAAATCAAACCCACCACCACGTCTTTTGCCTTTTGTCTTTTGCTTTCACAAAGCGATACCACTTAGTGAAGAATAAAATTATAATATGTAAAATTATCAACTCGTCCTATTGCTTTTATATGCAAATCGCAAAACATTTTTATCCTTAGGCCATCTCATTGTTCCGTGACCTTCGTGTGTTATAACTTTAAGGATACGCCTCGCGTAATAAATCACGTGCACTTCGATTTCCTGTACACTCTGCCAATTATTTCTGCAAGTGAAATTACATGGTATGTCCCCGTTGAACTCGTCGTTATTTCCTTGTTCATAAATTACGTAGTGGAATTATACGGCAGCGGAAAAAATGCTCGCGGGTGATTATTATTATGCAAAATTAATCTATTTTCCCTGACTCTTGAGCTGGTTAAGAATTATCGAAGAATAACGTTAACTTCTGGATGACAGCACGACGGAGTTTTTTTTAATATGTAAGCAATTACATAGGTATTATGATACTTGCTGTCTAAACTTGTGTCGTTTGTCGTGTACTATAGTTTACTGCCTGTATGTGGTAATGTTTTGCTTTTCTTAGCAGGTATTCGAAACCGCTTACGGCTCATCCACATAAAAAATTATAATATTAGACTTTTAACAATTCTAAAAGCAATGTTGGCTCAGTGGTAGTGTGTACGAACATCGCGTCGATCGACGTGAGTTGAAATACCTGCAATGAGCCAGATCTTTCGGTAAAGCAAAACATCGTTATAAAAACCATAGAATGGTGGTAAGGCTTTTACTAATGCCCGCATGGCATCCTCAGTTGAAAATCTATCGGTTAGCACGAATAGGTGTGTGCAGCTGCATTTGAGAGCCAGTTTTCCACTAGGCTTAGCGTGGGCCCAATTATCTTGGGCCACATCGTCTCTTAAGATCAGGTGAGATAGTGGCCACAACGCCAAACCTATAATGATAAAAAAAGTTAACTTACAAGAATCTATACAAGCGGAGGGAGATACGGACTAAAGATCTTGGTATCTTTGATCAAATTACAGGGAGGATTAAGTACGCAAAATTTTCGATTAAAACTTGTTTCCGTTTATGAAATAAACGTTTACTGTGGTTTTTAATTGTTGTATTTTACTTATGGCATTGGAGAGGTTGACGTCAACCGTTCATGACATTAAAAAATAAAATTACATGTCATTGCACCGAGATTTAATCACTCACCATCAAGACATATGTACTATGTGTCGAAGATTCTAATATTTTGAACCGAGTCATATACCTAGAAGCAAAAACAGTAATATCCACTTTCAATGAAAAAGTTGTAAAAAGTATTTTTATAAACAATGCATGCAACATTTTTATTGTTACATAGTAAAAATAATTAAAATCGATAAATAAAAAATGGCTTCTTTTGCTTCTATCGACTTACTTGTAAACCATATAGAAGATGACATTTATGATCATGATTTAAGATATTTTATACTACAGTTGAGGTCTTTTATACAATATAGCTAAAGTGCCCTTTTTCAATATTTATCTTATGCGAGAGCATAAAAGCTCACTAGGTTGCCGTTCTGATATTAGCGAGGAACATCTGTTATTGCGTTTGCCTAGTCTGGTTTGCCCAGTCTATAGTTAGGCAAATAAGTACACGGTGAATAAATAACGCCACTGATCAATATGCAGTGAAATCCTCACGTTGGACTGTTGTGCGCTCTCTACTCAATATAAGACTTGATCCTAATACATTTCGCTATACGATATAATTCTTAAATTAACTAATATTTAATTAGTTTATTAATTAATTAATAACTCTGATTAACATTCTCGAAACAATCGATGTAAATCCAAAAATCCATGTAATCCCCTTAAGTAGATTCACTAAAGAGTTTTTTTTCGTATTCATATAAGGGAGTGTGAAAATATGTGGAGAATATTGTTATTTTAGGTTGGTTAAAAATTACTTTCTTTGTCGTAATCTTTACTTATATTGCATCTTTTAATTTTGCTATTATAAATCAAAAACATAATAATACTTTATTAGCTCAATATCAAATTCTAAGACATACCACAATTCACCTAAGCTACGCGCTAAGCCTAGAGGGACCAGCTCTCGAAATAAACCTATACGTACACTTACACCTAAACCTTTATAGGTCCTTGGCAACAGATTTTCAACTTCAGGGTGAAAGCTAGCCAGGCGAGCTTCAAAAAAGCCAAACCATCATGTTTTCATTCACCGAATGTTTATTGAAGGATTCGAATCCAAGTCGATTGACGGGGTCTTCGAACAAGCTACCACTGAGCCATTATAGATACATATCCAAAATAAATGTGAAATTAAAAATGCCTATATTTTCAAATAAAACATCTTATTGAAAATTCTTGAAAAACGATAGCAGTTGAGATGAATAAAATATTTTTTTTCTACTGTGAAGCTGTTTTTATAAATAATAAACAAAAATTCACTATGTAGCCAGTATATAAAAAAATAATAGGCATAAAATAAATGCAATCTTAAAAAAATATTCCCGTTAAAACGGTTTAAATTGACGATTAATTATTATCAACGAAATGTATCTCTTTTGTCTCATCAGCCGCGTAAAATATTCGATACGCTTCGTTCATTAAACCAATTAAAAAACTTTCCAGACCATATTTTGTCTTACCTTCACTCCAGTTCCTTTAAATTAATCATTTTTATTATCGGTTATTTTAGTATGAATCGTAACGGTGATGGTACGATAAATTAATTCAATGTTAAGTCCACTGATAAACACAGGCCTCTCGCAATTCACTCGAAATATATACTTCACGTGCAAGATACTGCAGTGTCCGAAGACAAAATCTTTAACCAGTGTGTGTTGCCAGTGACGACAGATATTGTTGAGATTTGATCGCTATGTGAACAGAAAGCTCCATAGCAATGCAATAAAGGGTAATAGAGAATGTTATACTCAGAGTTTATCTGCATGATCGAATCAGAAATAAGGAAATCCGCTCAAAAACTAAAGTCACTGATATAACCCTATTTTTTTTGAAACTTAACTGGCTATGGCTGGTGCATGTAACTCGTAGAAAGGATGGCCGGTGGGGCCGAAGAGTTCTCGAGTAGCAACCTCGTACCGGAAGGCGAAGCGTGTGCAGACCAGCGACAAGGTGAAGTGACGACCTGGTGAACGTTGCAGAAACCACCTGCATGCGAGCAGAATAAGACCAATCGTTATGGCTTTTTTTTAGAGGCTTATGTCCTGCTGTAGGCGTTATTCGGCTTAAATGATAATGATACCTATATTAGTTGTAGAGTACCTTATCCGTTTAAAGAACTTGTTACTACACCGAAGAAACCAAGAAAATGCTGAATACCACGCTGTGGAACTTAAAAGTAGTTAAGTGGCGTCTGCCGACTTTAATGCTTACAAAGTTATTCGTTTGAAGTAAAAGAGTCCCATTCAATAAAATGATTTATCTTTTTACGTGAGAATTCAACCATTGTTTTTGTGTTGTAACTAATACAGTAAGTATCATTTAGTTTATTTTTCTATGAAATATATATAGCCTTATTAGTCTGTGATTATGTGAAAATTGCTATGACATTTGTTTAAAAAAAATTTTTGTCGTCTTGAGTAAACTTACCTAATAGTTACATATTATAAAAAATTGACACATTGTCATATAGATATAATTTAAAAAGTTGACACACTGTGTTTCGTTTCTTTAGGACGAAAGTGATGTTTTTAAACGGGTTCTATATAAAAGTACCGACATCATTGCCTTATTATGAAAAAAAAAAGAATAAATAATTACATATTAACATGTTATATTTCTTTAGGTAAACAAATATCTGTCGTATTCATTAAAATACGTCCAGTAAAGATAATAAATTTTCATTTTGATCTAAATCAAAGCATGGATCATAGATATCAATTTAGACGATTAAATAGAATAGACATGGCAACTATCCGAAAACATGCGGGAACGGTGGTGAAATAAAAATAGTGAAGGCATCGTTTCTCGGAAAAGTTACAGCCATTATTATATAAAAGTATTCATTTAGGGTACAAGCCAAAACGATCAGCCTAGGTTATTATGTCTCGAGTTATCTACTTTTTACGACGCGACCGACCTCCGAGGGAAGATTTTTCCTGCTATAATCCGAAAGGGCATAAAATATGTTAGGACCTGGATCAACGTGAACAGCAAAATTATTTATTATTTATTACAGAGAAGAACACCTCCCTCCTAAGGAGTTATTGCAAATTAGATCTACATTACTAGAAATGTTGTATTTACTTATACATATGATATCATTTTAATCGTTTTTATTATTACTAATAAAGTGTTACGGTTGGCAATCAACTTGCTTTGAGTTTGAATGAGTTTTTATCGGTTCGTTTGACGATATTTTGTAAGATTGTGTGAGCCGATTGCTTTGTTATACATTGCTATTGTTCATACTAAGTTACTAGAAGGTAGGATATTAAATAAACTGAGATGATTTAAATAAATTAAAAAAAGGATCCTGGACTATTTATTATTATCATAGTATTATCACAGTAAATTGATTGAACATCAATTACAGGATAAAGTTCATATGCCCGAAATGGACTAATGAATTACTATGCTAATTTGATAGTATGGTTTTAAGCATATAATGACCGCTTTGTGGCTGATTGTTTGCTTACTTGGCGCGAGGGCAGAGAGTGATCAAGTTGATTGCAAGCGCGTTGGCTGTGTACTCGCGGCTCACAATGTTCGCTGCACTCGCTCGTCTGCACACATTTAATATAAAAGCTTGCTACAAACTCACCTTATAAGCGCTCTGTTTGCCATAAAACCTAATAAGTTTGTTTATTTTAAATAAATAATTATCATATATCGTACTCTATTAATTTTCCTCATCAAAGCAGAATACTTTTTTATTATACAACAAAGGTGGCAAACAAGTATACGGGCCGCCTGATGCTTACCATAGGTATCACTAGCGCGTTGCCGACCTTGAACCCTGGGGGTAGGGACCCCAACGAGCTCTGACAACCCCATACTCAGCACAGGAACACAACAATAGTTTATTTGGCTAAGATCTTCTGATACCTAATTAATATACTATATATTTTCTGTTTTCAATATTTTTATTAGTGTACCAACATTTGTCTGAGAGTTCACTATTGTTCATAAACCGTAATGAAACGAATCGTCCGCCATCTATAGTAAAGTGTTTGTATTAATACAGGCGCCTTCGCAGGCATGCTTATAACATCTGAACACAGTTTCACTGCTATGTGATTAGTGTGGTTTGGGAAGGCATAGGCATAGGCATAGGGGACAGGCAAACAAAGAAACATAAATTTTTCTCAAGATTGCTCCTCTTTCGTGTCTGTGACAACGACTGTTATCGGAAAAGTATTGGTACTTATGTACCTACGTAATATTATAGATTTTAAAGAGTGCACGCACCATCTTGTAGGTTAGCATTCGTTAGCAAGATCTCAGTTGCTTTTGTCTTTGGCCACTATGTAACACTCATGTTTCAAACTATGAGTATGTAATACTATTCCAAGTGAATCTGGCTATCATATACAAAAAGAATTTTGGAGTTAAATATTGGAGTTCAGATACTAACTTATTCTCTAAATCTTCTTTTAATTACTACGGGAAAAATACATCGTACTCCGTTTACTAAAATTACGAGATTGTTGAGATTTATTTTTGTATTTTCTTTGTAGTCTAGAGATGTTAGAAAACGCTGTCCCGGAACTATGGTGTTTGCTAATAATAGTATTAAATTTCTCGAAAGCGAAGTAAATATGCTTGCAAATAATTTGCTATTTTTACAATTTCACTATTTCAGTGAAATGAAAAGGTTTTTTCTCAAATTTGTATTAGTTCACCGGGGATTTCTACTCGTTTGGAATACAAGTACCGCGAGTTTAAACCTCTATGTACACATTTACCGTAGACCTCACTATTTTCTACAGACAAAAAATATAGTCACCTCGTAGAAAATTTCAAAGAAAAGATAAAGTTTAATTTGTTGTATTTTGACTACTATGATAAATTTTAGTTTTTATGCAATTTCGATTGTTCCATGTTAAAATGTTAAGAGTCAGTTTCAAGGATTATTTATATCAATGGCTGTAATTTGTTCCTTTTTACACACATTTAACTTGCTTGTTAGTATGGGCTAAATCTTGCTACTGTATTTTAAAACAGTTATCGCTTATTTTTAATGCACCTCCATGATATAGATATCAAATGAATGGGTTTGCTGAGAAGAATACGGAAATAAAATGACGTCACACTAAAATCAATAAATGCTTTTTTTTTAAAGTTTCTTAAATTAATAATTTATTTTGTAGCCTATAACAAATGGCACCAAAACAAGGAAAGTTAAAAAGTTAGCCGACATTGCAAAATAGTTGGGTTGTTATCCATAACATAATTATTTGATAATAGCTAGAGTTTTATGTAGTTCATCGTTACACGAATTTTTGTAGAACGGTGTCACGGTCATCACGTAGAACTAGTCGCGACTACAAATGTATGGTTTTATTAATTTAACACGATAATATAAATTAAAGATTTACAATCAAAATGTTTAGATTAATAGCTGAGATTAGTACAAAGGTAAAGTTTATATTACTCACGGCCACAAGTACCTGGTAAAAATTTTGAACTCAAATTATGACTCATTATAATTCCACTGTAAGAGGCGTCGAATTCCGATGAAGTTCGTCAACATGTGAGATTTGAACCGAGTTCCAAACGAACAATACAATGTACGACGTAAAAGTATTAATTTTTAGAAAGTATCGTGTCCAAAACTCGTTTTACAAGCAAAGGTCAAATGTTGGCAGAATCAATTGGGGTTTTATGCTCGCGGACGCGGAAGCTCGCGTGCGGGAACCGGCCGTATACTTTCAAGTTGTTTTTCTAGGTATTCTCTGTACATAAAGTGTATAATTCATATTATTTTTGTTTACAGTATAATCTATGTAAGGATAACTGAAGTAATAACTCAAAAACTTTATATTTTTGTAATCTGTAGAATCTCTCGAAACTATGTAATCTGAAAGTTGCATTAGAATAATTAAACGTGATAAAGACTGTCCAAGAATAGTTCATTTTTACTTTTCCTTTTTCAAATTCCACATTAACAACGTTACGATCACGATATACAGTTTAAATTTGTATGTTAATTATGTGTTAAAATTAACCCTATCGTTTTCAATGCTGGAGTAAAACGCTTCAACATAATCTGTTAAGGAGGTTAGACAGATAGGCAGATATCACCTAATAATGTCTGCATAAAATAATTCAACACCCGGCACTCATTACTCCGTGCATCATGAAATAAAATGTCTTAATTTAACAAGCACAGAAAATTAATTTTTCCTTTAGAATTTAATGTTTTAAGTCCTTTATATAAGTACTTAAAGATCAAGAGTTTGTTTATTTGAACGTTATAATCTCTGGAAAGACAGTAGAACTTCACGCTACCACCCTAAGGAGCGGAGCAGTAATCATGAATGTCAAGTAATCTGGGAACTACGGGAAATGAGGTCAACGACAGGCTATAAAGGTGCGCTGGCAACGGCGCGGTGGAAAGTAAGTTGAATAAATTTAACACGGAAGAAACCGTGGGGTACAGCTAGTATATTATGTAATACAATCTACTTATACAAATACGCTTAGGCTTGCTCTATAACCTAAGACTAAATTAGGTGTAGAAAAAGGTAATAAATAATTTAAAAAAATAATTAGATATATGTCGACCATGTCAACTTGCGATCTGCAGGTTCCATTACTTTTATTTTTCTTATGTAATTTAATATTGTAAAGAGATGTCGATTCGTTTTTCTAATACGAAGTATTTTCTGTTTGGAATAAAATTATATATTCATATATATGATAATTCCACTTCAATGAACTAGCTAAAAAATATCTGTGCTTTAATTTTGTGAATTGTTTATTACTATTAAAACACAAACCCGCGTTTATACTGGATGTTACATATAAATACAAAACATCATGTGAAATTAATGTGTGTTTATTCTTAAAAACAAAACAATTTTGCTACTAAGTATTATTGTAATATGAGCTTATGACATATAGCATAAATCTCGCAGACTTCCTTAAAGCGAAGGGAAAGGCCTCGGTATATGTCGCGTATTGCATTGACCCGCTTCCACTATACGTTGCGTTTTGTTTCGACCTCACGCTGACAAAGAAGGAGCGTGCCCCGCATTTTACTCATCATTTCGTTTTTTTTTTTCTAATTGCCTCTTGTACTTCGAAGGTAAGCTCATGGCTTGATTCACGGTAATTGTAGCCTTCACTTGTTTATTTGACAGTTGTCTAATGTGTTAAGTGACAATAATAAGGTTACAGTTGAATGGTTAAGTAGCGGTGTACCGCGCTTGTTACGCAGTAATTAGGTAGAGTAGTTAGGTACGTCTCATAACTTATTTCTTACTCATTTTGTTACAGATTTTTTATGCTTATCTTAAGTTGAGAATCGACATAATATTCGCTTACAAAAATTAAAAAAGAAAACAGTCAAACAGTTTTTAAGTTACGTAAGACTGACAGACAATTTCCTTAAATGTCGTTTAAAAAAAACAGAAATAATAATAAAAAAAATAATAATTTAGAAAACCATGATTTCTTATTTCTTGGTTTTATGACCTTTAATCATTAGGGTTACATCGACCTAGAACATGGAATTTTTGTTTTTGTTTATTTATCTAGTAAAATAACAATACTAATAGTACCAACTTGAAATGTGAGAAGTCTTATTTCATTTTGTGTTTAAAATAAGAGCTTATGTAAATTAATGGAATAATGTTGAATAAATTAAAAAAGAATCTCTTCTGTGTTTTATAAAAACATTCGCACAATAATCATATGTAATTAGTGATGAAACACGCGGGCGGTCGAGCATGTGTTGCGCGGCCGCACGTGTCAACGGCCGCAGGTGCTCGCGTCATTGGCCAGCGGACGCCATTGTTCTTTACCTCCCCTCCTAATACTCACCGCCGTGCACCGCTTCCCAAAGTCCTTCACCGAAGCTTATAAAAACCACCCCGTGTGTGGCAATCAGGGTTGTCGACTCTTCAAGCTACATTTTACATCACTGTTGCAATTCATTTATTTATTTTTTAATATTTGATTTTTTTTATGTTTCTCTTATTAGGCATTATGTAGGCGCGTCAACGTCTGGGCTTCACAATGCATTGACCTATACTCGTAGTATATGCTTCTTATCGAGCACACATGCGTTCGATTTTCAAAGTCTTTATTAATCAAACCAAATTATATCAACTCGAATAGAAATCTGGCGGGAACTGCTTTTTTAACTTTCTATTTCTACAACGTTTCTACTACGCAGTACCTTATAAAATTATTATAATATTATACAACACCGATTTTTCTATGACATTCAACAATTTCATTGACAACAAAATATTGTTTATTTATATCAATAATTTTATTAGTATCGTAAAATAAATATGGTTTTCCCCCTACGTAGCCATCAGAAATCATATTTCTCCATATTAGTTATCAGAAGTCCACATAAAATCAACAAGAAACAGCACAACTGTATTCTAAATATTACATTTAGTACGGGATTATGATTCATTGTCGTCAGTCGCGCATGTATTATTGTGGGATTTATAAAACGAAAACAAAATGTTTTATCGGAATTGAAAAACATAATTGCAATATAATTTTATAGTTAAAATATGAAATGTAAGTAAATGTTTACTGTATTTATTATCAATTAGGGATTAACCTGATGTGTGTTTCGAAGTGTGTCGTGTCGTGACTTCCGATCTCGGCGACCAGTCTTGAGGATTACACAATATGACGCGATTCTTTTCTATTTTTTTATTTTTATTTAGTTGATTTCCTTTTACTGCGGCTTCCTTTTAAAGCAGAGTTAGATTTAATCATTAAATAGTGGATCGGTTTTTATATGTTACATAAATATTATGTATAAACACAGTTATGCAGTATTATTATTATTTTTTTTTTTTTTTTTCGAACTGACTATACTGTTAGCCTTAGGGGCCCTGGAGCCTTTACGGCTTTTACAGCTTTACCGGGCTTGGGGGCGAGCGCTTAGGGCACTCAGCCACGAAAGCTAAGCAACAACATCCGAGGGTGCCAAAGTGGCCGGACCTCGGCTCGGACTGTTGCGCGTATGCAATTAAGTCGCGATCTGACTAATTCCCTATCCGTAATTCGATCTAAACTAACTATACATATATACATATTTCTGCCCCCTGGGAGGAGGGAAGGAACATGTGTATGTGTATTTAGTGGTCTGAAATTTTTTGTCTAATCTAACTAGGCAAAAAAAGAAAAAAAAAGGTCCCTTACAGAACCTATGTACCTGTGTGTTGTGCATGTGTGTATAATGCAGTGTCATCTATGGCTGTGAAAGCTAGTGAATGTAGAGTCACTGTATCGCGCGAATGGCTGCTTGACTCAAGGGCTCCATGCCGATGGATCGGACCTAGGGTTGAGTTGCCGCAGAGGAGGGTGGTCGTGGCGGGTGTGCGGGAGCGAAGTTAACCGTACGTCCCCTGCGGAGGGAACGGTGGTTTCGCGGGCGTGGGCGCGAGCACGCATATGTTGCGGTATGCAGTATTAATGTTGCGATGATACTGTAAAGGGAGAAAAGCCAATACGAATAGTAAATCTATAAGAGGAATAGTCAGAGTTTGCCACAAAAAAAACAAGGAGATTATGTATAGTTGACCAGGAAAATTATATCTCTGCGTTTTTTTTTTAATTTAAATCTATGTTAATTTATTTTAAATATGGGATACTAATAATCATATTTAATAAGATAGTTTAAATTACGGAAATTGTAATAAACTGTACTAGGGGTCATTCTACGAGTAAGTTAATAGGTACTCGCTTGTTAGTAGAGGTGGCACGACATAAATATTAGAATTTTGCTCTATACCATCTGTACTAATACAATAAAGCGGAAGAGATATTTTGTTTGTTTGTTTGTTTAAACACCCCAATCTCTGGAACTATCAGATTCGAAAATTTTTGTATATGATTGCCAGATTCAAGTGGAATAGTACAGGCTATCTAGAATTAGTGGAATAGACTAAATTCACACTGATTTTAAATATGTGTTTAATTATTAAAACTGGGCATAAAAGATAAGAACGTTTCGCATGAATCCGGTCAGTTGTGGAAGGCGTGTCGAGTTTATCTTATCTATCGCAATAAAAAAGACTACATAAACAGTGTCATTGTTTTTCGTTTCGTTTCTACTCATCTTGTTTGCGTGTGATTTGTCAAATTTATTGTAATATATATTTTTTACTAAGAATTTGGTTAAGGGCCGATTTTTCAATCAACATATAACTTTATTTGAGGGATATTTTTTAAATTTTGACAGGTTTTCCATACATTATCCATCAAAACGTCAAAATTATTCCTCAAATAAGGTTATCTGACGATTGAATATCGGCCCTAAGACACATAATATTTATGTTTTTTGCTTAACTCTTGGAAGTTAAATCACAAACGAAAAATTTTTAGAACAGAAAAATTGCATTTTCTTAATGACATTGAAATGTATAAATTCGATAATATTGCCATAGATTGTTTCTATTTTACTCGAATCTAGAATGTTCCACTAGAATCTCGAATAAAAAAATAAAAAAGAAATGAAGCTAAGTTTGCTTTCATTCGGTTTACTTGACCGAAATTAGCATCTAATTTAAAAGTAGGTTTGTTTCAAAGTTTTTTTAATATAATACTAGTAACCCGCCCTGGCTTCGCACGGATAGTAGAGTAATTAAACTCTTTTGATTTACGCAGCGCACGTCTGTAAAGCTCCTAGTCGTCGTGATTTTTCTGATACTTTCAACAATCACAATTATCACCTAAACCTTCCTCTTGAATCACTCCGTCCATTGATGAAAGTCGTATGAAAATCCATTCGGTTGTTTATTCGGAGAATTGGTGTAAAACAGAAAGCACTAAGTTTTGCGGAAAGAAAGACACGCCTGTGTTCTCGTTGCGTTGAACTTGACAAGGTTCGCATCACCCCAATCGGACATGAAGTTTGCAACAACACCACATTCAAGAGACAGGCGGAACAGGCGTGTAAGAACAGGAGACATCTCAGCGGAGCATTTTACCTATATAAGTTTATTATGTTATGGAACTAGCTGTGCCCGCGGCTCCGCTCGCGAGGACGACAGAAAAACGCGTAGTGCTTATAAAAATCGTAGTTTCTTAAAACTTTAATAACTTTTGATTGAACGCAGACATTATGATATTTTTTTAATTAAGGAGTAATAAAAAAAATGCGCCTCATTTCATTTAATGTATAGAAGATGGATAACGTATTGGATACCTTTTATCAGTTATTAGTGAAGCTTAATTTACACCCAGCGAAACTTAACAAACTTGAAACTAAGATAAACGCAATCAATCGATTTTAAGAGTTTGTATCCTATTGTGTATACGTATATAACTTTACCTTGTAATTTAAAGTTTGTACGTTTTGTGTAGACAAATATACAATTCGCTTGAAAGTAATACGGCTAATTTGATTGAAATAATTCGACCACATTAGCTTGACAAGTGGAAACGACTCATAATACGATTATGTAGCTACCGAATAAGACGTCGGGTTTATTGCAAGGATATCAGCGAGCTGTCTTTTTACTTAATCCAATGAGCAGATCGAATTGCATGCCGTGTAGGGCGACAACGATTTGAGAGCTTTAGAGATGAAATGATACAGGTATAATCTTATATTATTATTATATTATATATATTATTATTTGATAACGTAACGACTTTTACATTGCAAATAATACGACTAAAGGGAATAATTGAAAGAATAAAGAATTAAAAGGTGATATGCACACTTCTCTCTATTTATGTCGCAGACTGAAACCGTGGAGATCTAAATTTTACTTTAAGGACTTCAAATAATTTATTAATAACCTAAATGCGATATGTTTAAAGTCATAAATTTAATTGCTTTCGTTTATTTTCCTATGATGATTGACTGTTAGCGTGTCAAAATTGAAGGTTAACGAACAGTATATTGTAAATCTTCAATATAAAGATAGAAAGAAAAAAGTATACTTATCTTTAACATAACACGTACATTATACAAAATTGTGAACAGGAAGAATTATAGATAAAATTAAAAATAGTATGTCGCGTATTGCATCAATAAACAGGTTCCAGTTTTAGTACAATTCCTACGCTGAACAGGTACAATTGAGTACTGTTATTACGACGGAATCCTTTACAGCAACGTCACAGACAATGATAATAAATAAATTTATAATAAACAGTAATAGATACTGATAAAGTGATAGTAGTTACATGATTCACAAAAATAATAAATTCTATGAAGGTTAATAAAACTGGAAACAGAAAAGTAAAAAGAAACTGTATTAGGGTTCTACTCCACAAATCAACTCAAGTACTCGTTCGGTGGTTACAAAAATGAAAATGGCCAGCAGTTAACATTAAAAAAAAACATTTGCATATCCTGTAAAATAAGGATCATGCGCTCACCCGACAGTAATGTCGGCTTTAGTGTAGGGTAACTCGGCGTATGATCGTGAAATGAGAATCACTTACGTTCGGATCTCGTTAGCTATGCGCATTAGCGGTCGCGGGGGTTCTTGCTGGCACTACCGGCTTGATGGGAAATAGTAAATTGACCAATCAAACGTAGCTACTACGTGCGTGTTTGTAATGGAGCTAAGATTGAATAAGAAATTGCTTTTTATATCATGATATTATGTCAGCGGTTGTATGGATGATCTTTACCTGTTATGAATTAGTTTAGTTTAGTCGTATTTTTTATGTCTCTAAAAACCTGTTTTACTTATTCATAATTTGTTAGCGTTATAAACCTCAAGAGATTATTTTTTTTCTCTTTGTATGCGCTAATCTCTGGAAGTACCAGTTGGATTCGAAAAATCCTTTTTATTTATGATAGCCAGGTTCATGAGGAATAATTATAGGTTATATAACTTCACGCTACTACCTTGAGAAGCGAAGCCGTAAACATGAACGTCAAGCAATCTGGCAAGCTGTTGGCAAGTACGGGGAGTGAAACAACGATAGTACTACACGGGCGCCTTGGCGGCGCTGCGCCGTGTACAGTTTGTTGAATAAATTTAACACGGTTGTAACCGTGGAGCATAGCTAGTAATATAAAAATTATTGATTACGTAAGTGATATATATAAACCGAATGAACTTCGGTTAATTCGAATGGACTATTAATTTTTCCGTGTTTTCATAAGATGATCATTAATCAAATATTAATTGGTTCACCGGCTGATATTACGTCTACATTGTATTCAAATTTATCACCATTTTTCCTGAACGATACTCTTTTATTTGTTTTATAAAAAAATGGTTATCCTCAATTAAACAAAAAAAAACAATTTGAAACGATCTGCGTCTCTAACGATTTTTCCACGAGCAATGAATTCATAATTACATTTCACGGAAAAATTTGAATACCTACGGTGCAATGTAATGATACACCCGCTGTAAAAACTAGAATTGGTTTGATTAAAACAGAAACGGTTACCTTAAACTACAAAAAAAACATTTTCTCTCTCTCTCTCTCTAGTGGTTCTTATCAATAAGTATTTATAAAGTTTAGAGGTCTAAAACATTGGAAAAGCTAGTTGTAAATGGATAAACTAGTAAAATTGTAAAAATATTTTTCAATAACTCTTTTTATTAATTTCTTTTTTAGGTAATTTTAGTTTTGTGAGTTGATAATAAACAAAGTAAAGGTAAAACCACTTTTAAAGTTATTTCTATAAAATGCTCACAATTTATTCTGCATTTCTGAGTTGACCTTTGAAATATTATTGTGATTTGTTATACTTTGTTTCGTATTTGTGTTGCCTATTTCGTTTTATTCTCTATTCTGTGCTTGACGCTTGTATTAAGAAGTAATCGCCATAAACGATTAACCAAACTGTTATGTTTTTAGGATTCCTAAGTCAACAAAGAACCCTTATAGTTTCACTATGTCCGTCTGTCTATCCGAGGCTTAGCTTAAAGGTTCTTGGTACTAGAAAGCTGTAATTTGGTATGGGTATATATATTAATCACGGCGACAAAGTAGTAAAATAAAATCTTGGAAAATAATTGTTTTAGCTACCTCTCCAACAGTAAAGTGGGAATGAATTTTTTATCTCGTCTATTACCATCGTGTAGTTGGATAGGTCATTCAAAAATATTGCGAGTGTGTGAAAACTAATTTTCTATTCAGGTATCCGTTTGCGAAATATTAAGCTTGAAAGTGCTAATTTTTGTTAGAGTCAGGGGGGAGCCCCTGCCAGATAAATGGTTGTTTTTGGATATGTAAAAAATTTATGGTAGTAGTATGTATTCTTATAATGAAATTAAAAGGAAAATTTATCACAGGTAAATAAATGGGCTTTACAAATTAACAATACAACCAGAACAAAGAGAATAGTCAATTAAGTTATAAAATGTAAATAATTTCGTACAAATTTCATTAAAAATTACTTAAAGCCCCCTATTTAAGTCTGCATATTGTGAAGGGCAAGTATGGAACACTTAACATGCATTTGGCAATTTATTTTTAATAATAAATTGTTTAGTGTTTTTCTCCGTTTAATAAAATAACAATATTCTGGCGCAAATTATGATATTTGGAACTTCAGGCGTCAAAAATCATTTGAATGGTAGCTTTGGAAAACCGGAACCTAACAATAAAACGGCATTGAATTACAATACAGAGTAAATACATATTTTATCATAAAAATTTGAGTATAGTAATAAGATTAATTCTAATTCTAGTAATAACATAGTAAGGTAGGCCAGGCCACCTTGAAACACAGTACAATGAGTTGCCTCTAGTTATAACCTGAGAGGCACTAGTAGTAAAAAATATTCCTTTAACTAATAAAATATTTATTTGCGTTATGGTGTGATGGGCCGCAATTTTTTGTCGCTAAAGTAGTCGTCTGTTGTGACAGACGTCAGGAACGCATTCTCTCAGCGGCCGAACTGTAATTCAATTTTATATTATTATATGCTAGCAGGCTATAACCGCAGGCTAAAAGTTAGTAAAGAATACTATTACGAAACCATAAAACAAGGTCTGAGTTAAGGAAAGGTAATGCCGTATACGGAACTGTATGGATCAGTTTGCAATCTATGTAGCCGTAGTAACTCGGACTCCTTTGTCCCGATCGCAATCTCCATAAACCAGCTAAACACCTAGCCGAGATTCCCCACGCGTAGCCCACCCAGAGGAGACGAACGACGGTAACTCTGGGAGAAGAGCTGCCAGGTAAAACATTATTTTCCGGGAATCATTATTTTTAATAACATATCTATGTCGACCGTCTACTGTACAGTTTTGTAGACTATTAAATTATCGTTATAACAATGGCTTAACATCCATATATTAGTGGATTGATGTTGGAAAAACTAAGTAAATTCCGCTTTATTTACACTAAATCTATACTAGTATTAGAAAGACTTTGTCTGTACGAGATAATCTGTGAAACAACTGATCTGATTCTAAAAATTATTTCACAGGTAGAAAGAACTAATATTATATATAAAAATCTTATGTGTGTCTGTCAGTGATCGTGTAATTTCTGAACTACTAGACCGATAAATTCATATTCATATAAACTATTTATTTTATCGAGACGATGGTTTATAGATATGTTAGATCCGGTAGGTGGCGCTGAGGTCAAGCTATTAACTAGCGAAATGGGCAGATCAACGTCTGCCGGGCCAACTAGTATATAATAATATTTTATTTCATTATATTGATTCTGTGTGAATAAAACAAACAAGTTTCTTTATAAGTTATTGCTCTATTGCATGAAACCTCAATTTTAAATGTCCCACTTAATTGTTATCGCTGGTAATTTGACAGTCTGAACTTGGCAACTCTGCGGGGAGAGAATGGGTGCCTTAACCCCAAGCTCCCCTTTAGTTATGCGGGAATTTAAGTGTCTTATGATTCGGAGACTTCGTGCGACGAGGTGAAAGGCTTTTATTAATCCATAAAAATCTCGTTGAAGATTTTCAACAGTTGCCTAATTTCTCTCTTGTGCCATAGAACGTTCGAGGTCAACGGTTGACCCGAATAAACTTGTCTAGTCATATTGTCTGCTCAGATACGTATTTATATTCAATTGATGCAATTATTTATTGCGGAATATGAATTATATGGGAAAATGTTTATAGATTAATCTATACTTGCATATTTATTTCATTGATGTTAAATCTTCAGTTTCTGAATGATTAAGTTAGTATATCGTAAACTAAAATATATGTTGATAATATGAAAATTAACCAAAATGAAGCAAAACATACTAGTAGATTAATTTGTCAGCTAGTCGTAATTTGTGCAGCTTAAATGTTTACCTATCGCATTGAGACGAACAACTTTATTGATTTCAGCTAAAACTACCTTTTTAACGAACTTCAAAAAAGATAAAGTTCTATGGTCGATTCTATGTATGTTTTTCCTTTATTTTACGTTGAGGTCTATATGAAAACTTCATTTTTGAATTGACCTAAGGGCTTTTTGCATTTGATTATAAATGAAACAATTAGCGAGACGCAGGCATCTTTCACTAAATGCCATTTAAGAGAAAGAGGGCTTTAGAAAAGAGACGTTCCGGGTGACGCGGTATGATTTATTACTTCTCGAAATAGAAACAGGTTAAGAATACAGGGTAAGGATGGAATAAAAGAAATTAAAACATTAATTGTTTCTGCAGGTAACCAGTGCTCTCGTAGGTCGGACCTGTATTACTGCGTATTTTAAATAGAAATAATAATATATTTCCTATCGAGATTGGAGATTGTATTTTTTGTAATTATACTTTTTAGGTGCGCTATCAAAAAATTATGAGAGTGATTTTTTATACATTGTAATGAAAACTCTATGCTATGAAGTTGCTTGCTAAGCCTCTTGTTTTATTGAGGCGAAGATAATCACACCTGATGTTATTTAAAAAAATGCTGTATCAGTGTCAGCTAGAAATAAATTAAAATTGTTGCATATATTTATTTCTCCAATCCTTTTGTTATTTTATTTCAATAAATGAAAGATACTTTTTATCACGTTAAACAAGTAAAACTTCTAACGCGCGTTCATAGGTACACGCACCCACCTTTTTTGTGATTAAATGTAACGTGTCAACAACTAAGTTACAACTAGGGAGTAAATATCAGTGGTGGTTTTCAACTACTTTCCACTTTACACATAATGTCTATGTCAGTACAGGGACAAAAGTGCTTCTTATCTTTTACACACTAGAAAAGTAATTGGAAAATCATCTGCAATATTCTAATGGATCTCTGTGAGGATCGTTTTTAACCCTCGATATTGATGTTCAACTTCTTAACGTCCTACCAATGGAAGAATTTCTCTATTGCTATCAATTTTATTGATCATGAATTGACTGCGATTGTTAGTGAATGACATGAATTTTGAGGTATCATTAAACGCTATGAATAATTCGTCATCATTCGTTATTAATTGCTTCAATGATTTTACGTGCACATACACTTTAGATATAGTTACTAATATTGACATTGACACACATGGCTGACTTAAATGTAATGAGCAGAAAATTGATAGTTGTGTGTCTTGGTTGTTAAATATATATGTTTGTATAATTAGTAGTATATCAACTGTTTAGTTACTATAATGCAAGCTTTGTTTAGTTTGGAATTAAATGGCCGTGTGTGAATTTGTGTCACATATTCAAAGAAAAATGAAATTTGTAGAAGATTATGTTTTTAAAATAAATGTTGTAAATGTAAAAAAGCATTAAATAAAGTTTTTTTTTTTATTAAAATAGAGAAATAAGTTTTTTTTTTATTTCTGTTGCACCTTAAAAGAGATAATGAATATAAAAGACGAAGTGACCGAAAAGTCCGGAATGTTGTGACGAGCTTACATGTTCTTTGCACAGCCATGTTAATATGATATCGACCTGCATCAGTGCGATATTGGAAGAAAGGGAATAATAATATTTGTTTAGTTTTGTTTTACTTTATATTAATAACTAACTGGCACGGTAAACGTTGTTCACAATAATTTGTAGTCAATAAACTCGATCACAGCGCCATTTATTCCGAACATTTGTTTTCTGAAAACTTTCCCAGGACCATAACGAATAAACAAAAAAATATTACGCATATCTATATTTTGAATGATAAAAAAAAAACAACAAAAAAGCAGAATTGTCCAGTTTTCCAGGCAGCTTTTGAAGTTTTTGTTTTATTAGAAACCTTTTAGGGAATATTACTAACATTTAAAAAAGTGGTCAAATCGGTTCAGCCGTTTTCAAATGATGCGCTTACCAACGAACAGCATTTAATTTTTATTTATACGAGTATATGTAGATAGTGTGAGGACTGATGAATGTATGTATTTTGTCGGCAGGTCCTCCTTCGCGGCGAGAGAGCGAGTTCAAGAAGCCCGCGCACACGATGGCAGCGCCTCAGAATGGTCGTGTTCACCACAGGCCGTACCCATACAAGGTCAGTTGTGTAAACATCTTCTCTCTTAGTTTAGTTTAGTTTTCTAGTAATAGTTCATTTTCTGAAAATACTACACATTTCTTTTTATGTTATCTTCATCATGTTTTGCATAATGTAAAAATGAACATACTAAAGGCATTTCTTAATAAACGGACATAGTGATTACCTTAAGCATTTATTTTTCATCTAAATATAAGTTAAAATCTAATCTTCAAGATTCGACAAAAACAAATACTGTAGAGACTGGTAGAATTGACTACATACACATCTCTGGACGTTAAGTATGGTGTAAAAACTCACTCAAGAGAACTTACTAAACCTAGACCGAAACCGAAAACTATAGGTTGTGCTTGGTTTAGAAGATTAAAAAAAACATATAATAAAATCTTTACATCTAGAAACGGTATATAAAGAAAAATAACATAAACGATTTCGAATTCTCGAGATCTTATTATGACCCTTATAAACGTGCGAGTGTTGACTCTGAAACCATTATACGTATAATAAAAATAAAAAAAACTTGAAAGGTATATCTCCTCTGCAGAAGGTCTCGATAAATAATAAGGCACGCGTGCCTCGACTACAGACGTGCCGCGACATCTAACCGTTCAGGTTACAGTGTTGGGAAAATTTTGTTATAAACCATCCATTCAGCTCATCAACACACAATAGTGTTTTCAGACCTGCCAATTTATTTATCGAATTCGACCTATTATTTTAGGAATCGGGATGACATATTTTATTAATTATTTCACTTATAGAATTTAATTTTAAAATACAACAATTTAAACTCATTCATAGATTCCATTCAAAATAGTTATTTATTGACTGTTTGTAAGATTACAGAGAGGTAGGGCAAAAGAGATCTCTTTGGAAATTTCTCTCTACTTGAGATAGCCTTAGTGGTTTTTTTTTCTTTTTTCGAATTGTCTGACTGTTAGCCAAAAGGACCTTGAAGCCTCAGATGGCTTCACCGGGCTTAGGGCCTGTCTGGTTAAATACCTCCACCCTACAGACGATCGCAGTCAAATGAACTTGTTACTCGTATATTTCTGTAACAAATAGGATTTCCCGGGCTCCTTGGAGTAATGGGGTTTCAAGGTTGGTAACGCGCTAGTGATACCTCTGGTGTTACGGTGTACGCTTTTTTGCCATCTTAGTTATACAAAAAAAAACTTTTTCGGGTATAAACCCCCTCCAAATAGTGCCAAAACTGTTTGTCTTTATCAGTTTCAAACTAGGTTTTTCCTATAAATACAGGTATATTGTAGTATGTAATAGTAGTAATGCCGCCTAGCGGTTGGTCAATATGCCTTGCTACTTGTGCAGCCCATTTTCGTTACAATCTTGTTAATTATTTATGATTAAAAGTAAACTAGTTATATATTTAGCCGTAAGTAAATTATCAATTACTTTTTAGTGAAAGTAATTTAAGGATAAAAACGAAACATTTTCTTTATACAAAAGTATACAATTTTTACTCATTTTACACATAATTGAATTATATATTTGTCGATGTATTTGAAATGAAGCAATTTTTGCAAATAAAACCGACAATATTATTAGTTATTGATGCTCTTGTTAAATTAGAAGTTAGTGGTGATGATATCATTTAGTTACCGAAAGATGAACGAAAATTCGGTTTCTATAACGTTGGGACATCCCCAGTGTTATTGTCACGGTGAATGCTTCAGCCGTATTATCGACGATATGTGCTTCTTTCATGAAAACTTTTTAATATTCTCAAGCCACAATTCTCGTCGCTGCGAGGGCCTGAAGTGAGGGGGAGGGCATACTCCTCCCGCCTCCCGCTAGTTCGTGAAACCGTTCAAGCAGAACTAAAATATTCTCAACTAAGCAAGTTTACCAGTTCGTTTTGCTGGTTTACAAAGAAGTATAATTTATCGAGTAGCATTGTAGTTACTCAGTACAAACTTTTAATACAATTTCACAGTTTTTATATAAATCTCTTGACCAAATAAATGAAGTACAGCTTACATGTGAATATTCCTTATACATCATTATTTAAATAAATTTAAATAATTGTTTATACTATGAAATATTACAATATTAAGGTAAAACCACCAGTAATTGACACTGCACCAATAGTTGACACTCTGACGAAGAAAATTAAATATTAAGAAAAAAAAGGAAGCGAAAGTTCGAGATGGCCAAAATCACTGATTACTGATATATTTTTAATGTTATAAATACATATAGGTACAGTCAGCTATAAAAGTCGGTTAACAAACTCAAGACTTCAAATCAATTTAGTATCAAATATTTAATTTTCTTCCTCAGAGTGTCAACTATTGGTGCAGTGTCAATTACTGGTGGTTTTACCTTATATCTGATTTAGCGAAAAAACAACACAACTCGAAATGAAATGTAAAATAATGTTGATAAACGAAAATCGCTTTAAAAATAACTGTGATATCAATGGTTTTATTTTTATTTCTTAGCAGAACGACAACACCGGTTCAGCGGGTGCGCCTGCACATCGGCCGCCTCCCTTACGGATGCCAAACGGTATCCAATCACAAGTGAGTCTTGAAAAATATACTTAACTTACCATAAAAACTAGGAAAACACAGCTTATGTATTAGATATCATAGAAAAGTAAGGTTTTCTTTTTAATTATATGTATGGTTTGGTACGTTTGCTCACAATCTCACCTGGGGGTATTGGCTCTCAAGGGCAACTGCCGGAACACACTTATAGGTGCTTGGCAACAGGATTTCAACTTGAGCGTGATAGAATTAAAAATATCCTACCACCATGCTATGGTTTCATCACGATGTTTTCCTTTACCGAAAGTCATATAGTAAATGCAATTGACTTCTTATGTTTACATGTCAAAATATATATTTAACATACTGTGTTACCTGTATTATTTAATTATCTTTTTTTATATGTATGTTCTTTGCGCTTAGAATCATTTGTTCTATAATCGTCTAAATACAGCAAATGAACATCCCTGTTTTTTTAGGGATTTATATTATTATCATATTTATTTTAGAAGAATATTTATAATATTTTTGTGTGTATTTTAACGACAACAAACAGTGGCTTTCTCTAATACTTTTGTACTTCTCGGAAGACAATAATAATTATCCTTGCGCTGACATAAAATGCAAAACAGGATCCGTGTTGCTTGTTAAAATTCTAACATAACTCTGGCGCTTTCTGTCGAATAAGTTTTGCCAAAGTTGAAACGGGACAACGACAACTCGTAAGGTTCTTGGAGATGCATCAATGTAGTGTGTTTTACTAGCGTCAAGTCATAAATCATTTTGTATTGCGCAGGGAGCAATAAACTGCCCCTAAATTTAATCGCATCGTTTCGCTAAGCATCTTTTGTGTGACTATTCGTAAAGCAGAACTGTTTTTTTTTTTTCAAAAACATCTTAGGATCCTTTTAGTTAATTATGTCGAATACTATTCACCGTAAACAAACATCTTTATGACTTCTGGTAATTGATTTACCTACAAATGTTATTTTTAGGATATTTGTTTAATTATTTTTTTTAAATATACAGATGAAAATAAATCAGAAGTGTAAATAAACAATAGATTGACAAAAGTAGTTAAAGAACAATATGTATCTTTAGATTACATCTTCCATAAGACTTAAATATTTTGTGGCTTGCTTTTATTTACGTCTACGCTTATTACTAAGTATTAAGAATTCTACACTTTTATATAAAATGTTCTTAAATATTTTTATTATTTTATCAAAAAATAAACGAAAGCTTCACAATTTCAATTTCTCTCGTTTTTCTGTTTAAAGGACGCAATATGCTTATAAACTACTATTATCAATTGTCATTTATTTTAAGATTCAATAAATAATAATAATGACATTAAAAAAATGTTTTCTATATAAAGCCCGTTGAACTGTTCACGGCGTGTTTTTGTATGAACTGTTGTAAAGTCGTTTTATGGGAAATTACTTTTCTTATGATAAAATGTAATGGGATCTTTGACGCAAAATATATTTAAGCTCTAAGATTTTTAGGTAATAAGGGCGGATATTAGATTATATGAGAGTTTTCTGTATACATGTAAGACTTAAATGGTTCAAATTAAAAGTCTTAATATAAACATCATAAAAGGACATACACACACCCACTTAAATTCAAACACACCCACACATGCATAAGATTGTTACGCATAGATTTTAAATCTAAGCAAAACTACGCAGATCCAAAGTGTTGTTTACGTTCAATCCAACTGTTTGAAACTATAAAACGTTGGTTTTTGTTTCAGACCACAATCGATAGCAGTCAACCGCCTATAGAAAGTATATTAAAGGTACGTAATAAAACCAATATAATTATGAGATATAATTATATTATTTTTGTTATAAATGGTTTTTTTTCAGGAGATGAAGTCGCTACCTACACCTCTATCTGTGATCGCTGCTACACCTAGGAAGGAATCAGAGAACAAATTTATTTTCAATCCCCTAACAAATAAGGTAAGGTTTTATATATTTCTTTATCTAACAAAGTGAATATTAAATGTTGGTCGTAAGTAGTTATTAAATCGAGTTTGGTGATGAATATTTTGCACTGCATATTTACAAGATACAAGACCTTAGTTTTAAGTCGAATTGAATAATGTAAAGTTCTTAATCCACGGATATTGTTGCATAGTGGTAGAGCTTTATCTAATGCCCGTTTGGCTACCTACCACTCTCAAGTTGAAAATCTGTCGCCAAGCACCAATAAGTCTGTTCCGGCAGCTGCACAAGAGAGCCAGTCCTCCCACTAGGTTTAGCGTGTCACCATCTTGGGCCACATCGTCACTTAACATCAGTTGAGGTTGTGACAATTACGTCAAACTTATAACGATAAAAAGAAAAAAAATTACCTACACAAAAAATCGCAATACAAGCAAAGTTATTTTGTTATATTATTGCACTTAAGATTCAGGTAATTAAGCACCCACAAGGTGCATAATAGGTCTTTACCTATGAAATTGTCGTTCTGCAGTACTGGCCATTTCAAATCAAAATAATTTTTGTTTAGCTAAGAATTCTAATTTCAAATTAATTTTATTTTAAAAACATGGAATTCTTTTTCCAGAAGTAGTCATTTGTTTATTGATTAGTGTTACATTTCATCGCATTTCAATCTTTTTTGTCAACATGGATACGTTAAAATTTCGAACAATTTTGGAATATGAGTACCGTCGTGGCAGTAACGCGGCACAAGCGGCACGCAAAATCAACGACGTTTACGGAGCTAACACTACAAACCAACGCACCACCTGTTATTGGTTTACTCGCTTCCGTTCTGGGAATTTCGACCTGAAAAATGAACCTCGCGGTCGTCCGAAGACTTTGGTCGACAATGACGAATTAAAGGCGATTGTGGAAGCTGATGATACGCAATCTACGGCTGAATTAGCAGCAGCTTTCGACGTTAGCGTCAAAACAATATTGGTCCATTTGCGTCAAATTGGCAAGGTAAAAAAGCTTGACAAATGGGTGCCCCACGAACTCAATGATCGCCAGCGCGAAGTACGCGTCGAGACTTGCCATGCACTGCTCAACAGACACACAATTGAAGGAATTTTGAACCGCATTGTTACCTGCGATGAAAAATGGATTTTGTTTGATAACCGCAAGCGCTCAGCAAGTTGGTTTGATCCTGGTTCAGCACCTAAACAATGCCCTAAACGAAAACTTACCCCTAGAAAAGTGATGGTCACTGTTTGGTGGTCTAGCGCCGGTGTGATTCATCACAGCTTCTTAACAAACGGGGTGAGCATTACTGCAGATGTGTACTGTGAAGAACTGAACACAATGATGGAGAAGCTGGCACATCTCCAATCAGCATTGGTCAATCGCTCGTCTCCGCTGCTCCTGCACGACAACGCGCGACCTCATACTGCACAACAGACGGTCTCCAATTTGCAAGAACTGGGGTTGGAAGTTCTCCGTCATCCGCCCTACTCACCAGACCTTGCACCTACAGACTACTACTTTTTCCAGAATTTGGATATCTCCTTGGCGGGAAAAAAAATCAATACCCGAGAGGCAGTACAAAATGCCTTTGAAGAATTTGTTGCCTCCCATCCAGCTGATTTCTTTAAGAAGGGCATCAATAAACTGCCGCTGCGCTGGCAAAGATGCATTGATTGCATGGGTGATTACTTCGATTAATAAAAATAAAAAATACATGAAAAAACATCGTTTAAATTTTTTCATACAAAACGGCAATTTCATAGGTAAAGACCTAATATTATACAAATTATAATTCTTGCAACTCTTGAGAAGAATTTGTACATGAGCGTTTCTCTGTACACATTACATACTACAGATTTATTTTAAGTAGATGCCAATTAAATATCATCCTAACCAAGGTCACGATAAATAAATAAAAAGATATCGTGACAACTGGGTGATTTATACACGTTTGAGACAATATATTCTACACGACGGTTCCTAGAACAACAAACAAACTGGTAATAAAATTGCAAGCAGAATTATCGCGCCTCAAGACACTCGCTTTATATTCTGTGGTCTAACGTTTTCATGGTATTATTATTGTAATAACTGTTCTCCATAGACTGTCAAGATGGTTATATCGACACCTGATATGAATAACATCGTAACTTTAATTACAATAAAATATAACTGTTTGTTGAGAAAAAACAGAACAAAACCAACCTTATCTCTATGATTTATTTTTACTTGCCTAAAATTATCATTTCAATTTTTTTTTAAATCGATGGTTTCTATTTGTTAAGGCCAAAGTGTAAAATCATAATTTTACAGGAAAGAATTTTAAATAATATTTCGGTCCTTGTACGTTTAAATATGTACTTACTACATACGCCTTTGTACCCACTGCAAAGAAAAAATAGTGTTCACACGAATATATTTCAATTTTTTTAATTTATTATACTGAAATAAGTTTAAATACTTTAAAAAACTAAAAACATGCTTTAACTACCCACCAAAATTTATAAAACTTTTAGTCTTATCATATCATCTATAATAATCGTTACCAAGCCCAATGTATTTTACTTATCAAAACGAATAATATGAGCCTAAACTCGAGGGGATTACTAGTTACCACTGAAGAGTTTCACTATCCACCTCCTGGCTCCAACACCAGACCCTCGTCACCAAGCCCATTCTATTGGATGCAAATGTATTCGATCTTATTCTCTCGTAGGCTAAATCCTGTAGATGTATATGGTTGTATTTTTTTACTGTCGCTTTTTCGTTTCACCAAGTTTCAAATCACAACGGTGCTATAGAAGAAAAATGTCACGACATCTTTGTTCTATAAAATAAATAGTTATTACATTTTTTTAAGAAACTGCGATTTTTTAATAAAAATACTCTTATTATAATAAAAAAACTTATGCATTACGCGTTCTTCTGTCGTCCACGCGAGCGATACGTGTTATTATAGAATGGATTACACCTGATGTATGGTGGTTGTGTTCCAGTCGGATACAATCATCGTCTCCTACCGCCCAGCCAATAATTAACATCTATATTAATAAAGTTCTAGTTTGTAGTTCTGTCTGTGCATCCTACATAAAGAACATAGGTTACGTATTTTAACTCAAATACGGTTTAACCGATTCTTATGAATTTTTGTACACAGGAGCTTATGTTATTGGTCAAATGACAGGTTGTAAGAATTTTTGATAATTTGTAATACTTTAATAAATTGTAGAAAAACAATTACAAAAAAAATGTTTCATTTTTCTTAACCGATTTTGATGAAATTTTGCACACGGCAAGTATAAGTTATACCATGGTTGATGGGCTATAACAATTTTTAATATTACTTTTAGAAATTGTAAAAAAATATTTTTTTTAACGACGACGAAACTGGCAAACCGATGGCAGGATTTTTCTCTACACCACAAATGTGACATCATAATATTTACAAAAAAACTAGTTGAATTTTTTTGTCACTTAGTTTCTATTAGTATTATATTTGATCAGGAATTTAAAGATTAAATACACCGTTATGAATAATAATAAATATCATTACAGGTGCAAGAAACTCCACAAACAACAAACGCAGATCTCAAAACGCCTATTACTAAACCCGGTAAGTACCATTAATCATTATCACTTGTATATTTATAATGTACTTTATTTAGGTTTTTGTTTATACTATTACCACAGCTAATACTATATACGATGGAGACTTTTTTCGACCGAAGCGTTGCGCGTGTCGTATGTTGATTCATAAAGTGTCCACTTACCGTAATTAATGTTCCCCCAACCGCGACGGTGGAACCGTAGCGCCAACTGTCGGTTTGATAATAAAGTTAATATATCACAGCCATGATTTATTTATACAAACCGGTTTGTATGATTAAATTACGTTATCAATTATTATTAGTTATCTTACTATTACAATATAATATATAATAGTATTATTGGCTTTATTTATCGTCTTATACATATAAAAAAATTAGTAATATAAATATATTTTTTTAATTTAATGAAATCATTTGTTATATTTATATGTTAAATACTGTCATTTTCGACCTCTTGTAAATGTACTCGTATGTTACGACTAAATAACTACTTATTTTATGAAAAACTAAATCATACTGTCTTATGGAGTCGTTGGTGCTTATCAATACTATCTGTGGGTTAAACATATTTCCACTAGTCATATTACAAGAAAATTATTGTTAAATAATTCGACTTTATTATTAAAATATTAATATTCTGACATATTTCTGTTTCTTTTTAGCATACTCGTCCCATTATTTAATAAGTGTGTTTTGTTTACTTGAAATTATGATGGTAATAAAACTTTTTGACTAACAAGTACTATCAAGTTGTTTTTAAATAAAAAAGATATAGACACTGAAGTGTTGAGAATTTTTTAATTATTACTCTAGATTTTGTATTAAAATTAATACAATTAATCAATGATGAAAAAGAAACCTTCTCTCCGTAAAACATAATTAATTCTATGGTGATTTAGTAAATATGATATGAATAAGATCTATGTTTTTTTAAGTATCACTAAAGTATCACACTGATGAGGAGAAATAGTAGATGTTTACAAAACGTTTCCGATATGTTAACAGCCATTTTTTTTTTGAGGTTAATTTTATCAATTTTATTGTTTACGTACGATAACTAAGGTTATCTACTTATCGGCGGACTATTACGTTGTTATGATAAAGGCCCACGCTCTGCAAGACAACATTTTGATAATATACTGAATAACAAAAATAGTGCAGAAAGTAATGCGTAAGGATATCTATTTGTTTACTAACAGGAGAGGAACGAAGTAGGGAAGTGGAGGTAGAGGAATTTAAACAAAAAGAAACTTGTTTGCTTCACTCAACTTCTGCGGAGAGGAGCTGTGTTTTATGAATGTCGACTTTTAAGAGGGGGCGATGAAGATCATGCAGCTAGTACCGTTCTACTCTTCTTTATTTTCGCTACATTGCTTCGCGGCCCTCTCTCTTTCTGTTTCGCTTCACGGAATACGATGATTCCTCTGTCCATTCCAAACATGAAATGAAGCCTATTAGCCCAGTCAGCATTTATACATAGAAATATTGATCATAATACAAAGTCCGGTTGCAACATTTTGTTAATTTTTCCGCCGAATAGTAAATCTGAAACTGGTTTTTGACAATCTGTCGGACAATTATCCAACGGAGCGTTTGTTGCAAGGTTGTAGGATAGAACCATGTGAAAACGGATACTGTTTAGAAATCTTTGCAACGATTAACGTATTTATTTAATTACTTATATTAATTTTAATACGTGCAAGTAATTTTAATGCTTTATACCCTCTTTTTAAGCATTATGCGCGCACGAAAGTCCGTTTTGGCATAGTTAAAGATTATACGGAGAAGGAGGGCAGAAAGTTAAAATTTATGTATAATATGTGTTGTTACAAATACATTAAATAAAATAAAACATTTGTTGTTTACGTTTGTACTGCAAATGTTATGATATATGTGACTTTCACGAATATCGTATTGTTAGCCTGACCTAGTTGAATGAAGCTCATAAAACGTTCATTTATTTCATTACATTTGTAAGATAAAGTATTAAAAATGTTTTGATTTGCAGTAATTGATCTAGAGATACCTGTTCTTAATATTAATTTGTTATTTCAAATAATTATAAGATGTATTAATAAAGTTTTTGTCAGTTAATAAGCATTTATTTAATCTTAATATGCAAGACATTATTTTGAATATTTATAAAAAAAATACTCGGCGCTAAGGTTCAAGATACATTTCAAAGTACAATAATTATGAGCTACCCGAAACTATTTTAATAAGGTTATCGTGCCTCCACAGTGACTTTGTCTTAGGGTTGTCAGTCCTTTTGTATAGTAAATATGGTAAATTTACTATACAAAACAAAATATATAAAAGTAAAAAGATCTAAATAGCACTAAATGAAAACATACTGTTTTTAAAAACCGATATTCCGTAATTTAAATTCTGAATGTAATAAAATCCGTTTAAATATCTTTCAATTTAAATTAACAATAGAAAATACTCTTTTAAAAATATATTAATGAGTGATGATTTGTCTCGATAGTCTTTATTTTGTTGTGTTAGAAATTACTATATTTGGTCTAAGAAATGGGCAAGTTGGCAACCTTAAATCGGCTCCACGGTCGCTGGGGATCGACGTTAATGTCGAAACTGAACTCGTCGCGATAAAAATTCTAGTTTATAATAATAGTGGCCCTGCTAATTGGCTCTAAAGTTGACTGAGAACAGCTCGAACACAACTAACTTGCTGCTAACTTAAAGATTTAAGAGGCCTTAGTACCGATTTGTTTATGCGTACGATTCTTTAAACTGTCTTTTTTTATTGAAGCATGGCAAAGTAGGACTACACTGTACCTGATGGTGAGCACAGTGCAATCCAATAACATCGGCGACTACCGTGGGATTTACGATCGATCGACAGTAGTCGCTGTCATGCCGGCCTGCTCAAATGTCTCTTCACGTTATGATCGAAGGAAGAAGGGAATCCACTGGCCGGGAGACAGTTCCATAGCTTCAAAGCATGGCAAAGATAAGACGTAGCAATTTTTTTTGTTGGAGCCGAGATGGAGGTTACCGTAAAACTGTAGCTTCCGAAACCAGCGCGTGTGGTTCTTTTATGAAAGGTAGAGGAGTGAATTAGGTTAAACAGCTCTTGAGAACACTCGCCATGATACAGACGGTAGAACACGCTCAGCGAGGCATTGTCCCTGCGCAGTTTTGTTTTATTTCGAAATTGATCTCGATTTTTGTGATGAATATTAATGATAATTATTCACGGTAGCTCCAGAATTAATCCTTATTTACTTTTTGTATTTAACATACTTTTGAAACACATTTTTGAATTATTATTTTCTAGTACAATTCAACGTACTAGTTCACGTCGACGCTATGCCCTCCAATAAATGACCTTTGACCTAGTTGCAATTCACATATGAACGAAAGACAAGGCGAATTTTGTACAATCTAAACATACATTTTCTATAAATTTTGAAATAAGACAATTTGAATGAAACGAATTTTAATGAAACACAAATTTAAATAGTAGATACTAAAATCATTTTGGTTTAATTTCATCACCAGGTTGGAACTTATTTATAGGCTTTCATTCCTATTTAAGGCATGCTTCGAAATTAAAACATTCGATATACAATTACTTTATTATTAAAACAATAAATAATCATACTAAATGTATGTTTAGTATAGTCGCTGTATGAATTACACCTATCGGGAGGAATGTACGGTAGCGACACCTGTCGTCGAAGCAAATAAATTATAAACGGAAAAAATAATAATAAAAAGAACACGTGAGACCTAAACAGAGTGCGCACGTTGCCGCTATGGCCTCGTACACGAACACTCACGCAAACGTTGCGACAGCCGCTACCGCCTACCGGTGGCACCGCGCCGGCAAATTATTTGCACTCGCTAACTGAATAGTGAATAATAAACGCGCCGGATGTGAGCGTATTCAATTTAATAAAATTCTCGATTGCAAAGTCTGCTATTTTATGCTGTTATTTTGGTTCGACAATGCGCTCTTTTATTATTAGGCTATCAATTCTTAATGGAGTGTTACGGAAACCATAGTTAGATGATATCATCTTTCAAGTATAAAATTAATGACTTAGATAAGGGTGTGAAAATTTATCCAGAAATGGTAGTTAACTCTATTATACCAATTTAAAAATTACCACATAGTATAAAAGCGTTATTTTGTCAGTTTCCGAAGGCTTTACTATCACAGGGGTCGCATCACCACGCCATGTCACATTCGGTGACAGGACCAATCGAGCGGATTTCGCGAAATATTTTTTCCATTCACTGGGAACGTTCTTTTCTACTTTTTGTGTCTGCGAAATCCGAAGTCTGGATTAAATAATACGTTAAAAAAAAGTATTTCTCCCCAATTATGCTTGATATGGGCAGAATATTTTGGTCTCTTTTTAGCTGATGGTTCTCTGTGTGTGAAGTGGTAGTCAGCTTTTTGACTGGACATCACTTAACATCGGATTTCTTAATAATACTTTAAATTTGCTATGTCGATATAGAAATTTCTGTTATTTTTTTTTTATATTTATAGGTTCTGCGTTGTGGCCATAATCTCACCTGACCTTAAGTGACGATGTGGCCCAGGATGGTAAAACGCTAAGACTAGTGCTAGGGAGGACTGGCTCTCAAGTGCAGCTGCCGGAACACTCATGTTGGTGCTTGGCGACAGATTTTCAACATGAGGGTGGTTTCTAGCCAGGTGGACATTAGAAATATCCTACCACTATGGTTTCATCACGATGTTTTTCTTTACCGAAAGCCCAGGCTCATTGCAGGGATTCGTGCTAGGTAATCAAAAGGTGGCGCTGTAGTATTTAATAAAAACAATATATTAATGTCATATTTTTACTCTAATTATATATTGATAGATATATTGAATTAGTGCCATAAAAGAAATTTAACAATCTGAACCCGATAGGTGACACTGTAAGACAGGACAGAACAACGTTTACCAGACTAGATAGATAATTTATTATAAATTATCTTACATGATTTAAACTTAAAACATAGTGATAAGCCCGTCACAGTGACTCAATTTTAGTTGGTCGCGTTTCGGGATCAGTCAGTGTACAGTGTCCAGTTGCCGAGAGGCTCTCAGGCCGGCATGACAGTGACGACAACCGAACGATTGACCTGTTGTTTTCGGATTGTACAGTGCAGTCACTTTGCCATGCTGCTATCAAAAATAAACGTTATATACAGTTAATATATAATTTTTTACTTTAAATTTCTTAGTTGCCAATAAACAAAAGTATTATAAGTATGATTGTTTCGATTTATTTTGGAACTTAATATAACCCTTTTTAGTGAAGAGATTATACCGCAAATTTACACGTTTAAAATACTGTGTGATTTATTGCCATACCCGTCTTATAGACTTTAAAATAGCTATAAACACTCGACAATTCACAGTTATATGATATCTCTACTTATACGGCAATATTTATCGCATGATGATGATGTATCAGTTAAATTTTGTACTTCAAGTTGCGTTCATTATATGCAGTTGAATCCTTATAGAATGTTGCCTATTGATTGCAATTCTTAACTATATCCAAAGTTAAAGAGTTCATTGATTTTCAGACTTTAGTAAAGGTCATCAATTCATGACCGTCTTACAGAATATTTTTTTTTTTTAATAATACTTTTGTCCATCTTGAGGGGTTATATTTGTCGTGTGTCTTGTTAATAAGTTGTTCATTTTATTATTGTAGTACTGAGGAAGTAGTAAATACTGTGTCGTCATTAGTTATTTCATTGACGACACGTGGACAGAGTCGTAGTGAAGAGTGGAGTGTCACGTTAGCTCGATACACTAGACATGTGTAACTCAGCAAAATTTCTTGGGTCAACTCAATAACTCAAGCGCAGCATACTGCGCCAGCGCATTAAGTTTACTCAAAAATGCGCTCGTCACCTGAATTCCTGACCGGTGTGGCGCCGCGCTGCTCTGAAGTGCGCTATGCGCTAACACATTTAGAATAAGTGTTTTGACTCATCCGGGGCAGTAAACTGAGTTGGTGCAATTGTGCGGCGTAGCGCAGTGTTACCCATGTTACGATATATCGACCGGATCACTCCTCCAAAAGGAAACTGTCGTTTAACCCAAGTAATTTATTATAATTTTTAAAGGATTAGAATATGGTGAAGCTTTACTATTTTCTTTCGCAATTCTACAACTAGCACCTACCGGTGACACTAAGGAATTAAAAATGTTACTAAATTTCAATACTGCTTTCGCAGATGGTAGTTAGTACCTATGCTAAACCTAAAAAGAGGTAAACTATTATACAAATTGCTCACATATTCAAATGATATTTAACTCTCATATAGTATAAGTACATATATTTAGCTATTAACTATAAAATAGTGATGAGGCTGTCCATTACTCATGTATTCGCATTTCACATACGTCAAAACTGGAATCGGACGCATAATAGATAATATCCAGGAATTTGGCTTAGTGCTTGACTTGTGTGATTCATACATTGCCATAGTGGAGGTTTCAAATGTGACTCACCGCTGTTAATTTTTTCACTGAAATATTTGTTACCTGTTTAGTATTGTTGATTGTAATTTATTACAGAGTTTACACCTGATTAGTTAGAAAAACTTAAATCCCACGGGTAGTGTTAAGAAAATTATAATACCCTCTTGTATCGCAATAAGATATTATAACGGCAACCATGAACATAAAGTCTGCCTCATATCAGCATCACCGCAAATTTCGGTAAACAAACTTATGATTAATTTGCTTTTGACCTATTCTTCGTTCCCGTTCTCTTCGAAATAAACATCTGCTTTACATATGACATATGAATACTCACTTATGCACAGTTTCTTTTCGTTCCTGTGTCCTCAGTAACTATTCGATAACTTGTCAATAATTCCTCAAGTATTAGATATCCATTGATTACCACCGAATTGTTTTCCAACTTTTACGGCATCCCCCAATCGTAAAAGTGTTACTGTACGCATTCGCTTACCACCCCAGCGTCCCCGCCCGTATTTAACCCATCCCCCGGGCCAGGAGCCATTGCCTCCCGAGAGTAACGTGCGCGGTTCAGCTCAGGCAAATAAATCAGCATTTAGCTCATTGAAAAGGTGTGTAACATTTATTACGGATGTGTTTTGAATCTTCAATAAATAACTCTTGCCATTATGTGATTAAACTTGCTCCCAGTATAATAAGAAAATAACGGTCATTATCTAGTTGGGTCAATTGATTTAATACCATTTATGAATCATTGTCAGATTAAAGAGAATATGATCGCAATGGACAGAGAACTATAGAAGGGATGGAGAGAGATGTTTGCTCAGCAGTGGGGCATTAATGAATTAACGATTGGCCCCAGGGGAATCTTCAAGTTTGATATATTGCAAAAAACACAATGGAGAGTCAGGGAACGCTACTGTTTATTAAAAAAATATATACTACAAAGGTGACAAACAAGCATACGTTCCGCCTGATGGTAAGAGGCTACCGTAGCCTATGGACGCTTGTAATACCATAGATATCACTAAAGTGTTGCCAACCTTGAACCCTTCTACCCCAAAGAGCTCTGGAAACCATACTCACCGCAGAAACAGAACACTACGTTATTTGGCTGCGATCTTCTGTAGGGTGGATGTATTCCACCAGACGGACTGCCCCAAGAAGAGAGAAATCTAAGAAATTTCTCTGTGCCCTATCTCTCTTTGGATCCCCCTTCCCATGGAGCTCGGGAAACCATGCTCACCGCAGAAACACAACACTAGGTTATTTGGCTGCGATATTCTGTAGGGTGGATGTATTCCACCAGTCGGACTGCCCAAAGAAGAGAGAAATCGCTAAAGAAATTTATCTGTTTAAATATATTTTTTTGAAAAACAAAGGCATAATTATTTTCAATTTTGGTATTGCGCTTAAAATAAGCTACTACTTATATCGCTGTAATATATTATATGCACCATAACTTATATATTACTGCGTAATGACTTAGTGGACCGCACGTTACAATGACGCCTAGTATATAAGTAGTCCTAGATCGGTCTTAATTAGATAAAAATGAACTAGTCTCTATGTTGTGTAGGACACAATTCTGAATTGAAATTGTAAGAGTAGCCTCTTTTTTGTACTAAGGCAGTAAAAAGAAGCACTTCAAGTGAGGCGAGTCGTTCTGAAACTTTGCGGTACATTTGAAGTAAACACGTGAAGCGAGGCGTTTTGTAGCTCGTTGGTACATTTGCTGTAATACGTGATGAACCTCCTTTGAAATCCCATAAATATCTACCTTTTTGTTCCGAACACTTCCGAGAAGACAATTTTTGTATAACGGCAATAAGAAGAATCAAAAAAATTGTTTTGTTCGAAGGCCAATAAAAATGTATTATGTGTATGCACATTTCAAAAATGATTTTAATTGTATAATGTGTACTACAATAAATATAACTTGTGAAATGTAGAAGCGTTTATTTTTTATTTATGATAAAAATTACACGCTCCAACAAGGTTACGTCTGTTTGTCAACTAACACCTATCACATCGTAAGAGTAGTTCTTAGAGATGGCGCTAGGTTTTTTATACTGGCGAACCTTCGAGCGACCGTATCTTCTCTTTTTAAATGAATGTATATGCGAATAAAGTTTAGAATTTCGCTGTCACTGTGCAGTTAGTTAACTGATGTTTTGTTCATGAGCGAACTAAATTGATTAAAATAATTGCAAACAACTGTTACCTAACACTAATTAACCTAGCTAACTCTATGAAGTTTATTTAATTTTGCTAAATTTATTTACCCATCATATCATATCAAAATCATACATACCTATTGAAGTCGTTATTTTTATACAGATGTTAAATAATATAAAGATTACCTCTCCTACTACTGGAGAAAGGCTTTTTTCCAGTAGTAGGTTGTCTTATCATCTGAGAAATGAAATAAGCTTCCCGTGTAGAAAAATTCATAAAAATCAGTCTAGCCGTTTTTGTTTTCAACCCGGACATACCAACAGACACATACAGACAAATAGACAAAAACTTATTTAATGTCATATTCGTGATTAGTGTCCTTAACAAAAAATATCTATAAGGAAATTTGAAGACCTACATATGTATTTATTAATATAGATAGTCTCTAAGTGTAGAACGTCGTAAATAGTAAAATAAGCCATTCGATAGTATTTTATTTAAAAAATTGGTAAAATAATGGCCTTTATAAGATATAGCAATCACCTGAGTCGATTATTAACGACATTATAGTACGTTAGTCATACTCGCAGAGAAGTTGTAACGACGTGGCCGATCCTTACCGAAGCATTATACAATCCACTGCCGAGTTTTATGATGTAAAGTTACCGGTAGCTCACCGAACTCAGGTGCCGGCGAACACCGTGATTAAGTTGGCAATTTTCCAATTGTTTTATCTAGATTTTATTGCTAGATTTTTTTCAAGGTATACTTTTTTAGGCGCTTTATGACAAAAATATGAGAAGAGTGAATTTTTACGATGCACGCGCACGTTGTAAGATAAGTCTACCAAACTATACAGTTACTTGATAAACACGCGTCCACGTTTTTTAAATAATTATTATTGTAAAATTATTGATTTTGGTTTTGGATGAATATGGATTTAAATGAATATGGATGAAAATGAGTAAACAAATCTGTCAGACCTGGCCAACTACAACTATGGCCGGTATCAGTAATCATACACGGAGCATGTAATTAACTTTAATAATTACATATATAATAAACTAGATGTGCCCCTGCGGTTTCACCCGTGTTGAATTTATTCGATCAACTCTACACCGCGTCGCGTCCTGCGCACCCCTGTAGCCTATAGTTATTCTTAATTCCCGTACTTGCCTACAGCTTGCCAGATTGCTTGACGTTCATGGTTCCGCTTTTTAGGGTTGTAGCGTCTAATATACATACAACATATAATACAATTTTAACGTAACAGTTTTAGGTTGTATACAATATACATAAATAATATAAATATATATAATATAAATAATTTTCCAAACTAAATAGGATGATATAAATTGCCAAAAAGAATTCGAATTATTTTTTGTTAATAGGCAATGCTAAATGTACTTCGTGCAACGTTACAAAAATCAATTGAAAATAATTAGAGAGAAGAGTTTAGAAAACTATAGTTTGTTGTTCGCTCTCACATCTAATTGTTTGATATATCTATCTCACAGAAAATTGATTCAAAAATGTAAAAAAATGCCATAAAGCTTTAAAAGCATTTCTGTACAAACCTCGCAGAGCCGAAGAGCATAATGACATTTAAAAATCGCCGGTTTAACTTTTCAAATTGAGTGATTCATTGTTATAAAGCGCTGTTTGTCCGATAGTAGCGGCTGCCTGAAACAATTTAACCTCTCTACGTGATTGGGATGAGACCTTTTCGATTGCATTTATCGATGTCCCTGGTATTTCTTTTGTGCAAGCTATATTCCTATTGGCGCTATTTTTATGAGTTATAATTGAAAATAGTAATATGGTGTATTTTGGTATAACCTTACAAAATTTATTGTCTTTATATATTTATAAAATAAAGAAAATAATATGTAAGTGCAGGCTCATAATAATCACTACATAGTATAAAACGAAGTTTCTGTCGCTCTGTCCGTCCCTATGTATGCTTAAATCTTTAAAACTACGCAACGGATTTTGAAGCGGTTTTTTTAATAGATAGAGTGATTCAAGAAGAAGGTTTATATGTAGGTACCGGCCCTATATCCCATGGTCAATTATATGTCGCTCTTTCAAGTGTAACCTCTAAACGAAACATGTTTGTATTATCTAATGACTAAAAAGCTGTAAACGTTGTTTATAAGGACATTCTGTAGTAGGTTGGTATATTTAGTATCAGCATTGCATCCGTGCGAAGCCGGGGCGGGTCGCTACTTGATTAATATTTTTAAAATTCAATAATTATAATTTAAACCATGGCTATTAAGTTTTTGTTCAATAACGAGAGCGAATTTATAAAAAAGAGTTTAATATCATTTTTACCTAATATTTTATATTGCTTACAATATAAGAATGGAAATAAAGTTTATACAGTCCATTGTTTACTAATTTGTGACCAAGCAAATAAAGTTAAAATGTTAAAGATCATTGTAAACACTTATGACGTTATTAATAACTGTTTACTGTTTATAAATTATCATACTGTAACTTTGAAATGAATGTAAATCATATAATTTTGGTAAATCGAATAACTATATAAAATAAAAAGTTGAGGAATATTATTTATTTTATTAAAAAACAATATAATATACTATATATTATATTGTTTTTTAATAATTAAATTATTATATTTATTAAAAAAAAAACATTTTTTTTGGGAAATACTCATCAGAGAAAATTTGTTTTCAATATACCTATATAGTTAGGAGTAAATTAAGTGTTTTCATATAACAATTTAATAAAATACAGAAAGTGGATTTATCGATTTGGCAAGTAAAGCATTCAAATATATTATTACGTTCGATTCACAATTTTATCGATAAATGATAAAACAGTTGAAGGCACTAGTCCGTACACAGTTGACGGGATTTCATTTGCGTGTGTTTACCAATATCTGCGGCTTTCTAGTTCATGTCTCTGCTCCCCTAGTTTGGTTCAGATCTATTGTGCCTTATGTGCACCATATATTCCCTTATTCGTGTTCTATTTGCAAATCAATTGCAATTGATATACCTCCTCTTTGAATTAATTCAATGTTATTGAATTTATTAATATATTTCTTTAGTTATTGTTATCTGAATCTTCGGTTCTAAACAGTTCTACCAAATTATGTGCCACGGTTAAAGTTTCGTATACCTCTGCCTTCCTTTAAAGCAGTGTCGATCTTCTGGAAACAACAAACTTCGTTCTTTCCATAATAGTAGTACTATTCTGTAAGTGTCTCACTGCTGGGCAAAGGGAAGGTTTGGAATTAATCACCATGCCAGCCCATGACGTATTAGTTGATTGCAAACGTCAAGAAATCAACATTCCTATACTTTTCCCATGTATAGTGGTACTAAAAAAACATTCCTCAAGTGTTCCTCGCGATGTTTCGATAATGAATTTTCGAATGTTCTCGATTTTCCTTCACCGTCACCCGATAATGTTACCAATTTAAAATAGTAGATGTACGTGAAATTCTGAAATATTCGTAACTAACGTAATAAGCAGCGAGATGGGCCTCAAGAATAGTGTTCATTGTAGTCGACTTATTTAACTGAGGTCTTCCCTATCCAATAGTTAGAACGAGAATGCCTTCAAGCATGTCGTTGCCTGCTTGGAAGAATCGTGTGGTCACAGAACACACCTGTTGTTACCGCGCTCAGTCAACAGTGCGGATCAATAGTATGAATATTAAGTCATTAGTACGGATTCCATAATGACTTCGACATATTATTTGCCAAAATTTGGAATAGCGCAAGACTATTAACTAATAAATTATCTATACATATTATAAAACTCAACGTCTCCCTGTTTATGTTCTTTTCACGCCAAAACCACTTATCCGATCTAAATGTATGTTTTTATTTCTATCTGGCCAGATTATAGGATATATTTTGTAAGATAAAGTAACTTACGAAATAGGTAGTGGCGATGATGGTGAATCAATTTGGAAAAAAGACGCATTTGGGGTGTTTAAATGGCTTACGCTGTGTAAACCATATGACAAATAATAAATTAATGTTCTTCACAATTGTAGATCTGAAAAAGTCCTGTAAAAAAGTTAGCGATAGCATATATATCTTCTAAGAATCATCCACAATAACCATTTTTGTCTTCCGTTTTTTGATCGGGGTCATCACGATACGCGCGTGCGCGAGCGTGACAGCATTCTATAGATCCGCGGGCACAGCTAGTGCTAGATAAAGTGAGATTATAATTACCAAGAAATAACTACTTCCGTAATTACGCGATTAAAACCGGTTTAGGTAAGTACTCAAGAACAAACTCCCATTTACATTGCATTAGTATAACAAAGTACAAGAGCTATCTAACAAATTTTTTATGGAGGATGCTTTATATAACCGTTTATGATCTCAGTAATGGTATAATTTATAAAATAATTACTTTTGTATTCATAGTAGTTAAGCAGTATCTCCATTAATTTTTTACAGTGATACAAATCAAACTAGCGCAATTGACTATCTTACGCCAATGTTTGCTATTTAGGTCTTAGACTTTCCAGAATTAAGGATGTAAACATACGGCAGTGACCAGTATACTTAAATGTTCTGAGTAGAAATCATGTGAAAATAAATAAAGCAATACTCTTATATTGTATTTTAAAATAACATTTTAATATAAAGCTTCCTTTTGAAGGGTCTGCTACCGTTTTCAATAAATAATATATTGAGATAGTTCGCAAGTCGGAAGCACGTCTTGCAGAATTGAGAAGTTAAAGGAATGCTGTGATCTCGGCTGGAATACTCACGTTCACTTATTACATTGAGAAGTTTCTTTAAAAAATATATATTAACATAATTATTGTATTTTTATAATTTAATAGCTTTCTGCTCACGACTTCGTCTGCGTGGACTTTAGAATTGGATCCAGAGTAAAAACGAGAAATATGTTATTTAGCGGGATAAAAGTATCATATTTGCTAATCCAAATTACATACTATACTTGTGCCAAAATTAATCCAAATTCGTTCAGTCGTTTTTCGTGATTGAGTAACAAACATCTAAACTTTCACATTTGAAGCGATGATGGCGCAGTGGTAGCGTGTACGACTTCGCGTCGATTGACGTGAGTTCGAATCCCCTACAATGAGCCTGAGCTTTCGGTGAAGGAAAACATCGTGAGGAAACCATAGCATGGTGGTAGGACATTTTCTAATGCCCGCCTGGCTAGCTACCACCCTCAAGTTGAAAATCTGCCGCCAAGCACCAATAGGTGTGTTCCGGCAGCTACACTTGAGAGCCAGTCTTCCACTAGGTTTAGCGTGTTACCATCTTGGGCCACATCGTCACTTAACATCAGGTGAAATTGTGGCCACTACAGCAAACCTAAAACGATAAAAAAAAATGATATTAGTAGGATAATTTATAATCCTCGTAAACTATACTATTTACGTGATTTAAGTTGTACCTCTATAAAATAATATTACAATTTAAATCCATGACATTAAAATAAAGACATTTCTTGTAATATGGTCATCAGATATAACATCCACATGTTCTGTAATTCATTCATAATCACATACATTAATATTCTGTAAATTTAACTGCTAAAAAAAATCAGACGTTGTTCAAAAGATAAACCCTGGACTTTGACTCCGAAAGCAAGAGCATGATATATTATGTTAACGATCAAATTAAATAAAATATTATTTCGATTAAATAATTTTTAACATAAATTTAATTCGTCTATTGTCGTTTGCATGCGAACGCCGTTTGCATGCAAATAGTAATCCATTTATTATTACTATTTTAAAAAACGTATATTTTTCCACAATTGGAATGTTTCATTTTCAATTGTGAAGTGAAATAAATCTCGTCCCGATATGCGGATTTAATCGCGAGACGCCATCTATCGACCCCGCACGACCAACATGTAGGGGATGGGTGAGACACCCCACTAGCGCCTGCCCGACGGATCTCGGCCGTGCCGACTGCCGCCTCGTACTTCAATTGCAGTGTAGTTTAAAAACCAAACAGTAGGTCAACTGATTTACATACTATATTAGAATATTTTCGGCCAATATACAAAAAAAGAAACGAAAAACCAAAAAGAAATTAAACAATTTTTTTTATTTATAGCTTTTTATTTTTAGAATATTAAAAAATAGGCAGTCATTGGGGACTGCCAACAGAAATGAAGATTTAAAAGTATGAAATTAGAGTACATATCTTTTTTATATTCAAATTAATTGTAGTTTAAATAATTAAAAATTAATAATTTGTGAATTAAAATCTTTAACATCAGTCTAGATTTCACATCTATCGTCACCCAGAGCAACATTAATATAAATGCTAGCCACGCCCTACACGTCATACATATAGAGCTACAGATATATAGTTAACATTAGCATGTCGGTAATGTGAATTCAAAGATTTTACCTATTCAAAAACCGCCCATCATGGCTATAGAGGTTTTCACTTCAAAAACAGTTACCTTCGATGTCGTTGTTGTAGGTAAACTCGGGACTCTGATATGAGAAAAAACGGTTTTTTAAACGTATTTCGGGTTACCAACTTTTTTTTATATCAAGTATAGTATTTTTGAGGTTATTACCTGAAAAAATATAGTAGATGGCAAAAAGGCAATAAAAATAAAGTATGTTTCAAATAAATATTTATTTTTTACTGCTTGATAGACAGATAATGATGCTAATGACAAATAGTCTAATTAACAAATAAAAAAAAAACATGTAAATCGGATAAGTAGTTATCACGTTAAAAGAACAAGAACAACAACGGCCAGACAGGCAGCGGGACGTTTTGTTTTATAATACATATATATAGAAGAAGCATATGTGAATTGATTCACTGTGGGGACATTCAGCTACGACACTACGCTGTATTCCGGTACTCCGCTATACTAACGTCAGTACGTCTATTTCGAGAACAGACATTATTATCAATACAGTATGCCACGGATTTTACATTATTGTTCGACAGTTAATGGAGACGCGAGTTACGTGCAGTAGAAAGCACGTAACTAACGATTTACCTTCTAATTCTTTTGTACTGTTTTTATATATTGAAGTATTTCCATTTTTGATATTTTACCTAAACGACATTACTTACGTGTAGAAATCTGTCAAAATCTAAACACCAACTAAAATATTTCCCTCTTTGTCTAATCCGCATTTTTAGAAGAAAACAGATCTATAAATATTATAAAAAGTTCTTACAGAGTAACAAAATATTGAAGAAATTAATCATAATATATGTACAGCTGATGCTTGCAAATTCAATCACGTATTTTTTTATTTTATTTACCACGGGGTTTACGTGTCTTATCTGGGTTTAAAGAGCCTTATCTCTTATTTTTGTAATTGTAATTTTATCATTATTGCTTAATCCCTGTAGAAAATCGTAAAAATATGTATCTTAGATCCTTTCTCGGGTTCAGTCCTATATTAATCTGAAGATTATATTTACATTAGCTCAGTAGTTTTCAAGTGATACGCGTTTTGACAAATAGATATAGACAGTTTACCATTTTATTATGTACTAGCTTTAGCACGCGATTCCGTTCCCGTTGGCTTGGATATGAAACTCCTCACGCGCCGCCTATTGTAAACTAAGGTAAAACCACCAGTAATTGACACTGCACCAATAGTTGACACTCTGACGAAGAAAATTAAATATTAAGAAAAAAAAGGAAGCCAAAGATCGAGATGGCCAAAATCACTGATTACTGATATATTTTTAATGTTATAAATACATATAGGTACAGTCAGTTACAAAAGTCGGTTAACAAACTCAAAACTTCAAATCAATTTAGTATCAAATATTTAATTTTCTTCGTCAGAGTGTCAACTATTGGTGCAGTGTCAATTACTGGTGGTTTTACCTTAGTTGTACTTATACAAAAAATTCGCGGGTGTGCGCACAGCAAACAATTCATTAAAGTTTCATTGCAATCGGATGAATGATTTAGGAACGCATATGAGCCAAACAAACAAACAAGCATTCATTTTATATATATAAGATTATATAGTTTTACGTCTTTATCCGGTTATATTGTGCGACATTCCATGTTTTATAATTAGGTGAGCCGGTAATATAACGAATTCCGTGTATCGTTGTAAAAGCCGAAATAGCCTTACTATGATTTCCCGACGTTTTATCATGCAGGCTTATGAATTTTTATTTGAATACATTTTTATACTCAATTAATTAATTATAAAACTTGATGAGATAAATACGATGAATTTTACTATTAGTTACTTACTTATCGACATACGAGAAATCTTACAAAAGTTCGTATTATAAACTATGTGGGTCAGACTGCAACTATAGCCTGTAGTTTCAGATTTTGCGATTGCTGAATTGGCGAATAAGAACGCTATTATGTGTTCAACGCAGAGAAAAAGAGAAATAAATATTTGAGATTACAGCGATAAACGTATAGAGACAATTACAGCAAGTTGAAACTTTCGCATTATATAATAAACCTTTTGTCCTGGTAATTTTCTCTGACACCAGTATCTAATATATACTAATAATACTGATCTGGTATCAATAGATTAATTTTATACATTACTAAAATTAACGAGGTATTTTTCTAACAAGTAAGTTTTTCACAAATCTTGTTTCATATTTGTGAAAAATGTGCATTCATTAATTTCGTATTTCTCAAGAGCATAGCGATAGAAGAAATGATTAAATATCGGCTTCAAAATGTCAATTTTTTATTACTTAACACCTCTAATGTACCAAAAATAATCTACATTTGCTATTTTGAAGCCGACATTTAGTCATATCTGCTATCAAAGTGATAGCGCATTACATAATTAGAGGGTCGGTTAAGTAAAATTTCATACAAGTAACTTACGTTTTAGCCCTTACTTCATTATTCCGCGTACGATTTGATTATGAATGGAATCTCGTGTACGATCTCGAAGTTTGCAAAAACAAACTCGTAACAAATAGTACGGGATATGATGGAGGTCGAACACGTATATTAAAATGCAGCGCGTGTGCTGAACCCCCGAGACGTACACTTCCTCCGGTATGGTTTCGGCGGTCAGTCGGTTAACCAATAACTGTAGATACATATGTTTGCATTATACGTTGCTGTGTGTACATTGTTTTGGCTGTTGCGTTAGCGCAATAGGTGATGTTAAGTGATCACCATAATGCGCTAAAAATGGGACTACTTTTCAGTGCTTCCGCTGGACTAGGTTTTTAGCCTACCAGGCCAACACTATTCAATGCTTTACCACTTCGCCAAACTTTTATCTAGCGTTTAGCATATGATTTAATCGGCGGATTCTGTTTGTATCTGTGGTTTTTACAATATTTCATTAGTAATTTTATACGGGGCTTTTCATTTTATAATTTTAATGCACAACATTTTTGCGAGATATCTTAAAAATAGTCGTATTTAATACATGTAAATCATGTGGTTGAAGTAACTCTGAAAACAAAAAAACAAGTTCATAAATTAGAAAATAAAAACTAATGACAATTTTTGCAAAAAATTGAAGTATTAAGGAAATTATTTGAACTGGTCTGGAAAAGACAATAAATTGATCTGTATAATTATCACAGATAACCAGCATATGCTCAAAATAAATATTTTTAAATCACCTATATGTATGAGAAATATACAGGAGACGTCGTATAAACTAATACTGTTTTTTTTTTAAATAGAACCAGAAAGTAAAGTTATATTTTGCTGTACATCTTTCCTTGTACAATCTGGCTAAGCCTCAATATGAAAGACGATTTACGATGGACGCCAATTGCTTTCCCTTCTGAGCGATTCAAATCTAAAAAGTCTTAACAACAGATTCGTTTAGCAGAAAATATGAACTCTACTTACTTCCATGAAAACTTACCTTCTGTCGCTCTTATACCCGCAGCATTGATTTGTTAACACTGTTCATGGAAATTGAACTCTATTGGTTTATCGTCTGGTTACGTTTCACATTAAACTAATGGCCGGTGTTTCGGAATATTCTCCGGAGTCGGTACCGGATGATATAATGGTGGCTGGCTGAAGGCGAGACGTCTCACTATCCGTATCCCGGTTTTAAGTTTTTTTTTTTCTCTCGTTGAAGTTTCTTTCTCATCGCGACGTTTTTTACTATATGATCTGTTAGCAGTTAAAGAGTCCCTCGTTATTATACTCAACTTTTATTTTGATATTACATTATACGTTTTATGTTTATTATACTTTAAATTTTTCTCTTAGATGCGCTTGATAGATGGCTGATAGAATTTTTCGGGCGGCCAATCTACTCTGAGCCTTTATACCTCCCTCCGCGCTTTTACTATCGTTCTGATTTAGTGTACATTATAACCGACTCTTTATGTGGTAATTGCTCAGCTTCTTAGGGTCGTAGCATGAAGTTATACAGCCTATTTTTTTTTTTTCAAGAATTCTATACATATTATATAACTCGGAACTGTTTGTCTGTCCGTTTATGTTCTTTTCACGCGAAAACCACTTATCCGATTTATATGTTTTATATTTTAATTCATAGCTATGCTATCTGACCGGGTTATAGGATATATGTTGTAAGATAAAGTAACATACGAAATAAGCGGTGACGATAATGGTGAATCAATTCGGAAAAAGACGCTTTTGGGACTTACGCTGATTAAACCATAAGAGATTTACAATTTATTAATATAATTAAAAAAATTCAAAAGACCTACTAAAAGTCAGCAATAGTTAGTATCTATCTTCTAAGAATCACCCACAATAAGCATTTTTGTCTTCCGTCTTTTGAGCGGGAGCTGCACGATTCGCGCACGACGACGCGTGCGCTCGACCGACGGTATTCTGTAGTCCACGCGAGCGGAGCCGCGGGCACGGCTAGTAGTCTATAAAATAATAATAAGAACTTTTCAAATAGGACCGGTAGTTCCGATGCGTTCAAACAAACAGAAAAACAGACTCTTGAGTCACAAGTCATCAAGTATGCACAACCGCTTAGAAATATTTGTACAATGTCATAGATCAATTAAACTAAACCCGAACGATCAAACTCTCCCTTCATCCTATAACAATTAAGCATATTATTTGCAAACAGGCAGCGGATGCTCGATAATTCATTTCTGTTATAGTCGTAAGTGGTCTGTGTATTCAGCATACCGGTCATCAAATACTGCGCCAATTTAGATATATACACAAACGGCCTTACATATAAAAATTTTTCATTTCAATATTTAGATACAAAAGAAAGCATTGCTCTCTATGTCTAATTCATATTATTAGAAGAAAACACAGCTAAAGATACTGATTGTTTTTATTTAATCAAGGCACTCAAGGCAAACACATAATATAATTATACTGATTTGCCAGACAATGAGTTTAAGGACCATGTCAACGGCTTTTACTGTCAAAATTTGTTATAGGGTAGATTATTATGTGAATAATAGTGATGTCTGGAAGTGACTCCTGTGCATCCAGTAAATTATTAATATGATTATTAACTGTAAATATTGCTTGTACAGATGGGCTAATGAACAAAAAAAAATTAACCCGTTCGAGTTTCTTGCCGATTCTTCTCGATGAGACTTGGATGTTTTCCAAACTGGTAGTAGTGTTTGACGTTCATAAGTGCCTTCTTGGGGCCTAAAATAAATAAAGTAATTTTTGATTTTGAATAAATGATTACGAAAAGCGACCTGTCCAAGGATTTACTCCAGGATTTCAACGAGTTACCTTCATACGGTTGCAATTTAAAGTTAGTGCCGGCGATTTCGTTTGCTTGAAAAAGGAGCTACGTGTCTCATCTGAGTTTTTATTTTTTTAGTTTTTATATTGTAGTTTTATCATTGCAGCTTACCTCACATAGAAAATGATATGTAGACTAGATTGAAAAGTAGTCTGCCTGTCAATGATAGTCACGACAAAATCGGTTTAGCCGTTTCGGAGATTAGCTCGAACAAACAAACGGACAAAGACGATATGATGAGCTTCACAAAAGTCTTCATTTCGAAGTTACAGACAGGCAACTTTATTTTAATAAAATATTTTATAAAAAGTTATAGCTTCAAGAAAATTTAAATCGTCAGCGTAACTCCAGATCGTTGCTTAGTGACTGTGTAACCCTTTTCCCACGGTGTGCCCTCCTTTGTAGTCTGTGAATAAAGCTGTTATAATTTATACTTCTATATCAGGGTTACCTAGTCACGAAGTTTACACTGACCTCGCTTCCATCCCCCTTCTAAATTGTATTCGAGGGGCGCAAGGTGAAATTTGTGCGAATGAAAAAACTCCTGTCTGCAAAGCACCGTGTTGTAATTTGTTTGCGGTAATTACCAATTTTATCGTCATTATTTTTTTTTCAGTGCTTTATATTAAAGGTTTTTCAATATTATACTTTTTATCTAGTTTTCTGCGAGAATAGTTAATGTTATCTTTAAAATTGTACTAGATACAAAATGAAATACCTCAAACAGGGAAAATAAAATCAATCGAAAACTTATTGCAAAATTTTGTTCAATGTAAATTTCACGAATAAATAGAGATACACTTAAAACGACTTGTGCTGAAACATTATAAATATATAATACATTAAATTGATTGATTGATTTACATAGTTCCAAAACTGAGTTCGATTTCGTTGTGACGACACCGGCAATTTCAGTTCGCTAAAACACTGGCGTTCACAGCCTATGCGGTAAACTTAGATACACATGTAGATTAATACCGTAATATACTGAGAGAGTACGAAGCGATTAATTTTCCGGAGTGACGATTAAATTTGGGGTGGTGATTCCGTTGCTATGTTCACTTTGAACTCAACCACCCCTCCTTGTATTTTGTAGGGACGATGATTATAACGTGGACCACTTTTGTTTAAATAATTTACTGTCCATCACTACCTGTGCCTTTATTTACGTAAATATTCTATTTATACGTATTTTCACCTATGATCTGAGCTTTTAAAAATAAATCTAAATAAATATTACCCTAACTAGCTAACCTGTGCGCATATTTAGCTCATTATAGAATGTAAACAATTTAACTAACAGCTGTCATCTTAGATAAACAAATTTTTAATTGATGACGCCTTGAATATGTTTTCATTAGCATCAACAGATGGCATTCTTAAAATTTAAGATTTTTATTTGAATTTTAACACTATAATTAACTGTAATATTATCAATAGCGGGAAACAAAAACTTTAAAATGATGTTTGGATCATTAATTTTCATGAAGTAGTAACGGAGATAGGACGTTGCCAGGCCTTTGTGATATACTCGTAATATTGTGATAGTTGATTTAATGATAGAGGGGTATAATAGCAAAAAAACACCTTTATAATAATTGATTATAATACTTTGAGATTTAATATTATGATAGTTGACTTAATGATAGAAGGGTATAAAAGCATATAAGCACTTTTATAATAATTCATTATATATTTAACTAATATGAAATCAATGTTAAAATTAATGTTATTACATTAATCTTAATTAAATTCTCTCAACAGTATTTATTTAAGTGACTAGTCACTGATAAAACATTTATTATAAAAATGTCACCGAAATAAAAGAAAAACTTCTTTGACCTTCTTACATATCATGGACAGTGGCGTTTTTACTTTTATACCTCTCAATTATTAAGTGATATTATATAATAACAGTTCATGCATTTAAAACCTCATGAATTAATAGTCCACGTATCTTTATTCGATTAACTGTAAAATTTATTTAATAAATTGACTCCTATCGATGGTATTAATGCCAATTTTGCGCGCATTTTGTCTAACTTTGAGAGCCCAAGAGTTTAATAATTTGAGATCATAACGAATAAGCAGACGTTGAATTGTGTACCTAAAGTTGAAATGAACTGTAATATAAACTGGTTAATTATCAATTATTTAATTATGTTGGCTATAATGATATCATACGGTCGAGTGCGTGCCAACATTGTCAATTAAATGTACCTAGTTAGCGCAGAGGATGTTAGCCAAGTACGAGACATCCGCGTATCTAAATAATTGCAAAGCGCGTTTACTATTCAAAGATTCACATTCATTGCATGTGAGTCGAAGCATGTGAGCTTTAGTTAAATTACAGTCGACTCATGCTTCGTGTGGTTTAAAAATAACATTAAAAATAAAGTTAAATGAAAACATTATCATTAACAGTAGTTAATATAGGTACATTAATTATTTTTAATGAACTCTTTATAGAGATAAAATTTAATATCAATATATTATTTTAAAACAGCAAAGAGATTTAGGGTGATTTAAACACCTCGTTTTGGCGCGATGTCACCGAGTTTCAGTGACGACAGCGACCACGCCAAAATAAATATCGAGTGCTATATAATAATATGAATATAATATAGAGTGCGTTATAAGTTTTATCTTGAAAAAATTATGTTTTACAACTAATGATGATATTGATGGAAGAGGAACACCATTTTATAAGTACTGATGGAAATGTATTTCCATGAACCGCGAGTGCAATTTAGACTTTAAAAATATTGGGCGATTGGAAAAATATTAAAAAAATTGTGAAATATTTTGATTATTCATACATTTTCTAATATATATATATCACATTACGGAGAAGAGACGTTCAGACGTGCACAATATAATAATTTAACACGTTTATTTCCTATTTAATATAAAAGTATTTTGTTGAACCTTACCAAGTGAAGAAAGCTTTTTTTGCTGAATCGCCACCACCATACACCAAGTGTGTAACACCCGCTATATTGGTATCAAGTGTGGTATCTGTACCCGACTGGATCGCGGCCACCATGTACATGGTGATAAATTCATTACCGTGTCTCTCTTTTGGTATGTCGCGTTTCGGAATCAGGCAGTGTACCATCCAGCTGCTAAGAGGCTTACAGGCCTGCATGACAGCGACGACTATCGATGGATTGCCGATCTCTTGATGGTCGCTTGTTGTTTTTAGATTGTACTGTACATAGCATCAGGCAAAGTGCCGTCAAGTGCTACTTTAAAAATCACATTGTCTTATATTATAGTTGTATTCAGCCGAGTTATTTGATAGTCACTTATCATAGGGTTTTCTGGCCGAACATACTCGTAAATAGAGTCACCTATGATCCTCAATTTACATTCTAAGAATACAATATTTCACTAACTGTACTAATAAATAACGATAAAAATAAATACAATAACAAAATTATAAAACCACGCAGTAACTTCCGCCTTTTTGAACAAACTTCGCGGACTCTGGCGTCACGATTCGATTTGACCAAATTGTTTTGCGTTTATAATTTCGAATTTCCCTCATATTTACACACTTTTAGTAGTAAAAATCTTTAAACAAAAAGCGAATAAATAAAAAATAACATTATAGGTGTGAAATTGTAAAATAATAAAGATTCCAAATATAAATACTTGACCGGTATTTAAATAGCATGCATATTCCCTATTGGTACCATATGACAGTATGAGTAAAGCATATACCTACTTATGTCATGTGTTACTATAATTTCAATTTAGGGATGAAATATGCCTTTAAAATTCACTTTAACAAAATAGCAAAGAAAAAAATATTTCAAACTTAATTTGAATTGAAAATGGAAATTTAAACACTTTTGCAGTATTACACCTTTCTTAACTTTTTTTAAATCTATTAGATCTTGAACACTCCTAACGAATCGTTGCAAAAAGTTTTCTCTTTCTCTCTCTCTCTCCTGTAAAATCAATGTATATGGACATAGCCCATTTTGCGGTATCACTTTCGATATATTACATATATGTAATATTATGAACTCAATCGGTCAAGTCGTTCACGGATTCGGTTCAGGGTGAAAATCGTAAATTTTATATAAACATATACATTGAAAGTTGAAAATTTCAGGAGTTTTATTCATTATATTTAAGATAGGTAGTCTACTGAAATGTACGTAATAAAATTAATTACAAAGATGTTTTATTAAATTTAATTTTAAGTTGCGTTGAGTTCAGAAGTAGGTACCTTGAACAAATTATTTCTTAACAAAGTTTCAAAGCTACAGTGGACCTTTGTCTATTTTAACCGATTTGGTCCTAGAGATTTAATAATTATTATTTTTTTAATTATAACTTTTTTGTTGTTTATAGCCCGTAGCCGGTTAGGTTTAGTTCCGCGAATGTAATTGGTTACATACATATATAATCTTATATCATTTCGCTGATAGTTTTAGTATTTGATACATGTTGAGAATAACATTGCTGAATTTGAGGGTGTAAGATGGGCTAAGTAACATCTTAAGACTTGAGACACCTAAGCTAAAAGATAGAAGAAAGGTGAGAAAAAACATCGCCGCCACTTTACGTGTAGGTAAGATACCGTTTTTTTTCACGATTTTATTTTACCATTTTGTTTAATATGTATACCTATACCAAATTACAGCTTTCTAATACTAAGATTACCTGAGCTAAGACGCGAACGGACAAACGGACATGGCGAAACTATAAGGGTTTCTTGTTGACTTCGGAACTAACGAAATTTCGTTAAGTATAAAAAGAAGATTTTAAAATAATTTTAGCGGTAACTCAATAGATTTTACTTAATGTTTTTTTTTTGTTTTGTCTTTTTTTTTTGTTTTTTTCAAACTGTCTATACTATTAGCCTTAGGGGCCCTGGAGAGACCATCAATGGTCACTGCTGTAATGCCGGCTTGCAAGTCATTCGGCTACACACACACATATACATACTGGCCGATCCGGAATCGCGACAATCCAAAAGAGAATGAGAGTGACGGGTTTATCACCTGGTGGTCTGGTGGAAATCCCTACCACCCCGCAAATCTAACAATCGCTCTTAAATGTATGTTTATGAGCTAAAAGAAGCTTTGAAGGTTTTTTATAATGCAAACGCTCGCGTCTTCTACTCGTAAAGTTGTCTCTAAATTCTTATTATTGTTTGTAAGTCTTGCATACTTACTTAACAGCTTTACGTTTGACCTTACAGACAATGTACTGTGTTACGAGTCGTTTTTGTTCTCACGTGTCATTATATGAAATATGGGCTTGAGTGCACTAATATCACATTTTCGATATCTAGCGTCTCAAGGTACACAACGATGCTTCATTTTTAACAGATTTCAAAAAAGGAGGATTTTCTCAATTCGAGTTTTTTATTTTTATTTTCGCCATAACTTCTTCGTTTATGAACCGATTTTTCTGGTGGTTCCATTTTAATTTCATTGGCATTGGATCTTTGACTTTGAAGTTATACCAGGAAACTCTTCAAAGTAATTGAAGTTGTATTTCTTTTTTATTAAAATTATCGTGTTAATGATATCATGTAGCAAACGGGCATGTAGTTTGACTGATGTTATACTTGCAGCCTTTAGCTTTATACAACCAAACTCAAAAGACTGCAGTTCTGCGGCCACATAATAATTCGCTACTCCCTAGGACTGAGTCGCAATGCCTCGTGTGTCCTTGTCAACCACACCCATCGGAGCGGAGCACAGCAGTGCAATCACTGGTACTTCCTCAATGGTTTTACAATTACCTCTAATTGTATATTTATCAATTATCATATTGTGCCGACCTGACCTCATCTGACTTAATTCCTCTATTATCCATCTCATTTGTTTCTCTTATCCAACGAAAGATTTCTCATTTCTCATTTGCAATAATATTTCTCTACTATAAAAGTAAAGAGAATTAACGCTATACGAAGTTACGAACAGTGCGGTAATTGAAACACGTTCATCGAACCGCGCCGCGCCCCGCGTCCCTTGTTTCTAAGGATTCCCGAATCTTTTGTGGCTCCCGTATTTCGTCCTCGGCATTTTATTGTCGCAGGTCTGTGGCCGTGTTGTAATAAAAACATCTTAAATTATGTAACGGTTAACTTTACAATATAGAAGGTTTCGAAATCTAAACAACGAACGACGCACCATAGAATGGAAATATGGAAACAAGGTTTTATTCTTGGTGTGGTTTTATTGAATTTGTAGAGAATAATTGCTTCGATTCGAGATTTACTTACGTCAACTTGATTAAATAATTAATCTCCCTGTTTAATTATTACGTTAATTATATTCATTAACAGAACAAATATTTGTGTATTGTTTTATATGAAATTAAAATCAAATCGCAGTTTTGAGTATAATTAAATATGTATCGTGTTTTTACACGAAATCTTATTGTTAATTTGAATTTTATGTGTTTTGATAATTGATTTCTATATATTGAAAGCTACTTACATCTAGACGACTTTTTGTCGCAAGGCTTTGTTACGGCGTTTGCAAATTAAGCTCGTTTGTTAAAGTTAATTATATGAGCGACGTATAAGTAGGAATTATTGAATTTTGTTATTAATACTATTTACATTACGAACCCAAAACAAAAGTTAATTTTATTACATATAGCAGCACCCTACTCTTTTATAAGGGATTATTTATTTTAATTTAAAGTTTCAACTGATTATGTTCGCATAGATAAAAAAAAGTATTATTGTGGATAAATAATGATCTTTTGAATGCTTAGGATGTTGGTCGGGCACGGAAATAGATCTGGTGCCGTCTGTGCCGTATTTGTACCAGTTGCGGTTAGTGGTATGCACGTCGATACGTTTAACGCCTATTCTGTGGATGAAATATTTATAACGTGCGTCGCATCAGGGCATTAACGCTCCGATATTGAGGATTTACCGACGGGCCAATGTTTCCATTCAGCAATCAATAAACATGATTGTTCTGCGGACTAATGTATTGTGGTTTATTGTTGGTCGTTTAATAGAAATAATGTACAAGATTAATTAATTATTTAAAAAATAAAGTTAATAAGTTCGTTACTTATCTCCGTCCTTACTTATCGTTGTTCTTACTTACCATGCTTGCCTACAGTCTGTCTGATTGCTTGACGTTCATGGTTACTGCTCCTCTCCTTAGAGTCATAGCGTGAAGTTGTATCGCCTAAATCTATCCTTAATAAGTAATTTCAGAGATTGGCGAGTTTAAACAAACAAACAGTCTCTTGAGCTTATAATATTAGTATAGAATATTAATTATTATTAAATTATGTAAGAAACTTACACACGCTAACAACACTTTTAACACAAGCTAAAAACAAATTGCTGAAACTTGTCGTGCAGGAGTCCTTCAGTTTGTAAATATGTAAATAAAATATGTAAAAAATATGTACTGTATTAACAAGTTGATTAATTAAAGGGTCACAGGGTTTGTCCCAACCCTGATGAACTTTTAACGAGTATTATTTATTTAACATATGCCCTTAAAAGTAAATATTTAATAACTATGTATGTCCTTACTATTCTAACGCGTGTACACACACTGCACGGAATGATGTGCGTCTGAAAGGCGCGCGGTCAGTACACTCGCGTGCGTCGGCGCGTCGCTACGTACATCACGCGTCGTTACCGATTATATCCGCGATTGTACCCACGTGCGACATCACGGCGAATAATATAATAGCGCTCTTGATATGTACATTCGCCGTTAGTGTTGCGGTAGCCTTATTTTATACAAAATTTTATAGAAAACCATCATTTAAATGGTAGACGTTTTAGGGATATGAATTAGCTAAAGTGTCTCACAAATCGATGAAATGCAAACATGTTGATGTGCGAATAATCAAACCTCGGGGCCAACCCCCGCGTTTGATGGAAGTAATAATAGCGAAGGGGCAGCGGGTGAAGCGTGCACCCGCTCACGTACTCCGTTCGTCCTGCATGCACTTAGTCGATTTCAATTGGGTCATTCCCATACGATGACTTATGTTCGACAGTGTATTGCGTTTTCAACATTAATGCAAAAAGAGAATCGTTGTCATATACTATATTCATGATCAAAGGATCGCGGATTTATAATGTATTAATTATAAATAATATAATAGATACTCAAAGCGTACTTTTAAAAAGAGGTTTATTATTAATATTAAAAAAGTTTCCATAATAATTTTTTTGGTGGTTAATAGAAGTTAAATAACTATGACAAAGTTGAAATATTTTGTAAATGTCGAAAATATATTACAATCTCGACGCTATAATTTAATTATATGTTAATTTATTTATGAAATATGATATGTATTTTTTTAATAAAGTAAAATAGTTGTTATTTTGAAAACTATATCCGAACTAGTAATTATTTAATTAGTTTAAAAGTTATATTAAATTTCTCTGTTAATACTACTCTGTCAAAAAAGTACCGGGAAAAGATCACAAAATGTTAGTTATTTATCCAAATTTATTTTATTGCCTTCAAAGTATGTTCCTTCGGAAACGATATACTAAGCCAACGAATAATCCAATAATCAAATCATTTTTTAAACGCTTTTAAACGTTTGAGTTTAGTTCTCGTCCTGAATTCTCCTTTATGTCTTCTACCGAATGAAAACGGGTGCCACGAAGTGGTAATTTGAGTTTAGGAAGAAGAAAGAAGTCGGCTGGAGCTATATCTGGTGAATTCGTTCACAATGATGGCCTTGTGCGAAGGCGCATTATCGTGGTGCAAAATCCAAGAATTGTATTTCCACAAATCTGGCCTTTTTCATCGAATTTACTCTCTTAAACGCCGCATAACGCTCAAATAATATTATTTATTTACCGTTTGACCTTCCGGTAAAAATTCGGCATGCACATCACCGCGATAATCAAAGAAAACAGTCAACATGACTTTGAATTTTGATCTGCTTTGGCGTGGTTTTTTCGGTTTCGGTTCAGTTGGAAGGCGCCACTCCGAAGCTTGTTGACTAGTTTGCATGTCAAACTCGTAAACCCCTGTCTCGTCACCAGTAACAATGCGTTTCATGAATGTTGGGTCGGAATTGACTCTTTCTTGTATGTACTCAGCGACACTTATGTGATTGAGTCTTTGGAGAAAATTCAGGTCTTTTGGGACTAACTGAGCGGCAACATGTTTCATACTTAAGTGATTATTTAAAATGATACGGATCGACTAGAATGTTCAGCGGCTTTTGAACGCTTTGTACCACTCATAAGCACGTGTTTTTGATAAGTCGATTCACAGTAAGCCTTCTGTAACATTTTCAGGGTCTCCGAACACGAAATTCCATTGGCGATGCAAAATTTAAGACAAACTTTTTGTTCGATATTTTTGTCCATTATGAAATTAGCAATACACACTAGATAATAATATATGATCTAACTAAAAACACCACTGTATTTAATTTAAATGACAGATGCAACTGAAACTCCGCGCCAAAATGAAAAACAGTTATGCCGGTCTAACAAAAAAATAATAATAATTTGGAACCATAAACAAATTGTTCATTGTATCCGGAATGTACATTAAAACAATGAATGCATCCATTATGCAATAGTTTTATACTATAGCTAAATATGTAGAAAGACTACAAAGTTGCTTTAATAAAAACTTCACACATGTAGTTTAAAAACCAAACAAGCCTACGAGTCTATGGAACGAACGCTTCACTAGTTTCTAAGATATTGTATAAAGGGAAGTAGGGTGAGTTTCCTTTGTCACCACCTGTCCGTTGTAATGGCTTACGGAAGACGCTACGCAGTCGCAACTGGCGACCGGCGCGAACGCATCTGTCTACCTCCTTTCGCGCCAAAAACGTCACCATGTGCCTTAAATCTAATGTATCTAACTAAATTATTTACCCAGTATTGAAGATTGTAAGTAACGTTTGACGTAGGCAAAGTATATTTAATATTAGAGAAAAAAGATTGTGTAACGTGGTTTCTTCGTTAGTTTTATACGCTAACAATAAGGATTTGGACGGTTTTTGCCTAAATTTTGGACGAATATTATACTACTTTAGCTGGAAATGACGTAATTTAATGATGTTTAAAACGTTTGTTTTCGATTTATTCAGTCACTCGGTTTCGAACTTTGGGAGGCTTATGTTGTCTCAAGTGGTTAAACGGTGAGCAAGTGTTCAGTGCTGCTTCGGATTGAAATATGTGAATATGTTGGGTTTGTTGACTACGGATTTCAGTTATCAGAACCGTTTGACATTGCTGCAACAGCTTATTGAGTGTGGTGAGGTGCTGCTTGGCAAGGAGTTGGTTTGCGGTATGTTTTATTTTAATGTTTTATCACAGGAAATACTTTATATTTTGAAATGATTTTTGTTATTACGCATGCAATATGACTAAAAAAAGTAGAAACAATAAAGTCCAGTTTTTTCTTAAAGTAGGGTACCCGCAATATTATTATATAAAATTCTAAATTTCAAGTGCAAAATAATCCTAAAGCAGAGTAGAAACATTATAAAAATATTGGTGACATAATATTATGTTTTTAAATCAATTCTTTTTTAATTATTATTATTGATATAATGATTATTTCAGCCAGGAAATAGTTAAAATACACAATTATATATTAAATAGTGTTTTAATGACTATAAATTAAATTATATATTTAGTATTAAGTAAAAAAAGTAATTATGAAATTCAAATGTAAGTATTAACCTTTAGAATTGAAGTTTAATAAAAAAGTTCTGAGAAATTAACATATTTCTAAATTACAAATGAACGAATAAGTCGAATGAATGTCCGTTGTGCAAATACGTAGAATTGAAAATTTTATTTATTTCATCGGAAATCAAATAACATTAATGATGCAAAGTGCGGCTGATGTGTGCGCACGCGCCGATCGTATCTTATTTTATTTATCGCCGCATTGTTCAGAAATATGGTGGACTTTTCCATTTCAATTATAAACGGTTGTCGTTCGATTTTTTGAAAGATAGCAACATTATTAATAAAATATAATAGCAACCATCCGCAACTCATTGTAGATAATAATAAAAAAATAGCTATGACACTCAGGGAGTACGTTTTTTATTTTAATTCTTTTTAGTGTTGGCCATATTCTCACCTGATGTTAAGTGATGCTAACACGCTAAGCCTGCTGGTACACACCTTTAGGTATTTGGCAACAGATTTTCAAATTGAGGGTGGTAGATAGACAGGCGAGCATTACAACATTTATATTGCCCCTACCGCCATACTTGATCGGATCAGTTGATCTAGAGACTACCTCCTACAAAAAACAAACAGACTTTACCCCTTTAAGAAGGGGTTCAAAGAGAGGCAGGGATCCCCACTTGGGGCAGCCCGACTCGTGGAATACCTCCACCCTATAAAAGCTCGCAGCCAAATAAACTTGTGTTGTGTTCCTGCGTTGACTAGGGTTTCATGAGCTCTTTGGGGTAGGGTGGTTCAAGGTCGACAACGCGCTAGTTGATACCTATGGTATTATAAGCGTCGATAGGCTACGGTAGCCGCTTACCATCAGGCGGGCCGTACGCTTGTTTGTCATCTTAGTAGAATTAAAAAAGGTATAGATACTTTTTAATATGGTATGAGGTTTTAGTGCCTCTGCGGCTAGTATGTATATTTTGAAGAACTTGAAGCAATTTCAAATCTATACCTGTAGGTAATATAGGGTTCTTTAACTTAATTAGTATGAAATGTTGCTTCATGTTCACTTACAAAAAGAATACACAGTACGGAAACTTAACTTTTTTATTAGTTTGATAATGCTAATCGTTTACTTACTGTTAACCACTTTGTATCTAAAAATGCAAGGTCAAGCTAACGGAGCGAGGCGTTTGAATAATAACGTTTTTTAATTAAAGACCATGCTACATCATACATACACCAGACATACATACATACAACCGTAACTAATTTCTACGACTATGATAATAAATATTTTCATCACTAAGAAAATAAATATACAACTATCACATAAGACATTGGGTCTCGGTATATGTGACAATACAAAAATATAATTGAATATAACGTGTTTTAGCCTCAAACTGAACTCTTCAATGCTTAATGCTAATTGTCATGGTGGTCGAGTGATTTAGACCAGCGGAATATTGATTCGAATTTTTCGCAATTCGCGTACATTTTCTAATTTGAATCGGCGAAGGAAAGCATCGTGAAGAAATCTGAACGCTTGAGAAATGTTCTGTATTAGTACCTACAGATGTATCAGTGTAGAAAATTGCAAATACGTCTGGGTTGGCGTGGCGATTAAGAGACTTTTGCCCAGCAGTGGGAAATTTACAGACTGGTATTATTATTACATCATCCATCTCAATTATCATTAAGTGACTTACCAAACTTAGCAAAATTCAACGTTATATGTAACATTTTTCACGGCGGAAAGGTTTAGGTTACAATTAAACAGAGAAATAACGTATCAGAATTACCAAAATAATTCGTAGATACCTCTCGAACCTTTTTTAATCTGTAACATTGAACAGCAGAAAAGAAATAAAAAAGTTACGTTATAAATCTGTTACCCTTTTTCTGCGTAACGCGTCATTCTTTGAAAGTTTAAACTTTGTTTTGCTTATACGAAACCAAATTGATTTTATTGCGTGAAATCGTCGCATCGGTGTGTTGACCATTCTGCCGATTGTTGTTATATTGTGCATGGTGTCGTATTTTTTTTTTTAAATGTTATTTCTATGGTAATAATAACAAACCGTATGCTTATAATGAAAGGGTGCATTGTTGTTGTACGATAAGGAAACAATTGAAGAGTACATTGAACATTCTTAGAACGTTTAAAATAAAATTGTATATATGTATTTTGTTTTATTTCATATTAACAACATGTCCATTTTCTATGCGTTAACGTACAGTAACAATTTTTATATTTATTTTGTATATACTTTTATTTTTAACTGAAACGTTATTATCGTTTTATTATCGTTATTATTATCGTTTTGTTATAGCATGTTACTTTACAGTGGCACCTAAAATTAAGTTAAGCTGCAACCGAATATCGTAATACGTTAAGCTTATACACGGAACTAGTTCTGAAAATTTTAAAAATATCGTAGATAGTTAACTGAACATAAAAATATGGTTTCATGACGATTTGACGAACTTTTAAAGTAGTCCTATTTTATTTATGTGCACGACGATGTTTATTTACTTGAATTCATAGCAGTTAGCGTTCGTAGCGAAGACGTCCAGTGGGAGAGATACGAGAGATTTAGACTGTATGTTCCTAGGAGCTAATCTCTTAACTAACTTAAAAGTTAATATCTACTTAAACTGCAATTTACAACTGCCTACAGGAAAGTGCTTATTGTATGATAAATATGTTTTTATTTTATTTAGTTCTTGCAGAATATAATATATGACACACAGATTAGTAAGGTGAATCATATTAGTAATAAATAACGTTGTATAACAAAATGACTCATGTAAATGTATCATCACTGTCTCTCTCGCATTGAACGCAAACGTTTGTTCATTGAGATACCGTTTTTTAATGTTTGTATTATAGTTTTATTACTTTTCACGAATGAATCTTAATATATGTATTTATACAACTATCATGATGTCTTTACTACAACGGTTTTCCTTAAGTATTCTCGATCGAGTTTGACACACATTCCAGTATGCGATATTGTTCTTGCTTGTCAATACTCAAGGGGACATATTTCTGTAACTCATTTAGAGACTCTTTATGCGTCTACGTTATTTGATTATATTCTGAGTTTAGAACTTGAAATAAAGTTATAATATGTAATTAGTAATTTCCTTAGATGTAACATCACACAACATACAAAATACACAACAAGCAAAAAAATATAAAATCGTGGACAAAATTATAATCGTGTTAATGTTATAAAAGTCTTTTTTTTTACGAGAACACATTTGCAATTTCTATTTAAAAATAGTTCTGTTGTTTGTATATACCCAGATACTAGATACTGAAGTCAAGCGATTTAACACTTTTCGATACCTTGGGAGATTTTTCTCGTATGAAACGATAAAAGCCAAAGATTGTAACTCACTAAGTACACAAATGGAACTGGTTCATATACGAAGATTTCAACTATAGAATGGAAGGTAGGCAGACAACAAGCAAAAAATCATCCCATCATGCCTATGGTTTTATCATTATATTTTTCTTCACTGAAAGTTCAGGCTTATTGCGTGATTCGAGCTAACGTCCATTGACGCGGTGTCTGAAAATGCTGTCATTGAACACTAGTATCATCACTTCATAATTATATAGTAATTTTTATATGATAATTACGACTCATTTAAATGTTATTTTATTTAATATTTGATGACTAATAGACCACCAAGTTATTTTGTGGGATAGTATAATTTTTAACAGGAATAATGATTCAATCAGATTTTGTCTCGAACTGCTAAGAGTGACGGTTCGAATATCGTATGTGTGCATCAGTTGAGTGTTAGTGACGTGGGTGGGCCATGTTGTCGGTCGGTCGGTAACATGTCCGTAGGTTTGTACTGGAAGCGCGGCACGGTCGCGGTAGGCGGCGGCAGTGCGAAGCAACTATGAATACGGCTAATAGGTTATAACTTCCGTAAGTGTGTGAATGCGTGACTTAATAATAAACAACGTTCTTCGAAGGTGGTGAACAGTTGTTTATTTTGTAGTAGCGGCTACGCAAGCGTCCGCGTGAGAATGCTAATTTTGTAGTTTAATTAAAAATATGTATGACCACAAAGTAAATGACATGGGTCAAGGTCTAAAGTATTAATAAATATATACTTATTAATAAACTTACTAGCTGTGCTCCGGCTCCGATCGCGTCGACTACAAAATGCTATTGGTCAAGCGTACGCGCGTATTGTACTGCCCAATAATACTTTACTATTTTTAAAAATCAGTTCTAGTAAATTGTTAGTTATCCTTAGAAGATAGACATATGCTATCGTAGAAATTTTTGTAGGTCTTTTTAAGATCTACAATTATGTTGTACATTAATTTGATATATTTCGTATGGTTTACTCAGCGTCAGCCATTTAATCGCCCCAAAATCGTATTTTTCCCGAATTGATTAATCATTACCGTCATTGCTTATTTCGTATGTTACTTTATCTTACAAAATATATCATATAACCTGACCCGATAACATAGCTAAGAATTTAAAAATTAACATGTAATTCGGATAATTGGTTTACGCGTGAAAAGAACATAAACTGACAGACAGACCGAGAGATAGCAGTGAAACTGGTGTTTTTTCCTTCATACCACTGAGTGTTGAACTTTCGAAATTGGTACCTAGTTTTACGATTTACCTATTTTAAGTCCGTAGAGTTTATTTAGAAAATAGATAATTTACTTAATAAATGTGCGGTAAATTGAAAAGAAGGAAAACAAGTAATTGTTGCTTTGTGTTAAGAAAATATATGAAAATTAATTGGTAAATAATTACATTGCATGAGTCTGGCAGTAGCCCAAGTGAAGATTCTTGTCTGCCGTAATTGTCTACGTCCACCATTATGCAGCTAATTCACTCGCGCTAACGTTTAAATATTTTTTTTTGGAATAAATACTTTTATATACAGGACTCGTGAAATATATTTAAATATATTCAAGCTCTATTCAAATTAATTATTGTTATTAATTGTTTTTATTTGGTAATTTCTCCACATCTTATGATAGTCATACGACACAATATGAGCACGGTGTAGGCACTAGTACCCGATTTGATCGTAGCTACCACACACATAGTAAAATATAATTCTTACCGGCACCTCATGTTTCACGATGGTTCGCTATACCTATATATCCTATAATTTTTTCCAATCATATTTTCAGTTCAAAATAACGGTTAAGATCATCTATCGGATTAAAATTCATGCTCAGTATTTCATTAATTTTGCTAATTCAAAATAATATAGGTAGGTATAGGAAATATAAATATTAATTTCAAGTTACTTAAGTAACAATAAATTATTCTCTCGTTGTAAGTAATGTTCGTAAAAACAATGTCTAACAATTTACGTTGAAATAAGTTTTTAAAGTGATTAGTGATAATTCTCATTCAAACCTCGCAGCCGCGGCCGGTGGGTGGCGTCTGATGGCGTCGGCGGTCGCGGTCGGGCTTACCATCTGACGCGACGGCGAATAGGTCCACAGAATATAACGGCCCGTTTTATGTAAATGCTGAATTACCTAAGAAAAATAACGTCTGTGATATAAAAGTGTTTACTTTTGGTTCTCGATTTTATAACTAGAACAATAAAATTAGTCACTAGTTATAATTACACGGTCACACACTTGCTAAATTTATTCGAGTAATTCTCCACCGCGACGCCCTCAGCGCAGTAACCTATCGTTCTCATTTTATACTTGCCTACAACTTTCTTGATTATCTGACGTTGATGGTTACTGCTCAGCTCCTTAGAATCGTAGTGTCAATAACTTATCTCAATAACTCTATCTATACATATTAAAAAACTAAACGTCTCGCTGTTTTTTTTTTTCGTATTGATATATTGAACTAACTAACTATGTACTAACTACATAATGACCCTAAAGCCTCAAACGGCTTTAACAGCTTCACCCGGGCTTGGGGGCGAGCGCTTAACGCACTCAGTCACGAAACAAATGCAACTAACACGTCTCGCTGTATGTCTGTCCGTTTATGTTCTTTTCACGCGAAAACCATCTATCCGATTTATATATTTTTATTTTTATTCATAGCTATGTTATCTGGCCAGATTTTAGGATGTATGTTGTAAGATAAAGTGACATACGGAATAAGCGGTGACCATAATGGTGAATGAAATCTGAAAAAAGATGCATTTGGGACTCACGCTGAGTAAACTATGCGAGATATATTTAATGAATGTTTACATAATTGTAGATCTTAAAGAGACCAACAAAAAAGTCAGCTATAGCATATGTCTGTTTTTTAAGGATTACCCACAGTAAGATTTTTTGTATATATGTTTAAGCGTCTTTTGACTCGCTTAAAAGCAGTAAATTCGCGCGTACGCTCATCCGATAGATAGCATTCTGTAGTAGCGAGCGGAGCCGCGGGCACAGCTAGTATACTACAAACACCAAAAACAATTTTAAAAATCTGTCTGGTAATTCCAAAGGTTACCTGGTTTAAACAAACGAACAATCTTTTGAACTTTATCATATGAATATAATAACATATTTTCTTAAACTTAATCGATGAAAGCTATTTTATATTGTTCAAATGAAGATGATTACGATACTGTAAATACTCCGGAATCAATCTATGTAATTTACCTCTAATTGGTTTGAAGTGAACATAAATCTAGAAACAGTAGTAGATCCCAAGTTCGAACGAGGCCGTGAACGGTCTAGGGCGAGTCACCGCAACCACGTAGTCCGTCGACCCTAGATTTCAACCTAGACAGGCTATAATGTCTGCACGATGAATCCTTTTGATTTATTGTACATAGTATATTATTTAATTAATATTGACCTATTTTAATTATACTTTTTAGTTGTTTATGGTTTGTCGAACTTCTCCTGACCCTGATGTAGTCAAGGTGGCTGTTGTACAAAAAGACTAAGGCCGAAGGTAGCAATAAATGTGATTGGTTTAATTAGATTGAGAAGAAAGATGACTATCTCCAATTTAAGGAGAGGTTAAAATACTATAAGGGTGTACAGCTAGCGGACTTTATTACTTTATGACTATAGGTGTAATTTATTTTTTAGAGGATAAACTATCGAATTATTTGTATCAATCGGCACCGATAACTAAAACAAGCTTTTAATTAATAAGCACTTAAACAAATAAATCAATAAATAATATGTCAGAGTATATGAGATGATAGCTCTTAAGTAGAAAATAGTTTGTTTGGTGATAGGACACAACACTTGTGTTCGACTGTATCGCGACTACCATACATCCGCCATAGCAACACGTATATCCAGTAATCTAGCGCGGTAATAGGAATCTGTACTCGACTAGGTCGCGACCACTCTACACGTGTAATGACGTACCCGACACATTGATTCTCTTTTAGCTTCTCACGTTTCGGTAGCAGTCAGTGTATATCAAGTTGCCGTCAGGCTTACAGGCCGTCATGACAGCGACGACCAGCAACGGATTACCGATCTCGGTTGTCGCCGGTACTTTTGGATTATACTGTACCTACCATCAGGCATAGATTAGTTACTTTGCCGTCCTACTGTTAAAAAAAGATAGGACGTGTGCTATAAATTATTATTCTTTGTATACGGGGAAAAAAAATACAACTGTTGATTTTTCAAGGTTGAATATAAAATTCATAATTAAAATGCAAATAAACTAAATAGAGACAATAAGTAAACGATTGCACAACGAACAAGGTTTTTCTGTTTCACGTGGAGGTAAGGAAACAGTGGTCGGGGGTGCAAAGTCCGACCGATCGTAGCACCCTCGGTCGACGTTATTTGCTCGGTACGTTGTCAATAATTTCACGACGACGCGACGTCTGCCTTTGAAGGTTTATAATAGATTTCAGCATTTTGAGTGATTGTCAAGAAATTTACAATCCAATGTGACATATAAGTTACTTTGCGTTATAATTATTCTTTGTGAACTGAATAACATTATAAAGTGTTTCCTCCTACACTTACTCCATTAAAGATCATCCGTAATGAGTTATAGATTTGTGTACTGTGTATGTATAACATTACCATTATACAACATAGTTTTCATTGTGAATACGGACACAGCGTCGCTCTCACACTGTATCGAATGGCATTCGCTTCCGAGGCGCTCGGTTCCTACCAGTCTCGCCCATAATAGGACATAGTGAGAAAAGTAATGTTTACATGTAACATAATTATGAGTACAGCAAAGTTCAAAGCACTTTTATAGGTCGGCCCGAAGCGCGATGGATGGGTATCGGCCGTGCAGGCCAGCCACCGTCGTACTACGAGATGTGTTTACATTTCTACACGCCTAAGTAAACACACAGCCCCGGTCGCAGGCTCTCTGGTGTGATGCACTCACAGTGACTGTGTTGTTGTAGAATTACATTTGAGGGAAACAGGAAAACGGCTATTGTTCACAATAAAAAATAACCCTAAGAAGGCACTGAACGTTGAACTGATGAACACTCAATTTGTGTTTATATCAAGTATAAAATAATGCCGGTCATTTAAAAAATGTAGCTTAGCGAAGTTTTTGAAAACCTATATTAAATTGCATTAAGTTGTAAATTCCTCAAGTGCTAATTCTTCTTTTAAAAATAACTCTTGACGTGATGACTATCTTTTTACGTATTTCGCAAAAGTATATCATATATTGCTTTGAGAGCAGAAATCGCTAAATATTCGCTTGGAAATGGCAAAATCAGATAATGTTTGGTACATTATACGTGTTAGTTGCATAATACTAATTTGCGATTTCGAAGCAAATATTTAGCGATTATAGCTAGCCCAGGATGCGTCGTACGTACTCGGGTCTCGTCATTTGTTGAACATTTTTTCATACGTCTAACTAGTGCTACTGGGGTTCTTCACATAAACAAACTCTTAATAATGTGGTTAATAAAGCGTTTTGGTTTTCTTTTACGATTTCTAAAACTATTATTGTCAATTATTATATAGCCTATCAATTGAGGAGTGACATAAGATTCCCGTGTACAAAATTTCATAACAATCGGCTTGACCGACTATCAATAGCGACTTGGCTTTTGAGTTCAATTTCTAGCTGAACGGTTTCAGTCAAGTGAAATTTCGAACCGATGCCCCAGGTCGAGTGCCTTCATCGACATGTATGTACCAACGATTTTTTGTTGTTGGATGATTTGTTATTCTTTTATTTCAGTTAAATTAGAAACATAATCAGTTGATGCAAAACAATGCGATGATAGTTGATCTACCTAGAAATGTTTTGCACTACCGCTGCTAATAAGTGGAAAATCACAGGATTTTCGACGTTTATTTAATGTGATGATCAAGCCCTTAAACCTTTTTTTAAAGAAGAAACTTTTACCAAGTAATGGAATAATTACAAGCTAAAAAAGCTATTTTATATTAAAGAAAATAAACCAATTCTTTCATTGAAAGTCAATGATATTTGTATATGGAATTTGTAAAAGTAATATTTTTAATATGTGCCATTTTTTTTTTTGTTATACGTTTGGGAACGAAGAACCCGCTTTTAATCAGTCCCTTTTGCTTGGCGGGTTTATTTATTTCGAGATGTTTCCGTAAGAAAATACTTTTTATCTGTATTTACGTTATGATAACACTTTATGTCGCTTCATAAATTGATTTATCGAATATTTAATTATTTGTATGTTATTTATTTAAGAATTCGGATAGTGAAGTTAAAATACACTGATAATATAATATAGCCTTTAATAAAAAAACTCGTTTTGCGACAATGTCTGTGGCATAGTATATACTATTCATGGGATTATTTGTGAGCACTGTCTCGACTAATGAATACTGACTACTGAGCGAGCGTTCTGAAACAGAACTCCTTCAATATAAAATACTTAACCCTGTTATTTAACTTCGCCTACCTATTTACTCATACTATTATATAAATTAATATTTTCATATGTATTGATATTTATACTTATAATTAAAAGTATTTTGAGTGGGTGACAATATCACATACAGACTTTTTTCCAAACTAAGCTACGCATAGGTTTATTATGACAGTGATATTAACTAATTATATATAAATATTAAGAACCAGACAGTTATTATCCTTACATATAAAACTTTTCTTTTTAAGAATCGAAGTTTCAAACCTTTTGCTATTACTGTGTCACGAAATTTGTCATATTTCGGAAAATAAGCTATAACATCCGAAAAGTACTTGAAAATATGCTTTTATATTTAAAAAAAAAAATACTGTGACCAAAGGGTTCAGTAATTAATTTCTGTTAAATGCCAAAGTTTTAAAGTTGTTTTGATATATCTATACTTACTTGACCTTTTTTTATACTTATGTGAGATTCAAGTATATGAATATTAATATTCGAAGAATCCTATACAACGGTTATTTGGTATTTAACAGAAATATAAATAATTTTACCGTTAATTAATACCTTTATTATACATTTTCTTAATTTAAGCATTTCCTATTTGTATATTTAACAATGTCTAACCGCGAAGGCTAAGGATACTTATTAGCAAGCGATACCTAGCCCCTAGAGCGTGTATCTAGTAGTGGGTTTTGAAATAGAGGAAATTTTATAAATATATTTATAAATAATTTTGTTTGTTTCAGGTCTGGACAATCGGATATCAAACTCGAGAAGTTCTGTTTCACCGTTAGTATTTATATTCTAGTCTATTTTGTCTAGTACTGTAGTGTTATTCCTTTTTTATATCATCGGGAGCTTTACATCCAATTAGATCATCGTTATAAGATGATTTGATAAACCAGCATGATATAAATGTTCTAGCAATCATTAGGTCCTAGCGGTAATCTCGGTTATCGTTAATCGGTCCTAGTTACATTGTTATGCATACATCCTAGACTGTTGATAGTATCCTATCCATTACTCTAGTTTTTTTTTCTAGATCTAGGTCTATGACAGCCATTTCCCTGATGGTAAGTGACAATGTTACATAAAATGTCAATTTGATAAACCCAGAGGAGCGCTGGTTCTCGAGTGCGGCGGCCGGAACACACCTGTAAGTTCTTGGTAACAGCTTTTTAAATTGAGATTGGTAGCTCACCACTACATGGTACTATGCTATCATCACGTAATTTTTAATCACGGAAGAATTATGTATTTACTGTTAATATGTGTATAAGCTCGACCTGTTTTCGGCTGTTTTCAGCTCTTAGCAACTAAGCTACATTAATGTTAACGGTATAGTATTTATTGTTGTTTTTTTTATTAATTAAATTGTCTTATAGAAAATCGTCAAATCTCAAATGAATCTTTGATAAAGCGTTCGTCCACGTGGAGTTACATTTCACTTAGCACGAATATTGCTCTCGTATTTATTATTCAGTTCAGCGTTATATGCGAATTTAATTGTTCTGTTCACAGTGATGTGGTGAACAAAGACCTTGGGTTGTCAGAGAGCGACGATGAAGTCGCTGCCAACAGCCACAGGCTGGGACCGTAAGTTACCCTCAAATGATATTATTTAGTTTAATTCTGTATAATTTTTACATGACTCAGGTTTTTTTAAATAAACTATTATTCAGTCAATTTCGTCACATAATTGTCTAAACCCCTAAGTAAGTATGAGATCGAATATTCTCGACTTTCACATATTTCAACATATAGAAAATATTTATTTTCTTTGTATACATAGTTTATTCATTTTCCTAAAATGTATAACGACATTTTTAGCTCGAATTTTCTATTTAAATCACAGTTTTAGGCTTTTAGACAGCATGTTTCCCATGTCTTTGGAACATTCTTAAAGAATAGCAAAAAATATTATTATTCACTTTTGATTCTATTTATTCCAGGCCCCTCTCGCCTATTGGCTCAAATAGTCCTAGTTCGGGCAGTTCGTCACCATCGGACTCGGAAACAGAGTCCTCATCGGCTGAGTCCAGTGTGGCACCACCAACCGCGCAAGCACCGGTGCCAGTAGTCTCAGCCACCACAACGGCCGCCCCGGCAGCTCCCGCGCAAAGATCCTCATGGAGCCTTGTAAACTTTGCTCCACCCCCTGCGCAGCCCCCGGACCAATCTTACGATTCGGGAAAGGAACTCAGGCACGCGCTGGCTGATGTTAAAGGCAAACCGGTTCGTTGAGTAGTTACAGTTGTTTTCAGAAGCTAAGTAGTGTATATAACATAACCAAAAATGGAAAACATTATACTTATGGTACCATAGTGTCCATCATTCTTTTGATTCATTAGATACGGCCGTCCCACGTCATTTTATTAAAACGAAAAAAAAATTTAGTTCATATTGTCTTCATAATTCGCAAATACAGCAAACAATTGCAATCCTTTGTAGTTGTTACTTGCGTAACTCTATAGTTTCATAAGCAACTTACCTGGCCACACTAAATTGATGAATCGTGCAATTATACCCTTTCCCAGGTGTCAAATTTCAAAAGATAAACATTTCTCCGAACCAGGGGATCTTAGTAAGCATTCGTTAGAATGTACCTTGTCAATGCAAAGGTTAATTAGTCGTTCCACCGGTGCGAGCGTATTCATTTGTATTTTGTGCTTAGAATATATAATTTTGTGTGAACCGGGGAAGAAGTTTTATCAATTTATAATTGTTCTTAATATTTATATATTATAGGATAGTTTAGGTAGGACCGCGGAGTTTGCTTGGAGGACACTTAATTTTATTTATGTCGTAAAATACTTGTGATTCGGTGTCGCTATTTTAATTGTTTAATAAAAAATCGCATTAAACCTAGCTTTTAATATATTAATGCAATTTTTGGAACATCAAGAGTGGTTAAAATGGAGTCTCTTTTTGATTTAATGACGAAACTCCTTAATCGTATGATTGAGGAACAAAATGATGATATGACACAGAAATGGATTAAGCTAGCTACATTGAAGTATAGTCTAAGAACTAGTCTAATCCACTTCGAGGATAGTTTAAAGTGTTATATACCAAGGGAAGATAGAGAAAGGATCATGTCAGATTTTAATAAACTAAAGGATTTGTTGTGGCAAGCTGTCGGTGCTGTTCACGGGAGTTTAGCTAATAGACATGTGGATATTGAGGTTAGATATTCTATATAACAATTATATATATATATATATATATATATATATATTATGAACCGTACAGTGCCATGTACCTTGTACGTGTAGGTTCAAGCATGTGCCATAGTTTATTTAACTTGTCGCGACGTAACTTTTTAGCTATAAGCAAACAAGGAAATCCGTTTGTGGTTTCATCAGTCGAATGGAAGTTGTATAAAACTGACATATTTTTACTGGCCCCTCATTGAATAAGTTAAACTATTAATAATTTTATTTGCCACATGTTCAAGATAATGGCTATTGAAATGTTGCTTGTTTTTTGTGGTAAGCTGTTTAACTTTTTAATTCTTTTTTAGAGTCCAATATCAGAGATGTCGGACTCGGACGCATCATCGCCATCGCCAGAGGTCGCCCGACGGAGACGATCTATAGCGAATCGCATTTCCACAGCCTCCAGTGACGAAGACACGTCGAGGCATGCCACGGTAAGTACATCAAATTCTTGTTACCTTATATAGATGTAGTGCTTATTGTTCTAATTGTGTAACATTATCTTTTGAAACTGATATTTTACGTGTCCTATTCAGCTCTAAGGATCTTGCGGGAAAATCACCGACAAAGGTACTAGTACCGGCTAAAAAGAAATCAGTGATCTAATTTGTGTGTTATAATTTTGTAGACATCACCTCACGTGGTTCCGTCCAATACGTCAGCACCGTTGAAGCGAGGTCGCCCTCCCAAGATGCGTAGTTCAGATGAGCGTCCTCCTAAGAAGAAGCGGGGTAGGCCACCTAAGACTCGTCCACCGTCGCCTCCTCCCGCGACAGCTTCAGTGGTAGTCTCTCCGCGAGCGCCATCGCCGCCGCCTGACAGCGACGTGGAGCCTGATCCTCCTCCACAGCATCATCACACGCTTCAAGATACAAAGACGCATATCTTCCGAAAGGTAAGTCATGAAAAACACTTGCGATATTTATTCAATTTCTAATAAATTTCAAATTGAAATGAGTTTTCTTTTAACTTGATGCTTCTGCTAGAATATTACTCAAGTTTTATTTTCTTACCGAATAAGTATCAAATTGCCTTAAATTGCAGGTGTTCACACCTAAAAAGGGAGATGAGTGCGGTGGGAAAGGTGGAAAAGGCGGAAAGGGTAAGGGTGGAAAAGGCAAAGGGCAAGTTACTATCATTGAAGTGACTGCGCCCGAGTCTGGTGCCGACGATGACGAGCGTCGAAACCGTGAAAGATCCAAAGAGCGACGCAACGAAGAGGCACTCGCTAGGGTTTCACCCCCCAGAGAACCTGAGTCTGTTACTCGGCGGAGAGAGGCTGACAGAATCGCACAAGAAAGAATACAAGAACGTATCGCTATTGAACGGGTCGGTCACCGTCGCTCTGCGGACAGAGTGGAACGATCCTTAACCGAGCGGACGTCTAATGATCGGATACCAGAACGGACGTATGATCGAGTACCTATGGAGAGGCCCACCGATCGAATACCTACAGAGAGAACAAACGATCGGATACCAACTGAAAGGACATTGAATGAACGGGTACCCACTGAACGGACGACGAATGATAGGTTATCGGAAAGGATGACCATCGAGAAGACGACCGTTGATAGAATATCTAACGACAGGGTGCCTATGGAGAGAACGCCGAACGATCGACATTCGGAGAGAATGGTGATCGACAGAGTTCCCTCAGAACGTTCCAACGATCGATTAATTCCCGAGAGAACTTCCAATGATCGAATACAGGAGAGAACACCAGTCGATCGAGTATCGTGTGATCGATTATCTAATGATCGCCTATCGAATGATAGATTATCGAATGATCGGTTATCAGACAGGATAGCGAGGGAATGCACGCCAACGAATCGAGCGGCATTGGAAAGACCATTGATAAGTGATCGACTATCGAATGACAGACTGTCCGACAGCCTCTCTTCAGACCGGACGATTTCCGATCGCTTATCTAGTGATAAATCCTTCGAACGGCTACCGAGCGAAAAAGTTGCGCTCGAGCGCGTGAAAACGGAGAAATTACCGCACGATCGGTTTTCAGACAAAATGCCTATGAGTCGGATACCTGAAAGCAGAATCGATCGGTTATCAGACATTAAAACGTCGATAGATCGGTTATCAGAAAACAAAATGAGCATCGAACGAATACCGAGTAGTAAAATTGCTATGGAGCGATTAACGGAGAATAAAATGTCAATAGACAGACTGACCGACACTAAAATACCACTGGAAAGAGTTGAACGGGTCGCGGCTGAACGATACGTACGAGCGGAGGCTGACGTCGGCTCCGGTCTCAAGTCCGGTCGAGGATCCGAGAGGCTAGAGGAGTCATCATCTAACGGTAAATAGATATTATAAAAACTTTTCAAAGTCTTGGTGTCTAGAGTTATTCCGGAGTACTTCAGGGTTGGCCCACACACAGTTTCATCCATAACCGGAATTGCCTGTATCCCATCCTCTCCCTTCTATTACAGAACCACGCGGACTGGTCTACGAAGTTACAGATACACAGTAGGCACGTCCCGCACACCTGCCACGACCTCCTCTGCGGCAACTCAAGCCTAGGTCCGATCCACCGGTATGGAGCCCTTGAGCCAAGCAGCCGCTCGCGCGATACAGTGACTCTACATTCAATAGCTCACAGAAACACACGACACTGCATCATACACACATGCATGCCACATAGGTACATAGGTTCTGTAAGGGTTCTGTCCTTTTTTTTCTTTATTGACTAGTTAGACAAAAAAAAATCAGATTACTAAATACACATACACATTTTCCTTCCCTCCTCCTAGGGGGAAGAGACATGTATATATGTATAGCTAGTTTAGATCGAATGATAGGGAATTAGTCAGATCGCGGCTTATTCCAATCGCTGCAACAGTCCGAGCCGAGGCTCGGCCATTTTGGCACCCTCGGATGTTATTGCAAAGCTTTCGTGGCTGAGTGCCTTAAGCGCTCGACCTCAAGCCCGGTGAAGCTGTAAAAGCCGTAAAGGCTCCAGGGCCCCTAAGGCTAACAGTATAGTTAGTTTAAAAAAAACTAGACGAAAAATGCTTTGCTGTACCGTGCCGATGTGAAAAGATCTCCCAGCCAACTCGTTCCTTCCTTTCTGTGATATAAGGTCTTTCAAACAAGGCGTGAAGAGAAATTTGTGAAATACTGTATTTACCGACTATACCGTATTTACATACATTTGTAATCAACGTATGACTGGTAATAATATAATATAATCCATTGGTTTATAGCGGCAGAGCGACGTCGTTGGCACTTGCCTGTGCGTGTGCCGCTGTCTCGACTGCGCGCCGACGTAGTGCGCGCGCTGCGCCGGCCCCCGCCCGCGGCGCCCGTCGTCAAGCTGCCTGATCCGGTGAGACCATGCTTTATTATACCTCCCCTCCACTCATTACGGTTCATTATAACACAGTTTTCTTGATTTGAAAATTAGTCGAATCTGTGTAATTTTCAAAGGTACACCACTGTTGGTTTGTATTCGAACATTCTGTCTAAATTAGCATTTTAATTTTTAGAGGCCGATCGAGACTAAATTTTCAGCAGAACCGAATCCGAATTTATTTTCTTATTTTAGTTTTTGCGGAAAGAGAATCTTATTTACACGTTAATTTAGATTTTTTTAATATTTTCTAGACATACGTTAGAGAGTACATTTTTTTAATAACTAAATCTAAAGTAGTAAAGCTTTAGGCATATTTGTCTAATTTTCCTAAATATTAAATCAGCCACACATTGTAAACTAACACCCATATTCTAAGACGTTTCCTCGAAAATTCCTCGACTCCACCCAATCTCATTCAAGGAAATCGGTATTCACAGTTGCAAAAATTATCCTCCACTTGACGTCACTCGAGATTTTTCCTCACTCGAGGTGAGAAAACAATTGTCAAACTCTTCAAAGTACATCGACATTTACCTTAAGGAATATTCAAGGAAGGTTTACGAAATTATGTATTCTATTCTTTCGGCCGTACTTGGGAACAGAGCTGATTATTATATTTTAATTATTTTTCCAGAAGTGTTTTCAATGTATTCCTATATTTTCTGAATTCTCCACGTGATAATCCCTACGATTGTTCTGAATGGCGTTATTTATGAGATGCAGAAAAAGAACACAACATTAGGTTATTTGTCTGCCATCTTCTGTAGGATGGAAGTATTCCACCCCGGTTGGGCTGCCCCAGGTAGAGAGAAATCCCCAAAGAATCTCTCTAATCTAGTATAATTTCGTATTTGTAATTATGACCGTGTTTTCGACACCTAACAGATGTGCTTTCTTTCTTTCTTACTAATAAACGTTTTATATCAGTTGATTGGCTATACATTATTCTGACTTTGTTTGATTGTTTAATCCGAGTAGTAATGAGCGTTTGATATACACCAGGGCGCTGAGACGGCGACGAACCACGAGCGGTCGAGCGTCGCGCCGGATCGCACTCCCATATACTTCTCCTACTTCGAGAGACTTCCAGCAGACGCCCTGTCCGACGAGGAGAGAGATCACAAGTACGTTATATGATGATTTAATTGCATGAAACAATTTACAATTATTGTTCTAAAAATATTGGTTTATTTTTAGCGTTTAGTCACAATTTTCGATATGACCCAAAAGTTTAAATAATATATTAAAAACACAAAGAAATGTTGTTTTGCTCTTCCCAATCATCAATATCTCGATCAAAGCGCCATCTGTTCCGATCGTTTTGTCCAGAAAGCTTTTCCAGGAACACAACGAACAAGCCAAAACAGAAATACGTTTATCCATTATTCGAACCTTGAGTTATGGTGTTGAGTTTAGGAAAGATATAATGAAGAAAATCAATTTCAGTTTTTCTATAATTTGCCAATTCCGGGTAATCTTTCAATTTTATTTTCCCTAAAACCATATTCTGAGCAACATAACATAACATTACAATGATATATATATATTGCATCCGAATCCTTTCAGTGTTTCTTTTTTCCCCATTCTGTAATGTGTGTGTGTGTGTGTCACAGGTACTACTTGGAGGAGGCGACGCGGCTGCGCGCCGCCGCCGAGCGCGAGCAGGAGGAGCCGCTGTCGCGCGTGATGCTGTACCTGGAGTCGGTGCTGTGCTTCGTGCTGACCGGCCGCGTGCTGGAGCTGGAGCTGGACACGAAGGGCGCGTTCACGGTCTACCGCGAGACCATCGAGTACATCAAGTCGATACACTCGATGCCGCAGCGGTTCCGAGCCTCGCCGCACGACACCTTCAACAAGCTCGATATACTCAGGTCTCTATCGTATTCATATCTCTCTTATTTATAATACTCACAGCTGTCATGTTAGTTAAACAGATTATCAATAGATGCCGCCTACTACATGTTACTTGAATATATTTACAACTATTTTTTCTTTGGAATTATCACAAAAAGAACCTTTGAGAAGTAATTTTTATTTCGATATATTCTCTCTACTAACAGCAGCTTTTTTTTAAGTTTTCAGTTTTATTTAACCCGTTGTAATAAGTTTTCGAATTAAATTTATTTCAAAATACTTATTTAAAATTATATCCACATTGTTACAAATAGGATAATAAATGATATGTCGATATCGATGTTTACCAAATATGCATATGTGAAATTCAAGTTGTCAATTTTAGTATTAGTTGAAAAGTGCGTTTAATATAATACTTCATCTTGGAAATAATGTTATTCTATCGTGTGTTTATTATTAGTCCTCATATTTATGTAGAGATTAACAACAAGCTAACAACAAGGTTGCTTTTCGTTTCAGCCTCCGAGTTCAAGCTCTCCTTTATCTTCGAATGTTCAAAATGTACAATCGTGAAGTGAAAGAGTACAATAAGATCGTTCACGAATACCAGCAAAAGGTGAGTAAGGTAAAATAACTTTTTCAACTACTTTTTTTGTAGTTTTAAGATTAGTTCTATAGTTTATGACTTAAGCAATAATAAACTTTTCAGAATGGCATTATATTGCTTTGTTTTTCACTCTTCCGTAGCTATTAGTTGTGTTTCTAGTCATATTTCTCGAAAAATATTATCTTTCATATAATCCATCCATTTACAGTTCGCTTATTTTTATCCGGCTCGAAGGACCAACGAAAGTTTATGAAGCACGTTCATGTTCTTTGTATATGTATTTATTGTTACAACTTTTCTAAATACCACTTAACAAAATCTGGTAATAATTCAAATTTAAACGTTAAAAATGTTATTTTTATATGTTATATTAGGGATTAGGTATGATGTTTTGTTTGGGCCGTTTGAGGCGCATTTTACTAAACTTTGGAAAGTTAGGTATACAATGAAATTTATAGTTAACAAAAAAAAACTAACTAACCAAATCAATTCAAAAAATACTTTATTCAATTTAGGCCCGAAGAAGGCACTTATGAACGTCGAACACTATTACCGGTTCGGAAATAATCCCAGTCATTGAGAAGAACCGGCAAGAAACTCGATCGGGCTTATATTTTTTTAATTATTTTGTTCCCCAACTTTACAAATAATATTCATTATGATATTTATTAATTTTCTGAATGCACAGAGAGGAAGTTACTTCCAGACATCACTATCATTCACATAATGATCCGCCCTATAATAACCTTTTGATAGTAAAAGCTGCTTGACATGGTCCTTGAACTTATTGTCTGGCAAATCAGTAATGTGCTTCGGGATCTTATTATAGAACCTAACACTATTACCTTAAAAAACTCGAAATCGATACAATTAACATACATGCAACAGTTTACACATTAACTTTTTATTTAAATTCATCTAACTGATCCTGTAGTTAGATATTTTTGTTAAAGCTTTATTATTTGTAGATATTTGTTTGTGTAAATTTTTAAGAATTTCTCTGACTTGAAGAATAAAAGTCATGGAATAAAATATTGTTTTGAAATAAATTACGCATGAAAATAAATTGTGTGATTGTCAATGGAGCGTTACAGCGCCGGAGCTGCACTGTATTGTATATGTACTTACTTATATTATCAATATCAACATTTCCTTTCTCGATTATAATCGTTTATCGATTAGTATAATATAAAAACGAATGCACATTAATAACAGTGTATGCACCCATCCAATACCAATAAAAAAACAGATCCGTGCGAAAATTTCGCATGTTATAAAATATAAACAATCTAACAGCTGTCATTTTAGTTGATTATATAATTTATAATAATAGATTGTTACTACATGGCGCCGTTTATGTTAGTTGAATATATTTGAAACATTTTTACAAAAGAATCAATTTTAAATCTATGTCTCGTCAATAGCGGGGCACTTGAGATTTAAAAGAGGTTTGGTTCGGATTGGCTTAACGAGTATGCATATACGTACAGTCGGCATTTGTTATCCGTCCCGCAGCCGGCGCTGGCGGAGTCGGTGTCGCCGCTGTCGCCGTCGCCGTCGCCGGCGGGTTCCGTCGGCTCGGTGGGTTCGGGTTCCGCCTCGTCGGGCTACTGCTCGCTGGCGCACTCTGTCCCCGCGCACTCTGTGCCCGCGCACGCGCACCAGGCGCTCCTGCTCCTCACCAAGTACTACGCGTTCCTGTACGTCGCGCACGACCTCTGGGAGCAAGCCGACGGCTTGTGTCGACTCAGAGCTAACCAAGGTATCTTATACTCATATTATCATAGTACTCGAGAGATTGTTTGTTTGTTTGAACGCACTAATCACTAGAACTAACAGTCGGAAATGAACAATTATTTTTTTGCATCTTAAAGTCTACTTATTGAGCAAGGTTATAGGTTATATAACTTCGCGCTACAGACCTTTAGGAGCGGAGTAGTAATCATGAACGTGTGAGAACAACGATATGCCACACGGATTCGTTGGCAACGACGTTGTGGAAAGTTGTTCGAATAAATAAACCACGAGTGAAACCGTGGGACAGAGCCAGTCCTAAATATTGCTTACTAATTATATGAAAATGTTGATAAAAGTTTATAATTCTGTTCGTTTATATTCTTTGTTTTAACTATCTAAGATCTTAAATCTTTCATTATATTTGGCTATATAGCAATAATTTTATTATAGTACTAATTCTCCTTCTTATTTAGTGAAAATGTGTATTTATACTAAATTCTGCCAATGTCGCATTGATAGAATATTTTTCTAATCTGCACAGTTCAAAAAACGCTCTAACAGATGGTGGCTCCCCTGAATGCATATTAGAATGCATATTTCTATATGAATTAAAATCCAAGCTACAGGGCCGGATTTATATATAAGGAGGTCCTACAGAAACGAACATGTGGAGACCTCTCATAATTCTGCGTATGAAATATTAATATTTTAAAAAAGTGCTTCGTTATGTGGACGTTTCTGGGGCTGGCTGAAGTCACTGTCCGGCCTTCACATTAATAGAATAAGAAAACAATTTAAAAAAATAATTAGAATCTAATGTATGTATTTCTATTCAGATCTGTTCATATCGGTGGATCGGAAATGCGGTCCGTTATCGCTTTCATCGACGTTCCGCCATCTCGTCCAGTACGTGCGGTACGCGATCTCGCTACTGAAGAACGCACAGCGCGAGTGACGCCGCGTGCGAGCGCCTAGTGCGCCTGCCCCGCCCCCGCGCCCGCGCCCGCGCCCGCACCCGCACCCGCACCCGCCGCCGCAGCATTATCGACGGCACGTGACGTCACGCTGCGACACCGCATTCTCTTATAGGAACGATCGTGTCTGTTCCTATCATTAGTATCTGAGATTGGTCAGTTAATTACGTAAGAACAGTCTTTTGCGGTAAAAAAATGTACTGCGGCGCCCGTCCTCGATATCTCCACTTTTACAAAATAATTTATTTAATGAAATAAGTAGTGGTCTTCCAGATCGTTTATTTAATTTATATTCGAAGAATTTTATACTTTATTGCGTATTTACTTACATTATTTGAAAATATATGATTTATTTATAATTTTTATTAATACAATATTTCTATTTCACGTCGACGGTTGGCGCTTAAGGAAGTTTTTTTTTTACTTACGCACTTCAGTAAAATAGTAGATATACATTTAGTTTTATCACTTATATAACTTAATAAGGAAATACATTTTTGAAATGAATTAATTTTAAACGTTATTGTTATAATTGTTTTTATACTATCTAATGATCTACTAAGATCAACTAAGAGATGTATTTTATTTATTTCTTGTTATCCGTAAAATCATGTGAGTTGAGAAATCAAAATTAAATTAATAAAATTTTTAGTTTTTATCGATGTTTCAGTTGTTTATTCTTCTCGACATCGAGTTAAATTGGTTAAATAGATTAGATATCGAGTCACACTGTTACTGACTTTACGTTATACTGGCCAATCTTTATTACTACATACGATCACAATAATGAAGCAAATTCACAATACATAATTACAAAAAGAAACAGCATTCACAGTAACTCGTACATCACGTAACATTAAGAGTCACTTAACGAATAGTACAAGTACTAGTGATGTGTTCAAATCGATCGATGGAAACATTATCGATATTTTATCGCAAGCGGACCCGGGGAGGATTTTTACTTTTCTATCGCGATATAAACTCATAATACTAGTACTCTTTAACGATATAAAAAAGTGTAAAGCAGAATCGATTAATTACTCTTACTGCCTTAGCATTTCTTTTTTCCAAAATCGATGACCAAAAAGCAATTGTAACTTTTTTTTAATCAAAATATATGTAAATATGGCTTCGTTGCAAAGCGACGGGTAAGCGATGAGTTCGAAGATATTGAACATAGACTCTGTGTAAAAATGTAAGTGATAGTCTAATCATATCTGTTTTTTTTTACCTATGTTTCGTCTTAGCGACGAAATCTTAAACGTATATTACTTATTTCTTAGTGTAATCGAGAATCTTATACGAGTAATAATAAATTATATATAATTATATTGATTGCAAACATTGGGCCAAATCGAGTATATTCTTAATATCTCAATATGTATGGGATCACTTGTAGTTGTTTGCGATAATTTAGTACTATCAATTATTTTGCCTGTTTCATATTAGCGGGATGGTCATGAGAGTTTTAAACATTTTATTTTGGTGATTTTTGTGGCAGATTCGACGTTGATTTTGAACTCTTCCCAAGCGCTACAAAAGCAGTTGAAAACGTTTAAATTGGCTTATCGATATAATATCGATGGTGAAAAGGCTAATCATTATTAAACTCTACACGGTAGTTAATTAGCCTTCCACCGTCAATATATGACCTTTTGATTCCCATTTGTTTTGTTATTACAATATTTGACAATAAATAACTAGTATTTTTTTAAATACGAAAGTATGATCGTTACTCGTCGAATCTCCACTTTGAACAACAATAGATATTATGTAAATACAATAATAGCTACATACAGAACAATAATCGAGCAAAAAAATTCAATTATGTAACATTTTCGTCTTCATAAACCTTACAATAATAATTTATTCTCGTACATATCAAAATAATATTTTTTTCCTGTGGTTATTATCTTATGTAATTTTATGTACGTTTAAGATAATTAAAGCGCGATGAGCCTTAATTATTTCATAATGTAATATTATTTTGATGTGACAATAATACTCGGCTAGAGATGCTAGATTTGTTTTTGTTGTAATGTTTAAATATAAAAATAAAAAACCGATACTTCCAATGTGTCCCAGCCCTATAGAAATAAGAATAGGGTTGTCGCAACTAGAACAAAATGATTAGAGACAAACAAAATTTTTGTTTTAATTTAGCGAAGTGCAAATAATGTATTTCGTACTTTATAAAAAAAGTACAATATTGAAAACTTGAAACAGGACGGTTGATTAATACAAACTCCGTGACACCAATATTTGAATTGTATAAATTTGTATGATATATATTCCTCTCGGTTGTTTATCTTTATGTTGTGATTGTAAATAATAATATTAATAATATATAATATACATTTTGTAATGCATATACATGTTAGTGCCAGATAGGTTTTGTATGAACGTTTATTAATAAGTGAGTGAGTTCGGGAGTCACACTCGATTATCGATAACGTCGCGACATCACTACAATGACTACACTAAAAACACACATAAGTAAATAAATAATGCAATGTTGTTTATAAGGAATGACATGAGATGCCTTGTACATAGTTATTATATAAGAAACGTGTAGTTTTCACTCTTATATTTTAATTTATATTGTAAACTATATTTATGATTAAGCGGACAAGAAGGTAACATAAATAATTGATTAAGATTGATTCGAATGAATTATTGAATGAGTGAAGTCACGGGAAACTTTTATTAAGACAATTTCGATTTTCTTTTTAAATATAATCTGTGCGTAAGCGAGCTTGCAGCGTTCATTTTGTTAGTAATATGAGAATAGTTTAGGCGTTTCTCCGGTCGCCGTGAGGCGTGATTACCCGTCGCTAGTTACCCGCTGCGCGCGAGGACGCGAGGGCGTGCGCCAGCGCATACCGTCATTACTTAATTATTTAATATCGATAATATTACTTATAGCGTGTGAATGAATATCGAGCCATGGGTAAGTAATAATAATTATACGATATTTGTATATAAATTACTAGGGTTGTTACGGATATGAGATTTCGGATATGGATATGGTACGGACATCTTAAAAGTAATTAATCGGTTTTGGTTACGGATACGGATATGAAATTATTTCAGATATCCGTTTGTTTCGGATAATTTCGATTATGGATATTAAAATTTTCTAAGAATTTTACATATGTAAAAAAACCTGTCCGATCCGTAAAGGTGTTATTAGGTATCGATATTAATTTATGTTGAAGTAATCATTTTGAGATTACAAGTTAAAAATGAATCCTGAAAAAATTACAAAAGATTAAAGGTTCCGCTTATAATCGTTGAAATAGTTTGATTACAGTCGTCCAAAACTGTAGTTTACACACACATACGTGTGTGTTGGTTTTTGACAACAGCTCATTCCACGTTGCCCAATCCTATATTATCTGAAACATTTATATTCGATACGGTTACGCATATTTTTAATGTCGGATATCCGGTAGTTTCGGTTACGATATCCATAACATCCCTGTAAAGTACAATACTCGGGAAGAATTACTTGGGCAAGTTAATATTTAATTAATCGATGTTAAATTTGTAAAGATTTGACAATTTTTTTTTGGAAAAAAGTAAACTTTATGAAATAGTCGATTGTGCATTTACACGCTATAATTATTACAAAATACGACCGAAGTTCGGTCGACATTTTGACATCGAATCGTTAGTTTAGTAGAATTATCTTACTTTTTTTCAATTATTATTATTATAGGTACTTATCATCCGCACAAATATTTATTTATTTTAAATTTTAGTTCGTTATCTTATTTATTTCAGGTCTATGTATATGAGTAATTATATTATTTAACACTCTAAGCGAAGTTTACTTAAATTGAAACAATATCGAGGCACTGCTTAATTTTTGATATCAAGATCTGGTAAAGAGGAAGTGAATAAATTATGAATTGTATCTTATATCAATCACATTTATGTTGAAGCTTTATTAATTAATAATTATGCTATATTATGTTAGAATTCTTTGTTTTGTCTCATTTCTTATTTTTATATAGAAGTATGACAAAATATTTGTTTTCAAGTGTAATTGATTCAATAAAAAACCTTTTTTTTGTGTAAAATGCATCTCGTTCGGAAACTCGCATTTATGTTTTTTTTTTGTTCTTTTGTTAACGTTTCTTAGTTCGTTAATATGAAATTTGATTTTGTTTTGTTGCTTATTTTATATCTTAAGCATTTTTTCTTTATATCAAAATTTTCATTGTTAAGTAAGTATTTTTAATGCCTCGAAACTTAACGATTCCTTTGCGCTTGTTACCTGACGGTAAACTTGCTGATATCCTGTCGAAGTTACCTTCTATTTCTTGCACGTGTATGGGGTTTTTGCTGGATGTATCTAAAACGCCATCGATCCTCAGTGAATGTGCCCTAAAATTGAAGCCAAATTTTATTGACATATATATATGTACATATATATTTTTTATAATAATAAATTGATGAAATGTGTAAAGCAGGTCGGGTCGGGAGCGTTAGACGTTTGTTGTAGAAAATTGTAAAAACTGTTTTTCCTTTTTTATATATTAGCATATTCTTGTGTTGATAGCGTGTATAATTTGTTTTTTTTTATTTCATTATTATTATTATTCGCGTTAAGAATTATGTATAAATTTGTTTTCCTCTAATTTTATTATTTGTGTACTATACCTTTATGTTATTGATGATAGAATACATTAATTTTTATGTATGGATTTTTTTGTTTCCTTTTGTTACCTTTTTATTTTATTTCTTTCGAAGTGACAATATATGTGTCGTAACTGAAAAATGTGGCGAATGCGCGGCGTTCGGTTTTAGATATTAGAAAAAATATAGCCTTTGTCAATTTACGCGGTTAACACCAAAGGTCACGTGATATGCGGCTAAAACAGTCTACCTCTAGATATGATCGACTGAATATAAAGTTAATATTAGTTAAAATTAAAACAGACATGTAATCGAAATATGATGGGGGTCCGACTGTACCGGGTTCGGCTGCGGGTGTAGCGTCTATACATTGAGTCTTTCAACTGTTCCATTGGATGATATTAAATCTAAAACATTGAATATTAAGCATATTTGCGACCTTATCATTTAAGATATCTAAAAAAATGCATATCGAAAGTTCAGAGCAATTGGGAGTCTCTGTTCATAACTGAAAGGGATTTGATAGAAGGAACGGAGTCCTCAGGACCCCCATATAACAAGTACCTGTAATTACATACACTCAATTAGTATTGTAGTTAAGTATAGTGTTCACTGTTCAGTTATTATAATTCAATGAACGTCACATAATAAGAGTAAGTAATGCCTTTACGATAGTGTCTTTGTCTGCCAATTAGAGTTTTTTTAAATGCAATCATTATGAATTCAATACTCTAATGTAGTTTTCATACTTACTAGAATTTTTATATAATAATTTATTCACACATACACATAAGAAGACAAAAAAGGACTTGGGAATGTACGCAAGTTAGAAGTTATTACTTATTTGAATGGTTAATACCTCCAAAATAAAACTAGAGGTTTAGCTACAAACTTCATAGTGCAGACTTTTTGTAACTCTCATCATTTTTTGATAAAGCGCCTAAAGAAATATTTAAAAAAAATGTATCACAGGACTTGTCTCACAAATTTCCAAAAAAAGATCGTGAGTATTTTTTTTTTTATAATGTTACATAAACAAAATTATACAATTACATAAAAAGTAATCACCTGTACAAATAATTAAAATTGAAGTGTCTATTTTAACAGTTTTTTTACCAAAAGTATATACAGTAGGTATATAATAATATATACCTATAACAAAAACACAATTTTTATTTTTTTTGTATATCTGTTTGTTCCGGGTAAACTCCGAAACAGTTGGAGCTACATTCGGTCAATAACTATACAAATAGGTAGATGTTTTTTTCCTTCTGGGAGGAAGGAAGAAACATGCGTAGTTTAGTAATTTATGCATTAAATAATCTTTCAATTTGTATCTAGACCGTTTTTGGCTCGCTAATATACCCGTTTATTATTTCTTGGAATAGGATAAGATTTCTTTGAAAAATTTGTGCGTTCCGCATATTGTTGCTCAACGATAGGCGTCACTTTTTCTAGGTTCGTATCCCAGTGTTGTTGATTGTATACAATTTTTTATTTTTCCCGATTTTTCTTTACGGTTTTTTTTTTTAGTTCCTGCGGCACCTCTAACATGGTCAGAGATCTTGTGCATTCTAAATCGACATAAATCAGAAGAGTAAAATCAATTTGGCACAAATTAAAACGAAAGTATTTTGAAATATAACTTCGGAATAGCTTCCAGAATCATTGCACCCAATTTAAAATCCAATCCTTTCTATATATTATATCCTGTAAATATATTTTTAAATGTTCGGTGGAATTAAACATATAGGTAATAATTATATTGACCAGTCTATGTAACTTTTAAAACTACATTAAAAAATTTGATTAATTGAAATAAATATAACGAGTATTGAGTTCATAAGAACATAAACACCAATATCAGTACACCAAGTTATCAATTAATATAAAAGATAAAGTGTATTTATTATGTGTATTAATGTCGTCTAGATTAAACCTATAGGTATTATTGTGAGATCGCTGCAAGCTACGCGGTTTGGATTTGTTCACACGGCAAAGAATATGAGAGCAAAGTATTTAGTTGGAAATGCGCACAAGTTGCCGATTCTGGGGACATTAATTACCAAAAAGGTGTAACTAAAGTGGCATATATGGACCGCAATAAGGATTTTCTCAAATAAAACTTCGAATTTTAAAGCCTTATTTATTTGGTATCAAAAAGATTAATAAAATTATTTTAAAAAAACATTTTCATACTGATACTTTTTTTCTAAAATATAACTTTTTAATGAACTTGCAAAAAGTGAACATATATGGACCGCATGCATGGTTTCAAATGTGGACCATGATAAAATTGGTTCTAAACAATAGTTTTTTTTTGTGTTAACTAAAATTAAATCACTCAATATTAGGTCTTTGACTAAACATTGGTATAAAATTCTCACACAGAAGTTAATCATATCTTCTATGCCTGTACACTCTTCATGAACCCATCAGGTACAAGATGCACATTGGATCCATTTCTCTCTATGAAAATTTTCAGAAAAAAGACCATTACAATAAAAACATTAACTATTATCGTTTTGGAAATGATCAAGACTTTAATCTGTGCTATACTATAATTAATTGAATAGTCACTCTTATTAGAACTTTAGAGAGATAATTCTTTATTTTTTGGGATCTTTTTCTTCTGGTTTATTTTTTGGTTTATTTTTATGTTCAACGATCTCTTTTTCTCATCACGCTTGTCTGGTTTTCTATTTTATTTTATATACTGAAACATAAATGACTTTTTGTAATATGACCCACTAGTCCATTCAAAACATGTCCATATTGTAATACTCATACATTTCGAGGTTTATATTGTTGTACAGAAAATTATAATCTTTCAAATTGGATAATATTTTTTGAAGTGAAGATCGTACACAGATAACTAAAAAATTGCATCGCGAGTTGACGAAAACGAAAAATGGCTTCCGTGAATACATGCGTGCGCGCTTCCTCACTGAAAGCGAGTAGCGAGCCGCGGGAGTAGTGAGGCTTAGTGTGCGCTAACCGTCGACTTGACACATTGAACGTTCTTTGAGAAACGCCGGTGGTTCATATTATGAAACCGGTCCACATATGGCGCACTTACTCTATCATTTAGTTAGACTTTTCAATCTCCATAGTGGTTTTCTATTCAATCACAAAAATCAATATCTGAATTGCCTGTATAAAGAATTAAGAACTAAATAACTGACAGCGAATGGGTTTTCCACGATTCCTTCTTTTTGAATCGAATGCTTCGTTCGAAGGACCTTGGTCGAATCACACGCTAGCAAAGAATTTACAAAAATGATTTTCCTTGAGCCACAGATTCTTTCTTGGCTGCTACATCAAATCACATTCAAATAAAACCACATACCAATTGTTAATCGATGAAGAAAATCAAAAAAATCAACCTGACATTTTGGTTGTATTTTTATCGATTACATCACTAGAAGTTATAGGAAGTTTTTCAATTATTCTAACATATTTCGGTTGCCCTGTGAACAGGCTCCTTAATTAGTCCACTGTGTTGAAACGAGTGTAGGAGAGATGGCAATCTGTTTTGTATACGATAGCTATAAACATTGGCGATAAATTAACATTAGAAGAGGATCGCAAATGCCATTAAAACAATTTCATCGTATAAATTTCAGACATCGGTCGACGTCATAAGCTTGTAGTGGATTTACTGCTTGTGGTATGAAGTGCTTTATTTTAGTGTTTGTCGTCGAGATTTTATAAGATAATTTGTCGATAGCGATTACAGTAGCAATAATATAGGTAGATTCCTAATGCCTTTTCAAGATGACCTCATGTAACGGATGCACCATAATTTAGTGTATAGTGTTATTTTTTGCAATGTGTTGCAAATTGTTCGTATTAGATATGTAAGCAACGGGTTAACATTTTTTTTACAAATGCATTTATGCATCTACCTTACAAGTATTTTTATATGTATTATTTTATACAAATAAAGTCTTCGGAGTTATACATTATTAATGCAATGGCATATTTAGTATATTGTGGTATGTACCTAATTATTTCTTTCGGACAGTGTTAATTTATAATATACATTTCCTAAGTTGTTTTTATCATGAATACTAGACAGAACATACCAAAACAATTATGTTAAAAAAAATATGAGGAGAAAATGGCATCAAAGTTTCAACAGTAAAATTACCAAAACAGTTCATGAATTTTCTTTATATAAAAAAAATACATATTATAATTACATAAAAAGTAATCATAAATTTTATGGTTTGTTTTAAAGTTTATTCCTCAACTTATTTTTAGTTTTAAAAGGAGACTCTATGGAGTATGGAGAGCTCTCTATGGAGACACTTTCTCTTTGGAGATAAATCTCTCTACTTGGGGCAGACCGACTGGTGAAATACCTCTCCTCTACCCTACAGAAGATCGCAGCTAAATAACCTGTTCTGGTCCTGTGGCGAATAGGATTTCCAGAGCTCCTTGAAGTAAGGGGTTCAAGGTCGGCAACGCGCTAGTGATACCTCTGGTGTAAAAATCGTCCATAGGGCTACGGTAACCGCTTACCATCAGGCCGTACGCTCGTTTGTCACCTTGGTTATATAAAAACTTTACCGGTTACGTACCGGTAAAACGTAAAAGAATAACATTACTACATTGAATATAAGTCAGTGCGATTCTGTGTGGTTTTACACCAATGTAAAACCGGTAATTCAATTCCCATCTAAAGTATCAAAATTTGCAATATTAATCTTGGATCTTTTCAGGTTTCTATTCATTCGTTGCATTAATAATGTAAAACTTGTAGACAAATGTAAATTGCTTAATATCAAAGTTCTTTTGTCGCTTGAATAGGTACATAACGATTAGTTATTGTATATGCGTATATTATACAAAAATATTTTTGCAATTTCACGCTCGCTATTGATTTTTTAAACTGACAACACGTTTACATACGTAGTCTTGTATAAAAGCGGGTATCGTTCAACTGGACTTACTAGACCCATATCAAGTAAAAACACGCAATAATTAACTGTGATACCAATTCTTGCAATATTATTAATAATAATAATGGAATGTGTGTGAACGTGTTGTTTCAGGCTCCGATGGGAAAAGGCAGAGTTTGTCCATTTTATATTTTTACGATACTTGGATTTGCTCGTTTTGAATCAGCTATGAACGACATCGCGCGTATCTTAAACTTTCTAAGGGGTAGGGAATCGATGTCATTTATTTTAGATTACTTAAATTAAAGTTCAAAAAGGAAATTTAAATTGTGCCTTAGTGATAACTCGTTTAGCCTCTATTTGCTTTGGTATCTCGATCGCGTTTAAGGTGTATTGTCTAATTTTATTTTAGCATTAAAACGATATGAAGTATTAACTTCACAGTATTTAATGTACTTAACTTGCACTGTACACTTTTAGCACTAAATGTATCGTTACATCTTTCGAGAAACCCTTCTGAGTTAATCAGTGTAATTTAAATTACCACAATAATGTTTAAGAATATTTATTTTATTGGATGTTGTGATTGATTACTATATTTATATTATAATTATATTTAAAGTAGTTCGGTAACAATATTAAACAATTATATATGTCGTAGCAATAAATTTAAGTGTGGCAATAAAGTTTTACGCATTTGCTTTACGTATCGAAGTATATTATAAACAATGCTGTCCGTCGTCTATCTGACGCTGTACACTGCTTCATTAATGTACGTACGATAAGTTCAAATTCTTAACGTTATTAAGACATATTATATATTTTGATTAAATATATGATAATTATGATATTTTAATTGAATGTAATATTAGTTAACGTAGAACCAATTGTATTGATCATAGTATGTATGAATGTTCACTTATCGTGTACGTATAGCGCACGCAATTTTATACGTTATGTTATGGGGCATTACGCTTGTAATTTACCGTGCGTTGATTTAGTAGGTACTTAAGTTTGTACTTTATAGTGGCAACTGTCATCAAATCTGTCGGCTTTACACGAGACTTTATTGTTACGGATCGAACTAACTAGGTGAATCATGGACCAAATATTCAAATATCTGAGCGTTATACTATGAATAACATTGTTAGTTACAGCTTTGCCAATGTTATTCAATTTTTTTCCTGCACCTATGTACTATTGTCGAAAAAAGTCAACAATTTTGATATTAAAATCGAAGCTTTTATCGATAATTTACATTAAGTCGCTCACAGTTCACCTGATTAGTCTTTTTAGTCTTTGTGTAATCCTCATTTATTTGTTACAAGTCGGAATCAAATTATTAGCGTAAGATATAAGTGCCAAGACTTGCAATACTTTCCTAAGTGCAATTCCTTCTCAATTACTCAACCTATGCTGTATCGTATGTAGTGCATCTGTAATCATGTCTCGCATCCATATATGAGCGTCGTTGAATAAACTTTCCAGTCATACATTCAGACTAAAGTTACGGGATACTTTTAATTTTAGGTACTTCTGTATACCTAGTTATCGAAGTACCAGAATTACTTACCCTAAAAATTAAAATTAATTGAAAAATAATATAAAGCCCGATAGATAACAATTACAAATATTAACGAAACAGTTGACTGAGCAAAATATACAGAGAACGAAGTACGCTTTTGTACAAAATTGATTGCTTTTTGATGTTAATAATTATTACATTGTAGTTTGAATTTTATGAATAGTTGTTAAAAGGACCAGGGCTACCGATTAAAATTATGATTTTGTATAAAATTGTAATTGTCTTTCCAACGAGAACATCATATCATAAAGGTTTATATAATACAAAATTAATAAAGGGCGTCGCGTTAGTAGTTAGTTAGTTACCTTTATGAAATGATGCCCTTGATATATTAAAAGTATCCCGTCAAATGTGAGAAAGTTAAATAGATATAAAAGAATTGTGTTTATGTGTCTGATAATGCCGATATAACCAAATGCGTTTCAATTTAGACAATATTTATTGATAAATATAACAGACTAAAGATGATCTTCATTTCGAAACAATTATTGTGTTTTTGCAATGAATTATTGAGAACACAAAATTGTTAATAGATCATTAATTATATCAATATTATTGTGTTCAATAAAAACGTAAATTTATTGTAATTTATATTAAAATATGCATAACCTTTTTTCCAATTGCAATATTTTAACAAAAACAACAATAAAATGGTTATGTACCATAAAGTTGACTCCCAAATTTTTAGTGCATTGTACCTTAATTTTTCATAAAGTAAACGTAATAAATTCGTAATGAAACGAGTGGGGAACGTCGGGCCTTCGCTGTAATAAGTAGAGCATATGCCGATGTTTCGATTGTATTTAACGAGTAGACGGCTGTATATTGAATTAAGAGACAAACAAATTATAGTATAAAATTGTTTACGAGACGCTACCCCTATCGGGTGTTAGACGAGAATATTATTTTTCTTAGATCACATTATATTGTAATAAAATGGTAAAGTATAGAAAAGTACGCGTCGTGCGGTGTTCGCGGACGCGCGCGGTGCGGTTACAAAAAACAATATTTTTTTACGAGCACCGCGGTCGACGTTACCCGGAGTACACCGCACTGTCGCGTATTTGTTATGTTTAAGAGGAAATATCTATTGTCTATTCCAAGGGTTGAATAACTACCAACACTTTTTTATATTACAATAATTATAGAAATTATTATTGAATTTAGATGTTTCACTATTCGCCCTGTCCTATATATACCAACTAAGCAATGACAGAGCTGGCGCCAACTCTTTGATATTTGCGCGGTTAGATACCGACCTACCATAATATACTGAATATGCAGAAAAAAAAAAAAAATAGGCATTGCAGTGGTAAGAAGGAGTATCCAACTGGATCGTGACCACCATACACACCAGGAATTAGCCGGATTTACCGACCAGTAATGAAGCGGGGTGGTAGTTAACCGACTGGATTACGATCACCGTGCACGTGGTGATAAACCCTTCACAATGACTCTTGTGATGTGTTGCGTTTCGGGATCAGCTGCAGGCTGCTGACTGGAACGTCTGGTGAATGTTTGCAGATCTTTCGGATTATTTTGGAATTGTACTGTGCTCCATCAGGCACAGTGCCGTCATTTTGCAGTGCTACTAGGTATATAAAAAAGAATGGGAGGATTTTTTGCTCAGTAATCTATCACGCAAAAACTACTGGATAGATTTTTTTGTTTTATACTCCTTAGATATATAGTCCTTATAAAAAAAAGGTGTGTGTACGATTCACACACGATTGAAGTGAAACGTCATTTTAAAAGATATTTTATATTTTATTTAAACAGTATGCAATATAAATACACACCGACATTTGCTCTCTCGCTCTGGCTCACACAAAGAGGAGACACCGATAATGTTCGTTAAACATTTAACGTTTAACGCGTTGGAAGTCACATAAGAAGTTTCATTTCAAAAAAACGATATCTTCAATAAACACGCGGGCTCAGCTAGTAAATAATAATGATATACATTCAGTAATGTAAAAGCAACAAAACAATTCCTACGAGTATTTCGGACGTCTTTACATTGGCTCAGACTGAACCACAGAGTACTTTATACTTTGACTGAATTAGACCGACATGATCATGAATGTTTGGGACGCGTCACGTACTTAAAAATCGAAAGCGGTACCCTTAAGAGCATCACTGATTAACACTTTGCCGGCGGATATTAGCCTGTCAGTTAATCGTAATAGACCACACAGTTTCTTGTTCACAGTTTCATGTTTTGGACTGACGGCCATGTGCGTAACCAGGTACGGGCAGGGAGAGGGCAGCTGTCCCTAACATGGCCAGGCAGGCATTAGAAAAAGCCCTACCACCATGCTACAGTTTCCTCACGTTTTCCTTCACCGAAAGCTCAGGCTCATTGCAGGGGTTCGAACTCACGTCAATCAACGCGAAGTCGTACACGCTACCACTGAGCCATCATTGCTTCACTGCTCTATGCAGATGAGAGCACTGTACATAATTGTTAAAGCAGTATGCATACTGGTAGTCGAAATGAAACCTATAGATCAGGGGCAGATCTTGTTACTAACCTCAATCAGTTTACAACCTCATATCATCATGTGGGGCAAGTAATATAGGTACTTGAAATCAGGTTTGCTTGTTCAAACAGTGTCAGGTTCTCTTGTAAAAAAACTGCACTTTTCTCTCTTCAGAATGACTTACTAAGTGTGACAGCTTCAATATCTTATTAATGGATATCTGTTATAACCTTAATCTCAGAGATCATATTGAAAGCTTTATCTCCGAAACATCCAGGAGACTTCGCATCCTGATCAGAGTGCGATGGTTTTCCACACCCAACTAGATGAGCTTTGCTGAAGTTCGGCCGTGCATAAATTATTGTTCACATCTCCGGGAAGGTTCGTCCGTGACCACGAGGCCAAATCAAACATACCCTTGCAGGTTGTCCGCCGGCGACCTGCTGGGCTTCATCACGTGTCTGTCAAGCACCTTCAGTTCTATCGTTTTCTACTGTGCCAAAACAGACTATTTATTTCTACTTTTATAGAAATATACAGAACTTTCTCAGAAGTCTTCCTGATGATACTGCCTTAGTTCATGTCAGATTTTAATTGATGATTTGAAGGTATGGAATTAAATGTACTAGCAAATTAGCAAGAATGTTTTCACGTAATAATATCACGGTCACTTTGTGAACTGATGATATGCTGCATGCAGTCTGAACAGCAAACTGCCGAATGCTAGTGCGTGGACATGGACAATTAACAGAGCTGGTATTCGACCACTGTCGGTAAGCAAAAACCGCTTAATGAGTGGACCGTACTGACCGTGGAAGGGCGGCCCGCAAGTCAGAACTTACGAAACGGTTTCGAGAACGATTTAGTAATGTGCTTCGGTATAATCATAATTAACTCAAGCAAAAGAAAACTTAATTTTTTTAATAAACAATAGTACAGGAATCAGGGGTTATATTCTGTCTAGATGAATAGTTGATAATATTATAAAATATGTTTAATGATTTAAAAAATAACAACAGTTAAGTTACATGTTCTTTATTAACTTTAAACTTGGTTTCTAACGTGCTTCTTTTTCTTCTTCTTTTTATTACTGTGCGCCTCTATTAGATCGTCAATTTCCTTGCTATCGTCTCCTAAGCGTTTCTCACCGCTGAAATTTTTTACAATATTATTAGTTCTTACAAGTTAATATTCATTTATCGATAATAATTGTCGCTTTTCTTCGACTTCATTTGGATTCATCATTCAGCAGCTAGCCTCATATTTAAAAGTTAATAATCTGAATTCTCGTGCTTGATTTTCACAGGAGAAGTCATTATGGGTTTACCGAGTTGTCAAAAAACTATTATTAAGAAAGCTATAAGTATAAGAAGTTATATTAACTTCTTATATAACCATTTGGTAGTAAATTGACACCAAACTAGACTGAAAATTTACGTCCAACTACTGTCGCAAATGGATGTGTCGTCGCTAAAAGTTGGAGAGCAACAGTAAGTAATGGTAAAACATCGACTAACAATTGATTATTAATATTTTATATGAATATTTAAAAAACAAGGTAGGGATTTGAATCACCCTCAAAATATAACTTAAGATCTCTCACCTTTTAACAGAGACGAGAACCTTCTGTTTAGACGTAGCCAAGGCCTGTCCCCAGTCCATGTCGCTTCCCTTGATGCGGTACTGCGCAAGATCTTCGCCCATCAATTTCGACAGTTCCTTACGCTGCTTACGCTCTAACTCCTAGAAAAAAAAATTGCGACCCGAATTAGTCCATTTCGCGACATATAAAACAATCCAAATCGGAACACCAGTAACACCGGGCGGGAACGAATTCGCGTAGAAAGAATTGTTACATTTTACGTGGCCTGTTGCAAAAATTGTTAGTGAAATGTAAAATAGAATATAAATAAAGTTTATTTATAGCTTTTCAAAATATTCCCCTCCAACCCCAAATGCACTTATGCATTCGGGTAAACCAGCTTTCGAAACATTTAAAAAAAAGTATGTTGCTGGGATCTAGAAACCGCCAAAATTGTTCGACTGCCTCTTCTGCAGTGTTAAATTTTCGCCCACGAAGCTTTTTTCTTACCGTGGGAAATAAACAAAAATCGCACGGACATATATCTGAGCTGTACGGTGGATGGGGTTACATTTGTACCCCCGAAGTATTCAAATGGCAGTTCTAGCAGCTGTGTGAGCGGGCGCGTTATCTTGGTGAAAAAGAATGCCATGGACACCGCTACTTGGTCGCTCGCTATTTAACTCCCCGAAAGCTTGAGGCAGACAAACTTCGCAATACCATTGACTTGTAACTGTTCCACGATCTTCTAGCGGAAATACAGCTACTAGTCCACAGCGTCGTAAAAAACCACAATATTTTTTTATTAACGCTCCGACAGCGAACAACTTTTGTTGGCGACTAGTCTTCTTCAAACACTCATTGGGTGGATTGTTGCTTCGTGAGAGGATCGTAGCTATAGATCAAGTTTCGTCAGCTGCAAGGATGTAGGATATGTTTTGCGAAGTTCCTCCTCCAAACTTTTCTAGCATAAATTTGCACCAATCGACACGACGGGATTATTGCTTTTTTATTGATTATTGTGAGAGAACGAGGTATCCATCGCCACACAAGCTTCCTAACTTTTAGGCGTTCATGAGGGATGGTGGATACTGCCTGTGATCCAATCTTCAATTCAGCCTGAATCTCTAGATGTGCAATGTGTCTATTCTCCCGACCTACTATAGAGTGACCTATCCTAATGAGAATTTTATGAGTTTACTGCAGTTGTAGGTCGGCAGGATCTAGCGTCATCGTTTAGGTTCTCTCGACCACGTTTAAATTCACGAAACCAATAAGAAACTGTTGCTAACGTAGAAGCAGACTCCCCAAATGTATATACATAAATTTAAATTTGCTTGTTAATTTGTAATAAAGTGATTTTCACCATACCGCATAGTACAGAACAACGTCTGCTGGAGCAGCAATTTTTTTAATGTTCCATTATTTACATAAGTAAAGCTACATTATTTACTATAAAATGCTACACCTAATAAAATACATATAATAAAATTGAAGTGTCTGTTTGTAATTTCAAATTGACAACTTTTTTTTACTAAATGCATAATATGTACGGTACTTATAACAAAAACATTCTTTTCTGTTTGTCTATCAGCCTGTTTGTCTCAGGTAATCTCTAAAACGGTTGGACGGATTTTGACGGGACTTTCACTGGCAGATAGAGATATTGAGTTTCATATGTACAGATTATCGTGACGAAGTAGTCCTGGTCGATTGATTGCTAATAATAAATAACATGTAATTAATAGGACGTAATACACTAAAACAACAAAATATAAAAGTTTCATTTATTTCTAAACCAAATGACAAGACCTAAGCTTATTATTAAAAAAGTTATTACCTTAGCGGCCTTCGATAGCTCATCTTGCAAGCTCTGTTTCACCGGCCCATCTATAGACACGTCGTCGGTCGTTTTATCATCTATACCGATCTCTTTTGCAACAGTATCTTCTAGAACGTTGTTGAAAGCGGCGTTAATCTTCTTGCACGCCTCGTAGAACTTGGCCAGTATCTGCGAGGCTGGTAGACCGAGTTCAGACGATATATCGTCTACGTCCTTCATTTGGAAACCCATTGCTATGAATATTACCTGGAAATACATTTTGTTACATTTATCGAGATGTTGCTATAACGTAGAATAGAAAACTCTAAAAACATCGATACTGTTCGTATCGATAACATTTCACAGTTGAACGATTATCAACACGAATTTAGACTATCGATAAATACCAGCACTACGTAAAATTATTATAAACAATGTGGACATATTATGTTTTTTGACAGGATTTTGTTTGTGGGGAACAGGAATTAACGTTTTATTATGAGATTTTAACTACATTCCAGAAAATTCGTTGGGAAAACATATTTTCTAAAATTCTTGTTTTTATCTATGGAATAATGTGAGGAAGATGTGTTGATCAGATTATTTAGAATTTTAGACACTCAGAATATACTTCGGTAATGAGTCAGGGGAGAGGGGGGAATTACACTCTTGCCCCTTCAGAATCCACACCTGTATGTAATTAATATGTAGTTTTAAATATCGGTGGTATACCTGTTGCACCGGGTCCAACTTGACCTTGAGTTTTGAGTGGAACAGAAGGTAAGCGAGCGGAGAGAGCAAGTCTGTTATGAGCCGATAGTCAGCTTGCTGCCTGCAGTAGGACTCGATACGAGCCAAGTCGTGCCCGGTCAGGTACTGCTCGATCAACCCCTTCGATAGTTCTGGGAAGAAGTCGATAAAAAGTTATCAGTTAAAAGTCCACAGAAATAGACGACGAACAATTATTTTTTATAGGTTTAGCGTCTGAACAAAATCTTTTTAATTCTTAGCCCTTATCCCACCTAAGTACGGTCGGCACAACCCTTTACGCTTCCCATCTCCTTTATCAGTAGTCATCACAGTATTCACCTCTTTTATTAAATCCACCCATACCTTCTTCGATCTTCCTTCCCTTTTTTTATTCCTATCGACACCCCTAACGCAAATCAGGGATCTTGAGTCTTCTAATTCAAAACTATAATAAATTATTCAATGTCCCACCCTGCCATGAGGAAGATCCCAAATAACCTCAGACTATATTATTTACAAATTTAAGATTTACTTAACTCTAATATTTTTTTTAAATGTAAGACGAAAGCTTCCCTTCTCTTTTAATTATACTCTATCTTAGTCTAAGCTAAAGCTTACCTCGTGGTAGCGCATGGCGGTAAGGTGATCAACGCGATGATCGTCCATCGCTTTAATCGACGATCGAATCTACAATGATCCTGGACTTTTGAAGGGAAATATCGTAATGAAAAACACATATATAAGTAAGTAGGCATGTTCCGGCAGTTGCATTAGAGATCACTCTACGCCAGTCTAGGTTTAGCATGTTATCATCTACGGATAAACGCTAAACATGATGAGATTGTGGTGAAAGCCCTAAATAGCTAAAATATCCAGTTAAGACTTACCAGGTTTATCAACCTTGACGCTTTCGTTAACAAGAGTGGATAAAGCTAACGAGGACGGCAGTTTCCTGAGTGCGCGGCCGAGCAACCTCGATAGCCTCCTCCTGAAGTCGGCGCTGTACGCGCTGAGCCACGCGCCGTCACGTACCGCACGCAACATTATGCACGAATGCTCGCCGGTCAGTTCGTTTGCTTTCTGACTGCAAACGACAAGGGCTCGATCATTATTAAAGTAAAAAAAAAACACTCATCAAGTATGTAAGTCATTGCTCGAGTCAGTATGTAAAAGCTCAAGTCAGTATATCATAGCTCAAATAAGTATGTCATAGCTCAAGTCAGTATGTCACAGCTCTAGTCAATATGTAAAAGTTGCGTTTGTGGAATGGACTCGTTAAGTCTATGGAACTCATAATTTTCTGGCATCATACATAAACTAAAAAAGAAAAACACAATGGCGTATCGAAATTATATTATATAGCTGTGCCCGCGGCTCTGATCGCGTGGATTACAGAATCGAAACTAAAAGTAGCTTAAATTACTCCTTATAACACCATCTATCTGCCTTTGAAAGTTCCAACAAAATCGGTCCGGATTAGCCGGAATTAGATTAGCCGGATTAGATTAGCCGGAACAAACAGATAGACAAAAATTTTAATAATCTTTTTTTTATAAGTACCGTATATACTTTCATAGGCATTTAGTAAAAAGCTGTTATTTTGATATTACAAACAGACCCAATTTTATTATTTGTATATAGATATAAAAATACCTTAAATAAACAGGCACGTATTTCTGAGATTTCCAAAATTTCAGCAAATCCTCTGTAAGCCCGAAACTGGTGCCTAGATAATCCAATTGTTCCGCTCTCACTTCAGTCAAGCGCCGGAGTAGAGTCGGCGGTTTTGCTCTGAAACGCAAGAAATTGTCATTTTTTATATTGGGGGTACAAATTGATTATACATACCGTCACGGGGTTACACTGTTACGGTAACTGTCAGATTTGTATTAACGCCATCTATCTGTAATTATTTGTATAACATTGTTTTAGCTGTGCATATATCTTTAATGTCTAATGTTTTTATGTGGCTTTTTGGCGAGATCTGTCATGTGGTGTTTTTTAAATGTAAAATTTTACATGTGTTAAAAATGTATTATTATTTTAATTTCTTGGTTAAAGTGTTTATTGACTTTAAATGCGAGTGATAGTGAAAATTATTTATGAAGCCCAAGAGATTTTTTGTTTGAATACACTAATCTCTGGAAATAAAATTCAGATAAAAAAAAAACAAAGCCTGTTTATTGAGGAAGGTTCAGGTTGAGGCTATATAACTTCACGCTGCGACACTAAGAAGGCGGAGCAGCACGAACGTCAAGCAATCTGGCAAGTATGGGAAGCCATCATTGTAGGAAAGTTGCTCAAACAAATTTATCACTTGTGAAACCAACAGCATGTTCTAAATAAAGCGTTGTTGACCTATTTACTTCCTGCATTCATTTCTATTTACTTTCTGTTTCCTATCTGCTAAGCATTCCACGAGGCTCATTTATTAATTAATATTATTATCATTATTTATAGCAAGCACTATATGTATCCTAATAGTTTTGATCATGCGAGTCGCAATACATGAGAAATTGGATAGTTCAAATTACCTAGGCGCTATATTTTCTGTATGCAACGTGTCCATTCGTCCATTTGTTTGTTTGTCATCGTCGTCGGATTGCTCTTCATCGAGACAAGGTATGTCGCCGCTGTAGTAAGCTGCTAGTTGTTGCAAAGCGCGTTTACCGTATCCCATCTGATACGAAATGTTTAATATAGTCGTTTGGCATTATTCAATCATTATGTTCATACATCATTTTTGCCGATAATATACCGATTAATTATCGATTGATAGATGCAGTAAATAATCAGCTATAACTATATCGAAAGTTTAGTAATAAATAATGTAGTATGTAAACTTCTGCACATTGTTATCCGATTGGCGGAGGGTAAAATTTTTTTTGGTCATTATAAATGTCTACATTATGCACAAAACTGGCGATAATATTTTTAATTATAAGTAGATACTTGATATTTAACTTTAAAGAGAATAATAAAAAAGCATGTCAAATCGAAATGAATAGGTAATAACTAATAAATAGGCACGAAACAATACAATGGTTAGTAAATACTGCAATGTCGCCACTAGCACCACGTGCGGCTCTCGCGCCTGCAGCGACGGGATGACGTCACAGCTTCGCGCGCTTTTCTAATTGTTACATATCGGTTGAGAAATTATCGGCGTCCCGATATATCGCAACATTATCGTTACATCCCTTATATAGATATATTATAGTACCATAAATGCCATTATAAACAAGTTAAAATATAAAACGTTCGTAATATATTTTTATTAACAAACAAAAAAAATGTAAAAACAAAGTATTGTTCGATTCTATAAGTATAATATAGTGAATGAGACATCCCTAGAGAAGCGGGTTAAGTTCATTACGTCATAAAAAACTTACCCTTTGATATGACGGATGTGTTGCTATTCTGACAATTCTCGCTCCAGACAGCTTCGGGAAATCTTTATCGCCGAATTGTTCGCAAATGTTCCAAGGAATCAGATCTCCGGCTGCTTTGCGACCGCGGCCTAAACTATCTCGTACAGACCTGTAAATATTGGATATATTAATTTTTTGATTGGATATATTACGCCTGTAAATAAATATATTATATCTGTGAATGGATATATTACATCGGTAAATGGATACATTACATCTGTGACGGGATCTATTCCATCTATGAATGGATATATTACGCCCGTGAATAGGTTTAACGACGTTTAGGAATTATATTAAATATGTAATTGGAAATATGATGTCTGTAATCACTTTTCCAACCACTTTTTTGACGTTAACATTTAACATGTCGTATGGATATTAACCAAGCATGCCAAAGATAATTAAACGGAGCATGCAATTTCTGGAATGATAAGGAATATTCTAGTGATCCGAGTATAGACTTTAACCACTTTTTCGTAATATTAAAATGTTTGTTCTAGTAATGAACAGAAATGAGTAAACCTTAGAATAAAAATGCTCTATCTAATAAAAACCTCAATAATCGAAGTATAAATATCTCACTGTTATAATAACATAGGTTTTATCATCAAATTTTCATTAATGATACAAGTGTATTCTTTAATATTTCTTAAAATAATTCTTTAAAATTTCTTATGAAATTATTTTATTTTTTTACTTATTTAAGACATGACTATAAGGATTTACAGACTATATAATAATTATTTAATTTGAATATGTTTAATTAATTTTAACTAACTTGTCGGAGATATTTCCTTCCAGGCACATTTGTATGACACAGAGCAGTTCCGGCATAGCCGTGGAGTTGTGTGGAGTAGGCGCTAGGAGTACGAACAGGCAGTGGGCGGGAGCATCCGCCAACAACTGGATGTCGTTTGGACTGTTCTGTGAATTAAATCCAACTTTAATAAAATACAGGTGCCAGATATTTTATTAATTTAATGAGGTTATATTGATAATTTTTATAACCTATCAATTTCGGAATAACAAATTCTCTGTATAAACACAAATGTATTTTTTTATAATTATGTTTTTATGATTTTTAAAAGTATTATTGATAAATTGGATTCTATCAATTTTGGAATAGTAAATGTTATTTCTCAATTCACGTGCAAAATTTTATTAAAAGTGATCAATCCATTTTTGATTTAAATCCAGACAAAGAAGCAAAAATGTTTAAATGTCAAATTCGAGATCAGAGGCCTATATGATAATATCTACTTATGTAATATAGTAACTGTTAAATAATTTGAAATAACTGGTCCCTTTTTCGTTGTGTTTACACATTTTAACAAACTGTTATAATTGTTATTTATCGAAATATTAATTGTTATTAGTAACACTAATTAATTGTATGTTGATTTTTAATGAAAAAAGATCAAAAAACTACAAAATTTTTAAAATGTAATGTTGCTTACTTTTTGACAATAATTATGCATATTTTTACTTTTTTATTTTGCGTAAAATGCGGACTAAAACGGGTTTAAACCAAAGGCTAAGTAAACATGTAATAAGACCTTATTTAAAGTAACAGAACTGAAAAACCTTTGTCCCTTTTCGACATTCAGATAATAGAAATGACAGTGATAAGCATTTGAAATAATTTTTATATACCTTATAATGGCTAGCGACGTAAATAGCAACCAAACGGTGTAAGAACGCCTCAGCAGCTTTGTGGTAGCAGAAGAGCGCGTCTCTGTTGACGCGGTAAAGTTCGCAGGCCGACGGGGGCGGAGCGCCTGTTCCTATTGAAGGGGATGGAGCCTCCAAGCACAGTAGAGAGTTTAACCACGCCTCTATCGGATCACCGGCACGGTATCGTATAGGCTCTTCCAATTTTATCTATGTACGTAAATTGTTTAAATTAAATGAACAATTATGACTCAGTGGTAGAAGTGGGTAATAGCACCTTTTTTGGGTAACGAAGCGAAACTCTCTAAATAGTTTCGTTACGATACAATAACCCGCTATCCACTATTGCATCGATAGATAGTTTCAATAACTATCTACGTTGCACAACGACCGAGTTAGTGGTAGCGTGTACGGACACTGCATCGATCGCCGTGAGATCGAATCCTTACAATGAGCCTGAGCTTTCGGTGGAGGAGAACTTCGTGATGAAACTGTAACATGGTGGTAGAGAATTGTTCTAATGCTCGCCTGGCTAGCTAGCACCATCAAGTTGAAAATCTATCGCCAAGCATCAATAGGGTTGTTCCGGCAAAATCAGGTAATATTGTGGCCAAACGGTAACCAATAAAATATTTAAAAGAAAAACAAACGTAATTAAGTTCCTTAAACGAATATGACTATTTTGTTTATATTTAGCTAGCTGTGCCTGATGGTTTCACCTGTGTTCAATTTATTCGACAAACTCTCCACGCGCGGCGGCTTGTGCAGCCCTATCGTTGTTCCACTTACCGTACTTGTCTACAGCTTGTCAGATTGCTTGACGTTAATAGTTACTGCTTCGCTCTTTAGGGTCGTAGCGTGAAGTTACTCCTTATGAATCTGGCTATCATATACAAAAAGTAGTACAACTGTTAGTTCCAGCGATTAGCGCGTTAAAAACAAACAAACAAAAAAACTCTTAAGCTTTTTTATATTAGTATAGATTAAAAAGAATTATAGTTCATAGAATTAATAAATTACCATTCATTTTGCATTCATAAATTATTTGTAACATTTGTACCAACACAAATTATTTCTAAATAATATAATACTGTGATATATTGCAACAGACTTTGAGAAACCAACATACAAGAGATCTATACTTTTACCCGTGTTAAAAAGTTCATTATCTTTAGTAATATATAGAAACATACGCATTTCTGTATTCCTTCGGTAAAGTGCCAGCCTCAAGTTAAAAATATGTTATCAACCAAAGTATTCCAACAAGCGTTTCGTTGATAGTCCATCCTTAAACTTAGTCTTAACGCATCTGTATTGGTAATTTTACTGCCCATTAGTTTCCGATACGAGGCGCTGCTAACGTATGATAGAAAACGCAGTGTTTGCTCATATTTTAAGATTCAAATTAACATTGTAAAAAGTTTTTTTACAAGAGTAATATATAATAACGGGAGGCTGTTATATATACACTTTCGGGAGGCGGTTCTATATAAACATTCGGGAGGCGGTTACATATACACTTTCGGGATGCGGTTATTTATATACTTTCGGGGTGTAGTTATCTATACATATATATAATAAAATTTAAGTGTATGTAATATCTAAATAACAGCTTTTTACTAAATGCATATGAAAGCATATACGGTACTTATAACAAAAAACCAATTGAATTTTTTTTTGTTTGCTGTTTGTTTGTGTCGGATAATCTCCGAAACGTTTGAATCGATTTTGACAGGACTTTCACTGGCAAATAGCTGATGTTATTAGGAGTAACTTAAATTTTTTTAAATAAATAATAAGCCTTTTTATATTAAAAATAACCAGCGGGCGACCGCTGGAAACTGTCACCACAATACAGCACTCTGTAGTCGTCGCGAGCGGAGCCGCGGGGACAGCTTGTATATTATATATGTATGAGAGGCGGATATATATACTTACCGGGGGTGGTGCGTTATGTTGGGTTTGCAACTGAGCGAACAGTTTAAGAGAGAGGGCACGTCCAGTGCCTTCGTAACCGGACACTGTTGACGACAGAAGAGCCAGTGGGGCTTTCTGTGCAGCCGCCGAGACATGCACTAGTGGTATGGCGGCGGCTTCGTCTACTAAGACCAAGTCTGCCGCTGATAGCAGCGAGTGATCATCCGGGCTAATATACTGTAAATATACACACTTTTATTTGCTACTGTAGTTTTTTTTTGCATAAGCGAAACTGTATAAATATAGTTACGCGGCTGCGATCGGCAGTCGATCGCTATCCACCACATAGAGCGGTAATTAAATAGACACACGCAATAGAGTCTCGACGTTTCATTATCTTCGCCCCATGCGGTACCTAAACTGGTAACCCACATCGTGAGAAAAATATTCAAGCTGTAAGAAGAGTGAAAATATAGGGTGCTGCTGGGCATTAAGGGAAGCAAATTGGAAGGTTAGAAAAATAATAGAGAGCGACTCAAGATGTATAATCCTCCACAACTATCACAGTCAGTCTGTACCACTGCCACTTAACAGTCGGCCAGTGGGGGCGCAGGGGATCAGAGAGCAGGTGGAGCCCACAAGCATGGCGCTAGCTGCCATAGGCGTGTCCGCGAAATTTTCAGAAATTCGGGTCGACATGCCGCGGCTATGGTTTGCACAATTTTGGCGCCTCAAAAAGAGGAAGAAGAAACTTTAATTTGTTCTACCAGGAGAGTACCGTAATCAGTTATGTGAAGTAGTCGCAAGCAATAAATTGCTTGTTTAATGTATAAGTTATTTCATTTCTACTCCATATCAAGAGTATAACTACAGAGTCTTTACAATATAAAAAAACAGTATGTATTACTGAGAATATTCAATTCAAATTAATTAATTAATTATTAAATTCACGTATTTATAAATAATGAAGTTGTAGTTTAATGTTATAATTAAAATAAGATATTTAAAAGTTTCACATTTTTGGTTAGGTAAGCTAAAACTTTATACTCCACTTCAGGGTTGCGCAAACAGTCGATCGAGAGAGCTTCCCGAGTCGATCGCTGAAATTTCCGAATCCGGGAAAATAGAAAAAGTCATCTTAAAAGTTATGCTACCACTTACTATATCTAAGCGACATATCCAATATAACGTACTGCAGATAATTTCCGACATACATTTCAAAACCAGTGGCATGTGATCCCAAAATTCATAAAATAATATGTTTTTCTTTCGTAAGGGATATTGGCGGAATTGTATAACTGCTACACATGTTAGCATTATACAAAAAACAATACCTACATAGGTTAGCAGTCGATTACTTGCTAGCACACCTGCTCTACTTTTTCTTTGTTTTTTTTTGTTCGGTTCTTGGGAGTCTGAATGAGGTTAATTTTCATGTTTATTAGACACTAGAATTTAGTTTTATTTTATTTTAAGCGTAGTAAATACTTAGAATAATAAAACATGTATAAATAATATATAATATATCTACAAAAAGAAAAATGATAATTATTACTTCGATAAATAATGCCTCGTAAAATAATAGAAAATTTAATTTATTCAATATAATTGTCCTTTTTGTGTATATTTAATACTAATAAATTCAAATTCTGACAAAAGAAGACGTCGTCCATGGAGTACTCCTAACAAATGTCAAAACTCTCTGGAATTTTATTTGTAATACTGGTATCACTCACCTGGACGGTCTGCCTAGAATTCCTTGCAATGTTAACTCTCACGATCGCCTTCTTGAAGTCCGGATTTGTCGACCTAACGATGTTGTAATCGATGTGCTCCTGGTAAAGGCAAGCATCGAGTCCTTTAAGGAGGAACTCGAAGAGAGTTATCAAGTTCTCGGGGTGGGGAGAGGTCACGTAAATGTTGACGTATCCGAGGGCGACGGCAGCTGCGACCGCGAGGCCGAGGCAGGCGGATTTACCGCGTCCACGGGCAGCCGTTAAACAATGTGGTGGTCTAGAACGATTTTTGGATAATGAAACATCTAATGGCGTGTTTTGTTAAATTATAACATCAAAATAAATACTTTAGAACTGTAATGGGATTAGAGCTGTTTAAACGCCTCCATTTTGGTGCAATGTCACCGAGTTTCAGTGACGTCAGCGTACGCAATAAAATAAATATATTGTATACTATAGAGTGCATTATTCGTTTTATCTGACAATTGTTATGTTTTATAACTAATTATGATATAGATGGAAGTGGAATACCATTTTATAAGTACTGTAGTGTATCTATGTGTAAAAATACGACAAGAAATACATCTGATAACGTGTATATAATATACCGCGAGATGTAATTTAGACTTTAGAAATACCATGCACATGCTGAGAACATATCATACACAAGAACATTATCTGTTTTTTGCCAATGTATTTCCAGCTGCTAAGAGGCTTACAGACCAGCATAACAGCCATGACTATTGATAGATTGCTATAGATCTCGATGGAACTTTCTTTATCGGCTGTTCTTTTACAAAAGTATTTGGCTACATTATAAATGATATCACGAATTAAAGCATGACCCATCTTTGGATATTTTATCTCATGTGTGTTTTCATAACCTAAGGCGCGGTAAAGCACTCGCCGTCACACTATAATCGAATTATTTATTACATTAATCTTCAAAAAAGAAGTGATAATCATAAAAGTAACTTTCAATTAACAAGCTTTGTTTAGATGAACATAGTAAAAGGCGGTTTTGTCCGTCATACCTGGTTTGCTTATCAGCGAGTGTATTGATAAGGGCAACAAGGGCAGTAGCTTGGTCGTACGTACGGCAGAGAGCCACTAATGGTCCGGCGGGCGGCGAATCAGATAGTGACGTTATTATCTCCGTTAACTTAGGATTTACACGCTAAAAACAACAAATTACAGGAATATAGTGGTACTTCGAAGTCGATATATAGAAATAATAGGTTATTTCTGGTCTAATGGTGACTTTAATCTCTATGAAGTATGTGTTGTTGTGGAAGTGATTAATAAAATGTGTTTGATTTCAGGTACAGTCACAGATGAAGATTGAGGACTTTGATCTGAACATGTTTCAAGGTTTGATGTCAAGACCTATCAGCGAGAAGGTTGTGGTTCTTCTCACGTTAAAGAGTCGTTCAGTCAGTCATCCATACGTCATCTTTTTGTATTAAATTTTACCTTGTTATTTGTTTGATTTCGTTTTTTTAGTTAATTTTATTTGCTTCATACCTTTTTCTTTATAATATTTTGTTTATTTGTAACATTATTTTATATACAAGACTGTACTTACAATGAAATGTTAGATCTTATCAATTTATAGACTGGTATCTTTCTAAATATAAATTAATTGTAAATGCTTCTGCAAGTATTATAATCCTTATATATTTAGAAAACTAGTAATAAGTTAGACTCAAAAGATTTGTATCCAGTGACCATAATAAAATAAAAAACTGACTATCTGCATGCGCTCGAAATTCTTTGCTGTCAAATCAATTTGTAGGTTTTAAACACATTCACCATTGTACTGTATGATGAAATGAGTCAAACAGCACTACATTTTTAAGTTTTTCTGTAATCATATATCAATAAATTCAGTTATTCAGAATATATAAAAGATAAGTAAAATATATTTGAAAACAATTCATAAATATAAATAAAAACTATTAATTTTACAAAACCTATCCTTAATTAAAAAAACATTAAACATACCTCAGGTATGGCATCAACTGGTTCCACTTGTGCTGTTCTGGATGATATAGGCAATACTGTTAGTGAATCATCCAGTACCAGGCATCGAGGGTTATCAGTCAAAGAGAGCAGGAATCTTTCATTAAAACGATTTACTACTGTATCAAAAGCCTCCGTTTTAAACCTGTTAATTATATCAAACATATAGAATCTCACAATTTTTTTTTAATAGTTTTTGTGTATATTTTTTTGTTTTATAATATGGGTTCTCAACATTTGACTAAAGCGCTGACTAAAAACACAAATCTATTAATGTACCATGTTTTAGAAGAGATTGGATACCCCTCGTTTAACATTTAATAATATTTATAACAGTCTTTGAGAATCTACTGAGAAGCTTAGAAGACGCAGTAATATTGGTAAGTAAGTATTAAGAATTTATATACTGTAACAAATAAAAGTGTGTCAATTTTTTTTTTTAATAATATTTTTTTCTTGTTTTTTGTAATAAGTTCTGAAGTTATTCTATAAATAATTTTTGATATGTGCCCCTGAACTTAATTTTGTATGCTGTAATGAAGTTTTTAAAATTGTCATCTGATTGAAAAAAATATATTCAAGAAAAATGTAGACCTTGAGTGAACATCCATAGTAATAGAGTGTAGTTGTCTTAAGGAATCCATTGTTTTTAATAAAAATATAATGAGACCACCACCTTCCACTGTTTCTATTGTCCGGGCCATAAGGTTTGGAGTCAGAGCTTCAAAATCCTGGAATGCAATTTTTTTTTTTTTTGTTATAGAAATCTATAGATATTTGCAGTAAATGACAGGTAGATAGTAAATTATCCTTGTTCACCCATGAATATGATTGTATAGATCAAGGCTTCGCAATTAATTTTAGAGGTAGGCCATAATTTGAAATCTGTGTTAGTTGGCAAGCCTCCTAGCAAAATAATACTTGTTTACAGCCATGGTAAGTTCATTTATAAACAGATAGATATTTAAAATGAATATTTAAGGGGAAGATTAAGTGCCTTGGCAGGCCATTTTATGACTAACGGGTCAGGGTTTGGGCAGAAACAAACAACTGGAAAAATTTAATCTTATACTTTTTACCTGTAAGACACAGACTCCATATGTCTGTCCGAGCATTGCGTGACTCTCAGAATAATATCTACCGTGGATAGTCGTGGCAACTCGAAATGAGTCAAACAGAGATTCTTCAGATACCTCTAGCTTTCCAGCTGCAATTTTCTTCGCTCTTTTACGGCCATGGCTAAAAACATTTTATTACAGTATAGTTTATATATACAGTAAGTACAAAAACTATGTTACTATACAATTATTATTTTTTATGTATTTAAAACATTCTATTACTTTATGTGCTTGCCCGTTTTAGTGAGCTCCTTGTGTGTATTTCTTATAGTGGTAAAGTTTATAGTAAAAAACGAGAGAAAACATTACCTATAGCTTTTAACTGTTTCTTTGTTGTATTAAAAATAGTAATAACAAAATAAAAACAAATACTTTCATTGTTATATGAATTGGTAAGTTCATTCTAAGTATTTCTGTAATTTATTAATTTTATGATAAGCATAGTAATTGTGTAGTACAAAATATGTCTTTATAAGAGATTTATATATTATTAAGTATAATTACTAAAATAGAATTTCATCAAATAAGGCTTCATATAGACATATACATAAGGACATAGTACATATTATCTTAAATCTTGTACATTTCGAATAGTTTTAGATACATTTTGTGTAACTTTTAGGAATTCTATTTTAAGTTAAAATAAATAGAAATATAACGAATCTAAATACTCACTTGCTTATAGCTTCATCTTTATTTTTGTAACACCATAAAACTGTTGGTCGAGCTTTAACTGTACATTTAACCAGCATGTCATATAGAATTGGTACCTGAATTTATAATGCTGCTTAGATTATTTATGTTTTATAATAAATATTTCTAATTATGTAAATAATCAATGTGTTTTTACAGAAGGGGCCTATATTTAAAGATATGTATTTTAAATTAATTACTAGACAAATAATAAACTAACAAAAAAAGTAAGATTTGTATTAGAAAAATAGAAGTGGTCACCTGGTCACGACCTTTGTCGCCAACTAATAGGAACATGGTACGATGTCCCATTTTCACTCCATTCTCTATCATAACCCTTATACGATTATCAATTTTCTTTTTCACCATTATTATAATAGCACTCAAGATTGGTTGACGTCGAAAGTTATAAATCACACTTTATAACCTACAAAAGAATACAAAGAAGAACACAGCACGGCATTGGCTTTGGCATGTTTACATTAATTTCACCGTTGACGTCAGCTTTGACAAATGTCAATTAGTGGTGATTATCTGAGATCGATTAATTGCATAATCGGTTTTTGAATATCAATTAGTTTTTTTTAGTCAATTCATAGTACTGAATCGATTCAGTGAATTGATATTACAATCTAGAAAATTGAAATTCTATTTTTTCTTTTTTGATATGAACCATAAAATTATATACAATTATTTGAATGTACCCAAATACATGTAAAGAAATGACACTTTTTCACTTAATTACCTACTCAAAAACTCAGATTGTGTTAGCATTACAAATGTGAGAACCTAGTGTGTTTGTTCACACTATAAGCAGAGTCTTAAAAGGAAACAGTTTTAGCTAGGAATCGCATGAATATTATATTGTTAATTATTTGTAGTTGTAACAAATAATATAACATTGGAATAGGTAACAAGATTAGATAATCATACCATGATAAACTAGAAAATATATTATATGTCTCACACAATATATATTTTCACTTGACCTCTAGTCACAGAATACTATTATTCGCTCTTTGCTCAGTCTCTTTTGCCTCTCCTTAATGGATAAAAGAAATAATAAAAAAGTTATGTATCTAATTAGAGGTGGTCATTATTACAACAAGAATTAATGTAATGCATTATTTCTACATACGAAATTATTGAAGAAATAATTAATTATTCTTCAGTCGATTAATCGTTCGTTATTATATTTGATAATGAGAATTGTCAGCCAGTTTTATTGCAACGTGTAATCAAGTAAGCATCATGCAACAATCAATAGGTGCGTAAAGGCAGCGTCGGCCCTAGGCCTTAATCAAGGTAGAGTAAAAACATGGGCGTAACCAGGTACGGGCAAGGAGTAGATAGCTAGGTGTTGGTAGTAAGCGCGTGGTAAATATGCGGATGCAAAACGTCCCTCAAATCAGGCTTGAAGGAGCATTTCACCAGGCCAGTATGAGGCGACGACTGTAGATGAATTCTCTCTCAGACGGTTACTGTTGGTTTTAGATTGTATACCGTACTTTTACAGTAATTTTCCCTTGCCTGCCCCCTGACCAAAATCCTAATTAAGCCTATGAGCAAAATTTTTTTTCGGTCGGAACTTTCATACAATAAATTGCATTGTATCACACCATAAGAAGTGCAGGCGCCATACAACTTTGCATAATTTTATTTTCCTGAATTCAATTTTTCTTTTCATTCGGGAAGACCACCAAAATTATATTTTTAACTGGAAATTACTTTTCACATTTGGCAATTTGGCGCCTCTTGCTACCTGGTGCCTAGAGCGACCGCATATCGCGCTTTACCCTAGGGCCGCCGCTGTGTAAGGGAAAGAACTTCACGTTGGCCACATTCCAAGTTACCATACAAATTGACGATTTTAACTTTGAGTGCATGGCGTAAAGTTCACTTTTATTTTATATTATCATTATCGTGTCATTGCATAAGATTTCATTTATAAATTATACAACAGCAAATAACTCACAGCAGAATAACGACAAAAGTTTATAATAAGAAATTTATGTAATCAATTATCTTCTTCTTCTCAATTATGGCTTCGCACTATTCGTGCATTGGGCCAGTGTCAAGTATTTTATATTTGTAACCAAAGCGAGGGAAATTTTCCAGTCTTATGTCGAATTCAAGGCCCTAACAAGATGGCGGCTCCCTTGTTAGAACCTTCCAGGGAGTTTTTGTGGCATATCAGAATTCATGTTCTATGTTATTATTTTCAATTCACTTCACTTGTGCAGAATAACCAAGCTTTATTATGCAAAATGCCACCTGTTTTACACAATATAGGGTCTAAAAACACAAATTTATGAATTAAAAACAAAAACCACTGCATGACAGTCTGAGATCCCGCCAAAAACCATATATTATCTTAATCTATACCTGAAATAAAGTATATGACTTTAAATGAATACGTAGCTAGTGTTGTAAAACATTGATTAATCAATAGTCATTAGCACTATCGCATAAAATCCTGCATACACAATTCGGCAATGGGACAGACTCAGCTGATGCCATGTGTCATTGGATTCAGTCTGCCCCAAACTTTCATAAAAAATCTGTTAACATTACCCGCAATCAGCAGCTCGGATTGTCAGATGATATTACATTAAAAATTAATAAAAGGAGCTCAATTTCATGCTTCTTGAACTATCGGTTTACGCGGAACGGTATTTATAATGGTGACTACAATTTCATCTAGTTGCTACTAGACACGATCGAGGGCAGAGTAAGAGAAGTAAAATAAACAATATGTATAAGATAGCGATTGGGTCAGGGGTCACGCGAACAAGGATTCAAATATTAATTCTCTTAAAGCGGCTTATAACTCTGCCACCAAGGCCTGCAAGAGGGCCTATGCTAAAGCGGATGCCTAGTGCATTGCGCTAATAGGTCAGTAGATCATCCGACTAATAGTCGAGCCTAATGGAATCTGGCCAAAGCCGTGCAAGATAATTTCTGTCGTCCTACATTATACCCGCTGAGATATTCTGACGGATCTCTGGCCCACGAGCTAGAGCATGAAAAGTAAAGGGAAATGTCGTAGAAAAATAAATTATACTTAAAGTATTCGTGCAATTGCTACCCTACAAAAAAAACATGTTTTGATAAGCTGCATTGAAATGCATCATGAGCTAATACATTTGTAATATGTGAGTTGACATATCTGGCGCAGTGAACTGAGTTAGCACAATTGCGTAATTATGTCTACTGTCTGCTAGCAACCCTGTATTACTGTTAACTGTCAAATCAAAAATTTACTAGCATCATAAAATTTCTGAAAATAAATAATTATTGTTAAGAACTTAAAATTATATATTGTTTTGTAAAGAGTATGTAGGTAATTTAAAAATAACCTGTACTTATTTCATTATTTATGCCTAGACAACTCTTAAAAGAGTAGGCTAAACAAAACCCTAGACGCATTTCTTGCCGTTACCACTGAAGCCAGGATGGCTAAATTACAAATAAATACAAAATCTAAAAACTATTTGAAGGATAGAGATAACTTTCTGAAGGATCTGAAGCAGTTTAACGAGAGTAAAAAGTAAGTATATTTGTTTATCATGCATAAGTGTTAATGGTACAAAACTGTCATAGGAATCGATATCATGATGTATATTTATAAAAACACCTTGACATGCAGTTAATTAATGTTAGGTTATCGCATTATGAGAATATGCTATATTTTTAATTATTGAAGTGAAACTTCTTATGCGACTTCCAACACGTTAAACGTTTAACGCACATTATCGGTCTCTCTTTGTGTGAGCCAGAGCGAGAGAGCAAATGTCGGTGTGTATGTATATTGCACACAGTTTAAATAAAATATCTTTTAAAATGAAGTTTCACTTCTATCGTGTGTGAATCGCACACACACCTTTTTTAAAATATATGTGTTTGAGTCTACGTTAAAATTTGGACATGGCACTCGATGGCTTTTGCCGCAGCACACACTATGCTCGTTCGGCTCATGCTTATATTTATCGCAAAAAACCTAACACACTCTTCACTCTCTTTGGTTGCTTCTCCTATTTGTTGACAAATGACTAAAACTTTAGTATCCTTGGATTATCGAAGTCCTTGGTGTGTAAACAAGTTGGTCAGGAAAGCAGCAATCGAAATCTATTGTACATACATTGGCCGGTCGAAAAGGCGGCATTCAATGTCCATAGAATATGCAAAGGTCAGTCGGGAAGGCAGATAATCATTGTCCAGTATATAATAGTCAAAGTCGAAAGTAAATAAATCAGTTGTGAGGGAAAATCAGTGCAAACAAATCTAACTCAAGTTGCCAATTAACATAGATTATATTGAGTTGCTTACTCATGTAAACTATCGAAATGTTGTAACAATTTCTAAGAATTATTAGTGAATTGTTTAATTATGGTTTTTATGTATTTTTATATAAATGTTTTACTAGTAAAATATTATAAACTTCTTTAATGTGTGCTTGTAATTTATTGATTAAAAAAGGTACAATGTTAATATATTGTAATAGGCATAGGAAAAAGGATGTTTTTGGAAATACTTAAAAAGAACTGAAGATACCTTCACATTAAAGAATCTTTATATTTTCTTTTTTTTAGTGTATCAACGAAGACTCCTGTAGTAAATGGAATAGAAATAGATTTGTACCATTTTTATATGTTAGTACAACAAAGAGGAGGAATCGGAAAGGTATTTTGGCTGCTTTATAAATTATTTTTAAAGTTCATGGATAATTTTTCATATCAATAACAGCATAAACCATATAGCCATGAATTTCAGAAGTGACATTGAAAAAATTTTACTTTATGGTTTTTTTGCACCATGATTTAAACAGGTGTTTCGACTCAATAATTGTAAATCTATACTAATATTATAAAGCTGAAGAGTTTTTTTAAACATGTTATTCTCTGAAACTACCAGTTGTATTAGAAAAATAATGTTGTTTATGATAGCCAGATTCGTGAGGAATAGTGTAGGCTATAGAACTTCATGCTATGACTCTTTGGAGTGGAGCAGTAAGTATGAACGTCAAGGAATCTGGCAAGCTATAGGCATCTATGGGAAGTGGAAAAACAATATGGCTACAGGAGGGTTTTTGTGGAGGCGCGAGATGGGTGTTACCTGGGGCACAGTTAGTTGTATTTATAATAAAATTAATTAATTTATTAATATAATATTATTATACAAGATATATTTATTTTAAATTTACAATGTTAAGTCAAGCAGAAGGTTGCACAATACAGTGACACTGCATTCACTAGCTATCAACATACAGTACTTACACTGCATCCCTACATACATGCACACCACTACATAGGTTCTGTAAGTGACCTTTTTTCTTTTTTAGCTAGTTATTTTAGACCAAAATTGACAGATTACTAAATACATATATGCATGTTTCTTCCCTCCTCCCAGAGGAAAGAAACATGTATATATCTATGTAATTAGTTAGATCGAATTACATATGGAGAATTAGCCAGTTCATGACTTATATTGCAACTAGAACAGTCCAAGCCCAGGTTCAGTCACTATGGTACCCTTGAGAGCTTTTTGTCACACAGTCACGGCGCAGTGCCTAGGCACTCGCCCCAAGCCTGGTTAAGCTGGAAAAGCCATCTGAGGCTTCAGGGCCCTTATGGCTAATAGTATAGTCAGATAGAAAAAAAGAAAGGACTGGATACAAACTACTTTGGATATGAAAGTGAACACTAGAACCAACAACCGGATATGATATTTATTGATTTTTAGGTGAATCAAAATGATACTTGGGATACTTTTTTGCGACCACTGAGGCTACCCCATCCATGTGTCAACGGATCAACATTACTTAGAAGAATATACTCAACTTATTTAGAAAAGTAAGTTACTTTGTATTTCTTAGCTGAGTTCTATCACTCAACTTTTAATGATTAAATAATCCTTTATTTTTCAGTGTCATTTGAAATTATTTTTCTTATATTTCAATATTATATGCTTACCAAGAAAAATAAATCTAAGCAGTTGCCTATTGAGTACAACAGAACAACAGAAACCCAGAACATAATTAACTATTTTTATATATTAAAACAATTATTATTTATTAATCATCAGCATTAGCTTTGAATGTCTAATGTAGTATTTTAAAGAGCAATTAATATTCGATTACATTTTTTCTTAGATTATATTAGATTTCTTTATTCAATCCATATAAAAATAATTAAAAATCCTACCAAAGAGGTATATAGATCAGGTAATTTAAAAAAATACGTATTTGTAAAGAAATGATGTTAATACAAATAATTAGATATTTATTGTTTAATTTAATTTATTTTAAGTTTGTATATTAACAATGAAATCCCTATAACACAAAGTAATCAAGAATTACAAACATATGCACTATAACTTGAAGAGATTAAATATTAGTATTTTTTGTTCTTGTACAAATTGTTATGTTTACTTTTGTAATTTTTGTCAGATATGAAAGAGCTAAAGGTCCACCTGGCAGGGATGATGACAATGACATGGATGAAGACCCCAGGCGAGGTCGTGGTAGTGGCATGCCTAGAATTACATTCAGCGGTGGTACTTATGTCTCAGGTATATTTGGGGTTCTCCAACTGTGGCATGCCTTCTTGAGAGCTTATACAGCCCAACAATGTATATTGTTATTTTAAACAACACATACTATTATTATCAGTCTTTTCTGGGATAATATTGATTTATTATGATATATTTTTGGCTATATTTGTTTGGATTGCTTATGGTAATTTCATTTGAAAAAGATTTTTTAAAATGCTTATATATATTTCTTTACTTATAATTAAAATGTTGTGTTAACGTAAAAATAAATTAAATCAGTGTGGTAGGAAAATTTACTTATCACTCTTTCTTGTTTTTCGCATTTTGCCTACTCTAGGACCGCGGCTGTACTTACCTCATAATAACATAGTTGTATTGATCATGCATATACTCGTGATTGAATAATAAATATTTTTAGTTACAAATTATTTACGTTATAGTTCAGTCAAATATTTTTACTTACAAGCTGTTTGGTAATGGAACATATTTTAGTCTATGACATGGCGTCGCATTAAAATAAAAAAATTCAGTCTTTTGAGCTCAACATTAGAATGTTAATAGTTTTAGTGGTAACAGATTTGGCTTTTGAAGATATATTGTCATAAGACTTAGCAATCCTGAACTGTAGACCCGTCACTATCATTTCAATGGAATTGGTCACGTGACTTGTTTGATTACAATTAAAGTAAGCTCCGCTGAAATAGACTATAATGACTTTCAATTATGTATTCCATATTAATAAATAATAGCTGGCCCGTGCGAATATTTCGCACATTATATAATATAAACAATGTTAGATTGAGTGATGTGTCATGTTAGTTAAAGAAATCGTTAATAGATGACGCCTTGAATCATTAGAATCAAAAGATGGCATTCCTAATGAGAAACTATATATTTTTTTAACGTAAACATTTATTTTATACCATTTATCCTTTTATCAATAGCGGGTAGTATAAGCTTTATAAAGATGTTTGAATAAGATAATGTTATGAAGCATTAAATTATAGTTATTTTAAATCATCATAGGAAAGAATGGCGGGGTAAACAGTCGTGTAAAGAAATATATCTATGTCTTTTAGCATCAGGGGAAGCTCTCAGGTCCGGAACAAAGATTGCAGCTCCCTATGAGCGGCTCGCCCTCTCGCTCCTGTCTCCGATGCCCAATGAACAGGACTTCGCAGTCAACGTTTGTACAGTACTGGCAGCAGATCACTCCAATAGATTGCCTCTGGGCGCGACGCCGCATATATTAGACTTTTTACTCGCACACGCTGGAGTTTATAATCATTGTAAGTATAACAAATTGGCTCTAAAATGTTGTTTACCATAGTCAGTTGTACATTGTTATTGTGTTATGATTAGTTTGGTCCTGTGACTTACTGTGTTTTCTCGAATATTCTATTCTTACCTGTGGTAATTTTGACATACGTAAATGCTATCCAAGGGGTTAAATGTATAAGGTTAAGTATATTTGCTGAAGAAGCACGCCCATTACATCGTAAATACTAATAATTTAAAAAACTCTTATTCACAACTTTGGTAATTTAATTTGGCAATCTAAGAGTATGATTGAGTATGATATGATTCAATAATGTTGACGCAATAATTATATACTTTAATGTGTATTTAACCCCTGAAGCAAAAGAGGTTACAAGTTTAACGTGTATATCTGTGTGTCTGTCTGTGGCATCCCTAACGACGAAGCCGTCTTTTATCTAGTTTTTATGAAAGGTGACTTGATCGAGAATGTTCTTAGCTATGATCTGAGAAGACTGTTCAGCCTTTTGAAAATTATCAGTTCTTTTCTTGTTGATAAATGGATGTGAGCACCTTTCACAGGTCAGGTCGAATCGAAATTTGGTATTCTGTTACTTCAGTGATATTACAAAAATATGGCAACATTGAGCTGATGCTGTATCATCGTCTGGATACCTAACTCTTCAGCAACTTACAGCAGAGATATTGTGCTTGGCCTCATTGGAATGGTCTCAATTAATAGGTTCCTTGTGTGGGGAGTTAATTACATTTTTGTTTGTATGTGATAAGTTAGCTTTATTTTTATTTTCTTTTATAAAAGCTAGTCTCCGTGACACAATCGGCCGTTCGTACTATGAAGCTCGTGGTCGCTACCCCGACGAATTCTGGGAGATGAGAGCCGGAGGTGGTGGCGCGAAGGAACTCGCTGACGAGACGAAATTCATGCAGCCTGGTGTCGAACAGCCTGAGCTAATGGTACAAGCGTTGGCAGCGCAGAACTCGTTGAACGATCGTCTAATGAATGGCGATGAAGAGGAAGATGTTACAGAGAAGATAATTGACGAGGTGCGTGACTTCATTATTACGTAATTTTACAGTGAAATATAAATAGGAATTAGAACTAATTACTAGGAGGAAGGACACAGCAGTCCGGTAGTACACCAGTTTTAGAAAATTGATTTAAACACTTTATATGTTGAAAATAAAACTTGTAAATTAATATTTACTCATTATTACACTTAAAAACATTTTATTTTTATATATATAAAATAATACCGCAAAAACGCGGCGTGACTTCATCATTCAATAAATAAAAGTAAGGTTAAAGGTATTCTGTGCAAAGTTGAGTTTAGTAGTATTTCAGTTATGACGTTTCTTCATCACATATAATTTCATTGGAGATTTCTCTCTACTTGGAGCAGCCCGACTGGTGGAATACCTCCTCCACCCTACAGAGAATCACAGCCAAATAACCTTTTGTTATGGGTTATTTTGGGGTAGGATGGTTCAAAGTTGGCAGTGCCTAGCGTGATACCTATGGTATTACAAGTGTCCATAACCTACGATAGCCGCTTACGGGCCGTATGCTTGTTTGCAACTTTAGTTGTATAAAAAAAGTAGTAATTTTACAGTTATTTATCACAAGATTAACACTAAATTATTTATTTTAATTATACGATTACGGCACATTTTCTGTATGGCGTTTCCAATCACGTGACACACAGGCATAAAAATAAATACGAAGCAAAAATTAAATAAATAAATGTGTAACACTTGCATTAGTGGCATTCTTAGGCGTGTCGCTTTCCTGGATCAGCCGGTGTATATCCAGTAATGAAACATGGCGGTAGGGTACATATATCTGTACTAGACCACCTTGTACATGGTGATAAACCTGTCACAGTAACTCTATCGGTTTTCATGTGTTTTGGGATCAACCAATGTATATCCAGCTACCGAAAGGTAGCGGTGACCGCCAATGCGTTGCTTATTTCTCGGTAGTCACTGTTGTTTTTGCATTATACTGTGCTTACATATCATAAGTGCTGTCACTGTGCTATGCTACCATGATAGAAAAAAAACTTACTACTTTTTTTAATAACGTAGGAAGTGTTGGAAGATTGGGTAACGGAGCCATCAGATGAGTCTCAACTGTTTGCACCGGAACTCCCAGGAGGCGCTTCATGCGTCTACACTCAACGGGTGTTGCAAATTGCATCAATAGTAAGATCACTCTCCTTTCACGAGGAGAATGTTCAGTACTTGGCTAAAAACGCCACACTTATCAGGTAAGGAACTTGATAGAAACCTGTTCTTATTTTAAATTTACTTTAATGAAATAGTCAATGTGGCTGATGAGCTGAATAAACTAACCATAGATTAAAAATAAAAAAAAAGAGTAAATTAATTTAAACATTTCTATTTGCAATTGGTAACAGTGAAAACAATTTATTTTCAGTTTATTTGTATTTTTATTAATTTGAATGGAAATAAACTATTTAAATTTAACAGATACAGAATACAGATTTACTCAATTGCTCTGTAAATTATTAGAACGAAGTATTTGAGTTCTAACTTTTAAAAATACCTTTTTGAATAACTTTTTGTGGTGGCTTACTATTCCTTTTTTTATGGATTATGGATAATTCATGTGTTTTTTAGATTCCTGGTCCTCTGTGCAAACTGCTGGGTGGGCACGTTAAGACAGTCTGGATTGGATACTCTCGGAAATATATCAACAGAACTTATAATTAAGGTAATAAATTAAACTCGATAGATCGATTGAACCTGATCGCCGAAATGAGTGTTTTTAGGCTATGTTGTAATTTGCACGATATAACAATTTACGTTCTAAGGACACTTCATTCTTATGATGAACAAAGTATAGGTGCCTAGGTACATTTTCACTCACATCACCTGTGTCTGACTTTTCAGGTAACTTAATACAGAAACTATTGCGTTATCTTAAAGTGGACAAGTATGCATGCCATGTACCGAGAAAATGCAGCATTTTACAATTAAATAAAGTCTATATGGGTGGTAAATTATATCTTGCACCCAGTCTCTATACATCCTTGACTCGGCTCTGAATGATAGCAGGAAACATGTTTTTGTTGCTGTTCGTTGTAGGATCCGGCGACGTGTTTGATATCGAGACACGTACTGTCGACGATACAGTCGGCGCTGGTGTCGCAGGACCGCGCGAGAGTGCTCGCGGCGCTCGAACTGCTCAACAAGCTCGCTCAGAACGAGGCCAATGAGGACGCCCTATTAAAAGCGCTCGAAGCTAAGGTAAAGATTTTTTATGAAATAGCAGTTGAATGCTTTATACTCTTTTTATTGACGTGAAAACGTCTATTTCCTTGTCAAATGCAGTGTGATAGGCAGTCAAACTTTTGTGTTACAAAAGACCCTCAGAATCAATCGCTAATAACTACGAGAATAATAATGCGATAACAACGGTTTATGTCACAATGGATAGATCATGTGACGTCTACATGTTTATCGTGCAGCGTTTATTTTGCTAACGACATCGACATAGTGTAAGCGCCTGTGCGTGATTGTTGTGAATTAGCGTTGTGTAAAATTATAAATTAGTGTAGCGGTGAGTACGCGTTTAGCTAAGACGTTGATTCGGGTGTCCTTTTAAATATCTCGAGAAGAACAACTAGGACTCCCAAGTGAAACAGTAAAAATACTCGCTGAAAGATATGTAAAAATCGGTAATACAATTGAGAATAAATCAATCGGTAATAAATTAAATTAAGGATACGTAGTATTATAGAAAACGCAAATCAGAAGAAACCTCACACCAAAACGAATATATCGAGAACGAAATGAAAACGAAGTTTCCACGGAAAATCTACGTCGCGGACCTTCACTACGCTTTTTGGTATTTTTTAATGAAAATGTTTGTATATGCACAGTTACCTGTTGATGTATAATCCTAAATTTTGTAATAATTCCGGCATTTATTATGGCTTTCGTGAAGAAAGGGCTGAATAGGTGACAGATAATTGCTGAAGTTTTGTTTAATACAGTTGTCTGTATGTTTTATTTTTTTAGAATGTAATTATAAAGAGGTAGATGCGCCAAATATGAATACAACTTTTTTTTTTGTTTAAAAATACAATTTTGTTCATAGGTTTACAGCGACGTGTGTGCTTTGTTGACTCTACGTGATATAATGGTGTTGGTTTGCACGCTGGAGTGTGTCTATGCCCTTACGTCTTTGGGTGATCGAGCCAGTGAATCGGTTGCTAGAGTTCAGGGTTTGGTGCACACTTTAGTTTCTCTTGTCACTGTGGAGGTAAGTGTCAACTTTTGAAATAATGTAAATTTACAAATCAAATTATGTATTTTTACAGGTTATATATAAGTTAGCAGTGCCCTACGGTTTCACCTGAGTTAAATTTAATCGTTCAACTCTTTACCTCACCCGTGTAGCCTATAGCTGTTCTCATTTCCCGACAGCCTACAGCTTTTCAGATTGCTTTACGTTTATGGATACTGTTCGGCTCCCTAAGAGTATTAGCGTGAAGTTTTATAGCGCATGACCTTCCTCCATAAATGGGCTAAAAAAGGCTTATGCCCCAGAACCGTTTCGTTACAAAAACGTTGCATATAAAGTGGTAACATTATAATTAGACCTTAGAATTTTGCTTTCGTCGTGTTCAACAAAGTTTGACAGGCCTTGTGGACCAGTTGTAGTGAGCCCTACTATTGAGCTGAGAGGTTGCGGGTTGGATACCCGCACATAAGTTGCCTTTTGTGTGTTAAGCATAAATGTAATTTGTGTGACTAGGTGTTTGATATCTACATATGTATAGTATATCAGCTATTCAGTTACCATGACAAAACCTATGCTTATCTGAAAATTAAAATAGCTGTGTGAAAATCCAAAAAAAAATTGCAATATCTATAGGTGTAACATTTAAAATGTATGTTTTTTTTAATGTAATTAAAGGCACAAAGCTACGGTCCTCGTGCGTGCATTCTAATGAGGGTGGTGGAAACAGTGAGTGGTCCGAGCGCACTGGCAGCCGTCGCCGAGAGGGAGGCACAGGAACGGCAAAACTCACATCCTCCACCAGCGCAGGTGATTAAGATTTGTTCTTCTCTTTCCTTTTCAACTTAGTCTCTAGTTATTCTGGTCAGGGTTCGTCTTCATAATTAATTATACTCCTCGTCATGAAAGAAAGAGAACATTTTTGTTTTAGTTTACTTTTTGTTATATATATTATGTTCAGCATAAGAAAAGTTGGAGTACAGCTGATGTATAATTTCTTAGTAGTATTTCTTTTGCATTTTACGATTACGTTTTAAAACAGTTGAGAGCGGTGTAAACTGTGTAATAAAAAAAAAACTGTGACAATAATGGATTTTTACGAGACTTAGACTACCTGCGCTTGAACCGCTTAGCGTCGTTACAAACATGCACAGTTAAACATTACATAGAGACATAAACAAAAATCTATATTAAAATAACAAAGCTGAAGAGTTTTTTGTTTGTTTAAACACGTTAATCTCTGGAAGTACCCTTAGGATTTGAAAAAATATTTTTGTATATTATAGCCAGATTAATGAGAAATACTATTTTTTTTTTTTTTTTTGAACTGACTATACTGTTAGCCTTAGGGGCCCTGGAGCCTTTACGGCTTTTACAGCTTTACCGGGCTTGGGGGCGAGCGCTTAGGGCACTCAGCCACGAAAGCTAAGCAACAACATCCGAGGGTGCCAAAGTGGCCGAACCTCGGCTCGGACTGTTGCGCGTATGCAATTAAGTCGCGATCTGACTAATTCCCTATCCGTAATTCGATCTAAACTAACTATACATATATACATGTTTCTGCCCCCTGGGAGGAGGGAAGGAACATGTGTATGTGTATTTAGTGGTCTGAAAATTTTTGTCTAATCTAACTAGGCAAAAAAAGAAAAAAAAAGGTCCCTTACAGAACCTATGTACCTATGTGTGTTGTGCATGTGTGTATAATGCAGTGTCATGTATGGCTGTGAAAGCTAGTGATTGTAGAGTCACTTGTATCGCGCGAGCGGCTGCTTGGCTCAAGGGCTCCATGCCGATGGATCGGACCTAGGCTTGAGTTGCCGCAGAGGAGGGCGGTCGTGGCGGGTGTGCGGGAGCGAAGTTAACCGTACGTCCCCTGCGGAGGGAACGGTGGTTTCGCGGGCGTGGGCGCGAGCACGCATATGTTGCGGGAGCGGACGTGTAGAAATTGTTAGCGTTCTCCATGTCGTCATCGGGATCGACAAAGAGATTTCGCGGACGGCGTTTATAACGTTTGGCAACGGGGATCGAGTTGTCTGGGACGTAGTTCACGGTGGATTTTACGAGCGGGTTGGGATGATTCGAAGCGCTATCGAAGTATCTCCTGGTGAGAAATTTCACATAAGCTTCTATCGAGGGAAGCCTCATGTCCCTGTGCAGGTCCATGTTCCTAACGAAGGCTGGAGGGTCAAGCAGGCGACGGAGAAACCAAATTTGGACTCTTTGCATGCGGGCAAAGTTATGTTTGGACATATGTGCGAACGCGGCGCAGCTATATGTCAAGATCGGACGGACGCACATCTTGTACAGTGTGAGCTTATGTCTTAAGGACATTTTGCTTACCGAACTGAGCAAGGGTCGCAAGCGGGAAAGGATCCAGATGGCCCTATTCCTGACTATAGTAACGTGTGCGTTGAAGTTAAGCTTCGAGTCGAGGGTGACACCCAGATATTTAGTCTTGGTGGCCCAAGGGATATTCGTACCGAATAATGAGAGGGGTCCTACCGTGCGTGGTAGTTTGCATGTATGCGGTTCGAACATTATCGCGGCACTCTTTACCGGATTAATAGCTATTCGCCACGTTCGAAACCACTCCCCGAGAGTGGTTACGGCACGTTGGACTGCGCAGGCGAGATTTTTTCTGTGTCTGTTTGACGCATATATGACTGTGTCGTCAGCGTAGAGCCCTACCTCGACCCCGGGGGGCTTCGGGAGGTCGCTGACGTACAGAGAGAAATACTATTATAGGATATCTAGCATTAGGCTAGCTTTAAATATTGCTTTTTGTTAAGTCGGAAGAAACAGCGTTCCCGAATTTATTTATCCGTGTGTGCTGGCGTAACGGTTAGTGATACATAAATACAATGCTCTACAAAAATATTGTTCGTTAGTACATCTAAAAAAAGTCCGCGATACTATATGCCTATCTCTTATACATACGCTACAATAAGGTATTTTGTGACAAAGTTTTATTGAAAATTTAAAAGTTTTTTTTGAGCATTTTACTTAGGCATGGCATATTAATTATTACGAACGAAAGTTACTTCATCGTCAAGGCAATTTTATGAAGGTAAACTTTGCCTTTTATAGCATGTTATTTCGACGAATAGTTTGGGAGATAATAGAAAATTTAAATAATTCAACACTCGGCTCGAATCTTTGACTATAGTCGTAGCGACGCCAACTAGTCGTGTGACGTAACCGTGGCAACCTGATCAAAATATAGTCTATACTAAAATTATTAGTGCATTAGCTATTAGCGGGATATTATAGCCGACACAAAACTATGTATTTCTTAGTAGCGTTTTTTGTCGTGTATCGAACAAATGTTTTCACTTTTGAGTTGTCTTCTGTTGTCTGCGGTTTTGGTTATCGAGACAAAAGGTCTTTGTCTCGTTCCCACAGACTAAAAATTAGAGATTTGACTTTTTTTTGTGTTTACCATACACGTCACAGTTACACGACGTGTGTTACAGTGTCACTTGAAAAAGTTAATTATCGATTTTAACCCGCACAGTTTTACAAAACTTCATAGGTCAGTTCCAATGCACACCGGTCTAATTGTGTAGGCACATCCGATAGATCTCTGGGACACCGTAGCGTGTATGCTCAGCTTAAAGATAACTATATTTTCGAATGAAACATGAATTGTAAAATAATGTAAATAATTAAAGATATGAAAGGAAAATTTGCTGGGTGATATGATTGTGTCACTGCGCCGCGACTATTATACACCAGCCATAGTAGGATGCTTAGGTGGATATACCTTGTATGTCGAGTTCCGAGATCAGCCGATATCCAGTAATCAAGTGGGGTGGTAGGGATCGCGACTACCATACACATGTTAATAAACAGCCACAGTAATTTTCTCTTGGTTTGTCGCGTTTTGGCATCGGCCAGTGTATATTAAAACTGGCTTACATAAAAAATAACAACATCAAAGATATTAAGGAGTTCCTATGACCAGTTCATGGCTCCATCGTGAGACTCTGATTAGTTACTGCTAACCAAGTACTTATCGAGATGAACCTAACCAGGAAAAACACAATGGGTTTACGTTAAGACTGTGGAGTTACTATTATCCGCTACCGATTTAGCTAACTATTAAAAAGAAAATTTATCCACGCAATTTCAACGTAATTTCTATATAGTATGTATAATTGAATAATATTTATATTGCACATGATAGTTATTATAATATTATATTGTTATAATTTTGACAAACCTTCAGTGGGAATTCTAATGCAATTATACCAGCAACACTGACAAGAAGTGACGTCATCACTTTTATGAAATAATTATACTCGTGTAAATGAATTTAAGTGACTTATATATGTAGAACACAATACTTATTGATGGAATGTAATCTTCTTATCCTTATTTTTTTAGGAAGTAATTTTTGCAAAGTTTCATTACACAAAACGGCATTTTTAAGTATAATTGCCAGAGCTAAAATACGTTTATACTCTATGGCTCGCTAAATGTACTGACAGCTGTTCGGAACATACTATTTATATATAAATACTGTGAAAAGTATTACTTTGACATGAATTTTATTAATTTAACTAGGAATCTAGACGTGTATATAATCAAAGTGACTGATACACGTGATGCGAACATTAGTAATTAAATTTTTTGGTGTATCTAGAATCAAACTCCAGTGAAATCTACTGCAGAACCGGTTCAGTCGACATCGGCAACCACTACCCCAAGTACTTCAGCCACTAACCCAGCTCCAGTCACAAATCTGCAACAGTCTCATATCCAACAAAGGACTGTTCAGGTAATGTTACTGTATGCTTTTAATCATATGCTCTCAAACTTTATTTCCACCGTTCATTTAGACGGACAAAGTTTTCGACGCGTCTAACATCCGTATTGAAAATATAAACTATTTATAATTATTACTCACAGACAAGGTCCGAAAATAAACAAAGGTGACACCTGACGTTTATTTCACCATTTTGTAATCATTGGTCCACATAAATATTTTTTAAATACATATCTCTAAAAGCATATGCACATGGTATGACTTGATGATCGAGTGGTCTAAATAGGCAGAATATCGATTCGATGTCCGCAGGTTCGAATCCCGGCATGCACCAACGAAGTATTCGCAATTCGCATACATTTACTAATTTAAAATGGTAACATTCGGCTGACGGTGAAGGAAAACATTGTGAGGAAACCTGAACGCTTGAGAAATGTTCTTGTAGTGCCACTGTACGTGGGGGAAAAATATAACTGTTAATTTATCGGCGTTTGAAATCGCCAATACGTTGGGCAATGGCGTAGTGAGTAAACCCGTGCCTTTCCTAGGGAATAAATCTCTTTGCCCAGCAGTGGAAAACTTACAGGCTGATATTATTATCATAATATTCGAATTAAATATCATATGTCGGTATATAATTTTAGGAAAATGAGTTGCTCAAACTTGGCCACATTCAATATTATATGAGCTTCTAGAAGCCTCTGAATGACCACAGCGTTTGTGATTTTTCTGATGCTTATTGATAATATCTGGCCTGTTGCTGTAAATATTATTTGTCGGAAATTAATTTTAGGAGAATGAGCATTTTGCTCAAGCTTGGCTTCGTTCAACATATGAGCCATTACCGCCGAATGACAACACCGCTTGCGACTCGTCCGATGTGTACCGACAGTACCTCGCTTGTTGCACCAAACTCGGTAGGAAGGGTGTTATAGCACCAGCTCATTTCCCCAGACTCGTCAGGTTAGTGCTCATTATGACAAATGATTTGAGTGATTTGCCCAATTTGTAACAAAAGTTTTTGACGCTTAACAAATAATCTCGATATAAAAAATTATAGTATTATTAAAGACAGAATCGATTACATGTTGTATTTAGATTTTTTATTAATTATTTATCGCAGTAAAGTCACATTTATCGTTATTTTAAGAACTAATAAATATTATATTTATCGGCAAAAAAATAATTAAAGTAGACTTAATCTCCATAACGAGATTAAATACGAAGTTTTCGATGAAACTGAGCTGTTTTCATGGATATTTGCATAATAAGAGTGTATATTTTAGGAGTGTGTTTGGTGGTACCGTTGGTCCTAACACTGTAACGACAGCAAACAACGATACCCAGCAAGTCTATGTCGGTATTAGATCGAGAAACATTCAAAACAGAAGTACGCCACCGGGAGGTAATGTCTTCTAATATTATGTCGATTGTACTGTTCTTGCTATTATATATATGTTAATTGATTTTTATGTCATTTATTTTATCCTAAACAGGACCAGCTTCACCGATTTTGAAAGCGCAGTTGACGAATAAAGTCACCACAGTGGAAGTGAAACCAGTGGTCTCCCAAGCCCAGGTAATAATGAACTTGTATTTGAATCCTATTTTTTTATGTATATATCATTTGTTTTGTAGGCGTCAATTTGTTTGCTCTCTTATAATAATTGATAAAACGGTACATAAAAGTAGTGATTAATATATATATATAAATGCTAGTACTTGGTAGAAAAGCAAAGGGATTATTTGATTATCGTTTGTAATTATGTCCTGTGAGTTATTTATTTAATTTTTAATGAAGTATCCAATCAGCTGAGAAACAACTGTTTTTATGGTGACAGCTATCATTACTCAATAAAATTGTATTGTAGTACAGTTATATAAAATTCACATCATTTGTTATCATAGTTTAATAAACCTTTTAAAAATAAATATATATCATAATACATTTACAAAGAAAGCCACTGTTAAAATGTCTAAAATAAGGTCCAAAAATGTTTCCTAGTCCATGCAGCCGCATGGCTGGTTCAATCAGTATTACTAACAACGAAATATTGAAATGTAAACTATATTCTCTATTCTATTATTTTGAATGTGTCATTACGGGCAAAAATAAATACTCGGACATTAAACAGTGTATAAAGCTACGTGGATATGTACAGTTTGCAGCAGCAAACAACCTAAAACTGGAGTGATTACTCCTTATAGATGTTGCTCACAAAACACTCAAGACATTACATCTGTTAATCAAGATGAGTATATTATACCTTATAACTCAGTTCTCAAGAAAGATACGAGTACTTTGGTTTTGTCTACACAAATTACCTTAGATGATATCAGAAAAAATATTAAATCAGAATTAGAACACATAGAAAAAAAAAAATTCGATAGAGTCATCAACAAAATCAAGGACTTATTTACTGAAATTAGCAATATCAATGAATCTATGGTATTTATCATCAACCAATATGAAGACCTCTAAAATGACATCACATTTAAGTTTAATATGATGGAGAGTATTCAAGATGAAAATATAAAATTAAAGAAAACAGTTACTGATTTACAAAAGCGCCTAACAGACTAACGAATTCAAAACAGAAAATCTTGTCAATACTATTTTTCAAATTAGTAGAGCAACAGGCAGCAATATTAAAAAAGATAACATAAATCGCAGTACTCGTATTGCAATCATCAACACTTCTAATACCAGATTACGTTCTGTCGTTGTTAATTTTTCTAGACCCCGATTTCAAGATGCTTTAATTGCTGGTCTTATCAAATTTAATAAATCGAATCCTAAAGACAAACTTAACTCTGGACCCATTGATAGGCATTGGCGGTGAAAAAGATCCTATATACGTAGTCGCTCATTTGACACCTAGTATGAAGGCTCTCCATGCTGAGGCGAGAATAAATGCTAAAGTTAATGGTTACAAATTTGTCTGGATAAAAAATGGACGCATATATCTTCGAAAAACTGATACATCTGAACACACCTTAGTCTGTAATAAAGAAACTCTTGACATACTTCAATAAACTAATTCTGAATTGTTATGTTAATTTTGTTGCTTGTTTCATTTTGCTTTAAATTTGGTTTATAATTATTCACATTCGATGAAGTAAAAAAAAAATTACCATAATGTTAGAGGTCTCCGTAGTAAAACTCATGAAGTTAAACTCGAATATCTTAAATAAATGACATTTATATTTTTACTGATTTGGCTGAACGGTAGCGTTTTTGATGGTGAGATCTTTGATAATAGACACACGGTTTACAGAATTGATAGCCTGTCCAGCGGAAAGCTGATAGCTGATTTTAATTGAAATTAAATTAACTGGTTACATCTAGAAAGTAACCTAATACTTGGTAGTAATAATAGTTTGGATGCATCTTTGATTGATTTCAGTGCAGAAAATGATTTTGTTCAATACAATGACATTTTAAACCACAACAACAAAATTTTAGGCTTAGTACTTTTCAATATTAAATCAGTTACTGTCAATCGTTGTAGCCTATAACGATTATTGATACACATCATCCTCTACTGGTTATTACCTTTTTTAAATACAATATTATGAATTTTCTACCCTAAGGCATAGCTCGTCACAACTTCTTTAAAGCTGACTATGACTCAATTAATTCAGAATTAAATAAAATTACACGGTAAGAAGTATTTTCTAATTCGCACGATGTAAACGACATGGTTGATAACTTCTATAAAATATTGTATGAAATTGTAGAGAAACACGTCCCTAAAATTAGCCATCCCAGTAAATCCTATTTGGTATTCCCGTCGTCTAATATCACTACTAAAAAAATTAGATTAAAAATCAAAACTTTTTAACAATCCATTGGACAAGTTCGAGTTTGATTCACTTAGACCCGAAAGTGAAACTCATCAGATCATTCATATAAATTTTGTACCTATTTTATATCTTACTAAAATTCTTTGAGAAATTGAATGTAGCTGAAATTATCCAAGACTATCGGATATCTGAAGAAAAAGCCGTATCCATAACCAAAACCGAAACAGTCTTAAGATATCAAATATCCAGGTCCGAAATATCATATCCATAACATCCCAGTGTCTAATAAACCATGTCTGTTTGTAATCACATTTTTTGTACGTCAGCCGCAACCGCAGCCGCAGCCGATGACGTCACACCCGCACCTCTCCCAAGCGTTGGAGTCGAGTCCGTCGAACACGACACTCATAAAGCATCTACTCGCCCACAAAGTAAGCCCAGCAGTACAACCGGCGCAAGTAAGTTTCACACTAACATCACTAACATTGTGCCATTTAGTAGTTTTATATTAAAATATCAGTTGTTACCAAAATATATATTATCGATGTTAGAGTTAGGGCTGCGGTATAAACTCAAGCGCACGCCTCAATAGATATTTGCATCCGTTTTTCAATCATTTCCAGAAAATAATGGAAGTATAGGAATTGTGTATTTGTTTACGTAATCGTATTGATAAGGTTTCAATGTGTGCTTGTTCCGTGACGTGTTTTCTTACTCACGAGCATAGTTTTGAGAAAAAGGCAGATGAAGAACGTAGGACACGAAAAAGTCACCAAAAATCAAAGTACTAATAATAATTCGTGTTAATTTTGAAAGGAAGCTTCATGCAAATTACAATCCATTTAAGGAGTCTAGAGATATATTACATATTCGACGTTCTATGGTCGCACTTCCCGGTCTAATGACTTGTGTAGCAGCGATCAGGGAATTTTAATTGATACGGCCGCTATATATAACGGCCACAAAAATGGTGCGCGGCTTAGGCAGCAAACTACCGGTAGCTATAGGGTTTACACCACTGCATCCTCTATCACCAATACCTAGGAAAGAAACTGTCTCACTTACTTGGTGGTGGTCTAAAGTTCTAGACTATGAATCTCGAGTTAAGAAATCCGTCGCAGCGCCGTCCACAAATACAGATATAAATTTGTATCAGCCGTTTAGCTGTTTAGCTCGTCAGTAACGCAATAAATTGGTCATAAACACGAGCCGCGGGGTGAACAATGATGTACTTAGGTTTTTTTTAAGTTTTTTTTAAAGCGGTAGATATGTCGTGTGTCAATTGGTTGAGGCATAAATTATTGTTTTTTATATGTTGGCTGCAATGCATTAAAATTACTTTAAATAAATAAATATTATCTGCATAACAAACGTTTACTACCCATACATATTTTTCCGATATCATACAACTTGGTTGTCTTCAGAAGTGATCAATATTTGCTAGGCAGATAGTACTCTTCGTCGTAAAGACTTCGTAAAGATATATTATCTTTAATTTGCATCATGTATATGCGATCTAGGCCAACGTGGATACACAATTGATAAAATGAATCATGGTCTAAAATTCGAACATTATATACTTGAAATAATTGTTTGCGCGCACTTATTGGTAGTGAGACCTCTTATCCTCGTGATTGGCGATAAAGGATCCAACAGTGATATAGCCCAAACAACCTGAAAATGAACGAAACATAGATGCAGATATCTGTGGACGTAGATGCGCGCACGTAATTGTAATCCACCTAAAGAATCCAACTCTTTGAGTGTAGTCAGCATATAAGTAACGATCGGTTTTAAAATTAAATTAATGTTCATAACTACGTACATGCATACTGTAGATTTTTTTATTAGGAGTGTGCGAATATTCTACTTTACGAATTATTCGTCGACGAAAAAAGGGTCGATTGACGATTGACGATTGACGATTTTTCGCAAGTATTGAAAGAAGGTTTTTCGTCATTCAAAAGTTTTTGAATGAGAACTATAATTAATTTTAGTGAAATAATGTTTATATAAACGACGGTGCATTTTTGAGTTCTGATATTAGAAATAATCTTACAGGATTTAGAAGTTCGAATCAAATCTAACATATAATTAAAATATACCTATATTAATATTTTATGATTTTTTACAAAAGCAATAGAACAGGTGACAAGTGTATCCATACATTTTGAGGTATAAAATTCATAGTTTTTTTTTTGTTAACAATTGCATGTAGTTTTTAGTTTGATCTAAAAAAAACAAATTATAACGAAACTGTATGACGCATGATTAAATCAGAAGATTCTGAAAACGAATTCTATTTTGATATCGTAGTGCAATTAATTTTTAAATCAATTTGTAGAAAGGCATGACAGAATAGATTAGATAGACTAACAAATAATGAAAATGTTGATGTAGCATGGTATTAAGCTTATTTGTGAGCATGAGATCAATTAAAAAAAAATAACCGCGTAAATCAATTAAAATATTTCCAAAAAAAATTGAAAAGTTCTCAAGAAACTTCCCAATATGAGTTATATTTTATCAGTGATGTTTTTGTTGTTTCCATTATTGGCCACGACAATATTGTGCCGACTGGATCGCGACCACCATACCCCAGATATTTTTTACCGATTTGGGAACAAATTTATCTGATCTTAAGTGACGAAGTGGACCAAGACTATAACAAGCTAAGTTTAGTGGAAGACTGACTCCCAAGTGCAGCTGCCGGCCGAAACACACCTATTGGTGCTTGGTGACAGATTTTCAACTTGAGCCTTGAACAAGCCATGCTATGGTTTCATCACGATGTTTTCCTTCACCGAAAGCTCGGGCTCATTGCAGGCATTCGAACTCACGTCGGTCGAATGTCATTGCTTAATGCAACGGCTGTAGCACTCGTCATAGCGGTACGCTTGTCGTGTCGCATTCTGGTACCAGCCAGTGTATATCCAGCTGGCAAGGGGCTTGCAGGCGACAGCGATGACCGTCGATGGATGCCGATCTCTTGGTGGTCAGAGTTGTTTTTGGATTGTACTGTGCATACCGTTAGGCACAGTGCTATTTTTTGCTGTGCTAATATATTAAAAAATTATGGCAACACTATGCCAATAATAAAGGCGATCAGTTAACAACACTATCCAGAATAAGTATCTTTTCACTTGATATATATTTGTTTTTGATTTTAGTTGGTTAATTTTATTTTCATTTCCTGCTATACGCACATCTGATATTGAGACTGGTTGTAACCAGTACTTTGTTCTTCGTCAGTATTCAAATATTATGTATTTCTTTTTTCTATAATATTCCACCAATTTATTTATTCTTTTAATTATTATTTTATTATTTAATCTCTTTGTTATATTGCATATTTGGCATTTTTTAATTAAGCTTAAAAAGGCAATATAGTAAAAGAAATAATCTATAATATTAATTAGTATATATATTTTGATAGGTGGCACAGAGACAACAGAGCCAACAACGAGGACCTTCCTCGTCGAGTACAGTCGTCGTACAATCAAACCAGGTATTTAATAGTAGCACATCAGTACGACAAATATCTCCATTTCAATTTATGATAGTTTTTTTTTAACTCTTGATCCAACTCATTTTAAGTGACGATGAGGCTGAAGATGGTAGCATTCTAAGCTTAGTGGGTGGACTGGCTTTCTATTGCAGCCACCGGAATACATATGTAGGTGTTTACTTATATAAATACTATATAAGTATAAGAATTTCTTATTTGATGAAAACCGTATGAAAATCCGTTTCTTAGTTTTTGAGTGTACCGCGTTTAGACAAACAAACATCTGTCTGACAGACACATACAGACAGACGCGGCGGGGGGACTTTGTTTGAAAATATGTAATGATAGCTCGAAGAATTACGATCGGGAGTCTTCTTCTTTGAACGAAAGTTAGAAAGCGATTTCTTCATGTGCTGATTTTGTCTCAATAGATCAATTTTCGACAAGAAAAAAAATACATTGTTCTCCATATTTATTTTTATTAATACAGCGTACATGAATGACATGAAATTACAGTAAATCTACCGTAATAACAGTGCCTCTGGTAACACTATAGATCACTGAAGCTCCGTACGTCGGATTTGTTATTACACTACGCGATCGTCGCGTGGCAGGCGACCGGGTCGACAATTTGACCTTAATCGGAACCTACTTCCGATTGCTTATTATACTAGACTAGATATCGTCCAAAAATCGCGATAGATCGTCCAATGTAATAAGGCTAATAGGGCCGCGGGTAAAGATGAATTGAAGTATTTATTAGTTATTTCTGATTTTACTAGTAAGAATAGTGGTTCACACAATTTTCAGGGACATATAAATAACAATCGTTGCTTGCTAAGCGTCTTCTTTTGTTGTGGAAAAGACCATCACACTTAATTTAAAAAGCTTTATCAGTGGCATCTAAAAACAAATTACAAATAAACATATATGTATTTTGATAAATTCTAAGGCGCGAATGTAAGTACGCGCATCCAGTTTTTAAATATAATTTCAGGTGATGGACGTGGACCCTGAAGCTCTTATTAAGTGTACAACGATAACTCCAGGCGGAGTGGCGAGCAGTACTCCGACATTACAACATGACAAAGTATTTTTTTTTTATATATTAGCACGGCGTAGTGTCGGCATTGTGCCTGATGGTAACCACTGTATAATATAAAAACAACGGCGACCACCTAGGGATCGGCAATCCATCGACTGTCATCGCTGTCATGCCGGCCTGCAACCCTCAAGACAGCTGGGACGCGTACTGACTGATTTCGATACGCGACAAACCAAAAGAGTCACTGTTACAAGTTTATCACCATGTGTATGGTGGTCCCTATCGCACTGCAAAAATTGGGTTAGTTTGAACTACTTGATAGGCAGTTTTAGTGAGGTTCGCTATTGTGAGAACTAGGGAATAAATAGTACTTACTCGATTTATCGATACAGCGAAGTTTTCTGTGATGCTTTCACAATTGTCGGCGTGAAATGTCCTTTATTTTTCCAAAATTAATTTACTACTATATTGAAATTTAATTATATTGATTAACAAAATTTATAGGGACGTCTGTCGATTTTTCTAATCAAATATTACGATTGGCAATATCTTAAATAGATTTTAAAAGGTTTATTCTTTACTTGCAGGTGATCATAAATACAGCTGAAGACTCAATAGGTAATCTTATATTATTTAGCATTACTTATTACGTTTATCGACCTGCTCTGTTTGTTATCAATAATTTCATTTATTCAAAGGAAAACGAGTAGGTAAAACTGTGGATTACATATCTCATATAAACTTTGTATTAATCGATATATTCTTTCACACAAAAGATGTTTTGCTCAAAATGTTTTATTGCACAAGTTTTTTTTTTATTTAATTGATAGTTATCGAAAAGGCTTGTCTATTATTAATTGTGATAATGTCAGTAAACATTGGAATGTCGATAAACAAATTGTATAGGTTTAGTTTAGCTTGTTTGATTTAATATACTTTTTGAAGTGACACTTCTTCTTATGCGACTTCTAAGCGTTAAACGTTGAATGTTAAACGTTTAACGTTTAACGCACATTATCGGTCTCTCCTCTTTGTGTGAGCCAGAGCGAGAGAGTAAATGTCGGTGTGTATGTATATTGCACACTGTTTAAATAAAATAGAAAATATATTTTAAAATGAAGTTTCACTTCTATCGTGTGTGAATCGCACACACACACCTTTTTTATAATTTGTTTGTAACATCATAATAAATGTTTTAGTAATTTTTACATAGAAATAATTAAACTCCTATAATTATCGTTGAATTAAATATGCCTCATCACTAAGATTTTGTAAATTGATTACTAGCAAATTTTAATAATTTTTAAGAGCACGTATTAAACTATAAATTTAATATGTACTTAATTATAACACTGTTTATACAAATTGGTCTAATAAACCCGTTTCAAATTTTAATGCAATGTCTATTACAGTTCCAAAAGAAGAACCAGTACAAATACAAATAGATGAACAAGCTCAATTGACCATAGTGAGTATAATTCATAATTGTTACGTATATATTATATATGCGCCATACTTTATATACTTTTGTACGTGAAAAGTGGGAATTATGTGTTAAAAATTAATCATTAGGACATTTTATGACGTTTTTTCTTGACTATGAATTTGCCCAGTTTCTAGAAAGAGGGGGGGGGTTAGGCCGAGTTACGTGTTCCGGGTGGTAATTTAAGGGATACAAAAATACTTTTTTGACTAAACGTCTAGCATCCAGGGCGCTTGTATTATCGATTGTTCGGTTGAATTACTAACGCAGTTTTTTAAACGCGTGCGTGTAGTGTGTTATTTTATTGTCAGGGGAACTCCCGTCTCACGTCTACAAATGTTAAAAGCTGGAGGGAAAAAGTGCCATTGTAAAATGTAAGCCTCGGTTCGGAAAAATCGTAATTTCGGGGATGGTAGGAATACGTATATTTCCTAGAAAAAAAATGTATGCCTATATTTTGCTTATGGTTACATTTTATTCGTTTAACCTTTATTCATTATTGTTTGTAAGTTTTGTATGGTACCCTTTTCCTAAAGATATATTAAACTGTTAAAACATTTAAACATGTACAGCATTCGTTGGTAGATAAGGACGGTGATGCATAAAATAATAAGTAATAAAACCGAAAATATTTTTAGAAAACAGCACAAAACAAAATGCTCGCAGATCTACTCGAGAAGAAATCGAATCCCCCAGTCCAAGTGGTACAGATGGCGTCACAACTAAACGCTCCAACGATCCAAATTACCGAGACGGGTCAGATAGTTCAAGTCAAATCAGAATCGTCTCCGGTGATACAGATCGCCGATTCAGGTATCGTGACCCAGGGGAGCCAATACTACCAAATAAAGAACGAGCAGGGTCAACTCATTCAAATAAAGAATGAACAAGGTCAAATCATTCAACTGAAGAGCGATCAGTTGCAAGCAGCAATGATTCAATATAAGAATGATCAGGGACAAATCGTTCAGGTAAAGAATGAAGGTCAACTCCTTCCTGGAATGATTATTAAGAGTGATAAAGATCAGATGATTGATACAGTGATAACGGATCATTCTTACACGGAGCCGCCGAATAAGAAGATGAAAGTCGAAGATAAAAGAGAGGTTTGATATATATTTAATTTTATACTGTCATAATCATTTATCAAATAAACATTGTAATAATTGTAAACGGAAATACACACAAATCAAATACAACAAAACTGTAACACTAAAATCAATAGGTCAGGCTATTTATTGTAGTAGCATTTAATCGAACTTTGCACAGTCTAGCTATAAGTAGATATATCGATTTTGCTAACGAAATGATTTGCAACTGTAATAATCTTCATGGTTTTATTAAAATTTCTGCTAATCGAATACCTGTTTTTAAGACATTAAAAAGAAATTAACTATATTAGTTTCTTATTCGTCTAAGTACTTTTTCATTATACTATTTAAGATAAAACCGTTGATAGCAGTCGAAATAGCGCTAAATTGTTAACGATAGTTTGGCTTGTTTAGGTAAGTTATCAAGAGATGGCGCTGCGCCTTATTTTTGAGGTTATGTTTTTATTTTACGGTCAAATTATTTTTGGCATTTCACTTCAATATTCATTATACTAACAATACTCATGGTTTAGAATTCGTGAATTGTTTGATTTTTGAAGCAAGAGTAATTGGCAATTTTTGTATTAAGTTTAAAGTCTTTAATCAAAAAGAGACCATCTGATAAAATGCAGTGTAGTTGAGAATGATTCAAGAATCTAGCCGATCAACTGGTAAGTTGATCAGTTCGTCAAGAAACAGCATTGTGGTAGGGCAAGTTCTATTATCCTCCTTGGCTAGCTACAAACCTCGAGTTGTAAATCTGTCGTCAAGTAACTATAGGTGTGTTCCGTCAGCTTCACTTAAAAGCCAGTTCCCCCACTAGGCTTAGCGTGTCACCATCTTGGACCACATCCTCATTTAACATCAGGTGAGATTGTGGCCAATCGCTAAACTTGTAAATAACTGAAAAAAAAATTTTTTTTTCTGGAATTGGATTTAGAATAATATTGAATTAACGCCATTTGCCAGAGCGCATCACCTCAAGAGATTGTGTCGAAAACGGCAGCTAACTTGTATGCAGCTCTCGCCGCTTCTGCATTAGAAGATGAGGAAGATCTGGTATGTCGAGACCATGATGTTGGTCATCAGATATAATATCGATTTTCGCACTAACATGTATATAGTCATTATTGCTTGAATCAGCTATTAAACAAAAAGTTTCCATAACTGTATTGGAAGGGTTTTTTGAGTTTGGTTTTTATTTGTTTATTTTATTTTGTATTTTTGTACGATATACCTTTACGATTGCGCCAAAACTTGATAAACCTTACTTAAGCAGAAATAATTATGCATGGCAAATACACAATATATTAATACAGTATACAATATTTAAATGAAGCTATTTTAAAGCTTTGTATCCAAATATGGTAGTTACAATTTAAAGGCCGTATAACAGAACTTTGATGGTTGGCATTAAGAAAGACCACATAACAAAAGTGAAACTTCTTTGGCGGCTTGAAAACAATTGAAATTTTTACCCATATTTTTAATACTTGTCTTTGTTGCCTAATATTGCGCTCATGTGTGTCTCTAGATTATTATATAATTATTTCTTTTTCTCTCTTTGCCCAAGTACTTATTTTACGACTGGAATTGCGTCACAAACGTTGCCTAAAATTCGCCCAAAAAGGTTCACTTCAATAATGCAAATGTGAAGCTACTTGAAGGATTTTTTTTCTATTTCACCAATAAAGTCAGTTTCACTATAATACATATTACACCAATAAATATCAAGTGTCCTGTATAGTCATCTTGATATCTGCAGTAATGAAACTAATTTAACACGCAGTTGTTTCATTTAAAGTGCTTAATAATACCAGTATTTATATTATAAAATATATAAAACGCTACTAATTGCTAGTATTAAGGCTTTTACACATCACTAGTAAAGACATTTTTGTAATGCTTCTTAATTTTAACCTCAAAGGAATTATACTTGTAAGGTAAAGTTACTTTAAATTAAAACGTAGCTAAGAAGACATATTATCGACTACTAGTGATATTGCAGAGGTCATCATACTTCATCAAAAGAACTGAAAGTCTAGTGTCTCTCAAGAAACTTAAATTATTATTATCGGAACTACATGTCGTACATTTGTGAAGTTTCAGCGCTTTAAGATGGTAAAGCGCTCGCTTGAGCCCAACCCAAAAAATATTCGCTATCGGTATGACGTATGGGCTAAAATTTATTTTAGGAAAAAAAGAAATGCCAACTGTAACATTCTGTGGTAAATGATCGAAGTTAATTTTTTTCCATGTCTGTGCTATCGTAGCGGCTTCAAGGTCTGCTATTAGCCGGAGTTCTACGGGCTAAAGTTTACAAGCAAACTGTACGGACTGTTCTTTATTAAATTGTGTGTTACTAGATGCAGTAGAGTAAAAAACGTGTTCGCCGTGCTTTCTAGAGAATTGACTGTCAAAATTTTAAGCCGATAATCTTACCTGCCGCTTTTATTTACATGGAGCTTAAAGTCAATGCGGGTAGAATTTCCCGTTGTTACGGTCAAAAGGAACAAATTTATATATTTAATTGAACTTTATTGATAAAACTAAATATTTGACGATTTAATTCTTATCGACTAAGTTGAATTAAATAATAAATCTTCGTTCACTCTGACGGTTATTTTGTCGACTAACACCAAGCGGCGAATGTACTTAGTATGGTAGTAGTAGAGAAGTAGTTTATAAATTATTATTTTTTTGTTTCTTATCATTATACTAGAACTATTATAATTATCGGTTACTACCAAAGCAGGAATCCGTTGATATGATGCCGCAGTCGGTGCTGATGGGCGGTCCCGGAGATAATACATCTGTTCTAATACAAGAACCAATGTTACAGGTATATTCATTTTTTAATTTATTAATAAACTGTTTTAAGGATAGTATGAAAGTTTTATATCGATTATATATATTTTTAAATAATTGTGAATTGATTGTGATAATGAATTACGGAACGTAAGATTCATTTTACTGGTAGCTTATTGATGTTCAATTATTAATGATATTAAGTTATATAATATGTAGGTATAGTTTATTTTGAGGTGAAATATGTAAAATGTTGTGTCAGAAGTATACATTATTTAACTACATACATACATATTATAGTATAGGTATATTTAATTATTTTAATAACGTATTTTGATAAATAAATGTGTTCATATATCGATTTCAGGTTCAACAACCCTCAATGCAAGTGCAGCAACCTACTCTGCAAGTTCAACAACCAACCTTGCAAGTTCAACAACCAACTCTGCAAGTTCAGCAACCAACTTTACAAGTTCAACAACCAACCTTACAAGTTCAAGCTTCTGCGATCCAGGTACTTTAAAAAAGTACTATAATAAGAAAGGTTTGGCCTTATACGCCACTAATGCATAAAAGTCTCTGTTAGTATAAAATGTACTTTTGATTTTAGAAGTTTTTAGTGCGTACTAAGTACTTAAAAATCGGTTCCTTCTGTATTGAAGTATGCGTCTACAGTGTGTCCGCAATATAATAAAAGATTGAAATAACTGGTAATATATTTTATTGTAAAAGTAAAAAAATCTGTATGTTCCTAAGATATATAAAAAATGATAATAAATAGGTTCAGCAACCAACTCTGCAAGTTCAACAACCGATGCTGCAAGTACAACCAATGGATGTGCAAAACATTATTGCGTCTCAATCTGGACAATTATTACTTCAAGGTAACTTATTCATAAAACTTATTTAAAGCTAAATTATACTTGTTAAATTAAAATTGTTGTAACGAAAATGACCACTTATTTGTACCCATATAGTAATGTAACTACTATGCTTCGTTCAGCTGTACTTTTGTATAGTAAAAAAATCTACGAAAGTTTCTGCTGCGTTGGTCCCACGTCCGAACTCGTATTCGAATGTTACTCTGATTTTCGCATATCCATCTCCAAGTTAAAAGCTGAATGTAGAAACAATTGAAAGTCGTACATCAAATGTTATGCCTTTTCAGCGTTCCGAAGTCAATAAAGAACCCTTTTAGCTATGTCCGTTTGTCTGTCCAGGGCTTAGCTCCGAGATTTTTAGTACCTACTAGAAAGCTGTAATTTGGTATGGGTATACATATGAATAAGGCCGACAAAGTGTTAAAGTTAAATACTTGAAAAAAAAAATTGTTTAGTGTACTTTCTCTACACGTAAAGTGGGAACGCTTTTTTTCTCGTCTAACCAATCGAGTGGGATGTCGTCGGATGCATTGTTCAAAAACATTGCAGGTGTGTGAAAATCATTTTTCGATTCAGGGATCCGTTTGCGAAAATTCAAGCTTTCAAGTAATTATTATTGTTAGAGTCAAGTCCCCCTCCTGCAAGCTAAATGGTTGTTTTTTGACAATTGAAAAAAAAGGAAAACTATTAGACGCATGTTTGGCTTTACAATTTACTGAGTAATATTCAACTTATAAAATTTATTTGGAGAAGTAATTTCGTATAAATTCCATTGAAAATTATAAAGTTCCATCTCAAGTCTGCATATTGTAACAGGCAACTATGGAACTCTACACTGTGCGTGACCCGACACGCACTTGGCAATTATTTTAAATTTATTATGTTATAGTTTTCATGTGAAAATGTTTCACTCTGAAATCTGACACTATAAAGGTTTAATTTTTATTCAAAGTGGCCAGTGCGTTAAAACGGCAATTGCATATTTAAACTCCTATTATATTCCGTCAACGAATATTTTCTTTTTGATAATAAAAATAAATATTTAAGTCATTTAATTTACAGAAAAAACGATAACGTCCCAACCGACTCAGTTCATGCAGCAACCAATGCAGATTATAGCTACTCCGAGCACTTCACAAGGTAAAAGTTTGCTAGTATTTTTTTTTTCTTTTATCATTGAAAAAAGTTCGATTACTGATGTTTTCTTATGGTTAAAAACTAATTTAATAACAACAAGAGTTTTTTGTTGATTTTTAAGAGTAATCTTATATCTACAAATCAATAGTGTCGTATTGTAAATAAATTGTTAATAAAACAATGTTGAATTAATAGGTCAATAGTAATTAGTTAATTAATTGTTGACAGGCATAAATTATATAGCGCAGAACTTACCCGGTAACATGATGCAGAAGACAATTATAATTGTACAAGGACCTACGGGTGGTGGGCCTCTGACACTCACAGTGAGTAATTCTAATTATTAAACAAAATACAATGCCCTGAAATTGATTAGTATACATTTTTCACTGTAATAAAAGAAAGGAATAATTTAAAGAATATATGCGTTTGTCAAGCAATCGTTACGCCATCAATTTATTATCATTTCATTATGGTTTACGAATAAATTGTAATCTATTGTAAAAAAAATTATAAGGTGAACAACCCAGGCGGTTTGGATGAGGCGACGCTAAACAGTCTCATTGCCCAGGCCACAGAGGCGTTAACGCAACAACAAATTATACAGGTTATAAATTTAACCATAGACAACTAACATTCACCGCTTACTACTTTTGTCATCCATTCAATCATTCTGTCATTTTTTCTAACCTTATAGGTTTCATATGTAAAAGGCTAATTTCCCTAGGGTATTTGACAATGGAAGAAAATTGTACTAAAACAACTGTAGACAAATAATAAAAGAAATAATTAAATACGGGAATTTTGGTAAAAATGGTATGTGCTCGATTAATCCAAATCCCTGGCCAAAGAAGTTGTTCTAGCAACCTACAGTTTTTGACGGATTGAAAGTAGTTGCTGTTTATGACGTCACATAAAACATCTAGCGCTTTGTGCATAGACAAGAAAAACGATTTTTATTGCTACGCATATAGACTTATTGAGTCTATAGAACAGTTTGACAGTTATAAATGAGTCAAATACCCTATTGTATATTTCACGCTTTTACTAATTATTCTTATTTTTTTTTCAAATTAAATAATGAAGTTAATAATATTATATTAATCTTACCCTTATGTTATAATTATTGGTATGGGTTTGTTTCAAAGTTTTCTAAGTAATTTTCTTTTTCATAATAAAAACCACTTGCAATTGTGGTTCTAAGATGGTCTTGGATAATATGAAATTGACTTTTTATCGTTTCATTTCGTTGTATTTCTTGGTTATGAGTTTGATTTTTCTCTCTTCGCCTAATAAAATAATTATTGTGATTTGTTTTTAAGATAAGGTTTACACTACGATTCGGCCATTGGGAGAATGCTTTTCTGACTGTTTTAGCGACACAGAATGGCGGTCCATCACGCCATTTGGGGTTGCCGTTTTAACCAGAAATATAAAAGTATTGTAGCTACTCATATTTATGGTTGTCACTTTTAGTACAAGAAATAAAGTATATTAACGGAGGAGAAGGAAAAAACAACAGTATTTTATCTTTTGTAAGTTTTAAAAACTTTATGCTTTTATGTTTCTGGTTATTAAATTGCAACCCTAAATGTTGTGATGGACCGCCATTCTGTGTCGCTAAAACATTTGTCTTTTGTGACAGACGTCAGGAACGCATTCTCTCAGCCGCCGAACTACAAGTGTGTGTAAAAATGCTAACTCATGCTTTTTTCTAATATTATAATAATGCACAAATAAATACGACTAGAAGAGTCTAAAATACTTTAAAAAATAATGTGTCTAGTTAATTATGTACACACACGGTAAGAATATGTACTTCTTGAAAGTATCAGAACAAAACTCCAAAATTTTAACCGGCGTGCCAAAACATGGTGAATTAATAATCAATGGTAATAATATAAATTGATTTTACTGACTTTTTAATTAAAATCATAATAATTTAACAGTTTATAAATAAATATTATTTTCAACGTATTTGATCGAAAAATACATTTAAGAAACCTGTAAACATTGTTCGAAAGTTAAAAATTACTCACCATACAACAGAATGTGCGGTATAATAGGTACCCCATCTAAAAGTACCTGTTTTATCGCATACTCCATTGTATAGGACCGTGCCTATCTTTTACGTTATTTTTATTTCCTTTAAAGAAAAAGAATGCCAACAAGGAGTTTCACATTACAAGTATAAAATAAGCTTTTGTTTAATACAGTTGTCTCACTTTAATACTAAAGAGGAAATGAGACGAAAGATGTAGTTCAAATTCTCACCACGCGTACGTGACTCCATTTACAAATTCGCGCCATTTCCTTATTAGAAACGTCAAAGATTGTTCCTATTTTCCGACTGATATTTATAATCAAAATAATATGAGTTCAAGCGAGGAATCCTATATTAAAATGGAATCTACTTCACCTGATATCCTGAATGAGGCGCAAATTTCAGGTAAAATTTCCAAGAGTAGTGACCTGTATGTATAATTTCTTATTTGCTATTAAAAATGATCCAATGAAAAAGTTTGTTTGATTACCTATTGTTCTGTTTGTCGCAAATGTATTGAAAAACGTTGTATAACACGGGTGCGAAAGTTGATTTTTACAAACTTGTGACTATGGTAAGCCCTCGACCATTAATTCGTCTACTTGTTTGTAAAAACCAACTTATTGCACTAGTAACATAAATAATTATTTTATTTGATTACAATAATGTTTATTTATACAATATAAAATTATTTTTACACAATTAAGTAAAATAATTGTCAGTCAAACGAATTTACATTAATATCATTGAATGCTAACTTCATCGTGTCGCACTTCTGTCAATTAATGCAAGCGCAACTCAGTTTTACGCGCCAAAAGATATATAACTTTAAGTATACAGGTAAATAGTTTTTAAATGCAACCGTTATGGCCTGTAGTGATATTTTGATTCTACATAATTTTACTAATATTGTACGAACAGAACACCGGCGTGATACAATCGACACAGCGGGTGATTGTGAGTCAACCCACGCTTGTGAGTACTTCACAGCCGATAACAATGGTCAAAGCTGCCATAGCTCAGGTTTTAATGCAATTTCTAAGCCTGTTTTATAGTTTAGCTGCTGAATATAGGTTTAGTTTTTGTATATCAATTCAGATACTATACTCTGTAACCGGGAAATTATATTTTGATATAGCCGAACGGTGTTCGTAGTTCTTGTTGAAGCATGGGTGTTTTCACTGTTATAATGAAATGGTCTATGACCGTTACTAACTTTAGACATTTATTATAGGAAGTAATTTTTTTTTTCACAACTTTAATAATTGTAAGATTGTGTTCGATATTTTAATTTATGCCATTGATAAAAAAGCTATTGATTTGTATATTATTTTGGGCTGTAGTTACTTTATGAAATGGTTTTTATAATGTAATCGGTTATTTGTTTGCTTAAATTTCCTACTTAGATGAAAAAAGTATTTTTTATGTAATTTGTACCGTATTTTTTTTTTCCTAACATCAAAAGTAACATTTAAAATGTTAATCTGAAATGTAGTGTGCAATTATTACTTATAAAAAATGTAGTTTCTTTAAATTTTAATAACCTTTAATTGAATGTAGATATCGTGGTATTTTTTTTGATAAGAGCCAAGCATCTAAGAAGTATACAAAAAAATAATTGATCAAAGTCTATCGAGTAGTTTTTTCGTGATGCGCGCACAACGGCAAACCTCAATCATTTTACTTATATAGAAGACTGTAGTTTAAGAAACATTTTAGGTTTTTAGTTTGATTTCGATTTAAATGTTGATTTATTTTGCAAGATTTGTAGTTTGAAACATAGAACGTATAAAATACGTAAAGCATTGTTGATAAATAAAATGGCTGAAACTTGGAGTGTTTTTTTTTGCTTTTGCTTTACGTATTTTATTTAAATTTTGGGTACGGGATATAATATTTTTTTATGATTTGGTTTTAATGCTTGTACGGTATCTATTTAGTTTGAATATGTTTAGTTTTATTTATTGCACGCTACTATATAAACACTACTATTTCTTACGATATAAATAAACGTGTTTATTTTCACAGAATACCCCCCAAATAACACCGAGTCAACAACCTATAATAACGACTCAACCGCAACCGCACAAAGCGCAAATCATCAATCAGCCACAGCAGCAGCAGATTGTCGTAACTCAAAAACAACCGCCAGCGCTTATCAGCACTTCGTCCAGTAATCAAATAATACAGGGTAACCAGCAGTTAATGCAGGGGAACCAGCAGATAATAGCGGTGTCCAACAACCAGCCTATTATAATGAATGCGCCTATGAAGGCGAACGTGCACCGCGTCGTGCAACCGCCCAGGAGTCATATCGTGAGCTCGCAACCGGCGTCCGTCAGTCAAGTCACGACTGTACAGAGCGAGGTCAAAACTAGCGTTATACAGAGTAATGTGGTGAGTAGAATTTATAATAGACTAGTTGTGCGCCACGGTTTCACCCGAGCTAAATTTATACGACCAATTCTTCACCGCGCCGCCGCCAACGTACTCGTGCAGCCATCGTTCTCATTTCCCGTGCTTGCCAGAGTGTTTGACGTCCATGGTTACTAGTCCGCTCCATAGGGAGTAGAGAGAGATAGGACACAGATTTTTTTTTGGAAAATTCTCTCTCCTTGGGACAGCCAGACTGTTGGAAATACCTCCACACTACAGTAGATCGCTGCCAAACAACAACCTTGTGTTGTGTTCCTGTGGTGAGTTAGGTTTCCTGAGCTCCTTGGGGAAGGGGAAGGGGGTACAAGGTCGTCTGAACGCTAATTGATACTTATGGTATTATAAGCGTTCGTAGGCTAAGGTAGCCGTTTACGAGCCGTATGCTTCTTTGCCACCTTAGTAGTATAAAAAATAGTTTTGTGCCGTGAAGCGTATAGCTCTGTTAAACTCTGTTAAAAAGGTACCGGGAAAAGATCAATATTACACAAAATGTTAGTTATTCATCCAAATTTATTTTATCGCATTCAAAGTATGCTCCTTCAGAAATGATACACTTACCCCAACGAATAATCCAATCATCAAAACATTTTTTAAACGCTTTTTCCGGTATTGAGTCTAGTTCCTGTCGCGCATTCTCCTTTATGTCTTCAACCAAATAAAAACGGATGCACGAAGTGGTAATTTGAGTTTAAAAGAAAGAAGTTGGCTGGAGTTATATCTGGTGAATAAGGAGGCTGTCGATGGTATTTGTTAAGTTAAATTCGTGCACAATGATGGCCTTGTGTGAAGGCGCAATATGGTGGTGAAAGAATTTTCTGTTCACAAATCTGGCATTTTTCGTCGAATTTGCTCTCTCAAACGCCGCATAACGCTCAAATAATATACTTTATTTACCGTTTGACCTTCCGGTAAGAATTCCGAGTGCACAACACTTGCAACCGAAGCTTGTTGACTAGTTTGCATGTCAAACTCGTAAATCCACGTCTCGTCCCAGTAACAGTGGGTTTCATGAATGTTGGATCGGAATCGACTCGTTCTAGCATGTTCTCAGCGACTCTTATGCGATTGAGTTTTTGGAGAGAATTTAGGTCTTTTGTGACTAGCTGAGCGTCAACATGTTTCATACCCAAGTGATTATTTAAAATGATAAGGATCGATTCGTGAAACACAGAAAGTTTAGCGGCTGTCTCGCTCAAACTTGAATGAGGATTTTTAGTCATTATTTCCTTCACTTTTGTGATGTTAACTTCAGTTGAAGACGTTGATGGCCTACCAGGGCGAGGCAAATTTTCCAGCATATCTCGACCGCTTTTGAGTGCTTTGTACCAATCATGAACACGTGTTTTTAATAAAATCGGTTCACCGCAATTACGGTGTACGGATATTATTTTATATGACTAGATTAAACTGGGAAATAACTTATATACTTTGAAGCTAGAATGGGTCAGTGTTTGCGTGTACGGATACTGCGGCGATTGACGTGAGTTCGAATTCTTGCCGAGCTTTCGTTGAAGGAAAATATCGTGATGAAACCATATCGTTGTGGTAGAGTATTTTCCAATGTCCGTCTGGTCAACGACTTCCTTCAAGTTGAAAATCTGTCATAAAGCACTTATAGCTGTCTTCCGGCAGCTGCACTTGTGAGCCAGTACCCCCCCCCCCCCCACTAGGCTTGAAGTGTCACCGATCTTTGGCCACATCATTACTTAATATCAGGTGAGATTGTTGCCATGACGCTAAATCTATAAATGATAAAAAAGATGGAAAGAATATGTTACCAGGATCAAGTTGAACATTGAACCACACAGTAATTCACATTTTGTTTAAAGGATATCCTTTAAACAATGCATATGCATTCTACTTTGAAGGCTATAATTAAAAATTGTTATCCTACATTTTGATGATTACGCTATTTCTCACTTATAATGTATTTTGATTTAGCGAGGAGTTCAATTTTTATTTTGATTTGTTGACTAATACTTTTTTACTGTCGATTATCATAGTATTACGATTTATTATTTCAAAATTGTTGTAGAAACCTCAGCAACCGGTGATGCGGCAAGTCATCACTCGTCAGCCGGTGATGGTCGGCAATACTAAGATCGGTGATAAAGAACTTCTTGTAAACCAGCAAACTTCAGGAATTGAGGTATTCACAATTATATATGTAAATATCATAAATTTTTGTATTTAACAAACATTGCAATGCCTTGTAGATATTCACAAGCTACGCGACTGAGATGCGAATCATCTCTTTGATATGGTACTCAGTGCTAATCAAATTCGACAATATTGATCCATTCTTGACCCGTCGAGTACAATGAGAAGAGACTAGCGATGAAAATATTAAGATTTCGCGTGCACTCAGCAGAACTAGTAGCGTGCGACGGACGCGAAGCGCGAGCTCGACGCTTCGTATCGTGTGCGTACTTATGAGAAGCTGAAGTAGGATGTGTGTACACATCGCAACGCAAGTCGCTTGCACATAGCCTGCGAGAAAGGGCTAACGTGTATGCTTGTTTTTAAAATATGACATATCAAAACGAGAATTATTATCGATTTTAAATTACATTGTCGCAAAGCGATTTCGATATAATTTTAATCTTGCAATTGCAATAAATGTCCGTGGGGTTAAAGTACATTTCTGTAGTCCATATAGTATTTCTCAAAGGTACTTTTTGTGGCGACGCCATATCTCCCTTAATTCTCAGTCAAAAATAAATTATTTAAACATCATTTTAAAGCTTATGATTTCCGCTATTGACGAAAATATAAATAGATTCAAACTAGTGTTTCCGTTTATAAAATTGATTAAAAATTTCATCGGCCATCTGTTGATAGCATTACTAATGAAAATATATCTAACTAAAATGTAGGAGGCGCCATCCATTGACAATCTGTTTGACAAACATGACAGCTGTTAGGTTGTTCACACTATAATGTGTGAACTATTCGAATGGGTCAAGTAGTAACTTGTCGTTTAGAAACCGTCGACGTCGAAGCCCCCGAAGCCGGCGGGCACGCCCCCGCCCCCTGCCCCGCCCCCGCCCCCGCCCGGACCGAGCCAGCAACACGCCGGAGCGCACGACGACACGCCCTGGATGTGCCACTGGAGGGGATGCGGCAAGTCAGTCATTTTGTATATATCTATACTATCTATGATAACTTTAGATTTGTCATAAAAATAACGACTACTGAAACATCGACAGTCGATCGTTTATCTGTAATTGATTGTCTGTCGATTATATCGATACTCTATTGTCATATTATCTATTATGCTGTTCGATATCCTTGACACCTCGTGCGTATAATATTGATAACTTTGTACCAGCGGCTTTGCCCCGTGTTTTTTTATTTATGTTAGTATTTTATCCGTTTGCTAGCGCTTTTCCCGCGGCTTCGCTCGCGTTGTAGTTGAGTTATGTCCCTTTATATTTTTATGTTCCATTCTAATTGAATTACTTTCATACAAATTCCATCCCTTTTTTCACGACCTTCGGGGTTCACTTCTAGAAATCCCTCCTTAATGTCCAACTACAGTGTAAAAGGAACTCGAATGCATATTTTCACGGTCCTAGCCCCAGTAGTTTGGGCTGTGCGTTGACCGATCAGTCAGATTCTTAATTTATATAATTATATAGATAGATAATTTTTCAAAAACTTTAAACTATATATTTCTATTTTTTTATAGTTCACTATCAAAAATCCTTCCTTAGTAAGAGTACATAACTTATAAAAGAAATTCATAGTGAAATTTACGACTACTGTAAAAAGGTTGGTATTATTTTTAAATTTTTTAATGGAATAGTTTCGTTTCTTCTTTTTCGTCTATTTATTTAAAGCAATTGTGTTCATCCACAATTCTGCCAACGTCAAGTGAATATAATATTTTTTTACTTATTTGTGTAATCTTCGTAAATCAAATCTTTTGTAAATCAAAAATAGCTCTAAAAGGCGGCTCCCTTGTTATAATTGTCCAGGGAGTTTTTACGGCAAGTAAAAATGCATGCCCCTAGTTGGTGTTTATGATCAACTTCACTTGCGCACAATAACTAAAGGACATCATATAAAACTCCGCCAAAATGATATACATAATATGAAGTCAGATAAAATAAGTTTATGAATTCAAATAAAATCACCACATAATAGATGTTTTTTTGTGTTTATATATTGACGGAATAATGTTGTATATATTGACGGAATGGTACGTTTATCGGTCAGGACGTTCACGAATGCGTCGGACGTGTTGACGCACGCGGCGCGCGCGCACTGCCCGACGGCCGCGGGGGGCGAGACGGCCTGCCAGTGGGCGGACTGCGACCGCGTGCCGCGGAAGACGTTCGCCCTTCTCAACCATCTCACTGACAAACACTGCACTCCACAGGTTTCAGAGATATATTTTTGGAATAAGACTGCTAATGGCCCTTTGTTATTTCAGACACTATACATTTTTCCGCTTTGATATACTACAGGGGATAATCTCTAGTAGAACTTTGTTTTTTATTTATTTACGTAAAACTAGAAAATAAAACTCCAGAATTGCTTTATTTTGTGAATAACAAAAGAGGCGCATGTGAAAAAAAAAACACTGCTTTCGTTTATGGTACCCAAAGAAATATTATCGCAAGGTTTAAGCAAAATCTAAAATAGTGCAACATTTTTTTTTTAATTTTTTTAGTAATTGTTGACCATATATACTTTTATGTGACTCGCAGGCCTTAAAAGCCCTTTTCAATTCTCGGCGGCACACTGCGGTCGAGGTGGAATCAAACAAACCCACTTCGGTGAATTACCCGCCCAATGCAGCGCTAGCCGCACTCAACAAGCATGCGGCTGATATGTTTAACCCGAGAGAACTCATGGTAAGAATTATTCAATTTCATAATTTTAATGTAATAATTAAACCAGTTAATCAATTTTTCATCACTGGGAAAAGGTGATATCACACGGCGAGAGATCGATTGTTTTATTCTTCTCAAAGTTGTATTTCGATAATATTTTTTAAGCATTCAATTTTCTTCACGGTTTTTTTTTTAATAAAATTTTAATATGCAAACATTATGTGAATTCTAAGACATTATTACATATTAACTGTAATCAAATTTTCACTTAACCATGAGACCATCATTACTTTATATGGTAAGAATTATATACGATTAATCAATGCACTGACTTGATAGTGTATTTGGGTTGTTTGTATATACTTAATAAATATCCAATTCTGTATAAAAAAATTGTCTCATAAAGATCCATGGGCGCCGATATTGTGTATTAGGTAGATGAAATAAAACCATTTTAGTAGATTAATTAAAATTTGCTGAGGAAATTTGGTTTTATTTATTTATTTGTAATATTTTCTACATACATCTTCTATATAAATAAAATGATTGAGGTTTGCCATTGTGCGCGCATCACGAAAAAACTGCTGGATAGATTTTGATATTTTTTTGTTGTTTTAATCCTTGTAAAAAATATCACGATATCTTCATTCAATAAAAAGTTATTAAAGTTTTAAAAAAGTACATTTTTCATAAGCACTATGCGTTTTTCTGTCGTCCACGCGAGTGAAGCCTCGAGCACAGATAGTAATAAATAATATTCTTATATACAGTGTGAACTCCATTTAACGCCACTCAATTTAACCACAAACTCCAAAAAACGTTGAAATTACTTGACTTAGGGTGTTTTACTTTGTTGTCCATACAATGATACACTTTTTGTAGCATCACACTCACTCTCAATAACGACAACAATACGTGTTTCTTAAGCAATAAGCAGTACTCCAAGCCCGTTGAAACTGTAAAAGTCTTGAGGTTTCAGAGCCCTTAAGGCTAACAGTATAGTCAGACCAACAACTTGCCGAAATTAATAAGAACTGCAGCTGTACGTTTTTTTGTTGCTTTATTGTCTAGCACGTATTTACCTCGGATGTCGGTTGACTTTACGCAGTAAACGTTGTTATTTGTATGAATATTAATGTTTGTAAGTTATTTATTTTATTAGTAAATACATATTATAATAGTAAAATAATATTGATTTTTCTTCCCTCCATTTAACGACAACTCTCAGTAACGACATAAAATGAGCAGTAACAGTGTCGTTATATAGAGTTTACACTGTAATTATAAAAATCTTGTGTACGTTTGTTAGTGATTCTATAACTTCTGAACGACTTGACCAATTGAGCTCGTATTCACATTCATAATGGTGCAAGTTTTACACAAAAAACAAAACTTGTATTATTAAGCATTGACGATGCACAGCATCCATTTCGGAGCTCCTGGTCCTCCATCCACCGGCCTCATGTGCATCTTCACATGCCGATAATATATTTGTTTTATCGAGGCGAAGGTTCAGAGCTATATTAGGATCCGATAGGTGGTGCACCAGTATGTGTACCACGGTGTGGTCGAACCATTAATTACCGGAAAAGGCACAAGGTCTGTCGGGTCACCTAGTTTATTATGTTAAAAAAATATACTTATATTGATGTACTGTGTGTATTATGTTCGATTTAATAATAGGCCCTTACATATGAAATTGTCGTTTCATATGAAATAGTAAATGTGGTAATCAGTTGGAGCAAGGTCCGGGGAGTATGGTGGGTGTTGGAGACATTCCAACCGCAGTTCCTCTAATTTAGCGACTGTCTGTAGTGATGAAATATGGGGTCTAGCGTTGTCCTGAAGCAATTAGTTGGCTAGAGAGAATAACCAGTCTCGGTTGTTTAACGGCTAGCTTTTCCATCATAGTTTGCAATTGTTGACAATACAGATTTACCGTTATCGTCTGGTCAGATCTTAGGAAGCTGTAGTATATGACACCAGCACTGGTCCACCAATCACTCACCAGTTCGTTATTCTGAGTAAATTTTCGCTTCGGACAGATTTTCCTGGGTCTCCTGGGTTCAACCACTGTTTCAGCGTTTCTGATTGTCGTAAAGAATCCATTTTTCGTCAAAATTCCCTTGTTATTGTGACGGTTGAGTAATTTAACGCAGCACTCAATGCGGCTTCCACGATCACCTTTAATTCTTAATTATCAACTAGGCCCTCCGACCGTTCACGGGGTTTGTTTCGTTGGTCAAAATTTCCATAACGAAAACGTTGGAACCAAAAACGTACCGTGCTCTCTTTTACAGTAGCTTCCCCATACACATCATTAGTCCTTCGCTCGGTTTCTACAGCGCTGATGCCATGGTCGAACTCATATTCGTAAATAACGCAAAATTTTAAGTTTTCCATTTTGCGAAAAGAATGATGTCGAAAAAAAAAATGGTGCGAAAACTAATGAATCTCTAAATTCGATACACAAGCCTATTGAATTGCTCTTGAAGCCCTTGAATTTGTAATTCCTATCCAAACGCCAGATATTTGGCCAGTTCAACAAAACGCCAATTTCATATGTAAGGACCTAATATATTAAATGCAATAATGTCAGTCTATGCTTTGAATTAGACCGGTTATTTGTATGATAATTTCATTATTTTCGTATAAAGCTTTTTATATATGTGGTAAGTTATGAATTGATAAATAAAAAGCAAAATTTAGCGCGACAGGTTTTAATGAGATATCTGTAAAAATTATATATTTAGCTTAATTCATAATTTACCACGTGAACGGTGGTCCCTCTCTTGGGGTAACACACGTAGTAACGTCATTAACGTGCCCGTGTTTGCGCACGCAGCACAGGGCAGACCACACTCGCACCGCGGATCACACGGTGAGAAATTGCACCTGTACACGTTTGCTTGTTTGTTTGTCCGTTTATATGTTTGTTTGTGTTTGATTTTCCCACTGCACTTTACATTATATTTCAAATTTTTTTTAGGTTATAACTTAGCCATAAATGATAATAATTCATTTACTGACTTTTTTAATTGTGTAACAATAATTGAACGGTGTGTTACATCCCCATGATGGCAGCAATAAGGCAGTATGAACGGCTTATTATTCTAGAGGCCATATTAGTCATAAGAAACAATTCAGTACGGTCTTAACCACCGTCATAAACGGACATTTACCAATAATTATATTAACCGTGTCATTTATCTTATTATCGTGTATAAAAATAAACTACAAAATTAAAAAAAAAAAAAAAAAATGAATTTACATTAGGTATTATCATTGATGGTTAACTTCATCATGTTGTCATTCCTTGGGATAAAATTTTTGGAGATATTTTTGTTTTGTCACGCAGGAGAATTTTAATTTCTTACATAAGTACACACAATTATTTCTTTATCTATATTTAATTTAGGGTCTTGTGTACAAAAAGAACATGTCAGTCCCATCGTAACCTTAGCATTTACATAGTTAAATTACTGCTATAATAAGAATTTATATAAGATGACCTTAACAATTACATTCAGTTTAAACTGATTTATAACAATTCTGACTTGCACGTTGAAAATATTTTTTTCCTTTACAAAAATTTTATTAACATTAATTGACGAATTATATTCGTCACTGCACATTTGATGAATTATATTCGTTATTATAACATTCCTTATGTTTGTGTTGAGAGTAAGTGAAAATGTCGAATTTAAAACAAGTTGTGCATGACCTGGAATTTCTTATTATAATAAACCTTTGTAAGCCATCTGGTTCATTTATTATTCATGCATAAATTTCTCGTAAGATAAACGAGGGTCGTAAATATTAAAATATTTTTGAAGGTGAATTTTTTAAATTTTAAATTTACTTTAACCAGTGGCTTGATTTATGTATACCGCTAGACTCGTAGTTTAAGGCTTCATTGACTGTATAGTTTTTAGAATGCCACGTCGGTAATTGCATCTTGGTAAAATAATCTCATGTGTGACAGTCAATGCAAAAGCCCTTACGTCAAATGTTTATTAATTATTTATTATATGTTTATTTTGTTGCCCTCCCGCGTCCCGCAGACCATAAGGAGAGCAGCGCTTACGGCGGTGTGACTTATAGTATACATAACTACGCGTCTAGTAGAATACATAATGTATGCTTTAATAGTCTTAATTTTTGTTTTGAACTTATGTTTGATAATACTTGACAATGAATGACATTGATCAATGTTGACATAAAAACAGTCTTAAAAAAAGAAAATTAAGTAATATATTGTAAGCAGCCTTTCCGTGTAGCTTTTTGTTGTGCTTCGTAACAGTAGTTTGTTTGTTGTGTGTTCTCTTAATTATTTGTGTATTCTCTTAATTATCAATAATTTAGACTATTTAATAAATGATTGTGTTGTTTCAAATCACTTGTACCATCTACTGAGCGTTATGTATAGTTTTTTTTTTGCATAATTCAGGAATGTTTCTAGTCTTTTGATTCTTAAGGAATAATTCGTGTATTAAAAATCCTCAAATATTGTTTCTTTTTATTATCAAAATAAAATGCTTCATTTGTTTGGGAAGATTTCTATAGCGTTAGAGACGAACAATTCTTGGAGTATTGCAAAGTTTCCAAATATATCATGAAAGTATCTAAAGTTTTCAGAAATTTTAATGTTTCCAAATGTTCCTACAATTCACTACTCCATTCTTTTAAAATGGATAAAACTCGAAGTATTAACATCATTTTGTTTTATTTCACAACAGGATGAGAACGAAGGTCCAGTTACTAAGAGTATAAGATTGACAGCGGCGCTCATACTTAGAAATATTGTCATATATTCAAATACTGGGAGACGGTAAGTAGTTTTTTTTTAAATAAAAATCCTACCGTTAAGATCTGTGACGTTTGAATAAACTTTATTCACAACGTCCGAAATGAGAGATTCTCTCGTCTCTCCAGTTAATAGCCTGAAAATCGCACATATCCGTCTCTACTATTGTGTCAACGATATATGTGTTGACCAAAAGCATATCGATTAAACGATACCTACAATTTATGTTTTTTTCTTCTCCCATTTTTTGTAAGACTTAAAAAAGCTAAACTACTTTAAACGATCTTAGTTTATTAAAGTAAAGCAATAAGGACGATTTAAACCATTTTCTTGATTTGGATCACTAAAACTATTAAATCTTAAAGTAGAAAGTTAATTATGAAATTATCTAAGCCAGCCTATTTTAGAATTTGCTTAATATTGTTAAAAAGTTATTTAGAAAACCTTAACATTTTTTTTACAGCTAAGCACGTAAATAATCATAATGAGACTTTTCCGTTGCACCAAAAAGTGTGGATCGGAAGTGGCGATGGAAAAAAAATCATAGTGGATTTTCGTCTTTAGAACCCTAAAAAAGATTCTCACAAAGTTGAAGCGAAATCTAAAATAGTGCACAAACAGTTTTAAAGTTTTATGATGACTTACCTTGGAATGATCTTGTAGGTTTAATTAACGAGTTGAACTCATTATTTTCAGCCAACTTCGTTCCTACGAAGCCCATTTAGCTGCCATCGCACTGAGCAGTGTTGAAGCTTCGCGTACTATTGCGCAAGTGCTCTACGATATGAATAACATTTGAGAATCGCCCAAGGGCGATCATCGGCCCGACCATTGACAGAGACAAAAAGTAAAAAAAAAAAATTGTATCGTTATTTGAATAATTGGATTGTGAATTAATCTCCTATACCATATTTGCTTCACATAATTTATGTGTAATTTCTTCATTTTATTTAATGGCAACTCTGTCCATTCATATTCTGCCAACGTCATGTGAATAGAATTTTTTTCTAGTTGTTCTTAAGTATAATCTTTTTAAATTTGTTCAGGGAGTTTTTGTGTCAACTTATAATTCATGTTCCTAAATATTATTTATAATCCACGTAATTTATGAAAAATAAGTAAACTACATCACGTAAAAAGCCGCCAAAATGACTTAATTTATGAACTAAAATAAAAACAATCACATGATAGTTCCCACCAAAAACTCCTTATGTAATTTAATCCCAATAGTATAGGAATGGTCTTGGAGCTGGTTCAGTGGTAGACTAAGACCTTGCCTTTGGGCAGCGAAGCTCAGTGAGGCCCACGTTTGGGACACCAAGGCTGACGACATTTTTTTGAAAAAGTTGTTCTATATTTTGCATACATACGAGGCCTGAAACTCCATTTTGCTTCCATAGACAAAACTACTTCTTATTTACTATGAACAAATTATTGCTCTGGATTTGATTAAAAATCGTCTGGCCCTGGGAGTCTTGAAGATTCCTCGTCTTGGAGATTTGGAACCCGGCGCTAGAAGCTACCTCCGCTCTCCTTTGTCTGCGATTGAGCTGGTTCCTATAGATAAGATGGCAGTTTTTGAAGATGAAATAAATTAATGCATATTTCTACTCTATTATTTTGAAGCCAAGGCTTTTATAGAATACACATCGTAATTCATTTAAATCGATATGTAATTCCGATGTTGGATATAGATGTACCTTTTGAAGTAATCGATTTATTGATTCGCGAATTTTATAAGAAAATGTTTGTACAATAGTTCTAGTTCTAATCATTCTAATAGAATGATAGCTACGTGCTCCAATATTAAATAGTTAATGCGTAAAGAAAATTTAATCATATAAATAAAAAATATAAAGCAAGATTCCTTAACAAGCAACTTCATGGGTAAAGTTTACTACACCGTACTTGTCTACTCTGTAGACTTTTACAATAAGCGAAAGTTCAGTCTCATTTTTTTATAACGCGTTTTAGTATAATTTTAATAATCTTCCCTAATAATAATTAGGGTTTATTCATCAAATCTGAATTGGTATCGCCTGAATTACTGGACCTTATTGTCAATCGAACCTTCAAAAACAGTAACTTCGTATTAGGATACTGAATAATTTGTATGTATGACATAAACGAGTTTACAATATCGATTAAATTTTGTAGATATATTTGAATTTCGAGTAAATGTGTTTTTATTTTTAAGTAAACATATATCTAAAGTAAAATTCTAAGATCTGTTAAGTTAGGTTAAGGTTAATATAATAATTATTAAGGTAAAGTGAAGAATTTGACTGTGTCGTTATTTTTGAGCGGTGTTTAAGATATTGCTAATGTTTGTATGAGGACAAGTATTATTTTTTTCATAGCGATGGCGATGCGTTATTGTAATATAATAGTACTGTAAAGTTTAACTACGTGAATTAAGTGAAATAAACATAATAACAAAAACTAAAGTAATATTGTTTTATTCAAAAAATCGATTAATTATTATAATGCTTTTTCCATCAGGAAAAAATCGAGAACAGGATCGAGTAGATAAGATAATTAAATTCAAACTAAATATAGCTCTTTATGGGCACCTAAACAAAATATAGAGTATATATATTAGGTTCTCACATATGAAATTAGCGTTTTGTCGTACTGACCACTTTGATCTGAAATATCTCCTCTTTGGTAAAGAATTCTAAATTCAAATTTATAACTTCATTTTGCTGGTACATTTGAGTTTTGAAAACAGTCATTCATTTGTTTTTGAAGTGAAACTTCTTATGCGCATCCAACGCGTTAAACGTTAAACGTTAAGCGTTAAACGTTTAACGCACATTATCAGTCTCTCCTCTTTGTGTGAGCCAGAGCGAGAGAGCAAATGTCAGTGTGTATGTATATTGCACACTGTTTAAATAAAACATAAAATATCTTTTAAAATGAAGTTTCACTTCTATCGTGTGTGAATCGCACACACACCTTTTTTATTTCCTCATTATTTTTTTCTTTGGAGTCGCTTATTACCGCACAACAGAAAACATGAAATATCGGTATATTTACGATTACGAGTTGGTGTCGCAAAAGAAAGCACGGTACTTTTTTGGTTTCAACGTTTTCGTTCTGGAAATTTCGACCTTCAAAACCAACCCCGTGGACGACCGGAGACCAAAGTGGAAAATGAAGAATTAAAGGCTATTGTGGAAGCGGATCCATCACAAAGCACTTAAGAGATAGCTGCAGGTTTCGGGGTAAGTGATAAAACTGTATTAATCCACTTGAAGCAAATCGGGAAAATAAAAAACTTGAACGATGGGGGTACCTCATGAATTGAGTGAATCGAACTTGCAAACACGCGTCGACTGCTGTGTTACTTTGCTTAACCGACACAATAATGAAGGGATTTTAAATCGAATGAGTACTTGTGATGAAAAGTGGATACTGTACGATAACCGGAAGCGCTCATCGCAATGGCTGAACCCTGGGCAGAGCAGGGTGCCCTAAACGAAAATTGACTCAGAAAAAGTTACATGTGAGTGTTTGGTGGACTAGCGCCGGTGTTAACCACTACAGCTTTCTAAAATCTGGCCAAACGATTACGGCAAATATCTATTGTCAGCAACTGTAAACCATGAAGGAAGAACTAGCTGCTAAACAACCGAGATTGGTCAATCGCTCTAGGCCACTGCTGCTTCACGACAACGCAAGACCACACACTGCACAACAAGCAACCACTAAGTTGGATGAGCTACAATTGGAATGTCTGCGACATCCACCGTACTCCCCGGACCTTGTTCCAACAGATTACCATTTTTTCCGGAATTTGGACAATTTCTTACAACAAAAAAAATTAACTCCGATGCGGCAGTTCTAACGGTTTTTTTTTAGTAAAGGGATCAATGAACTACCTATGAGATGGCAAAAGTGTATAGATAACAACGGTGCATACTTTCATTAATTAAAAATATTTAACAAAAAAGATTGACTTTAATTTCCTCCCGTACAAAACGCCAATTTCATATTTACATACCTAATATATACATTGTTCATCATCATCATTTCAGCTGAAGGACGCCCATTGCTGAGCATAGGCCTCCCCCAACAATCGCCACAATAAGCGGTCGCCCTTATGGAGGGTCTGCCCACGCTCAGTCTTCCGGTAATATAATAAATTGTTGAAGCGAGATAATCACGTAACCTTAGAATGTTAACTCTCTGCAAAAGTGTATAAATATTTAATAGGTTGATATTTGCAATGGTTATGTGGCAACGCCGAGCCATGCCGCCTACCCAATACATTATATACGACGACAAAGGACGCGGCGAGCCCGCGTGGAGTGCGGGGTGCAGAGGGAACGCAACGGCCACGGAGCGGCAATGCGATCGCGCCTTCAGCAGAGCGGCGCAGGGCATCCGAGCGACCGTGTGTGCGACGCTCCATCGCCATCGCATCGCTTAATATTGTATTAGTACTACAGCTGCTAATAAACTTATCATGGATAATCAATAATCTTTCAATACTATATTGTACTGTTCAGAGCCTGTCTACAGTTATTTTTTTGAAGTGAAAACTTCTTTATTCGCGTTGATCAGTTTTTGGTAGGGGAAAATCTTACATAAATATATTTGAATATCTTATATTATCAAAATCACATTACGTTATTTTTTACCTACGTATATCTTACCTGTGCTTTTTGAGGAATTGGTTAGATGTCTTCGAATTTCAATAATTTCTTATTTTTATAAGATACAAAAATGGTAATGATCATTTTCAATGATAAAAAAATAAACTCAACATATTCACAAACGTTTCTTAGTCTGCGATAGAACTAACAGACTAACAGGCACTAGGACGGCAACGCGGGTTTTCTCTTCCCGCGCAAAATATAATCTGCCGAATTACAAAATATGAAGAGACTTACTTATGTTTTAAAATACATTATGCGTTCTGAAACATTTTTATATATATTTTTAAACTTGATTGCTTTATCTATATAGATTCCAAAAAACCATAATCACGTAACCTTTTATCTGTTTTTTTTTTTTTCGAACTGACGGTACTGTTATCCTTAGGGGCCCTGGGGCCTTTACGGCTTTTACAGGCTTACCGTGCTTGAATTTTTATCTGATAGATGCAAAGTTGTACTTAGGAATTATCGGTATACGAAATATTTTCTGAAAATCCAAACAAACATAATATATGCATGCCCCTTGCAAACTGGGAACTATCGATCTGAAGCTCCTTATTTAGAAAGTATTCTGTAGTAAAGTTCTTTTATATGACACAAATGTATTTTTCTTGTCACCTGATGTTTAGTATTTTGAGCGTCTCGTATTCAAACGCACGTCACGTAATCGGAGTTTGCCGTGGACGTGTCTCAGATGTAAGGTGTTAAGTTTTTTACAACTCAGGGTAAAACCTCAAAACAGCAAAAATGATTCAATGTTTAGAATTCTTTTGAGATATTTTTCTATACAACTAAGATGACAAATAATCAGACGATACCAATTATGATCTGACCTATAGACGCTTGTATGACCAGAAGTATTATTACTGCGTTGCCGACCCGTTGAGTCCTTTCCCCAAGGAGCTCAGGAAACTACTCACCAAAGAAACACAACATAAGGTTGTTTGGCTGCGATCTAGGGTGAAGGTATCTGGCCAGTCTGGCTGCTACAAGTAGAGAGAAATTTCCAAAGAGATTTCTCTGTGCCCTACCTCTCTTTTAATTGGATCTATCCTTACTCCATTTTCACAGTCTACGGACATAAATGCGTATCAAGTAGCAATTGATTTTGTAAAGATAATTTTGTAGCGTCATCATTATAGTACGAATGGAATTATATACAACTAGCCGGCCAGTCTATTCTCGGCGGGCACACGTTCGTTCGCCCATACATACGCGTTCATACTTTTGTAATAAACGATTTACTGTTAAAGTTGAGGATTCATTTCAACTCCAACCGAATATAGAGGCAAATCTCTAAAGTTTCATATTAAATTATTGGTTGAAAACATTTCTGAAGTTGATTTGTGCTGCCGCAATATTAATATATACAACGGCTACCTAATGAAGAACAAGTAAACTTAAAATTCACCGGGCTTACTTAGAATTACTCAAGCTCCTTAGGTAAAGTCCCAATAATAATCAAAATAAATATGTAATTTACTCAATTCAGCAGCAAATAATGTGCGACCGTAACACATTATTAACTAGCATCGACCCGCGACTTTGTACGCGTTTATTGAGAAATATTTTTTTTTATCGCGTAATTTAATTTATACTCATATTATAGAAAATTCATATAGCCTATCAATTGAGAAATGACAAATACTTCCCGTGTACAAAATTTCATCAAAATCCGTTGAGAACTATTTTTTTACTATTGATAAATGTATATTAACGAGTCTTATAATCTATCAAATATTTAAAAGTATTATTGAAAATTGTTATAGCCTATTAATTATGAAATGATTTATACTTCCAGTCTAAAAAATTTCATCAAAATCATTGCCTTGGAAAAAGAAAAGACTTGCACGCCATCTGATGTTAATTGGTTGTAATACATAAAAATTCACAGACTGTGCACAAAAACTCACCAACATTTCATCGAAATTGGATGAATGGTTTAGAAACGCATATGGTATAAACATGCAAATATTCTCATTTATATATTTTTACTAGCAAACACGCCTACGCGTTCTGTGGCTCAGATTTTTTTTTATCCGATAGCTACCACACTTATAGCTCCAGCCGTTTTGGTACCATTCATACAAACATCTATTTTTATAGATATAGATATGTATAAAGAGGATTGTAATTTTTTTTTCTTGTTTCTAATGTGTATTTGAAACACTCCTGTAACGATAAAAATATCCAAGAAGATTTCTTCCTACGAAATACCATTATGTTGACGAAACATTAAAATTGAAATCGCCTCTATTTTTGTAAATACAGGTAAGATTGATTCCGAAGCTAAACGTATGATATAAAAGTACATAAGATTGTTGTATATCTCACTTTACTGTTCAATATACCATATAGAGAATATGTATTGAAATACAATATATAGAAATTGAGTCATTTTCATAGAAAGATTCAGTCTCAACCCATCATCGTTCTTTTAATATAATAAACACAAAGATCTCATTACTTCACATATTATAATTCAATCAAGACAGGCAACAAACTACGATTTAAATTATTATCCAGTAAAAGTTATTAATTATAAACTAATTTAATTATAAACGGCGCGACGTTAAATGTGAACATTGAAAATTTATGTCACCACATCTCGCGTGCTGCAAACCGCATCTAGGTAACGTATAAATGTGTTTAAAATTGTATCATGTAAATATTATTTTTTTGTATCACTCAGTTTTGCATATCGGAATTGAACACTCGCACCGACTGGATATTTATTATGCAGGTAAGGTACCCATGAATTATTAATCTGAAAAACTTTGGATGTCTTGCACTGGTAATTTTAACTCAGCGGATTTTATTTTCTAAATTTTGTGCTAGATAACTATTTTATGTCCGTTTGTATGCCTGGATTTGGATTGAACTCAAAAACGGCTTAACCGATTTTGCCTCAATTTATAGGCCGTGTAAAATAAAAAACACTTTTGGAACTCGTATTTTTTTATGTAAATATTAACTTTAATGTAATTTTGTATACGTCATCTTGATATTGAAATGCTATAAAAATATTAGTATGGACCTCAACAAATAACTTCATATATATGAGTAAAATAAAATCATAAGATAGCTATCTACATAAATAGTTCTTAACTTTTCTTAGCTTAACACTTGCTGACTTGGTTCTAATCCTCTCTATTAAAGACTATTAATGCCATTATCGAGTGATTCGGAGTACTATGATAATATCATTATTCTAAAAAAATTCTGACTCCCATGTTAGAACTTTCTAGAGAGTTTTTGTGTCATAATAACTAACTTTATTATGCAACATGCAACCTGTATTTCACAATATAGGGTCATACAACACAAATTTATTTAAAATAAAAATCACTACACGACAGTCCAAGCTCCCGCCAAAAGCTTTCTCGGGTTATTTTTAGAATTATCTGAATAAAAAGATATTTTTATCTTGGTCAAGTGTAGGTTATATATAAATTGGTTCAACCCAAATAGATTAATCCATTAAAATCGACCTCGGTAATATCTACGAAAAGCTCGATCTTGGCGTTAAAAAATTCCAACACGTGATCGGTATCGTCTGAAAAAAGCAAGGATTGTGTTTTAAAACATTTATTGAACAACTCAGTGGGAGAAAGTTTATGGGCCAACTTTATACAGCTATGTATTTAATGAGATTTCTTTTCTTATAACTTTTTAAGTTGATGATGGTTGTTAAGAAGCTCTCGGAACTCCGTACTGAAGTACCTAGTTAGTTACGTCAAAACGTACCTAGGTAAAATGTTCAGTTTCAGAATAATGTCTAAGAAATTAAAATGCTGGCTGGCTCAGCTGGCTGTGTATATTAAAAGTATAGATTATAAAATAGTTATAGAATCGTCGATTTTGCTTAAATCTTACTTAAGTAATATTATAAATGTAAACATGTTTGTTTGTCTTTCAAAAATGCTCGAATGGTTAAACGGATTCTAATAAAATTTAACGTAGAAGTTGGTATGCCATGGAAGAGGACTTAAATTTATGCTCAACGAAGCAGTCGGGTAACAATTACCTACTTTGCATTATGTTGCATACTTTAATCGTAATCATTATTAAACTAATTTTGGAAAATAATAAGATTCTAATAACTTTATTCAAACCATCTACATTGTAATAATGAAAACTGCGTGAATCTAATACTTTTTTGAACGTAATTAGGTGGGGTGACTCGAGGATGTGAATTCGTTTAAGAGAGCGATAAATTGAAAAATAAAAACTGTTTTCCGTTCACTGAATACCTTTTTAGGCTATGAGCATTTGACGTAATATGTTTTTGTATGGTTGCTTACTTCATATTACTGTAATTATTTTTAACCCTTGATGTATTTCGAAATTAATACAATACGTAAGTATTGATACATAAGTAAGTAGGTATTAATACAATAAGTTTTTTGCAAATACATTTTATTCGGGCTATAAAATTTCTTATTTTTTAAATTTAAAGTCCTGATCTTTTCGTTTATTAAAAAATAGTTAGTAGTAAAACGTATATAGTTCATTTACAAATATATCACAATGCATGTTAGGGTTAAATCACTGATAATGTTTCTTCATCAAACTCAAACTAATACGCGACAATCCCTTCAAAACTCCGAGGAAACCGCGGACTGCTTGGCAACTAAGGGTAAATGAGTTCAAGGAACGAACGCTCCACGAATACGACAGAGAAAAGCTCTCAGCGGTTTGATCGATGTTCCTCTGACTGGTGATCTATCTTCATTGTCTAGTGCGATCTTCGCCCGGACGATCATTGTAAATAATGTTGGTTTTCAAACAAAATCAAAATATAAGTTCTAATTTATCATAACAGAAAATGTGAGATCTAATGGCTAGAGTAAGAAAAGTTGGCAGAATTACACGAAATTTATATTTTTGAAGTAGGAAAAAGGAGTTTCTAATTCCATTTGCTTGACATTCTAGAATTGATTGTACAAAGGTGTAGATCAAATTATTTGTAAAATGGAACAAAAACGCATAGCCTATGTTTCAACTAATACAAATTCGCTACAAAATTTTGGTAAGGTTATTACATCTTTATTAGTGTAACTTAATTTTGAATAAGCTTATATACTGAGTTACACGTTATTTAAGAAGACAATAATAATATTGAAATTTTAATACTGATCTTAATTAATCACGACTTATAAATATATCTATCGAATATTGACTCTGGCAAATGTTGTTGCGAGAACTATTGTAGAAAAAACATTAAAATGTTTAAATAAACGTTTCAACTTTTCTACGTACACACGAACAAAGAAAACTTTTATAATCTTGTAACTTTTCCGTACCGCGAAGATGTGAGTCTCTCTGCGAAGTTGTTCCTTTTATATACCACCGTATTTACCATGATATGCTATGGAGTCATTTTGTATTAATTTTAACTACTAAACATATCAGTACGTTGTCTATCGGACTCTTAAGGACAGGAAATTACAATCACACGAGTGAAGAATTTTATATTCATAATAATCGATTATAAGATAAGTATTGTATGAAGGATACCATCTACTATAATAAAATGCTATTAAAAATAAAATTCGTAAAATAGTAACTCATGGTTTTCAAAAGAGCCGTTTAAGAAAAAAAAGGTGTGTGTGCGATTCACACACGATAGAAGTGAAACTTCATTTTAAAAGACATTTTCTATTTTATTTAAACAGTGTGAAATATGCATACACACCGACATTTACTCTCTCGCTCTGGCTCACACAAAGATGAGAGACCGATAATGTGCGTTAAACGTTTTACGTTTAAAATTTAACGTTTAACGCTTGTAAGTCGCATAAGAAGTTTCACTTCAAAAATAATTTCATCAATTATCGGACGCGTAAGTTTTAATACTCATTTACACCGCATGAATATAATTTGTTCCCCTGAATGCAACGAATGCAATCTATAAGCATATCAAACATTAGAACACATTTTCTTTAAATGTCCTGCTTTTAACATACAACGCCTGTTGCTCATAGCTCATAGACCAGTAACCTACTGAAGAATTACGTATCAAAACATCCCCTGCCTTCCCTACAGAAACTCTTAGCTTGTCCTGATAATTATGCCTATATTTGACTTTATTAACGCCACGCTTGGAGTTATTTCACAAATATAATATTTGAAGAGTGAAAATATCCATTCGAATTTGACAATTAATTATGGGCAACTACAATAGAAAAAAAGTGTATATAAAACGACTAAAGAAAAATTATAAAATTAAACATAAAAGATTTGGCACTTGAGCCTTTTAAATATTAAAATATATAGAAGAAAACTGGACAAAGAGAAATTAATTACTATATTTTTATATAATTACTACTTAAATACTATTGACAACTTCAGAATTGGCAGTATGGATCAATTCCTTCGCCTGCCCTACTGTATGAATATTACTACTACTAAATGTATATTTGATTCATATGTATGTAAATTAAATGGTATATATTTTAAAGCTGTTTTAAATCAATGTTTGAAATTTGGAACTAATTAATTAATTAACAATTCTAATATACATAATTTTTTTTACTTTTAATGAGAATGATAATTTTAGCCAAGTAAAAACAGATCTATTAGTCGTAGATATGAGGCTGTAAAACTTAAATATAGGGATTTTTCTGTATTTCCTTAGCGTATAGTATTGTTTTATTTAAAGTCATGTTGTTATTCATATTGTGTGTCGATATACTATTATGTAATTTTATCAGATGGTAGTAGTATCCTAAATTTAATATCTCCGTTGCACGAATGATTTATGAATTTTCGCGTGCCCCTAATTAATCTTGACTTCACCTTTCCGATGGGGTGCAGGTCAGACATGACTGATTGTGCGTAGAAAATTACTCGATTCACTGGTTAAAAATGTAAACTGTAGTCAGAAATAAATGAGTTAGGATTATGATGTTTGTTAAAGTATTCATCAGGAGTGTTATCCTTATCCTCCATATCCGAAACCGAACTTATCGGATATTTGCAACAAAATAATATCAGTTACAGTTATAGTATCTGATATAAGTGTTTCGAATAATTTCGTCGTTAAGTCGAGTGAGATACGGTCGAAAACAAAAAAAAACTTAAAATATAACGAATAATTATTAAAATAAAACGAATAACTATCAAAAATAAAGTTAATATTGTTCACCTACTAATATTGAATAAATACCTATTTTACATCTTTATACAATTCTTTGAAAAATGTATTAATCTATTACTGAAATTATCCAAAACTATCGAATATCCGAAATAATTTTATATTAGTATAAATAACCGAAACCGATTAAATACTCTTAAGAAATCATAACTAAATCCAGATTTCGAAATCTCATATCCGTAACATCCTTAGTACCCTGAGCGGTAAATAGTTCTATGATAAAATTTGTTGAATTAATTTGAATTATTCCTTAAAGTGATATCCTGGAAAATTTATTACTCATATACGTCAAATTATTTAGGAATGTGAATATTTTTTTCTTTTTTCTACGCTCGGTTTGTCGAAATCGATTCAGACTGAATGTTTCCATTTCTATTTTTGATGGATTTGTCTATAAGTAAAAATCTTTTATGATCTTAATATTTCTTCAATTTTTTTACGCACAAAGTGGTTATTGGATATTTCCCCAGAGCAATTTTGCTTACCCCCCTATTCTTTTTGATTTTAATTCTAATTATACTATTTTATTTTGAAATTCCCGACTGGGATAAAAAATGAGTACGACTTTTCAAGATTAATTAATAGTTTAATTATGGTTCTGGAGTTAATACTTACTTTGAATGGCTTAATTTTATTAATGGCCCTCTGATGTAACTCCAAACTTCAGGGTGGTAGTCAGGCGGGCATTGGAAATAGCCCTACCACCATGCTATGGTTTCATCACGATGTTTTTCTTCATATAAAGCTCAGACTCATTGCAGGGATTTGCAACACGATGCCGCGAGCCATCATTACTTCAATAGTATTTATTACATACAGATATCAAGATTCCAGAGAATTTCTTATAAGTACTTAAATTTAATTTTGAGCAAGTAATAACAAGTACTTATTATATTAAATAAAGTATAAAATAGTATTCATCGATATAATGTAATATAAGTTCTAGATCAAATAATATTACCTATCTAAAAAGTCTATATATTTTAAAGCTTGGATAAAGTACATGAAACGATAAGATCTATATAGTTTTCACTCATAGGTGCTGCTTTACTCGGCGATATGCTTCCTTCTCACGTAGTGGGGTAATTTGTTGATTAGACACAGACGGCTAGGAATTGCTGCTTAGGAGACGGCATTTTAGTGCTTGTGAAATTTTATAAGTATATTATATTAATATATTTTATAAGTAACTAGCTGGTCCCGCTGACTTTGTTTTGCTACTTAATAATCAATAACTCAACCACAGCGTCACCTATCCCGTTTTTTTCCTGATAAAGTTTCATAACCATTGACAAAATGATGATTAATTTATTATGAACTAGCTGTGCACGCTGCTCCGCTTGCGTGGACTATAGGATGCTGTTGGTAGAACGCACGTGCGAATTGTGATGCCTAAAAATGCTTATTAAAGTGGGAGATCATTAGACGATGTATATTTGCTATCGCAGACCTTTTTGATCTTTTTGATATCTACAGTTTTTTGATATATTAATTTGATATATCTAGTATGGTTTACACAGCGTGAGCCATTTAATCGCCCCAAAAGCGTCTTTTAGTCGAATTCATTCACCATTATCGTCACTGCTTATTTCGTATGTCTATTTGTGTAACAAATTATATGCTATAACCTGGTCAGACAATATATCTATGCATTAAGCGAAAAACGATATAAATCGGATAAGTGGTTTTCGCGTGAAAATAATATAAACGAACGGATAGACAGAGACGTTGAGTTTTATACTATGTATAAAAGAAGAAGCATTAGAAGGTACTACTGCTTTAAGGTAATAGATGTCATTATCATTACATCCTTAGGTACCTATATCAATGTAAAATTTCTTATTATAGATTTTAATAGTAATGTGAAAATGATTGCACTCGCGTATTTAAAAGTTATTCAATGTAATCAACTATTAGTATAAGATCTTCAATTCTTTTGTTATGCGTTATATGTACCTTTCTTATGACGTGGAACATGAGACAAGGTATTGTTCTATTCTATGAAATACCGGTTCATAATAAATACGTCACGCGAAATTTCACCTTTTTAGATCGTCTCCCTCCCCCTTCGTCACGCTGTGTCACATTTTCTGCGACCCCCCTATATCAATATTGCGTCACGAATGATAGTTCCCATCCCCCGTACATGACATATGACAATACACAAATTTCGGTATTTTTAAATATTTGAAATATATACGTAAAAATATTTATATATTTACAAATATGAAAAGACTTCCTAGCGTGCCAAAAAATAAAATAAAAAAAACCGAGACAAAAACGTCACGTTTCTTTAGACAAAAACACTGTACGTATAAACTTCGTAGTTCCACAATTTTACACAGCTCTTACATTGAAATATATGGCCATTAGTTGATTACAACGTAAACACTTTCTATCTTCCATCTTAGTAGCTTCAATTTTTAATTAATATTAAACTTTTCGGTCGGCAACGCGCATGTGATGGTTCTGGTGGTGCAGGTGTCAATAGGCTGCGGTGACCGCTTATCATCAGGCGGACCGCATGCTTGTTTGCCACCATCATGGTATAAACAAAATGTTTGTGTAGATTTATTGCTGTTAAATTATAGTTAAACGACTTCTGATGTTAATAAAATTAATGTATCCAGTCTGTAATGAGATTCCGTAGACAAATGTACTAGGTTCTATTGACTTACGGAGTGGAAGTCGGTATGCGCTGGTCTCGGACATTACTATTAACCTGAAAGTATCCGGTGTGTGGTGAAAGTTGGTAGGAAACTTGGCTAAATCGCATTATAAAACTGAAGTTGATTCACTGTGAAAAGTATAAGAATAATAAAGATTTGCGGGGCCATATTAGTCAGTACTGTAAAAGAAATACGAAAGTAAAGACGTAAGTACTATCGGCGATATTTATTAATAGAAACTTTGTCATCTACGTACTGTACCTATTTTCTTACCAAATTAATATTCCTTGACCGTCCATGTTTTTGTTTTCTCCATCAGCTGTAGAAGTAAAAATAATTGAATCACAAAATATATTTGGTATTTTTCTTTATGCTTCCAAAGTCTCTAGCCTCTATCACACTATCTAGTTTTTTTTTTGTGTAACTGACTATACTGTTAGCCTTAGGGGCCCAGGAGCCTTTACGGCTTTTAAAGCTTTACCGGGCTTAGGGGCGAGCGCTTAAGGCACTCAGCCGCGAAAGCTTTGCAACAACATCCGAGGGTGCCAAAGTGGCCGAACCTCGGCTCGGACTGTTGCGCGTATGCAAATAAGTCGCGATCTGACTAATTCCCTATCATTTGATCTAAACTAACTATACATATATACATGTTTCTTCCCCCTGGGAGGAGGGAAGGAACGTGTGTATGTGTACTTAGTGTTTTGAATTTTTTTGTCTAAACTAACTAGGCAAAAAAAGAAAAAAAAAGGTCCCTTACAGAACCTATGTACCTGTGTGTTATGCATGTGTGTGCAATGCAGAGTCATGTGTGTCTGTGAAAGCTTGTGAATGTAGAGTGACTGTATCGCGCGAGCGGCTACTTGGCTCAAGGGCTCCATACCGATGGATCGGACCTAGGCTTGAGTTGCCGCGGAGGAGGGTGGTCGTGGCGGGTTACTAGCTAGACTATTTTTCCAGTACAAGAAGGCACGCTGCGTGTACTGGACGCGAGTGCTACGTTCAAAAGGCGCGCGACGCAAACGCCACATGCGCGCAGCATCAGCGTAGGTCAAACATTGGACGAACGCGCACGCTCGACAAACGCTAGTATGATAATGGCCTTAAACGTGCGTGTAACAAAGCTTCTGCTATCAGTATAATCATCGCTTCATAACCCTTTTGATTCTTCACACAAAGGCAGCCGTGTATTATTGATCGAAGCAGCCAGAGCATACATTATTTATTTTAAATAATGAATGATAATCATTGCGCTTTGCTGGTTACATTCATTTCCAACCCATAGATTACCGCAGGCGGTTTACATTTGACAAGGGTGCGTGTTTCACGGCCCGGTTGCTTGAGTTGGATTTATTGGTGGCTCCATGTCAGGATAGGTGAAGCGCCGGCGGTTGCAATACGCCATTATAGTTTTTACTGTAATTTATGATGTTCCAAATTTAATTTTCTTTATTGAACTAGTAAGACTAGATTGTACTCTCTGGTAAGACAAGATTGAACTCTAAGTAAATTTTTTACAGTATCCACAGTAAATGCAAAATTTTGCCTTAATAAAAAGAATGATTTTTGTTACTCTACTTTTGTTTGATTATTCGCGATTTATTCTAAAACTAAAATACCGATTGTTATGATTCTTTTACTTTTATACTAATACTTAGGGGAAGGTTTTAGTATGAAAAATTTAATGTAGATATCATTTTTATCCACAGACTTAACGATATAATTTGTCTTTTTTTGACATTATAAAAATAAACTTAACGACCAAGATTCGAATTTTTAAAACGACTACCCACTGGAACACGTCGAGGAAATATATTAACTGTGCCGAGCGCCACGTCGCGCCGTACCGGTGCCGTCCGATCTACGCTATATTAAACGCTGGGACGTCTAAAATTGGAATTGATGGGTACCTACCTCCAGCCATCATTTAACAGTGTCGAGACTGGACTGTATCGAGCCTCTTTTGAGTGGGTCAAATGAATTTTAATTTAGAATTTTCTCAATAAAATAATCTACCTTTACCTTTTCGCGGTATCTTGTTCTGTCATGTGGTGTGTTTTTATTTTTATTCATAAACTTATTTGGTATTGTATCGTACAATTTTTGCGGCATTTTACTTGATTTTTTGGTTATTGTGCACTAGTGAAATGGATTATAAGTTATATCGAAAAACATGCATGCATTTTAAGTTGGCACAAAAACTCCTTGGACAGTTTTAACAACAGTTTTAACAACCATCTAGCTAAAACATAGAATTATTTTTGAAGATTACAAGATAATAAGAAAAACTATCTAATTTACGTGACGTTGGCAGAATTGCGGATGAAAACAGTTGCCATAATTATAAAGATGAAGAATACGATGTATAGAAAATTTAAGAAGTTCTTCATAAAATAATTATTTTAATAAATCAAAAGAAAGAGTATGTACCACAAGCAGCATTACAAATGCTATGCACATAATATTTGTAGAGTTGAATATACAATGATATATACTTATTATGAGAAGTGCATATGACTTTATCATATATATATTTTTTATACTGACCCCCCATCACACCCTCTAGTACATACGTGTAAATGCTGTTAAGCCAGTGAAAAGTCGTGAAACAAAAAGTATGTTGAACACGTCAGTGTATTCAATTTACGTACGAGGGTATAGGTTTAAATGTATGTTGACAAATATTGGATTGGTAGCGTTTCAATACGGTACGGTGTTTGGTACGGTACGGTTTATTTACAATGATATATATATCTGTAACCGGATAATTGTATGAATTGTTAGTTGAAAACTACCTAGTGAGATTGTTAACAGCAGGTAGATTGTGAACGGAGACGAATAGTTTAAAATTGAGATTACGTTTTTGGAGTTGATTTTGATAAATTCGTAATGTAGTTTTAACCTAAACCACTAACTAACCAATCCAGTTAGTTTATTAACGCGCGAAAATGTAATCATTAGATTGCAAATTTAAGTTTCCGTAACTAAGACATACATATCACATGCAAAGTTTTACAGTATATCATTTTTTTATATAAGATAGGCAACACAGTAATGATACCAACTACGGTGTTACAAGCGTTAACAGGCTAAGGTAACCGCTTACCATAAGCCTGGTAGTACGCTTGTTTGCCAACTTAATTGAATGAAAAAATCAACATAATACTCGATTTTAACTTCTACAGTTGACCGGGGAATATTATATCTATCCTTGTATCCTTAAACGAATGAAAAAGAAATCTTCGGTATTTCTTGTAGTATTGAATCAATTCCCATATTTTTATGCTTCTAAAATTATAATAAATTCGTTTATATCAAACTCGTATATTACCTTTGATAACATTTATCCACGAAAATCCAATTCGCGCATATTCCCTGTTGGCGAATCCTCTTGTTGTAAAACCACGGATTTATTGAATCCTATCTAATTCAAGCGCCCGTGTATGCGGACAGGTGAATATTTGAATTATTTTTTCCATGAATAAAATAAATCTTCCATAATAGATCAACAACCTTTCTCGTTTTCATAAAGTACCTATGTAATAAAAATTATATACATATGAATAGATTACAAAAAAAGATTGGTTTTTGTCTTGACAATTTTATTAAAGTGTGCATAATGTGATTTCATAAGTTACTAGTTGGCCCTAAAGATCTGTTAACTTTCATGGTGATCAGTCAAACAGGGTTGGTTAACATTCTTATATTTACCAACATCCATTTTTATGTCTATAGATTAATTATATAGATACGCTATTAATGTCCCTCAGGTTTTAGTAGGTATTACAATATATTATTTAAATGTGCATTACTACTAAATTTAAATTTTTATTTTGTTCCTTTCCTGTGAATACCAACATCTTAAAAGAGCATTTGACAAATACGCGCCCTTATAAACGACACTTTATTAAAGAAAGAAATAACAAAGTTATTACCTACATGTTCAATTGGTTGAAATATATAAAATTAGAAATTTCTAAAACTAAAGGTGAAACTGCACTAGGCGGTAGCATCACTGCGCGGCACGTCACGGCCATTCATTCTTTATATGAAACTGTACGGGGCATACCGTTTCAGTTCCAGTTCATATTCAGTTCCGCCTCCGTTCAGTTGCGGTATGCCCATACAGTTTTATATAAAGATTGAAAGGCTGCGACGTGCCGTGCCGTGCCAGGCAGTTCAGTTCCGCCTGGTATATTATACCTCATACAGTTTAATATAAAGAATGAATGGCCGCGACGTGCCGTGCCGTGCCGCGCAGTTCAGTTCCGCCTAGTGCGGTATTCCCCATAGAGTTTCATATAAAGAATGAATGGCCGCGACGTGCCGTGCCGTGCCACGCAGTTCAATTCCGCCTAGTGCGGCATGCCCATACAGTTTTATATAAAGATTGAATGGCCGTGACGTGCCGTGCCGTGCCGCGCAGTTCAGTTCCGCCTAGTGCAGTTTAACCTTTAAATTACGAACAACTTTAACAAAAAAAAACTATTTTTTTATCTTAGCACGATAAAGTTTCTGCACTGTGATGGTAAGCACAGTGTATTCTAAAACACCGGTGACAACCGACAGAAGTACAGTCCTCAGCAACGTTTTAAGGACTCCACATTTTAGGAAGGAACACACTGGCCGGGAGATGATCCCACAGCTTCACAGTAGGAAAGACACAGCACTTTGTGAAAGTAAATACCTACAGAAATATCACCGTTTAGGGTAATTCTAAACAGAATCAATTTAAGTTCCATAAATCCCAGAAACACACAAGAAATGCTAACAAACACAGAGAGGCTGAGAATCAAACTTGTGCCCTAAAACATAACAATAACTAATTACCGTTGGGACTAACACGCTAATTCTAATGTATTTTATGAAAAACAAAACAATAGTTATTATTCTACATGAATTTGCTTTAAACGATTTAATGCATCCTATCAGAGAGGAGTATAAATGATCAATAAATGTCATGCAACAACAGCATGAATATGGATGAGGAGTACAACACGATATGCGCCGTTGATTGATAGGACTGTGTGAAATTGAAACGCGTGTACTCGATCGAGTAAATCAATTTTGTATCCCCGCCTAATGGACAGTTGATATTAATGACATATCCGTAACAGAGTTAAAATGTTGAAAAGCCTGTTTGTGTCATACGATGCGAATTGTGATCGAAGCGATTATTTTAAACAATGATGTCTCAGTAGTATCGTGTACGAACACCGTGTCGATCGACATCAAATCGAAACTCTAAAATGAATCTGACCTTTCGGTAAAGGAAAACATTATGATGAAAGCATTGCATTTGCTAATGCCCGCTTAGCTAGCTACCACCCTGAAGTTGAAAATCTGTCGCCAAGCACCTACAGGTGTATTCCGGCAGCTGCATTTGAGAGTCAGTTTCCCCATTACTTTTAGCTTGTTACCATCTTGGGCCACATCATAACTTAACATGAGGTAAGATTGTGGCCATATCGCTAAACCTATAAACGATACAAAAAAGAATTCCTATAATGAATTTAAGCTTTCAGTGAAGGAAAATATCGTGTTGCAATTTTTAATTCTTGCTTTGTTAGCCACCACCTTCTAGTTAAAAATCTACCGGCAAGACTTATAGGTGTATTCTGGCAGTTACACTTGACAGCCAGGTCCCCCACTACGATTAGCGTGTTACCATCTTGGACCACATCCTCGCTTAACATCAGGTGAAGTTGTGGTAATAACGTTAAATGAATAAAAATTTGTCTATGTGATCAGCTCGGTTCGATTAACATTTTAGTAAGTTCTTGGATAAAATTTTAGTATGCAATACTTACGTATATTGAAGGCATGGTAGATTTCATCTCATAATCAAATATAATATAATACATGTTACGAGTACATTGTTTATTATCATTTTGTTCATTATTTCGACGTGTGAATTGATTTTTATGTTTCTTTTTGCCTTTGATGTTATTTTTTTTGTCAAAATGTATTCCGGCATAAGTTCAGTTTCGCTTGTTTATTTATTTATTCATAAATATATGTAAGTATTTAGTGGATAACGTTATGACATTGCTAAAGTTTTCACAATTTGGCACACTGTATGTGTGATTATATTCGTGAAAAAGACATTATAATTTACTCGAAATGTAGGATATATAATGCGAACAAGCGTCTTTTACGTCATAAACGATAAAAATAAATTGGATGGATATTCATTATTTGCTTTTAAATTGAGTAATATTTCAGTTATCGCAAGAATTATTATTATATTATTGCATAGCTTTGTTGGTAGCTTTTGATAGTGATGACCTTAATCCAATATCAAAATTTCGATACCGGATAAAGCGTTTGTTGTGAAATTTTTCTATTCAAATAATTTCCGAACCAAACAAAATGTCAAAATGGTAGAACAATGTAACAGTATTGAGTACATACAAAATTGAAACGACATACAATCCATCAACGGTATTCAAGTTTTGTTTTGTATTCATAAAACAATTTTGTCGGTTTATAGATTTATGAAAACGGTACGGATGTTTTTTGTTAAAATACGATACGAAGTACGAGTACAATACGAGAGTATCTTGAGGATTTTAGTACGTATTTCACGGATCTCAACTCATAAAATAAAGGTTCGTTCATAAGAAATAAGAAAATCAAATTAAAAAGTGTTTGATGTTACAATCGAAAGCTCAATTTTTTTTTATGATCCAAGACATATGATCGTAAATTTAATATATACGCTTTATGTGATATAACCAGACTTCAAATAAAAGGAGTAGTATTCAACGTCATTCTTTCTGTACCTTTTTCGATATCATAAGACTTATAAGGCAAATAAATTGCAGAATGTTGAAACAATCGTTAATAAAAAACAACTATGTTTGCATGTTTTTCTTTGTCATCAAACAAGGATGTCATTTTCTTTATATTTCCCACAATACAGTTGATCCACAATTTCTTAACCCTATATTGTGTAATACAGGTGGCATTTTACATAATAAAGCTTGGTTACTGTATACAACTGAAGTGGATTGAAAATAATAACATGGACCATGAATTATGAGATACCACAAAAACTCCATAAAGTTCTAATAAAGAAGTCACCATCTTGTTAGGATACTGAAATCATCATAAGACAGGACACTATATTCACTCGATAATGACAGTAATGGTCTTCAATGAGGAGGGCTGGTTGCCAAGTTAGGAAGAAGAAGAGCGTCTTATATGATAACGTATTACGTAGGTGCTTGGCAATTATGTTGTGTTTTAAAACCGTGACCTTGGAGAAAGTATATTTAGCTTCTGCTAGAACTAGCAGTACCTAGTTATTGAGGGATTTGCGTATTGGTCACTTGTATATCAGACAAACGATTGACAATTTTATAACGTCTGGTGAGCCCTAATTGTAGATTACACCTCTATTTATAAACTCATGATACTCGCGTAAAAAAAAATAGGTTACACTTATATCAGATAAAAACATCATTTTCCAATGTGTAGTGAGCCCTACGTACCTTGATGGTTGATTATGTTCTTTGTAACGTTATTTAATTCATTGGGAGATGAGAGAATTGAAGGTAAAAAGGGAACCGGGCTGGTTACTTTTGCCGCCAAACTGACAACCTTTGGGATAAACATTTTGAGTAGGGTTCGTACATTTTCGTAAAAGTATTGTTTATTGGACATATCGTATAAAGATGATATGTGTATATCGACCGGCAGAGATCGGATGTACATATCTGAAGATCGTGCACCCGTCAGAATTTTACGTCTTGAACGTAAAATGACAAGGTGCATGACTTTGACGACCATTCGACTGGTATCGTTTACAAAGTATATATCATAAGTTGCGCTGTATAATCAACTATGTTTATAATGTGAACGTTGCTTATGAATAAATAATGCGTAATAAATAAGAAATAATAGGATCCCTTCAAGTTGTATAGCCATGTCTTCAACACATTTGCCCCAGGCCTTAATCCTGGCTTTATATTATTCTGTGACATGTCTTCTTCAACAGAAAAATGTTCTCGATATTACAAACGATTTTAGACCTTTCTGTTTAATGTTAAAGTTTTTATTTGTATCGTGAGAAATTATATTAGTTTTGTAAGTTTTGTACCGTCACGGCGAATCAATTCATCAGCGGATAATGATTGATCACATTGAGTAGACTGATAGATGGTTTTACATTTAGCTCAGGATATTCCATTCGTCCCTTACTCCATTTCAAGGTTAAGATCGAACGATTCGTGTCCAATGCAGCGAACTACCCTAACATTCTATATAGTACGCACACCTTAAGCTTTCGTCGGACTACTCAATTTAATCAGAAGTAAACATTTCAAAGTTATCTTTCAACTATCTATATAAATAAAAATTAAATGCTAAGGGTAAGCGCATGATTTAAGAACGGCTCGATTGATTCGGCTAATTCTTTTTAAAATGCTAGTAATAACCGAAATAAGGTTTTAGGGAAGGAAGAAATTTAAAATTTACCCGGAAAATTCGGGATTTTTTTCAAATTTTAATATTACTTTTTTCTATTGAATTGTTTTATGAACTCATGACAATATAATTCACCATTCCAATGATGGATATACGTTATACTTATTCTGTTTTGTATTTATGTAGGTCCTGAAAAAGTATTCAGATGAAAAAAACTGTATTTTTGGCGGAAATGCGGGCGGTGTTTAGTCCATACAAACGTATTCCTCTGTTTTATGAACTAAATAGTACTAAAGTAAATATTTTTATAACATACAATTTGTATCTACCATGCTCTTATGTTTCGATTTTTATACATAAATTAATTACTTATTATTGTCAGGGCGACCAAACTACGCTGGGTGTCTTGCAAAAAACATATTTAGGGGAAACTTGGGAAGTAAAAATTATTTAAATACAAAACTTCATTTAAATTATTAGAGTTGTCCCCGAGAAAACAATCACATACTTATATAATATTCTATGTAGTGAACAATCAAATTATAAATTTTCAAGTACATTATTTTACCGATTGCTGGCGAGAAATATATTCATTCATTCATTTGTTTTGTGGGATTCGTTATTTTTTGAACCAATAAAATTTACTTTAATTTATCATTCAATTATAATTTACTTAATATTCCATAAGTATTTATACTACCTAATTCATTTGTTTAAAGAAGTTCTTATTATTTATGCTTGGTCGCAATTTGGAATAAGAACTTGGGTAGCAAAGAACGCCAGTTCGTTTATGTCAACGCGCATATCTTGCATTTTATAATGCATTCCAGTAATTCAAGGTGAAAAAAGGTAAAGGTATTTTTTTATAAATTGTTGTTTGACATTGTAGAAGATATCAAAAGTCTCATAGACTCTCATATCGAGGTACATACGCGAGACAAGATAGTCAAATATCAAACGTCGCAAAGCTGTTTTATGTTGTTGTTGTAAATGTTTTGCTCTTTTTATTTAAAATTATAGTTGAAGTTACTAGAAATGTTGTAAATCATAAAATTATCTACATATTCGGTCTTAGGCGACATTTTATACAATTAACCGTTTTCGAGATAGAGCTAACGCAAAAAGTTTGAGTTTGTTGTCCAGCTTGAGCTTGTTGCCCTGTTTTCGCTGCTGAGTGCGCTTCAGCGTTCGCTTCCAAGCCCGGTGAAGCTGTAAAAGCCTACTTAGGCGTCAGGGCCATTAAGACTAAAGTTGAAACCGCACTAGGCGGAAGTGCTACTGCGCAGCACGGCACGGCACGTCGCTCGCGGCCATTCATTATTTATATCAAACTGTATGGGGCATACCACAGAGTACTTTATTACTACTGAGAGGGCATACCGCACTACGTGCCGTGCCATGCCGCAAAGTGCCGCTGTCTACGCGTAGTGCGGGATTCTACTTCAGAGGTCATTTTAAACTTTAATGTAATACTTTAATTAATTCATTACATAATTTGTATGCTTCTTAATTAATAAAACTAGATCAACGTTATCTAAAATTAAAATATTATAATCCATGTCATGTGTAGTTTCTTGACTGTGCCCTATATTTCTGAAGATGGTCATATTCGTGCTGCTAAACGTAAGCACCAGAATGTAGATATATTATTAAATAATAAACTTAATAGATCTTAGTGATCTTTGCTTAAAGTAAATTAAAACAATACCTTAACCTGTCGTAATAAATGTATTCATAAAATTATAAAAAAATACCTAAGTTTTCAAACTACAGTCTACTTTCAACATTTCTTCTTTATACAACTTTCCAAACTTCCTGAACTACCGAATTTCATCGGTGATAACTCTGGACTCGGCTTTTTGTCTAGTCCTGATATTAACCTTTTTAATTTTGCTATAGCCTTTGCTGGATGCAAACCCTTGGGACAGTCTAAAGAGCAGTTCATGATTGTGTGACAACGGAAAGCTTTGAAGTCGTCACGTAAGTCGTATAGTCTTTGCTCTGTATCCTCATCCCGTGAATCGATCACCCATCTATATGCGTGAAGTAAACTTGCTGGGCCAAGGAATCTCCTCCCGTTCCACCAATAGCTGGGGCAAGCGGTCGCACAGCACGAGCAGAGGACGCATTCGTATAATCCTACCATTTTATCACTGTCTTTTATACTTTGCGCGTATTGGTTCCCACCTAAAGGTATTTCATTCTTCCTTACTAAATAAGGACGTATGCTGTTATAACCGTTGAAGAAATGGGTCATGTCGACGACCAAATCTCTTATTACGTACATGTGTGGCAAAGGATGGATGGTGATTGTTTTATCCGGTGGGATTTCGGTTATGCAAGAGAGGCGGTTCCTTCCCTGGACATTGATGGCGCAAGAGCCGCAAATACCTTCACGGCAAGATCTCCGAAATGTGAGAGTCGGGTCCATGTCTTTAATTTTAATCAGGGCATCGAGTACCATTTTACCACAAGTGCTTACGTCAAGCTCATAAGTCTGTATTTTTGGTTTTTCTTTGGTAAGTATACCTGCATAGCGATATATTTTAAATACCCGTCGAGGATCGACGTCTTTTTTTTGTGCTAGCTTCTTTGTATCTTTGGCACACGCATTCGAACTGTATCTTTTAGAAAAAATCACACTTGTTTTCCTACCAATTCGATTTACGAGTAACCGGGACATAATCAACAATAGACTCGTGAGGAAGGTGTTCCAAGTGAACATGAAAAATAAAATAAATATGACAGTTGAAGGGAACTGGTGAAAAAAAATAGATGGCTAAAAGTGACACTGACATGTGTTGCAAAAAGTGTTTTGTGAAAGTATTTATGTAATTTTTGCTGCTAATATTTAATTAGATCTTTTTATCGACGACTGCCCATGAAATTTGTATTACCGACGGTCGCCATTGTTTGTGGACTGAACCGTATTTACCATCAGGTGCCGTACAATAATTTGGCAGAGCTAGTAGAAAAAAACAATGACCAGTTCTGCGACGCTCGCATTCAGCGGCTTCCTGCAACATTTACTTTCTAATAATGGTCCACCACGATCCACCTTGTGGGTGGTCTCTCCACGCTTTGTCTTCCGAAACGCGGTCGTCACTCGAGACTCTAGCATCATGAGCTGAGCCCTTCTACAAGCTAAATGCCTCTCCTACTTCCACTTAAGTCTACCAATTCTTAGGATGATGTCGGGGACTTAGGAATTTGTGTGTATCTCCACATTTTCGATTCGATCACGCAAATAAACTCGGAGCACAGTCCTCTCCGTTACCCTATGAGTAACCTTGAGTCTTGAGTTACCACGTCTCAAGTTAAAATATCACTGCACATATTTATAGACGTGATTAAATTTGATAAAAGTTTCCCTAAATAGTACGAGGTCAACAGAAAGGTACATCAGATCTCTACGTGATAATTAATTCCTTTGTTAATAACCCAGTCAAATATTGTGGAATGCTTAATCGTTCGTGTGATTGCTTTGCAAACTACACTTTATAACAAAGTGAAGTTGGTTCCTCACCGGTTTTTTATTAATAATTGACTGACCGTTGTTTACTTGGTAACTTGATTCAAATACATTTATTTTGTAGGATATTCATGCTATGTTTATAAATAACTAGAGGTGGCCCGCGGCTCTGCACGCGATTATTACGCAGTTATTATTTTCATCTCGCAATTTTATTTTTACTAATATAATGAGAGTTCTTATTGCCTATCAATAGGGGAACGACATGTATTTTTCTTGTACAAAATTTTATTAATTTCACTAAGAATTAATATACATTTAATTATTATTATTTTACGTTTTCTAAATGTAGACACTATTGAAAATTCTTATTACTTTGACGAAGGACATAAGCATCCTGTGTATAAATTTTCATAAAAACAGGTCAAACGGTTTTTGAGTTATACAAACAGACAGATAGACAAAACAAATTTTAATGCCATAATCTTGATCATTGTCCTTATATAAGATGTCTATCAGAAATTAGAAAAAAAAACATATACCGGCGGAACTACAGATTTATTAATATAGATTATTTATGCTAAAGTATATATAACTGGCTGGTGCCCGCGACTTTGTACTGCTGAAAATGCTTTGAATTTTTCACGGAAACTATCTTATCTGAATTAAAAGTGAGCTGTCTTGTTATTTTATCATTACTTTAAAAGTGTAATGATATTTTTGTATTGTGTGTAACAATGTTCCTAGTAGTTGTGCCAATTCTTAAATATACCTTATTTATGTATTTCGCGTCCAATTAATATCATAAATATTAATTCCATTCGAAAGAAAAACTAATCTTGTTTGATGTCGTTTCAATAAAATAATGAATTAATATGGATGGTAGAAGCAAACGCATTTTATTCAGGTTAGTAATAAAAATATATGCATGAGTGTAAAAACTATATATTCTATTTATCTTTTGAATAAATTATTTTTTGAGTTCTTTCAATAATAAATGTCTTTAAATCGAATACCAGGACCAGTTCGGAAAACAAGCCTGTCGACGACAAGAAATGGGTTATATAATACACTGGTAAAAAGTAATTTCGAACCCAACGCTTATTATTCATGTAACAATACTCTAAAAATAATAATCCATCATACTTTCGTTTTAAGCAGACTACGAGTAGAATTGATCGTGTCGGGTTCATCATTAAACCAGATTAATGATCTGTCTTAATATTACGCAAGATTCCACTAAAATTAAACACTGGCTGTTTGTAAAACGAAGGAGCCACATAATTAAGCATAGGTACAGTCAGGGTTACCAAATATGCTATGTATTATTTATGTATTTCATATTATAGGTATATTTTCCAAAATATTCTAAAGGGTGTTTTTAGAGGTTTGGTATTAAATTTTCATCACTATTTTTAGTGTGTGCTTAACATGTTTTACACTAAATAGATGGCTAGACATAGCTACAAATTGTACAAAATTTATTTCGAAAATCATGGTTTAGTTCGTCAAACTTTCCGTGCTCTTCGTTCATTTTAAGTTCGAAATAGTAGTCCATACGAGTCTGTTATTTGCGAAGAGCTTTGATTCCAAGAAGATGGTGTAACATGTCACACAGTTCATGACACCATCAATTTATTTTGAAAATCTTTCGATGAACGTATAGTCTCGCGTAGGGAATCTGTCAACTGGCGTCCATGAACACCTATTGATTGTTTTATCTAGGAGTACGTAAAGTCGCTAGTCTACGCCTGTAAATCCCAGATGTTAGACCACTTGAAGTCAACATTTGCTGCTTACTGTAAGGCCCCAGCTAATCTAATATAGAATTTCCCAGAATGTTTAAGCCGCGTTGCCTATATGCCCAAAATCATATGTAAACTGTAAGGAAATAATTATTGAAGGAAATAATTAATGAAGCTACCATTGTTATTATAAATATTTTATGTATTTAATTTTAATGTTATATACTTGTAAGAAGCATACTTTATAAAAGTATAAAGTATATAAAAATACAAAGAATACTAATTCTTATCGTGTTAGTTTTTGAGAATTGGTCCGAAGCTTTTTTTTCTATCGTAGCATCGTAAAATGACCGCACAATCTGATGATAAGCCCAACACAATTAAAATTAAAAACGGTAACGGTCATCAAGAGATCGACATTTCATCGCTGGTCACCACTGTTGTAATGGACCCGATGTTATAAGAAAGAAGGAATACACTGTGTCACAGCTTCACGTTACGGCAAAAGTATGACGTTGCGTACATTTTTGTTCGAGCCGAGATGGAGGCTACTGTAAAACTGCATGTCTCCGAAGACCAGCACGTCTAGTTCTGTCATTATTATTATACCTACCAAAAGAAAACTAGTATCAATATAATCTGAAACAGATCTAGAACTAGTTTCTGGAATTTAGATACGTAGATTTCCTATTACTTCACACGACTTGTTATAGTATAAAATAAAAAATAAAAAACAATAACGCCTTTTCCACTAATTTTATAATTCCCATTGCTTTGCTACGAGACATTAATAATATACTTTATAGAATACAGCGCATGATTTTGTAAACACATACGGCAAGACGAACCGTGTGATATTCGCGTTTATTCCAAACTAGCTGTGCCCGCGGCTCCGCTCGCGTGGATCCTGCTGACTTCGCTCCCAGCCACGGCGGTCACCCACCAGTTATTTTAAAGACAAAAATGCTTAATGTCCTTAGAAGATGTACACATACGCTGTCACAATTTTTTTTGTAGGTCTTTTTTAGATCTACGGTTATATAAAACATTAATTTGATATATCTTTTATGGTTTACTCAGCATGGTTTATTTTCTGCATTGATTCACCATTATTGTCACTGCTTATTTTGTATGTACTTTATCTAATAAAATATACCCTATAACCTGGCCAGATAACAAAGCTATAAATTAAAAAAATACGTGTAGATCGGATAAGTGGTTTTCTCGTGAAAAGAACATAAACGGATAGACGGACAGAGAGCCACTGAGTTTTATAATATGTATAGGTATACTTTCGCGTCAGTGTGTGATATGCCTAATAAATTATAAACAAGAGCTAAAACATCAACCTTCAGGTTTTTTCTTGAAATTCACTCCTAATCACTTAACATATCAGGTCCCTTGTCGTTATCAAACAAACTCTCATCAATCATTGCTTTTATAAAACACGATTCATCCTCCGCCCTTTCGTGATAAAATATTTCCTTATACAACTAAGCGAAAATCAACTAAAGCGTTTGATCGTAAGGTTGATTTTACCTTGTACGGTGTTTTAATGGTGTTTATCATTATAAAAATCCTTAGTAAAATGATTATCGAATGCTTTAATGATTCACGATAAACAAGTGTCCCGTATTTTCGTAATCGAACTGTTTTGCTTTTATTAATGTGTAGAGTAGGCTTTTGATGATTATTTTTTTGCAATATTTGCAATTTAATTTTTTGCTCTTAGATTCTTTCGCGAGCTCCCCTTCGAAAATCCGACAGTTATTAAACAAATTTTTGGGCAACAAGCAACAAAATTAACTTTTATAATTTCACAAATCAACATTCCATATAAAATTATTTAACAAACTTTACATCTCGTATATTAATTCTTTCATATATTGTCATTTCACAACAACATTTCAACTAAAAGTTCCAAGATCAGCTAAGAGCAAGAATATGTATGTATATGTTTTCAGCTATATAGTAACTAAAGACATGACGAATCATAGATTGTGTATATAGTGTAGATTCTTAACTCATAATGGTTCTTTGTTGTCTGTTTTTAGACTGTAGTGTACTTACAAAAAAAGAGACCGTGTTGTTTTTGTGGCAACTACGGCGAGCCTAAGGATCTATTATAAGTTATCGCTATAATACCTACTTCCTCACGCGTCTTCTACAGGACCCAAGAAGCAAGGAGCACGCTCGCCTGAATATGGTTTGTCATTTTTATACTTTTGGTTGGAGTCAGAAGACTTATAGATATTGTCAAAATTGTGCATCATAATTAAATATTAGAAAATAATAAGGCGAATTTTGTAGGCTACTGTAAATAACCTTTAAAAGGACTACTAAGGTATAGTAGTTGTTGTTCTCATAGAGTAAAAATACCAAAATGCACCTACCTATAGCGATATAAAATAAAATTTTCTGTGAATTTCTGACTTACAAAATTAATTATAAACTTTATATTTTAACATCGTGTTGTGATATCCGGTATAAAGCTCTGAGAAGTGCCGTTAAGATAAAAGATTAGTCGATTTATGAGACGTTGGGCGGGTCAAGACGCATCGCGACGGAAGGTTCGGCCGTAGAGAGCAGCTATAGAAGCAGATGTTGCCTCTTTAAACTGCTGTCTTTGTGAGAGGCGGTCGCGTTGGTCATTATTGTAAATTATGTTATTAATTTTCATGAAATTAACAGAAACCCGTTGCCGGAAAAAACACATTTCAGAAATCTATATTTACTAAACCATTTCTCTGTATGTCTGTCCGTTTATGTTCTTTCACGCGAGAACCACTTTACATGGGTTTTTTAAATTCTGTTATCCGACTAGGCTTTAGGATATATTTTGTTAGATAAAGAAAATTTTGAAATAAGTAGTGACGATAATGATGAACAAAAAAGGTGTTTATGGGACGTTTATATGGCTTACGCTGAGTAAACCATAAGAGATATATAAAATCAATGTAGTACATAATTGTAGATCTCAAAAAACCCACAAAAAAGTCACCGACAGGATTTATCTATCTTCTAAGGATCGCCCATAACAAGCATTTTTATCTTTAAAATAACCAGCGGGCGACGGCCTTGGGTTGGAGTGAAGGCAGCAAGATCACTGCGTGCGCTCGACGTTCGGCATTCTGTAGTAAAAGCGAGCGGAGCCATAAGTATTTATAACTGAGACGTTTAAGAGAAAGAGGAAAAACTACATGTATTTTTATACTCTTATGATAATGTATAGTAACTTTACATCTATATGTCAAATCTGGGAATTCTAATTGACCAACGTGTACAGTCGATATATAAAAATAAATGTTTCTTTGTTCGTTTGTCTCCTATGTGTTCCTAAACAATTTATTCGATCGCGATTAACCTTTGGTGCGAGTCGTTCTGTGCATACCTGCGAAGGTTCGGTATTAGTACAATCAGTTTACAATAAGTGGCGCGCGTGTAGTTTCGTTTTAATCTAGTTTAACATAAAATTCTTATAAATGTTATGATTTTATGTAGTTTACAATTAATGAGGAGAGAGAAATGGAGTTATAGTTTTATCTTTATTTAATAATAATAATGTAAATGACCCACTGTTGCACAAAGGCATCTTTTCGAATTAAGGCATGGGCTTAATTATCACTCTAGCTCACGGCACATTGCTGGTATCAAGCGCCTAGAAATTTATAGTTCCTTATTTTAACCTCTACACTATGGTTCTCAGAGAGAGAACATTTTAATGTTAATATTTTGCAATTAATCTATCTGAAGTGATTCTCCTTTTTAACTCACTGGATGTTTTAAGATTTTCTAAACTGTTACAAACATTTGTAATTTTCATTAAGTGCTACATTCAGTAAAATCGTATCGGGAACGGATGATTTGTTTATGGTTCCAATTTTTTTTTTGTTGTTTGATGGGTACCATTGTTTTTCATTTTGGCGCGAAGTTTGAGTTACATCTGTCATTTAGATTAAATGCAGTGCTGTTTTTAGTTAGATCATATCTAGTGTGTATTGCGAACTTCATAAAGGACAAAAACATCGAATAAACAGTTTGTCTTAAATTTTGCATCGGCAATGGAATTTCGTGTTAGGAGACATTGAAAATATTACAAAAGGCTTCGGTGAACGACTTTATTAAAAACACGTTTTATGAGTGGTACAAGGCATTCAAAAGCGGTCGAGATATGCTGGAACATTTGCCTCGCCCTGGTAGGCCATCAACGTCTTCTACTAAAGTTAACATCGCAAAAGTGAAGGAAACAGTGACTGGAAATTCTCAATCAAGTTTGAGAGACATAGCCGCTGAACTTCTTGTGTCTCACGAGTCGATTCGTATCATTTTAAATAATCACTTTGGTATAAACATGTTGCCACTCGGCTAGTCCCAAAAGACCCGAATTTTCTCCAAAAACACAATGGTATAAGATTCGCTGAGGAGATGCTAAAACGAGTCAATTCCGACCTAACATTAATGAAACGCAATGTTACTTGTAACGAGACGTGTGGTTACGAGTTTGACATGCAAACTAGTCATCAATCTTTGGAGTGGCGCCTTCCAACTGAATCGAAATCGAAAAGACCACGCCAAGTCGATCAAAAGTCAAAGTCATATTTCTTTGACTATCGCAGTGTTGTACACTCGGAATTCTTACCGGAAGGTCAAACAGTAAATAAAGTAAATTATTTGAGCGTTATGCGGCATTTGAGAGAGCAAATTCGGCGAAAAAGGCCAGATCTGTGGAAAGATAATTCTTGGATTTTGCACCACGATAATGCGCCTTCGCACAAGGCCATCATTGTGAACGAATTTTTGACCAAAAACTTAACAAATACCATCGAGCAACCACCTTATTCACCCGATATGGCAACAGCCGACTTTTTCTTTTCCTAAACTCAAATTACCACTTCATGCATCCATTTTCATTCGGTAGAAGACATAAAGGAGAATTTACGACGAGAACTAAACTCAATTCCGGAAAAAGCGTTAAAAAATGTTTTGATGATTGGATTATTCGTTGGCATAAGTGTATCGTTTCTGAAGAAGCATACTTTGAAGGCGATAAAATAAATTTGGATGAATAAGTAACATTTTGTGTATTATTGATCTTTCACCGGTACTTTTTTTACAGAGTAGTATGTTCTTTTGTGGAATCCATCCGTCCATTCAGCCAAAACACGTCTAGTGCTGGACATAGGCCTCCCCAAACATCGCCGCGAAGATCTCGCAATCTTTTCTAGGTCGTCGGTCCACCTTGTGGCGGGTCTGCCTACGCTGCGTCTTCCGGTCCATCCGTTTTACGAAAGATGTGTACCACCCACTGCCAATTAAGTCTAGCAATTCTAAAACTATGTCGGTGACTGTTGTTCTTCTCTTGTGGAATAAATTTCTTTAAACCGAAGTAGTAAATGCCTGCAGACATTTGATCGACAAGCCCACATTACAGACATTAATTTTGATACTTATTGGAAAATCATATGATTATAATTTCTGGAACATTCCATTAAGAAATGATGGATATCGTCAATCTTACCACACTCGTTGAAATATGGTGATTCAATTTCATGAGATATTCATATTTCCTTGATGGAATAGAGCAGTAATCTTTTCCCGCTTATACTAGCTGTGCTCGCGACTCCGCTCGCGTGGACTAGAGAATGCCGTTGGTCAAGCGCATGTGCGAATCGTGCTACCCCCGCTTAAAAGCCGGAAGATAAAATGCTTGTTGAGAGTGATCCTTAGAGGATAGATATATGCAATCACTAACATTTTATACGTCTTTTTAAGAGCTAATAATATGTGAAACATTAATTTGACATATCTCGTATGATTTACTCAACGTAGGCCATTTACGCGTCCCAAATGCGTCTTTTTTTCGAATTGATTCAACATAATCGTCACTGCTTATTTCGTATGTTACTTTAGCTAAGAAAATATATGCTATGTCTTGGCCAGATAACATAGCTATAAATTAAAATAAAAAACATGTATAGTTGAGAAGTTGAGTTTTATGATATGTATAGAAGATGTTGTATTGTAACTCATAATGATGAGTAGTATAATATAATGGTTAGTTTTATCTAAATTTGAAATTGCTCTTTTCTTGTGAATTAGACTGCATTAATTCTACATATTGTGTCCTGCAGTAGCCTTTGATCGTGCAATACAGTCCTCTCTCGACTTCCGTGTATATGATAAAATCAAAATTCAATTTTGTTCCGAACTCGAGGATATTGATAGGTTTTTATATGGGAATTTCAGATATTTGCTTAATATTTTTCCATCCTTTTGTGCATTACAAAGTTCTATGGACTTTTCTTTAAGGTTCCAATCGGCAACATCTCTGCAAGCATTTTATTTTTAACGCCTTTCAAAAACTCTTTCTAAGTGCTCAGACTGCTCACCTACGTTGTATAAGGAACACGTGTGCAAAACTTCATACGTTTACAGTCATCGGTTTAAGCTGTGTGTTTTCTGTTGTCAGTTCGATTTTTTTATTAAGTAGATTAATTAAGATTTTTGGTGGAATCTTGATCAGTCATTGAATGGTTTTTATTTTAATTTATACTCTTACTAGGTTCTGCCCGCGACTTCTTCGTGGACTTCAGAATTAGATGTCTACAGGGATAAAAACTATCTAGTGGGCTAATCCAGTTTATAAGCTATCTGGGGTACTATGTCTGGAATCTCCCTGTGGTGTGCCCCGGGCAATGTCAGTCCTTAGGACTGGCGGCTAATATCAGACCGACGGCGTCCCTCCCCTATACCTCTCTGCTTATCAGAGGAGATATGGGATGGGGCAAAAAAAGGCTTCATTGCCCATCCCTTTTTGGACGGTACTTGTCTTTGACGGTTAAGGAAGAAAACCTCCATAAAAAGTTGAGAGGACAGAACTTCTTTAAAAAATAAATGTCGGCAGTGGACAAAACCACTTAAAAAAATCACGATTGTACGACGGCGGTGGAAAAAGCACCTAAAAAAATTAAGGACCGGCAGTGGTGAAAAATCGCCGAGGAAGACAACATACAAGAATCGAGGCGTTAGACCTTGTATCTAATGCAAATATTGTAATATTAACTTTTTATATATTACTCTGTCAAAATAGTACCGGGAAAAGGTCAATAATACACCAAATGTTAGTTATTCATCCAAATTTATTTTATCGCCTTCAAGGTATGCTCCTTTAGAAACGATATACTTACGCCAACGAATAATGCAATCAACAAAACATTTTTTAAACGCTTTTCCGGAATTGAGTTTATTTCTCGTCGCGAATTCTCCTTTATGTCTTTAACCGAATGAAAACGGGTGCCACGAAGTGGTATTTTGAGTTTAGGAAAAAGAAAGAAGGCGGCCGGAGTCATATCTGATGAATAAGGGGGTTGCTTGATGATATTTATTGAGTTTTTGGCACAGCCATGTGCGAAGGCGCATTATCGTGGTGAAATATCAAAGAATATTTTTTTCACAAATCGGGTTTTTTTCGTCGATTTTGCTCTCATAAACGCCGCATAACGCTCAAATAATATACTTTGTTTACCGTTTGACCTTCCGGTAAGAATGTCGAGTGCACAACACTGCGACAGGCAAAGAAAACAGTCAACATGTCTTTGATTTTTGATCGAATCTGGCGAGGTTTTTTCGGTTTCGGTTCAGTTGAAAAGCGCTACTCCGAAGTTTGTTGACTCGTTAGTACATGTTAAACTCGTAAACTGACTCTCGTCACCAGTAATGTTGGGTTGGAATTGATTCGTTCTAGCATGTCCTCCGCGACTCTTATGCGATTGAGTTTTTGGAGAAAATTCTTGGCTTTCGGGTCTAGCCGAGCAGCAACATGTTTCATACCCAAGCGATTATTTAAAATAATACGGATCAACTCGTGAGACAGAAAATTCAGCGGCTATCTCTCTCAAACTTGAATAAGGATTTTCAGTCAAAATTTCCTTCACTTTTGCGATGTTAACTTCCGTTGAAGACGTTGATGGCCTACCAAAGGCAAGGCAAATGTTCCAGCATATCACTTTGTACCACTCATAAGCACGTGTTTTTGATAAAATCGATTCACCGTAATTGCGGTTTTATAGGTTTATAAATGGTATTCCATCAGTTGCTTAAGCTACAATAACGCTGTATGATCGCCGGTCACGTACCGAACCAAGTTGATACGAGTAAATTATTACGTTAAACTTTAGTTTTTTTAGGCTTTAGCCTTCTGTAACTTTTTCAGTGTCTCCGAACACGAAATTCCATTGGCGATGTAAAATTTAAAACAAACTCTTTGTTCGATGTTTTTGTCCATTATGAAATTCGCAATACACATTAGATATGGTCTAACTATAAACAGCACTATATTTAATCCTAATGACGGATTCAACTTAATCTCTGCGCCAAATTAAATTACAGTTGTGCCAATCTAACAATAAAAAAAACAACTGAATTTGGAACCATAAACAAATCATCCATTCCCGATAGTCTTTTGATTGAAGGTATCAATATATCTGCTTCTATAACAATATTTTAGTAAAGCCATAATGCTTTATCCATTTTTCAATAATCAATTACCATAGGTGGTAGGTATACTCGTATACTTTGATATAAATAAACACATATCTCTTGTTGCCCTTTGTCACGGTTTAAATTCTATTCCTATATTGGAGAAACGCTTTCATGTGAATATAGGCTCTACAATAAACTGAACTGACGTCATTATTTCCAATAAAAGGAAAAGTTCCCAGACGATGAAAATATAGATTTCCCTTATTAATATACGTGGTAATAATACGGTTCATTATGAGAGGGAATACACACATACTTTCCGCGTCTGGGAGTTTGTGCGGGGTATATGAATATTATGTTTTATCTTTTAGTATGTTATACACGAATGATGCGTAATCGGGTCATGGGGATGTAGCATCGACGTTCTTGGCCTTAGGATGTTTAAGGTAGTTACATATTACATTAGTTTTTAGCGATTTATCATAAAGTGATTTTTTATCATATTATTTACTGTGTTTATACTCTTTACTTCACATAAATATAAATGTTATAAATATTATCATCAAACTTAAATAAACGTAGCATTTCAGCTATTTACAAACGAAACGGAGTGTCAACACATACAGGTACAGATATAAGAAAAAAATGGATCACGTAAAAAAAAAAACAAAAAGAAATGTAATAGTAATACTGTTCGAAAATCGCTCAGTGTTAAGTCAACAGTAAAAAAATTACGTGTTTTACATTTTAAAATTTTGATATATTATTACTGTATAATAAATACCTCAATGTTTTAAAAGTATATGTTTTTTATATTAAGGACGAACCAAACGCCGTGCTGTCATTAAATATAGAAAAGAGTTAAAGGAACCTGTAAACGTTTACCTGACGGTGTTTCGTGAATTGCGGAAACCACCTATTTTTGCAGCAAATCAGCAGTTCTAATGTGTTCATGTCCAAAGGTCCGTGTGGTTGAGAATAATATGCACTGTCACTCCAACTCGGTCATAAGGAGCAGCAATATATTACTGACTAGCCTCAAATAAGATTCTGGACTTTCTGAGGCTGATTAGACCACATAACATCAGGAGGTTATATAGGTTATAGGTTTTGCGTACATTTCTTACTCATATTTGATATTTTTAACGGTTTAAATACTCGCTAAATCGCTATTAAATTATTACTTTAAACGAGGCCTTAGTAGTCGTGTGTCCTTCGTCGGTAAAATGAATTTTACACATTCAGTAATGTACGATTTGTTTAGTGGATGTACAATATTTTATTGCGAAAAAAGGTTTTGCGTGGGCGTTGGTGCGTCAGCTTTAATCAATGGATTTATTTTGGATTTTTAAATTTGTGAAGAGGATTTCATTCTTAGTTAAAATGAAAGTTACCATATATTTTTAATTAATTTGTCAATATCGTATAATTATAAGATATGTCGTCTCCCATATAGAATTTCAAGTCTTTTTAAACATAATGAATTAAATCAATATACACAATGCTGCGAAAGTTATGATGAATAAAAATTATATAATTTTAGAATTAACTGTGTAAATGCATAAAAATACTAGTATAATACCTTATACAAATATATAAATAAATAAACCTTTGAAATAAAAATTTCCCCCGGTAGGATAATGTAAACAAGATATTTCCAACAATTTTCAATAAAGTCTAGTGGCAGAGGTATTTGGGCGAAGGCAGACGGACCCTTTCATATGTTAATAGTATGGACACAGCCGGGCTTGCCTTGATTGTGGTCGTAGATTACGGTCCTCTGTGCGGTTGTACCTGGCTCGGACAACGTCTGACGAAGGTATTTTGTTCTTTTATATGTCAGGCATGTTATAAAGTTAAGTGCCTACAGTGAATGAAAGTCACTTTTGTTTTTATTGATGTATTACTTTTTATATTTATTTCGTAACAAGGGATAGTTTATCGATCGAAAGTTAAAGTAACAAGGAATTATACCAAATCGTCGACTCAGTGCAGAAGATTTTTTTGCTTTATTTTGAAAACAAAGCTATATTTTAAAGATTTTACTACAAAATGTTACCAATGGTGGATTGAACAAATAAGCACAGAGTCGACGATTTGGTATTATAATAAAATATTCAGGGGTTACTTTCACACAAGGCTTACAAACACGTATTAAGGTGTTCTAGATTGTGTTATTGCAATCAAATGCTAGTAAACATACCTGAGTATATACTATACTATATATACCTGCATATATACCTACCTGCCATATAGAAGCAAAGAAAGCAACATCCTATTTTTTTATTATAGATTTTCATTATTTTTATTACTTCTACTTTTATGGGTACCAGGAATATATTCCACCACTTATTCAAATTTTTTTTATACTAGCTAGGCAAAATGATCGTACAGCAACTGTTACCTTATGGTCTGGTAAGTACCATACAGTTCACAAACAACGGCGATCGTCGGTGACACAAATTTCATCGACAGTCTTCGATGGCATGCCGGCCTACTAACAAGCCTCTTCACGCCTAGTTTGAAGAACTCAATATCATATAAAGGAGGGAACAGCTTGGCTGGGAGACTCTTCCACATCTGCACGATACGGCAAAAGGAACAATTTGCAAACTTCTTTGTTCGTGATGGGCGCTACTGTGTAGCTGTGGCTCCGTAGACCAAACCTCGTGGTTCTATAGTGAAAAGGAGATGGGATAAGGTCAAAAAATTCTTCAGAACATTCACCATCACAAAGATGATAAAACACTCTTAACGATGTAATCTCTCTTCATCGCTGAAGCGGTTTTAAATATTGATCTCTGTATCATTGCAATGCGGACAGCTTATCGCTGTAACCTGTTCAGGGTATCGAGAAAGTATTGGGCTGAACCGTTCCAGAGATACGATCGATATAACCTGCACGGCCGAACTTGAGCTTTATAAAGAAGATACAGCTGGCCGAGCGTGAAAAACCGTCGCACTCTGTTCAGTTACCTGGATGTTTTGGAGTTATGGTTTTTCGACGTCATTATATGGAGCTTTGTAAATATAAGAGTTTTAAAGACGAGCAGTGATGACTCTTGGACACGGACGATGTAGACTACCATATATATGATGAAATCGTGTGTCTTCAATGTGTCGCGTTTTTATATCTGTCAGTGTATATTAAGTTTTCGCCGAGGCATTGATCTCCATGGCTACTGTGAGTTTTAACAGGCACTCATTCTTTGGCGGTTGTCCACTTTCCTTAGACGATTCTTTATTTACAATATCGTAAAGTGCAGTCACTTTTCCGTGGATAAATATAAAAAAGCATTTAATTCGCAGTAATATAGTATGGGCGGATGTCGATAAGTCTCAGTGAATGACGTAATTCACACCCTCACAATACGCGTGGGTGTTTAAAGATGTGTACATGACGGAATGCTCTTGGGATCTTCGTTTAAATAGAACACCGATACGGTTTATTCATCGCTCCACGTCAAATTCAGTCGCTTAATTTTTTTCCATTCAACCTTTTTGCATCGTTCAGTGGGCTTATAGGCTTTTGTCTCATTTAGATAAGAATGCGGATTATCCTTTGTACGAATGGTTTGTTTTATTGATTTGCTATGCAAATGTAGATACTTTTTGCTGGTGACTCAGGACACCGTCACAGATAAACCATGGTTTCTGCGTCTAGTTTTGGCAACAGGTTACAGTCGCCGGTTGCTACTTTTGGACTCTGTTCAGTTTGGTGTTGTCGCCGTAAATATTTACAGTCGTACCACGTCGATGTCGAGGCGATTAGCGTGTGTTACTAATACAATTGTATATTAATGTTACTTGTGTCTTGTCAACATTTAATTTCCATTTGCTTACACCGAATATATTTTCATTGACAATCCGTGTGTGTCAAGTGAAATCAACTGGACACAAACAGTTTCTAAATCTGCGCAAGTAGAGGTTGATTTCACTTTTGTGGTATATAAAAAAAAACACAAACATACGGCCCGCGTAAGCGGCTACCGTATCCTATGGACGCTTGTAATACCATAGGTATCATTAGCGTGTTAACGACCTTGAACCCCTCTAGCCCAAGGAGCTCTGGAGGAAACCCTACTCACCGCAGGAATACAACACTAGGTTATTTTTAGCTGCGTTCTTTTTTCGTTGTTTTTATTGTGAACTTCCGTTTATTTTGTATGAATTTTGTGAACTAATTAACCATTTAATCTATCTGAATATAGTTTCACTCGAAACGCTGTGACACGTTCAATCTTTCTGGATACCTGCTCAACTATACATTAAGAGTGTTCTTATACAAATCTAAGTAGATTTAATTTCTAGTAACATCTATGTAAAATGATTATGTATTTTTTGTTTTCAAAGATATTTCTCATGAATACTTTATCACGTTTTAATGAAATATTAATTCATATTTTTATGATCATAATGTAATAAAACTAGGTTGCATAATACTTTCATTAAAGTGTAGCCGACGTAAAATTCACGGTAAAAATAAAGGTTAGTAAGGATGAGACACTTTTATCGACTTTTACAATTACATCAGCTATCCAATATAACATTAAAATTGAAATTGGTTATATATTGTAAGACGCTGTTTTTATTAAAACAAGTTTATTAAAATGAAAAATTTGCCAAGTGCGTGTCGGGCCACGCACAGCGTAGGATTCTGGACTTGCAGACTTAAGGATTATACATGTTAGACCGACAATATGCAGACTTAAGGCCCGACAGGGGCGCCGGTGTAGCATGAATAAAGGATGACCCGGCTCGTTGTAGGTAGCACGAATTACTTCATACGAAAATATACTATAAATTTTTGACCATGTCCCAGCCGGCTACAGGCCCGGTGTAACATGAATCATCCTTTACAGAAGAGTATTTAAGTAATGTTCAATGAAATTTGTACGAAATTACTTCTCCATATATATTTTATAAGTTGATTGACTATTACTCGTACTTGTAAAGCCTACTTACCTCTCATAGTTTTCCTTTTAACTTTATTATGTATACTACTAACATGATTTTTTCACATATCCAAAAACAACAATTTAGCTGGCAGGGGGTGTAGCTCTGACTCTATCTGATATTTTATTTAAACATTGTGCAATAACATACACACCGACGTTTGCTCTCTCGCTCTGGCTCACACAAAGAGGACAGACCGATAATGTGCGTTAAACGTTTAACGTTTAACGCGTCGGAAGTCGCATAAGAAGTTTCACTTCAAAATGTTTTCACAGACCCACAATATTTTTGAACGACCTATCCATCGAAACCCCATAATATAGGATAAACAAGAAAAAAAAACATTCGCTCTTTATGTGTGGGGAGGTACCCTAAACAATTTATTTTTCAAGATTTCTACAGGTTTCTAGTACTAAGAAACTCTGAGCTAAGCCACGGACAGATAGACGGACATAGCGAAACTATGAGGGTTCCTTATGACTTCGGAACCCTAAAAATGGAGTTTATATGTTTGTATGTCTTCTACATATATATTCGTTTTATTAGTTTTATACGCAGGTCAATGAACTTTTTTTTTATTACAGTTTTTAACGTTTTTATGAAATTAGTCACTTTTAATTGATTGATCCACGTTTACTGTTAAGTTGTCAGCGTGAGTACATCGTTTTTATTCGTTCCGATCTTTCTTTCATTACTGAATTTTAGTAAATTTCATATTTACTTTCATCCGATGGAAAAATGTCTAGGTAAATATTTCCCTTAAAGACAAATAAGACAAAACCTTTCCCGAGGGAGGAAACCAGATTAATCATCAAGCCAGGCCAAGATATACTGAAATCGAATCTAAATCTATACTTTGTTATATATTATTCAACGATACAATGAGGACATTCCTTGAAGTGTTCAGGTTTCCTCAAAATGATTTCCTTCCTCGTCTACCGGTAGTGTCAATAAGTGATTTCAAATAAAAAAAAAAGTGAGTGTCATAATAACCATTCGACCATCACTTGTTTCTTTAATACCCTTTAATATAGTTAGAGTTATATTGTGCAACTTAGTAAGGGTAATTATAATATTCTGCCATAAAAAATCTTCGTAGGAATATATATTACGACAATACAATTTCACAACTAAAGAACATATAAAAGACAATCAAAAGATAGCTAGAATTGAGTATTGATCTACTAAATCTTAAAATTACCTTACAATTGGAATACAATCTCGTATAATGTTACTTGAATTTATTGTCGAAAATACAATTAAATCAAATTTTAAGGCTCTAAAAAACTTTATAACAATTCAACTAGATATAACAATTATATCGATAACAATTTAAATAAATAATATCGAATTAGCAGTAACTATAATTTTGCTGGGAGCATCACTAGCTCCCTTTTATAAATTTGCTACGATATCAAATAAGACAGAAGAAGTAAGGAAGCTCAAAAGTGGATAACTTCATCAGTACGAGATTACGCGCCTTATTGCCTCATAAGCTGGCCTTATAAAGGTCGGCTTACTAAAGACAAGGTGTTTTTTACTGAATATTAAATTTATCTTTATCGTTTGAGAGAAACTACAAAGCGAAAACGTAAGTTTTGTTGTTGTTTAAAATAGCGACGGAGAGTTGTGGAGTATGTGTTATATTAAAACACAGTATAATGAAATATGGAGTTTTGTAAAGCGTCGGTCGGAGTTTTCTCGTTTAAAATTCACTCTCGAGAGTGTTTCTGTAGTACTTGGAAAAGTTTGTAATTGAAGAATTTTAAAGCATGCGAATTACTTAACAAAACTTTCCTTTTAGTGACACTTAGCCACTAAGCGGTGACTCTATGAGAACATTCCTCGACCGGTCAGGTTTCTCCATGATGTTTTATTCCCTGTCAGCTTAACAGCAACACTAACATGTTGATAAATAAATTTAAATTGGTAAATTTGTTTTATTTATTTTATGAAGATCAATAGCGTTTTAATATGATTGTTTCTGGCGACGAGTTCGATGGCCTTCACTATCATATTACCTAATGTTAAACAATAAAGATGAATAATTATATGTAAGAAATGTGTTATTAAATGTACGTAGTAGAATAAATGCATTAATACAACAAAATATATTAAATTATTAAGAGATAAAATTTTAAAGGTTTAAAAGATAGATTGAATTTTAGTACTGTTACTTACAACCATCATTATGAAAGAATTTTTCACTTGAAATGTTTTCGCCTTATTTATAGTATAGTATTGGAGACCGTTGTAGGAATTACTAGCTTGTCATAGGAATGTCGTTTTTTAATATTTTAATTTCGCACACTGGAAACACTCTTGATTCACACTTTTCTGAAAAAATGTTTTATTACAAAATAAAATATAATAAAGTTTTTTTTAGAAAAAAAAAAACAAAAACCGACTTAAACTAAAAAGTACAAAATAATATTTTAATTACTTCAAAGCCAAGAGCATAAAACGACAGTCAACGTAATTATTGATACTTATTTATGTATTAACAATTTGCTAACAATTATTTTTGAAGTCGGTGCCAGTCAAGAAGGACAGTTTAATCCTTTGCAACAAACTTTCGAACGGAATGGGGCGAAGCGCGTGCAGCGTAGGGTGGCCGGCGTAGTGCCTGAGTGAACTACCCGAACGCGAGCAGACGTCGTTGAGGTTAATGTCAAAAAGCATAAACAAAATTTGATGCGCTTCTTTGCAATTATATCATCTTTCGTTCGTTTTTTTATCTAATCTCTATTTCGCATTAATATATTATTATTAATCAGGTAGATTATTATTACCTTATAAGGTTATTTTTGCTTTGGTTGGCATCGACTTCAAAAATAACGGATTATAAATTGTAAATACGTATGTATATAAGTATCAATAATTTCGTTGATTTTTTTAATGCTCTTTGCTTTCAAGTAATTAAAATATTATTCTCTACTTTTTAGTTTAAGTTTGTACATTTTCTGGTCTTGAAGTCGGTTTTTTTTTCTTTATTATTATTTTATTCATACATTTTTCATCGGAGAGTAAGTGTATTTTGTTTATATATAATGTGGGTAGGCCTACAAAACGCGCTGCTCAAACGGAGTTACTAAAATTTTTTTAGGTGGGTCTGCTCCCTTTTTATGCAATTACACGGATTCCTGTTTACTTTCAGGGTCATAGTGTCAGAACTCACGTTTCATCTCCGGTAAAAATACAGTCAAAAATACTCGTTAAATTTTCGTCACAGAGCTTCGAAAACTCAATACAGCAAACAATTCGTACTTGTTTCTAAACCGCCGTGAGCATTCCCGGCACCCATCTTACAACGACTTTTGAGAGATGAAGATGATCGTGAAGAATTGTGTGTGTGGTACTCGTATAGATTGGTTGGTCATCTGTGCTAATATTTTAATTCTAATTTTCTTTTGAAGTGGCAGTTACGGAACCGCCTGTGCGAGGGTCGTCTTCAATGCTCTCCCTGTGCCTCTTTTAAATTTACTTTAACACTTTTGAATTGTAGATAATGAAGGTGCAGAATCGTGGTAAACAGCCATAATATCTTCATGAAGAATTTTTTGAATTTTTCCTTATTTTGCTAGGAATTTAATCACAGAGCGGTGTTCCATTTTCTTTTACATTGTCGATTCGGTTATTACGATCGCCTTTCACTGAGAATTATTAGAGAACTAATGATCATGATAATGTGAAATTTTCTATTTATTCCTATTTTCTGTTATAGGTAGTAACTATCCCGTGAATAAGATATTTAAATATTTATGGTGATTATGTGATAAGCTATGACATTTTTTCACTGCGGAATAAGTCATATTTTGTGAAAATTACGAGAGCTGTTTGCACACTATAACTTCATTTTTAACACTGGCGCACCGAGCTACGTGTGTAGCTTTTAAAGACTAACTTGAAATGGCTTCACTCTGTGTGCAACGACTGCCATTCTGAGTGTTTTAGTTCTATGTTCACTTCATTACTTAATTATCCCGATACCGAGAATACATTGAACGCCCATGGTATATACATATTTTTTTTAAAAGCCCTGAATTAATTTCGATACAATTTATTTGGGACCACCTCTGAAGTATGACCTACCAAACAAAAAAAGATTCATCAAAATCAATTCATAATTGGAGAAGTAATCGCGTAACAAACATACAGTCGAAATAACAACCTCCTCCTTTGAAGTCAGTTATAAAGAAGTAAATGCTTGATTTAATAAAAGAATAATCTAATTGTGAACAATGCGATAAAGTTCATGATATGCATCACGTTTTATACTGTTATTATAGTTTATTGTGCATGTCTCCCAAAATATTATCTTTAAAGTTACCATCAGGGATAGAATAGTCATTATGCCGAACTATATTAAAAAAAAAACATTTTATAATACTCAACGTATCTCCGCCTGTCTGTCTCTTGTCCGTTTATGTTCTTTTCACGTGAAGACCACATCCGATTTACACGTGTTTTATTATAATTCATAGCTATGGTATCTGGCCAAGTTATAGGATATATTATGTAAGATAAAGTAACATACGAAATATGCAGTGACGATAATGGTGAATCAATTCGGAAAAATACGCATTTGGGACGCTTAAATAGCTTACGCTCAGGAAACCGTACAAAATTTATCAAAATAATGTTCTACATAATTATAGATCTTAGAAAAACCTACAAAAAAGTAAGCGAAAGCATATAAGTATCTTCTAGGGATCACCCACAATAAGCATTTTTGGGATATCACAATTCGCGTGTGCGCTCGACTGACAGCACGCGAGCGAGCGGAGCCGCGGGTACAGCTAGTAAGCCATAATTGTCAGTTATATTTTTTATATAAAAAAAACGTCTGTGAAAAAACATATACAGTAAAACATACCTACCTAACCCAATCTTTTTTTATTTCGAATCATGTATGTTTGCTTCAACAAAAATATTTGGCTTTATTCCAACCGAGCCCATTACTAAACAAACTTCCTTTTGCGTTCAATATTGCTTTTTATTAAACTGAAATAGGTGATAGAGAAATTACCAAGGACCGCAAATATGTATTGGTGAAGATAAGCCCTGGAAAGTTTGCAAGATTGATATTTTGCCAATACTTGTAGTGAGCTCATAAAAGTTTTTACCCTTGGAAAACATAATACAAAATAAATGTATTTCCTAATAAGACTTATTTTGAACGCTGAAACTTGTGGAACTGTTTTTTTATGCCGGGGTAATTCCTAAAAGATGACATAACTTAAAAAGTTATTTTTTTTTTTTTTAATTTCATTTTTAAATTCTATTTTAGAAACATTTTTAATATGTCAGATAATAAGATATCTCTGCGGTGTTTCGCTTTGGTTTATGATGGCGGAAAAATACATCGTCACCATTTTAGTCTACTGGGGTCACATGAAGAAAAAAGCTTAAAAAATAAATATCGACTCTTCCATCCCGTTTTTTTTTAAGTACGAAATCGTTAATGTTCTGTTAGGTATGCGTTTTGTTTTAAAGTAAATCAAGAAACATTTACGTCACTTTAATCACGAGTTCTACTTGGTCTACGAACAATGTGGGGCTGATAGTGACGTCTGATAGTGACTTCTATCATGCATTTATGTTATTTTGGTAATTTATTTGGCAGAGACTTCTGCCTTTATAAACAGAAAGAGATAATTCGTAGAAAAAATAGAGTTAAGCGCTCGTAATAATTAGTAGGTGATTGAATTTGTTAATGAATTTAAGCCACAAAATTTCATTTTTAGAAGTTTTCGAGATACTTCTTCGCAAGTGATAGAATGTTGCATTCCGCTAGGTAAAAAATAAGGCTTTGGCCATAACTATTATAAAACTGAAAACTTAAGTACCTAGTACTGTTCGTCAGGGTAAGCATAGTACAATTGAGAAGCAACGGCGATCATTAAGAGATCGGCATTTTATCGTTAGTCTTTGCTGTTATGCCGACCTTTAGGAATCTGGATACACATTGGCAGAAAATCCAAAAGAGAATCTCTGTTAATTAATGGTTTATCATCACGTGCATTGTGTTCAAGACACGTTGAGTACAAAACCTACCACCCCAAGCTGATTACGGAACTATGCCTAAGCATGCCACTATGTGGGAAGTTACACCTGGTCTATGGTAGTCTCGTTTCAGTCAGACACAATAGCCCTGTTCTTCTAAGCAGCAAATTAATATATAGAACCCAGTCTTATGTTATTGCTTAATGTCAAGATTCCATTTTATAGTAAAGTATGGTACCATGGTTACTCAAATAGGCTCTTCGCAAATGGTTAGTCAGTTAACTTTAAAATTACTTTGATGCTATGTATAATTATATTTTCTTATTGCTATAACGAAGAAAAAATATTTATTATTACCGAAGCAGTAACGTCCGTAAAAAGAATGTATATTACCTGTCGAGATAAAGGAATGTAAATAAACTGAAAAATAAAGTGAATAAATGTGTTTGTCGGATACTAAGAAATGAACCGGAGAACAACAAAGGGAAGAGCTGTTTACGGGCAGTAAAATGTATGATTCGCTTTCCACGCTTCATTTGGCCGACGATGTGAATGGCCGTAATTTCTTACGTTCGTACAATCTGCTGAGTTGTTTGCAGTGAGTATTGTGCGCGGCGCTGGTCGACAGGGCACTAATCTCGTACTGTGGTATGTTGGAAATGAGGAAATTGCTACAATAATTTGTTAAGAAGCTTTATTTACTTTCTTACATTTCCACCAATCATCAGTTTTGTTCAAATGTGATATATTATACATATTACTTTACTTTGTAGGATTTATGCTATTTAGTTTTATTTTGAAGTAATATTATTATAGGTTTCTTTACAAATTAACATGGAATAGGCAGATTTAATATTGTTCCGACCTGTATAAAAGAACATTATTTACTTTCAATAACAGACCAAGCCCGTTTACGTTCTAGGGATACATGATGCAGGACTTCTTATTATGAATAACGTATAGCTTATACAGCATCTTGGCATCATCCGAAAAAGGTTCTGCTAAATGCTTTGACAAACACCTATATTTAGACTGTTTAAATTCATGCCATTCATCAGCGTTTTCCTTTCAGTCTTATATGGTTCGATTAAGGAATCTTAAATACCAAATCACTATAGTACCAATGTAACTTCTAAAAATTTACAACCCTCATGAACCAAGCTCATTTCTATTCTCATTCAATTTTCAAGTAAATAATCTTGGAATAGCTAAAGTCTTCCTATAACCATAAAATCCACTGGGCCATCCAATCCTACGCATTTCACGCTTGGGGAAGCGTTCGTAACTTTAACAAGATAAGCCGGGCTTGCTGGTCCGGAAGCCGGTGGAGTATCGAGCTGTCGACAATATTGCTCCACAGAGAATTCTTAGATGATAATAATTTAAATTTACGTTCGCTTTAACGATAATAATGATGCTTATTAAAGTATGGGAACGGTTCAGTTCATTGGACCTTAAACATTGTAATTTGCAAGATAAGTCTGTTCATTTAAAATATTAAATACAGTGGTTTTAAACACGAGTTGTATTTTAATTTTGCGTATAAATGATTAGTACTTAACACGTTCTCTGCCTAGAAAAATGTGCTATAGACGCCGTGATATAGATGTGTGACGCGTTCAATAATTATTTTTGTATTTCCCTACTTATAATTACGCAGTATTATATATAATACTCTTTTTTAATTTTTCATCAGTAGATTACAAAAATTAGGGTTACGAAGTCAACAAGGTCTGTCTGTCCGTGGCATTAGCTAAGAGATTCTTACTACTAGAAAGCTGTGATTTGGTATGAGTATACTGTATTAATCATACCGAAAAAGTGGTAAAATAAAACCATAAAACAAAAAATCCCTACACGTAAAGTGGGGATGAACTTTTCTCGTTGGATACTTTGTTCAAAAATGTTGCGGGTGTGTGAAAACCATTTTTTGAATCAGGGATCCGTTTGCGAAATATTAAGCTTTAAAGTGCTATTTTTTCTTAAATTCAAGTGCTCCTGCCCCTTGCCAGCTAAATGCTTGTTTTTGGAAATATGAAAAAAATCACAGCAGCAGTATATATAATTAAGTTAAAAGGAAAACTATCACAAGTTAACGAGTAATAGTCGACCAATTTATGAAATGTACTTGGAGAAATAAATAAAACTGAAACTTTCGTACTGATTCCATTGAAAATTACTTAAAACCACCTTTTAAGTCTGCATATTATGACGGGTACGGAACTACACTGTGCGTGATCCGACACACACTTGACAATTTTTTTTTCAATTTTAACTTCGATTGTCTTATAAACACACTACACATACGTATACGCTTAAACTTCTATTTATTTTTTCTATACCTAAAGTCACACACACACGCCTTGGCCGGAACAGTTACAAACAAGAAAACATTAATGGATTTACATTTGACATTTCTCCAAATATAAAACAAATAGACATCCATATAATATAAATACAAAATGATATGTATCAGAGTCGGCGTTGTTTGATTTATACTAATACTAGCTGGCCTGGCGAACGTTGTACCGAATAACAGTCAATGAATGTCGTGGTACCTTTTTGATGAGCTTTATTTAGGATTTTATGAACGCAGTTCAAAGAATAGAAAATAATTATTAAGTTCAATAGTTTATTAGGATAATATAAATAGAGAAAATAAAAAAATCAAGTACTTCAATGGCGTGTCAGGAAGACATTATTGAATTAAGCTATGTATTATGCTGGATGGGTTGCACTAGGGTTAATTACCTTCACGGAAGCACCTTGTGATATACGACAATTTTCGTTTTGTTATCAAGCGTAAGAAAAAATAAAGCGGATGGTTTGCGACCTTGAGAATTGACCTTGAGAAAAACATGCATTTTCTAGATTCACACCACAAACACTCAAGGATTGACCTTGTGATTTGTTAATCGTCATGGCGAAGGCAAGACGAATCGGAAATTGAATTCGTTTAAACTCAAAGGGCATATCCGTTGAGATCATCGGAATCCTCGGAATGAGAATTTCCTCATCTTTAAATTTTATCGAGTATCGTCTTGTGAAGCACATTAGTCATCAGTTTTCTTATCAACAAACGTGTACCATTACATAGTTTTGGTTGGTTTAGATTTTGAAGCATGATGACTACCGAGTCAACCTTCAGTTGTAATTTGTACGTAAACCAGACACATCCAAGGAGTTTAAAAATTCAGTTGGATAGTTAGTGACCTCGTTTTCATTTGTTACACAGTCAATATATTTAAATGAATGCAGAGTACCGACGATTTGATTCTGAATGACAAAGTTTAACTCATCCACATCTTTATTCTTAGGCGCCAAAATTGCTCGCTCACTCAACCATTTCTTATTTTTGTGTTTAGCAATGATGTTCGGGAATACTTTGTTGATGAGCTCGTTTTTCGATGAGAAAGAATTGCGAAAAATTCAGAGGAAATGAAATCAATCCGCTCGATTCGTCGACAGGAACATGGCTATTACCAATAGTCAGCAATTCCTTGGAGAAATCTTCAGCAGATGGATTGTTCAACAATGCAACTCTCATGTTTGCGGCAACTGAAGTTTCTTCATACAGCGCGACAGATTGGGTGATTTCAGGCAAGTGTTTATTACATCGGCAGCAGTCGGTCTTGGAATGACTGGCAGTGTTTGGCGAAAATCGCCACACAATAAAATCATTGCACCTCCAAAACATCCCGAATCATTACGCAGATTTTTTAATATTCGGTTAAGTGCTCTCAATACGTGCACTCATTCCAGATGATGATTTTAGATGCTACTAAAACTAAAATACTACTAAAATGTCTAACCCGAATGAAGTCATTTGAAAACAGCCATTGTATTTTTGTCTGATTGCTAGAAAATGTCGTGATTTCGGTGCTTTGCCACGAAGCTAGGAATGCAATGGCTCAGGTGGCGTAGTGACCAAGGGCAACTTCACTTTGTCATTAAGGCAGCACAATCCAGGTATTTCGCCAATACCTAAACTTCAATGCGCCACAATGCTCGCAAACAATGTCCATTGGACCAATGCAAACGAGAGGATGCGAGCTGTAATCAGTTGTGGAATCGTATAGAAACTCTGCTCGATTCAAATTAACACTTGAAGCATTTCTTCTCGCGCGTCGAAGATTATGTCGTTGTTGATCTGTACGATAAGCTCGACGATTTCTCTTTCCTAACCTAGCCGTTTCACGGGCTGCCTCTCTTTGCTCTTCTGTTTAAGAAACACGAAGTCGGACCATACTAACGCGGCGCTCTTCGCGTGCGAATTCTCGTTTTTATTTAGTGGATTGATTCACAATGTTCCGAAGCCTAATTGTTGGGAAAGATTAGATCTTCTAGGTTGCGGCATTGAATAATAATACTCACACATTAAGATTAATTAATAAGACTTGCATAAAACAAACAAATCGACCAGTAATCTTTATATGCTTTTTTCTACAGATTTGAGAAAAATGCAGAAAAGCCTGACAGAATGACAAATGACTGAAGACAAAAAAGGAAGAGGGAAAATCGTTTCATAGGTAACAAAGCTTATTTTGATATTATATTCCGTGTTATTTGTTCTTCTTTTTGTCGTAACCTGGCAACCGGTTCTCTTTATTGAAGACCACTACTGCCATTATCGAGTGAATATATTTTCTAGTAACTAACCCGACTTTATTTACATATATAGATTTTTAGAAAGAATAGATTGTATTAAATTGTCCATTGTATAATTATTTAAATAAAGATATAATACACATTTACTTTTATATTTTTTTACTTTAATAGATATAAACACCTTAAGGGCGTTCGTTTGGTTTTACCTACATTTATCAACTCATTTGCCATTCTGTGACAAACCCACATAAAATATCTAATACAAATAATTTACAAAATGAAGTACATGCCTTTTGGCTCTCATAAATAATATATCGACAATGATATTTACCTATAATTCAATTTTTGTTAGTTTGAACAAATGAAATTTATATTCGAAACAATTCAACTTGTAATCAAATAAAGATAGAATATGTTACCTACATATGTCTAAAAAAGAAAAAACATATTTACCTTAAGAAAATTATTAAAGGTCTCCTTGATTCGTCCTAAATTGTAAATATTTGCTTATATACTAGACATTACTCTTACTCGTGGCTACATCTGCGTGGAGTTCAATATACCAATCTTTTGAGGAGAATGTTTACATTGTAATAGAATTTCTAGATCTTTGTGTTCGCGATAGCACCGTGCAAATATTTATTGTCAACAAAAATTAATCATCTTTTAGTTACCTACTACAGTCCGAGAATTGCACACAATCCGCAATGCGGATGGATTTTATGGTTTCTTCTTGTTATTAAAAACAACACTACCGAGCAGACATATCTACATTTTTTTAAAGATGGGTCGTAATGGGGAACGTGCACGCCGAAGGCTCTGCCACCTGGGGGCGCAAATCCAATCTTTTTCGCAAACAACACTTGTCACCCACACTTTACGTTAAAAAAGAATCACATTAAAGAAGTGAAAAAATACATTTAACTAAGTGAAAATATACTGTAGCATTTTTGGGTGCTCGAAGACTTCAAAGAAAAATATAAATAAGTCAAATGGTGTAAAATACTATTACTTTCCCACGAATAGTTTCTATGGTTATGTGGTAAACGACAAAAGTGGAAAAACTCAGTAAAAACACATGTAAGTATGGGTTTTTACAAAAGATTTAGAAATTACTAATAATGTGATTTGTAAAATTAGCTAAGCTTTGTATGTAGTAGTACTATTCAATACAAACAAACCTGTAAGTAAACATAACCTCAAAATATTTACGCGCAAAACGAGTTCAGAAAATACTTTACAGTTATTTTGACTTCATAGATGTTAGAAATCTTCGTTTGAGTTACAATTATGCCAGTTATTACTGCATTTTCATGATTCCTAACTGTTTCTTCTACTTCTAAGACATGCCCGGACTCCAATAGTTTTTGGCCTTTTACATACTCTGGCCACGCTGTCGATAATTATTAATGGACCAGAACACATATTTTATAATTTTAATCATAATAAAAAATGATTTAAATTTAATGTACCTCAACATTGACGGCAACACGATGTTAGGTCTAGAAAGTTTCCTTTTTAAACCACACTGTGGCTCTCGTGTCGATTTATGAAACAAACAAAAAAAAAATCACACGAGATTTATAATAACTACTACAGATAAGTGAAATTGAAGATAAAAGTAACTTTCGTTCCCAAACCATGTTCTAAAAATGTCTCTACAAATTCCATTAGATATCTTCAATCGCACCTGCCTCGTCACAGGATTGTTTATTTAAGATTAGACTGAAACCCGAACGATCATACCAAAGTTTCAATCCTATGATCCATCCACTGAGCTGCGTGCTTTCGTTGCCTTGAACCGTGTTTCTCCAATTGGTTTTAAGCCCCATTTTCAAACAATTACTTTTTCGTCTTCGTTTTATTTAATGGCAATTGTGTTGATCCACAATTTTGGTAACGTCACTTGAATAGAATATAATTCTAATTATTCTTGTTATCTTCAAGCATAGCTCTAATAATATTGCGGTTCCTTTGTTACAATTGACCAGGCAATTTAAAATGTATGTTCCTAGTTTTTATTTATAATCCTCTTCACTTGCATACAGTACCCAAACTTCATTACACAAAATAGCGGCAAAATTACATACTATAATTACATAATAAAGTGCCAAATAACATAATTTTATGAGTTACAATAAAAACCATCACTAACAGATCTAAATCCCGACAAAAACTCCCTAAAATATATTATTCTACATACATTTTTTCGCACCACAGTATATTAGCCCGAGCACTCTGCTCTTTGCTCTGCACTTTGCGTCAGGAATAAACGCGTCGGTGATTCTTCTGGTATATTTCGAGCCTTGTACAGATTTTATCATTGTAAGTTGGTTAATTGGAATTAAATGGGGGGCAGGATGAAACACTTTGAGAAACGGTGATCCATAACTTTGTTCATTAATGATGGATACGGTTGATGAAATAATAACACGAACAATCGAAAGCTTTTGTTTGTTATGTACGTGCGGGTTTCAAATATAACGAGAATGGATTAGGAATCTTAAGTATTTGAAAACCAGTTATTTCTAGAAGTATAGATTGGGAGTTTGTAGCGGGATCTTGGTCTATCATGATTAGGTTTTATTTTAATGTATAAAGCTGTGTTATGTGACCCTATATTATGTAATATTGGTGGTACTTTTTGTGTAATGTAGTTTGGTTATTGTGTACAAATGAAGTGAATTTATTTTGGGTTGCCATAAAGATTCCCTGGAAAAAGGGAGCCATCAAGCGTTGTTTGAATTCTGAAGATCAAAAAATAATCTATCCGCGTAACATTTGTACTATTGTGTATAACCACACGATGAGAATTAAAAGTATATCTGTACGTCTGTGTTTCCTTCAACATATGACTTGGAAGTTTTTAAGATGAGAATAAATAGACATCTATTGGGTAAGCGCAATCTATATTCAACCTCATCTTTATTTATCATCAGGTGAGATTGAGGACAAACGTGTTCCTGAACCTTACAAAAAATATGTACATATATATTGACAGTAACTACAAACGACAGTGTTTGAAAAGTAAAATCAAAAGTGATAAGAAAAATCCAATTAAAATCGTATAATCTGGATAATTTCCATTTAAATATATTCAAAGTAAAAGGTATTTCAGATTAATATTATATCCACGTAAGATTGGCATAATTGTGTATAAACACACGTTGCCATTAAATAAGAAGTATAGATTGATAGTAACTACAAACTACAGTTTATGAAAACTATGATCAATAATGATAAGAAAAATTAAATTAAAATCGTATTTTCTGGATAATTTCCATTTAAAAATATAGAAAGCAAAATGTCTTCCAAAAAAATATTCTATTCACGTGAGATTGGCATAATTGTATAAACACACGCTGCCATTAAAATAATAAGAAAAAAAAAATATTGACAGTAAATATAAAGTAGGTACTGTTTTTGAAAAGTAAAATCAATAATGATAAGAAAAATTAAATTAAAATCGTATGTTCTATATACTTTCTATCTAAAAGTATACAAGTAAAATGTATTAAGATTTTCAAAGTAACAATCAAGGTTATTTATAATTATGGTTATCCGATACAATAAATCATAGATTTCGATCATATAATTCCAGCCTTTTCAACCTAAAGTTTGTACATGCCAACAATTTGTACCTTACTTACTTATTTAATTTCTAGGTGATTCTAAATAGAATATCTCGACTAAGCTGTCAAGTGTCACGTTTTGCAGAATTCCCTGAATAATATTCAAAAGACAAACATTGCAAAGGCGTAGAAACGTTTAGATGCTGAAATATTGATCCGCCAGTAGAACTTTGCTATGTAAATTTTGAGACCGAGTGCATTCCGGATTCAGCCTCGAGCTCTCTCTAAAGAACTAGGACTTATAGATAAATAACAGAAGAACTAAATGAAGTTTGAAAGGATTATTTACACAGACTAATCAAATTATATTAACAAAATTGCGTCACAACCCTCACAACATAAACACATTACGCGTTTATTAATATTTTTTTCTGTTTGTCCTAGACAATCTCCGAAATAGATGAACTGGTTTTAATGGGACTTTCATTGGCAGTTAGAGGGCATTTCAAAGAGTAATCTAGACTACATATCATCATTACGCTTGCCCCTAGCAGCTAAGGAGTAACGATAAAATTATAATTAAATAAGAAAAAAAGAACATTTTTTAGTCCAGACCTAGCTGCCATGGAACATTATAGTCATATGGAAAATATCGGTAAGTTATGAATAGGAATGGCATAATATGACAATAGAATTTTACATATTAACTCAGTAGCACGGTTACACCCATGTTAAATTTATTCGAAAAACTGTTCACCGCGCCTCCATCGCATCAGTGTATCCTATCGTTTTTCTCATTTCCCACACTTGCCTACTGCTTTCCAGATTACTTGACGTTTATGATTACTGCTCCGCACCTTAGTGTCTTACTCTAACGTTATATAACCTATAACTTTCCTCAACAAATATACTATAAGATACAAAAATAATTTTTCAAACCTGACGATTAGTTTCACGGTATAGCGCGTTCAAACAAACAAAACAAATATAATATTAGTATAGATCGGGTTTTATTTAAAACATTACTCGATATCCAAATAGATGACGTAGAACTTAGTAAATATATTTCTAATAAAACGATTGGTCTTTAAGCACTTTATTATTTTCTTCGAAACAAGTAAGATACCATTAGCGACCATCCGTTCACGTTTATCTATATGATCCCTTAATAATATCATTTTGCCGAAGAACATTTATGTGGATGTTTTTATATCGAAATAACGTTATTTGTAAGCCTTTATAGTATATGACAATAATAATGTGGATATTCTTTTATTTTGGTGACGGCTACTGCTACAATCTATACTTGATACGACTTTATAACCTGTTTATTTATTTATGTGTCATCAACATAATAAACATACATTAAGTAATTATTTTTAACAAAAACTATCTTATATAAAGATTGAAATGTCGTTATATTTAAAGGTATTCACGGCATGCTCAGACAACAAACAAGCCTAATTTAATATATATTTGAAATAAAAACCAATAACAATAGGAGAAAGTTAGGAGAAATTGACAAGTGGAGAACAATTAAATAGTAATATTTATAACTAAGGACTGGTATTCCGGTATTGTAATATTTATATTTACTAGATGCGTTATTTAAATTAATTATAATTGTGCAATTTACGTGTTTCTATTTTGAACAAGGTCCTAAAACTTTATATACAAATTGCCTGTTTGAGGCACATTTGACGAACACAATTTGTTCGAATGGAATACATCACGCCAATGACAAAGAAATTCGTCGCAACCTACTACCACGCTTGGTGACAGGTAGGAGGTGGAAAAGAGATAGCTATATAAGATATAAAGACAAGTCAACGGAAACGGATACGCTACTCTCAACATTAAGCAATGGTCAACAATTGATCATATAATAATATATATCACTAATATTATCTAATATATTATAGTTTATATAAACGATAAAGTATATAACTTATAAGCATACTAAATTATTCAAACATAACAGAACAGCAACCAGAGACTAGTTAAAACAACTAATAATTTAATAACTAATATTCCCAGATATTACAGTATTGCGAAATATTATATTTCTACTTTAAACAGAGGCAAGGTATCGTGTCAAATTCTTGCAAATGACATAGAGACTATATTTGTTATAAGAAATGTTGTAATGTAGTAATTTAAGTGTTTAATTTTTTTTTACAATATCTTTATCAATATGTTGGTTAAATTATGGTTGGTTCAATTGGTTAATTTTATGTAGTAATTCAACGATGAATAACTGAATGTATGTTTAATATGTAACATTTATTATTTGTTCCTTTTAACGTTTAGGTAATCTTCTTTTTTTATTGCAACTTTGTTTATCCATAATTTTATCAACGTCACAAGAATATAATATTTTTTAATTATTTCATTCTTCTAATATTCAAACATAGCCCTAACATGATCGCGGCTTTCTTGTTAAAACTGACTAGGGAGTTTATGTGGTAACATAAAATGCATTTTCCTAGTCATTATTCATAATCCACTTCACTTGTGCAGAATAACAAAACTACCTACATCAAGTACAATGCAGCCAAAATTACATAATATATGGCCAAATAACAAAATTTACGCATTAAATTCAAAACCGCCATAGACAAATTAGGATCCCGTCAGGAGCTCTCAACGTTTAGGTTACATGTAAAGTCAATATTACAGACATAATATTATCACTGCGGATATGACGTACTTTATATAAAAAATACCAGTAACATGAAACATTTTGTATTAAATGTAAATGGCATTTTTTTAAATATAATATAAGAAGGTGTTTTTCTCTATATTTTATTATTTATAATGTGAAATATAAAATCCGCAGTAGGTGTCCACTATAAATGTGTAAGGTAGCCGGAAAACCTCGGGGAATTTCTGAAATATTGTCTAACAATTTCCGGCTAGAATCAAACATTTTAAATTTACCGTAGCAATTCTCTGCGGTACCCTGCCTGCACTGTAACGATAAATATATTATGGACAGGTTTCGATAGTCTACAAACTATATGAAGGACTATAGAACTATAGGAAGCCAATACGAAATAGTTCAAAATCTGTTTTTTAATATTTAATTTCATAATCTTTTGTTAATTTTTGTTAAATAAATTATTTTATTATATGCTCCAACAATGCTTTTTATGCATTTGTCTGTGTAGAAAAACTGTTCACAGATGACATACTAATCAACTTTCGTTCAAATCATGGCAGTTAAATTATTAAAGTGTATCAAGTCGCAGGCGTTGGTAGATTAAATTTATGTCTGACAATTAAATAAAAAAGAAATTATTCAATTTAGGTTCTAAAATAAAACTTGATCAGTTTGTTCAGAGATTACTACCTACAAATGTATTGGTAACACTATTGGCTGAAGGTGAAGGAACACATCGTAACTAACACTGAACACTTGAAAAATGTACTACACATTGTATATGGAAAAAATATAACTGTTAGATTTGTTAGCGTTTGAAATCACAAATACTGCTTAAGCTAGCGTGGGAAAAGCCTGTGTCTTCCCTCGAGAAGAGGCCATTGCCCACCATTGCGATACATAAAGACTGATATTATTACGAGTATAGTATTACTTACAACTATTATATTACATCAAATTCCTTTTCAATTTGTGTAATCGAGTAAAAGAATGCATTTAAAAATTATTCTGTCTGTAACTTCATTATCTGTAAGATATACAGCTTCACTGAGCCGAGCAGAAATTGAATCCACGACTGCCGTAATTGCGTTTAGACGCCTTGACCGTTTCATTGCGGAGATATCAATAATGGCTCAATGGTAGCGTGTACGACTTCGCGTCGATTGACGTGAGTTCGATTCTCTGCAATGAGTCTGAGCTTTCGGTGAAGGAAAACATCGTGAGGAAACCATAGCATGGTGGTAGGGCATTTTATAATACCCGCCTGGCTAGCTACCACCCTCAAGTTGAAAATCTGTCACTAAGCACCAATAGGTGTGTTTCGGCAGCTGCACTTAGTGCCTGTCTTCCAATAGGTTTAGCGTGCTATTATCTTGGGCCACAGCATCACTTAACATCAGGTGAGATTGTGCCCACTACGCCAAACCTACAAAGATGAAAAAAAAATTACTATGAGATATCACTGCTGCCTTTTTCTGAATGAAGGCGCGAACTTATACAATAGTCCACGAGATGTTGGCAATTGTTCATATCGAAAAACCGGTACTTAAATATTTTCCAATTACATGGTATTTGGCAGTAAATAATATAAATGATATTTCAGCGGTAGCTAAGTTGGTTTCGAATTCAATAATGAACTTTCGTTGAAAGTAAACATTATGATGAAACTATTGCGCGGTGGTAGGATATTATTTAATGCACGCATAGTTATCTACCATGCCATTTCCATTTACCATCCTCGCCCATATCGTAGCTTAATATCAAGTGAGGTTAAGCGCTAAAACTATAAAACAAATATCATTTGTATATATATCTTATTGCTGTTCTAGATTCATACATTTGTGATTGCTCATTTTCTTTTTAAATTATTCTATTTACTATCCCTGTTTACTTAGCTAGAAAAAAAGGCCATGTAGCAATTAGTTGGCCGGTAAACGAACTAAAAAGTACAATAAGGTATTCATTCATTCACCTTTCTTAAGGGTTCGATGTTTTTCATTACCGTCAGACGATAGTGTTACCAATTAAATACAAATTACTATATGTAAGTACGGGAATATATACTAATATTATCTACTATTATCTATTATTACTAAGCTCATGAGATTGTTTTTTGTTTGTTTATTTGATTGCACGAATTTCTGGAACTGCCAGATATAATTTAAAAAAAAAGTGCGTGCAGCAGTTTACACTTGTCAGAAGTGGAACATTCATAAAAAATCTTTAAAAATATTTTAAATATCCTAAATCAGCAGGATATCTTTGTATGAAGTCGTCTTCTCACACACTAGGCCAATCCGACGACGATCACGATCATAAAAATCAGGATTTGAAACTTGGACTTGAAACCTTAGACAATGTAAATCTATTCTATCTAATTCTCTCGTAGGCTAAATCCTATAAATGTATGTATATGTTTGTCTCTTTTTACTGTCGCTTTTTTGTTTCATCGAGTTTTAAATCACAACTATGCTAAAGAAGTTTTCACTTTCTAAAATATTTTATTTTATAGTTTACTAGCAAACCCGGCCACGCGTTGCTGTTGTTCGTTGCTGTGTTGCTGTATCCGATCGCTAGCAAATTTTACAGGATCACCCGCTGATCTAATATGAAGATTGTCTGAAAATTTCTTCAAAATCGCTCCAGCCGATTTGAAGTCCATACGGAACGTACATACAAACATGCATTTTTATAAATATACATTTACTGAGGAAGGTTAGGCTATATAACTTCTCACTACGATCCTAACGAGCGGAGCAGTAACCAGGAATATCAATATGGATAGCTGTAGGCAAGTATGGGAAGTGATATCAATTATAGTGTACATGGGTTCGTTGTTGGTAGCGCGGTTGGTAGTTGGCCGAATTTTAACACGTGTGAAACCGTGAGACACATTTAGTCCTGAATAAACTATTTTAAACGAGCGGACATCAGGTTGATATTCCACCGGCCTTAACAATTCAAATACCAAGGCCGTGGAGAAGTAAGGAACAAAAAATATAATACTAATTGTAAGTAATTATCTCAGTTATAAGATTACGGTATCGCTCATTATTTCAATAGAACGGTGAGACCTCGTTAGTGAAATGAGATCAGACGGCTCGATATATACGTTCCTTGAAAATTGTCTGAGAGATTATATTATATATAACTGAAATAATTAAACAGAATTGAAAATCGAACGTATACATAATGTGTAGATACATTCGTAGATCGATTTACAGTATTAGTGACGTCAAGGATTTTTAAAATGCGAACTTGTGTTATTTTTTATTTTGTTAATATCACTGGACACGTTATTTAAACCTAAAGCGCGTCAAACACGATGAAGAGACTATTATAACACTTTAAATTACGGTATCGTATATATTGTTATTATTGGTAATATTATTGCGTCTTAAGGTATCACAGAAATCATTTCAGTCTCTCATATTTACAAGATGATTAAATATGAGTAACACGACTTTACTATTCAATTTATTAGACAGATCAGACGATGATTCTGATTTTGAATTCGATATGCAAATTGCATCAGCACATCCTAAAAGATGTGGTCGTCGTGACGTAGATGAAGGCGGTAGCTACTGTTGTAAAACATCAATTACCTGTCAATTAATCAATTGTCATTAGCATTATCGAGTAATCAATAGTTGGTTTAAAACTACTGATAGTTTTGTGATTGTAAAAAAGATTTCAGCAAATTAGCTTTTTTTAGCTCGTCAAGTTAGCAAGCAACACACGAATGACCTTTTTGTTCGCTGTAGTCGTCGCTGTAGTAGACGGGCTTACTTACATTCCATACTACGAAATAATTGATAGCCAATCGATTAACTGATACTTAATTAAATATGTATGTACTATTTTAAACATTACCATTCAAAAATGTGGACTGATATCGCTGATCGCATATATTTTATTTGTATCTTCTTTAAACCATACATTATAAGAATTAAATTTGTTTTATTGATCATATTTTACATTACATTTTACCATTAATTAATTTCAAGAATGTTATTAATTATTTTATTTTTGTCGTTATAATAATAGTTTTGTTTTTCCCGCCATAAAATTTATATTTTATTGTAATGACCGCTAGTGGACGCTGGTGTGTATAAAAGTGAAAAAAATCCAATTACTATAATAAAATAATGAGAAATTATTAATATATTTAAATAAAGCAAGCAAGCACATTTAATAACTATTAGACGTACATACAACTCAAAAGTGCATACCGCCTTATTATGTCGGTGTAAACAAACCGCCATGTTGTTATAAACGTAAAGTAAATTTCAATAGTAAGTAATCTGGTAAGAAGTTCTTCTTCTGAAAAGGAGTGGTATTTCCGTAGTCCAACCATACACTAGCTCTAGACGTATATTGAAGTTATTAAGAATTTGGTTTGTAATTTTAGTCATTTCGTCGTAAATTTGGAGTTTTTGTGATTATAATGTGCCACACATTGAGCATTACATTAATATTACATTAAATTAAGTCTTCGTGGCCGAAAAGTTTATCCGATGACTTCTTACGAGTCCCGTTAATAAATGTTTTTTTGGGAATTGGCATACATTTACAAATTGTCCTTTTATTTACTTTAACTACTATCGACTGACGGCTTAAGAACATTAAGATAATAAGGGTGTATTCTACCTCGACGTCTCAGAAATTTTGTTGTAATAAATACCACTATTAAATGGGCAAATAGTTTACTAATTTTATAGATGTCTCCGTTTGAAATTGTCAATACGTAGCGTCGAGTGGCTGTTGTTATGATTATGCTAACTTTTAGTACCGAGTCATTTACAGGCTTGTCTTAATAATTATAATTGCTCGTGATGTAGTAAATTTAAATAGATCTTATTCGAGTTTTTTTAACCAAATTATACAATATTTAACATCTCCGTGGTGAGGGTATTTTGACGATTCACAATGCAAATGAAAGCGCTAGCTGTACTTCTAAATGTATTTCAGATTTCATGTCGCGTCGTCACAATTTTTCTTTGTACAAGAAACTAGAAATTCGTTCCCCGTTTTTCGTAGTATATGCAGAGTTTATAAATTTAATGCAGAAACTTTAAAAGAAACCGCGCTGACTTTGAAATTTCCGAACTGTTTGTGAAAACATACAATGTTTTTCTACTTTATTAGAATTTGGTGCTTATCTAGGAATATATGTAAGAAAAGACATTCCAAATTTGGATGTAAGTTTTGAAGCTACGATTGGCCCAAGGTCGTGTGTTTGGACACTGTTTCGTAAAAAGGTAGTTTAGGTTCTAAGATGCTACCAGAACATAGTGCTGAAGCATTTTCTAATGGTCCTTCCTGATTAGTTACCCCTTTTGAGTTGAAAATTTGTTGTCATGCACATTCCATGTATTCCTTTTGGTCTTCCATGTTATAATTTTCGTTCATCTCGTAACTTAATTTCCGATCTTTGCGTGTTTGGCTATATCAGCAATCCTATGCGTGTCTTACAATACCTCTTGGTCTTCAATGTTATCATCTTCATTCATCTCGTAACTTAACATCCGATCATTGCATGTTTAGCAATGTTAGCAAAGAAAAATATTGTAAGCGCTATATATATTACTGTAAAAGCCAGTATAATTGTAAATTTTCGGTTTAACTAGTAAATCTTAGGATTTACCAACATTAGTTTGGTAAATGTAAGGATTTTTTAAATAAAACATACTCTCTGTAGTTAGTGTACCACTCGACATGCTAGGTTAGGTTATATGTGACTTTTCATAAAGAATAGCGCGAGAAGTCCGCTGTAGCGGCTGACGAGCACCATGTAACGTGCGTGCAAGGCGAATGTATATTTTTCGACATTTACCGTTCTCTGGGTTGAAACCTAAGATTTACCGAGTGGATGGTGGTAAAAGTTCGAAATGAACGATGATCACAGTTACATTTTGGATTTTTACCTTTCAAGGTTGGAAAATCTTTCCGTTGCTATTATTATTTTTGTATACCCGATCGTTATTAACCTATAAGGAATAAATTCAAAAATAATAATAATATAATAAAAAAAGTAGCAAATATTTTTTTTTATAAATTATTTACGATGGATTTCAGCATAACGAATAAATTACTCAAAAATGTTCGTCTACGCCTTAACAAATGTAAATATAAATTCGCAGTAATCAAATAACAAAACCTCCAACACAAATAAACAATAAGTTTTATTAGACGATGCCTTTACACGTATATTTTCAAGGAGCTAGCACTTTCTGGTACCGAATAAATATTCAGAGGCACTTCTTAATAAAAATTCGCGGCGTATTACATCCGAATAGTCTCCGGGGATGCCTACATTGAATTATTCATTCGGAAGGTTTCACAGCTTGATGAAATTAAAAGTACCAACGCCGTATTATTATTCGGAATTGAGTTTTGAGTAGAAATAATAGATTTAATGCGCTATGATTAATTCGGATGTTCTTTATCTTATTAATGTTCACGCTTTCATGATTTTGTTGTTAAGTCAGATTTAATTATATTTAAAGTTGAAATGAAATATGATCACGCCACTATGGTAGTAAGTGGATATGCGTTTTTATTGGATTTGTAAACGTTTGATTACTTAATCGAGTCTGACATTTTACCGTAATTCCGAATGAATCACGATCGATACACACAAACAGAGAAATACCAGTCACAATGACTCATATCGATGCGGAACGTTTCGATATCGTTCAATTTATATATCAATTTATATGTCAGTTTCTTTGGAATTTGCAAGAAATCATAACAGTGATGACTATCGTTGGATCTACCTTTACTTACAATTACAAAGTTTATTAATTTTACTAAAAATATATAAAAAAAGGTTATATAAATTTGGCAAATTTGAAAACAAACAGTTATTTGTCGTAAAATATAACCACGAATTGGCTATAGCCCTTAATTTATCTGTTAGGTTCCAGGGACTCCGTGCAGACTTTCACATAGGTCTAAAAACTTCAATATTTCTTAAAACTTAAAACTTCTGTTTTCGCGTGTACTAGTCCACTTTTCTAGAGTGGGGTGATGGACGAGAGGCGAAGTGGTTGTGTACCTGCGCTATGTGTATCGTGAGTATTTTTATTCATAGAGTCCACTCCATTTTATAAATTGTTATTTTATCGTATTTACAGTATTTCCTTTGTGTTTTAGGCTGCAAAATGATTCACATAGAAAGTCAGTGAATGTGTTTGAAAGAAATGCTGAGTCTGTAATAATGGCTTGGCTCAGATAATAAAATGAGGAATTTAGTGAAGAATAAGAATAAAACACTGACGACGCAAAGTTACCACGAGATCAAAGGAAATATTGACATAATTATATGCCTTAGTCGTCTGAAAAGGAAGATAGTATAACTAGTCATAGCTGCATGAGGCCGGTATGCTTGGCGTTTACAAAAAAATCCGTGCAAGCGCTGCACGTTTTTCATTTTTGAAGTGAAACTTCTTATGTGACTCCCAAGCGTTAAATGTTAAACGTTTAACGCACATCGGTCTCTCCTCTTTGTGTGAGCCAGAGCGAGAGAGTAAATGTCGGTGTGAAAGTATATTGCACACTGTTTAAATAAAATAGAAAAAGTCTTTTAAAATGAAGTTTCACTTCTATCGTGTGTGAATCGCACACACACCTTTTTTATATAAATTTGTATCATTTTTTATTTAGTTTTAGAAAATAGATTATATTATGGAGTTAATTTAGAAGAAAAAAAATTTAACTGCATTTTAGTTGGTAACCAGAAGTTGGCTTTTATTTTGTTACCGTATTCTTTAATCGCCTTTAGAGATATTCCTGTGTTTATTGCAATAATGACTCGGTGGTAGCGTCTTCGAACACCTGGAATAAGTTTGAATCTTACAATAAGCCTGAGCTTACGGTAAATGAAAACATCATTATGAAACCATAGCGTGGTGGTAAGGTATTTTCTAATATCCGCCTGGCTAGCTATCATCCTCGAGTTGAACACTACCGCCAAATACTTATAGGTGTGTTCTGACGCATCGTCACTTAACATCAGGTCAGATTGTGACCAAACACCGACTCTATAAATGATTTAAAAAAACATTACAAACATACAAAACATTTCTATTTTTTTATACCACGATGGTGGCAAACAAACATACGGCCCGCCTGATGGTAAGCGGTCATCGCAGCCTATGAACGCTTGCAACACCAGAAGCATCGCATGCGCGTTACCGACGCTTTAAAAACCTATTAAATCCCATTTTGAAGAAGCCTATACTGTAGTCCTCTGGGAAAACTTCAACAGCGAACTTATTCCACATCCGCAGAGTTCACGGACGAAAACTCCTCTGAAAACGGAAACCAATGATTTCTGGACGTTTGAAATCGCCAGTACGTCGTGGGCTGGCTGGTGATTAAGCCCGTGTTCATATTTTGATAGCTAGCGACCTTTTCGTGTCTGTGCTACATCTGCCTTTTTCTCAAATCTTTGACCCTAAAGTAAATCATCTCTCACGAAATAGATAGCTACATATCCCGATGAATGCATTGCTGATTATACCTGATCCAAGGCTTAATTGGTTTGATCGATAACAAACTCTAATTTATAATATATAAACAAAACTTAATCAATATGAAAAACATAATACTCTACCTGAAGCAGTTTGGATGAGCTGGGCTCGTGATTCTAAAAATAAAAAAAAATCTATGGTAAAATAAAAATGCATGCATGTTATAAAAACGATAAAAATAAATCATAAAATAATAACTGAAACTTAAAGACAAATGATAAATAAAAGACATTTTCCTTTTTATTTAAACAGTGTGCAATATACATACACACCGACATTTGCTCTCTCGCTCTGGCTCACACAAAGAGAAGAGACCGATAATATATTGCTCTCTCGCTCTGGCTCACACATAGAGGAGAGACCGATAATGTGCGTTTAAGGTTTAACGTTTAACGCTTGGAAGTCGCATAAGAAGTTTCACTTCAAAAAGAATTATGCTATAAAGCGAGAGATGCCAGATAAGACAAGCGTACTAGAAATTAAGCAACAGAGACTAGATAAAAAAAAAAAATAACTAGCTGATATTGAAAATTATAATAACTCAATTACTATTTTCTTTGAAAGGAAATAAATACAAGTATTTAAATAATAACAGTAAAATAACCACCCATTTTAAGCCACTGAACTATAAATAATACGTTCTTAGCTGTCTGGTCGTAAAATTTACCGTCCTATTTTCAATCTTTCCTTCAAAAATATATGAATATCTGAAAATGCAGCAATACGCTATCGGTCTGAAAGGTTTAGGTACCTTTTAGCTTTATACGCTAAGCTCAATGCAGCCATGAATGTTTTACCTATTTATTTTATCACGCCTGCCGTGTGATACACCGTAGTGTTAGACCGAATTTAGTCGAATGCAAAGAGGTTTGTTATTTGAACAAATCTTCTAAATGTATTTGGGTGTCTTCATTTTTACATGCATGTCTTTTGTTTTACTCGCTCATACATATCAATGAAAATAAGTATTCTTGACTTCTTTTTGAAGTGAAACTTCTTATGCGACTTCCAACGCACACTATCGGTCTCTCCTCTTTGTGTGAGCCAGAGCGAGAGAGCAATACATTATCGGTCTCTCCTCTTTGTGTGAGCCAGAGCGAGAGAGCAATATATTATCGGTCTCTCCTCTTTGTGTGAGCCAGAGCGAGAGAGCAATATGTTATCGGTCTCTCCTCTTTGTGTGAGCCAGAGCGAGAGAGTAAATGTCGGTGTGTATGTATATTGCACACTGTTTAAATAAAATATCTTTTAAAATGAAGTTTCACTTCTATCGTGTGTGAATCGAACACACACCTTTTACTTATTTTAGTATATTTATTGTTAAAATGATTATAAACTCCGTTTAATCACTCCTCTACTGCTTTACCATTCTGAAAATTAAGACGATAATTACATTGTACATTTTTATTTATTAATTGTATAATTTAAAAAACTATTGATCAATATGGGACTGAATTACAAAAACTTTAAACGTATTTATCACAATGTATCACCGAAATCTAAGAAGGATCAGTGAAGAATTTAAAACTACATCGATCTATATGGGTTTGAGTTTTAACAACTTAAAAAAACTCCGATCTATTTAGACTTTATATCCTAGAAGTATTGTCTTCAAATTGGCAATAAATAATCTGTTATATACAGTGTAAACTCCAGTTAACGAGACTTCTTAAATTGTAGTAATTGCTAAGGTTTGATCATATAGGTGGCGCTGTTGTCGAGACATTAACTACCGGAAAGTGCACAAGTATACGTTTGCCCCCCAGCTAATAATCTGTAATAATACTTTCCTTATATAGAGTTTGCACTGTAGATATAATTATTGTGTGAATGTAGTTTACCTTAATCATGGTCATGATGGTCTTACTCGCTCTATAGACGCAGATTGTCTATACGCGCGAGTATCTTCAGCGCGGATCCTAGCTTGATGGAAAGCGCCTGCATGAGGTGCTCCAGCTTGACGAGAAGCAGGGCTTCTTCGTCAACTTCATGCAGGACGAACTTGCGTGCGTAACCCGCACACCCCGGTATGTTGTGTATGAATTGTGCCACTTCCGCGACCTTTACAAAGAAATACGCTTGTTAATAATGTAATGTAATGTAATTAGTAATGACAACAATATTCACCAAATTATATTTTCTGTAATCAAAGTTTATATTCATCACCAATATGTAAACCCTCATAATATCTATTCCCAATAAATATTTTTGTTATCATATTAATGAAAACGGTCTCGGAAAAACGGAGTTAGTTGATGAATTCACGGAAAGTGCGGCTGGGTTAGGTAAGGTTTAACTTGCGATAAGAAACAGCGGAAGACGAGGGGCGAGCTCCAGATACTAATAATATTGAAGAAGTTTTAGGTAAGCGTTTAGATATTGTTTGATGAGTAATTCTGGTGATACATCTATTCTTTTAGGGACAAATCTTATTAAATAGGACACTAAACGTGCATTTATTTGGCGATAGGTAAAATCATACACAATTAATTTCTATATATCCAAAAAAGTGTGAATATGTTGAGAAGTCGAAATGCATATTTTTCACGGCAGTGATTTTAAAGTTAACATTTGTATGTTAAGTCCTATTTAAAAAAATCACGAGGGCAAAAAAGAAGCTTAATTAATTCACCATATACTCGTAAATTAAGCAACCCAGATGCCAATTTTGAATTCTCATGCTCAACCTATACGGAGGCTCAACCTGTACGAATATTATTTCTCAACTATTTTTTTGTGTCAACACCATATCTCTATCTATTTATCATAGAAATTAATTCATCAAACATCATTTTAAAGTGTATATTCCCCACTATTGACGAAAAATAGATATCGACATTTTCATTAAAATAAATAAATAAATAAATTCTTTCAAAAGACAATTTGATCTTCAGATGTTTACTAATACAGTGCACAGGTGGTGATATAAAATTATAGTAGATAAACCGTAATTATAGTACATTTGGTAACACAGGATAAGGGTAAGAATAACAAGAAGTAAAATGTTATTTTGCCGGGATTTGGATCAGTCATGTGATGATTTTTATTTTTATTCATAAACATGGTTATGTTATTTAATTTTGACGGAATTTTACGTGACTTAGTTTGGTTATAAATAACTAGGAACATGCATGTTAAAAGTTGGCACAAAAAATCCCTGGACGAGTGTAACAAGGGAGCCGCCATCTTGTTAGAGCTATGTTTGAAGATATCAAGAATAATTATAAAAATGTTCTATTCACGTGACGTTGGCAGAATTATGAATGAACACAGTTGCCATTATATAAAAAGAAGTAAAATGTAGTACTTACGTTCCAATTGTTCGCGTTAGGCGTAATCGGTTGGTGTGCGGATTCGTCGACTGCGGGCACGTGCTCCGCTATCACCTCTGGCTTCAGGTTCCCACCTGGTGCGCCGCTCACGCTTTTATAGTTCTTGCACGAACTGATCCGCGACAAACTAGCGCCGTCTTTTAGCTTTTGCTTTTTACCTGCAATTATTATTCACTCTTTAATATCATGGAAACTTTGTACACTTCGAGGTGATGATGAGTGTTTTTGCGGAATCTTAGTCTATTACATGATAGCTTTTATTTCTATTCAAACTTATTTGACTCTATATTATGTAACTTTGATAGTATTTCACGTTTCTTATTGTGCAGAAATGAAGCATATTCTTATAAACTAGCTGTGCCCGCGATTACGCTTGCGTGGACTACAAAATGCTGTCAATTGAGCACATGCGCGAATCGTTCTCTCCCGCGCTACCAAGATGTACAATTATATAGTACATTAATTTGATATATCTCTTATGGTTTACTCAGCGTAAGCCATTTAAGCGCTCGAAGATGTATTTTTCCAAATTGATTCACCATTATCTTCACTGCTTATTCCGTATGATGCTTTATGTAACAAAATATATCCTATAACCTGGCCAGATAACATAGTTATGAATTAACATTTAAACATTAAAACATATAAATCGGATAAGTGGATTTTTGCGTGAAATAACGCAAACGGACAGACAGACAGAGAGACGTTGAGTGTTTTCAAGTTCCCACAATAACACCGCCTACAATTCATACAAGGAGACCTCATCTTGTCTGTTAGAGCGTTCCTTATAAAAATATTCTATACACATGACATTCACGGAATTGTGTATAAACACACGTTTCCATTAAATACAAAGAACAACCAAGTTACTGTTGAATTCCGCAGAATTACGAACATCTATACTATTGCCATGTGCACTTTCTCTAACGGCAAGATACTGCAATATGACTGGCACTTTTAGATGATGGTGGAATGTGTGGTACATTCTGTTTGTGTTATTCCAGCACTTGGAATATTAAAATAAAGGCCAAGTTTGGGATTGCCAGCCGGAGAGACGACCTGTTTTTTAGTAAATAATCGTACATATAAAAAATGTAGAAATTCAATATATTATCTTTGTACACGAGTGTTAGTGGATGCACAGAACACTTACGCGGCTGTTTCTCAGATGTTGGCGGCAATTTACTCCTTTTATGCTGCTTCTTATAAGCAGACCAGCCGCGAAGTCGCCGTTTTGCCTGAGAACACAAATACCTTTAATATTCATATATATTTTCATAAACTTCGATTTTGTATGTGTTCACAGATGTAGGTACAGTGACACTGGATGCTTCCTGATGTCATAATCGAATACGTGTTGACCGAATCGTTAAGACCAGTGGAACGAGAATTTTTCATAACAGTTGAATTGAACTAGAAGCAATGTAGACGTTGAAGTGGAACATAGTACGTAACTAGAATACAAAGAACAATGTCCACATAGTACATACTAGTGGTATGTGAAATTATAGTACAGATTCATCTGCCTTTGAAATCGTATCCAATACCTATTTAAAATATAGCTAGCTTATTTATAAATAATCTATAGATCAACTAATATAAAAATTATTACGTAGACCGAGCATTTTAAAAGAGTTTGTTCATTTAAAACAGTGCGTTTTGAAGCAATGATGGCTCAGTGGTGGCGTGTACGGACACAGCGTCGACGTGGGTTCGAATGGCTACCACGAGCCTGAGTTTTCGTTAAAGGAAAACATCGTCTCTTATATAAAAATGTACTCTGTGAACATCGTGATGAAACCATAGCATGGTGGTAGCGCATTTTCTAATACCTGTCTGGCTAGTCAAGTTGAAATTCTATCGTCAAGCACCTGACAGGTATTTACTAGGTTTAACCAAACGCTAAACCTATAAAGTTTTGTTAAGTAAGAATTTACAATAAGCCAATCAGATCTCAGACAGAAGATATCTACTTGGTCGATAATGGTAACTCTAAGGCTGTATTATTAATGGTATTTGAACCCTTTTACTAATTATAAACTTTTTTTTTTGAAATTCTTAAAGATTAGACACCTGTAAATTATAGCCTCATCTCTGACAGTGTTGCGTGGACAATTAAATAGATATAAATATCGAATTAAATATATTTAAAGGGATCATGAAATGAAAAATAATATTGATTTATATGTGTAATTCCGAAGGCATTAACATTAAAGTAAGATATAAAAACAGAGTATATTATATATAGTCTATTAATATTAATAAACCTTCACTAGTATAGTTAGTCCACGTTTATGCTTCTATCCGAACAAGAGCTGTTAATAAAAATCCGTCTTGAGAAGCTTGTGTATATATGAATTTGGTAAACAAGCATTAGATATTCATTCCGCTCCCATTTCTATCGCTGCATATCGCTTCTATAGCTGCATCGCCAAGCCAGCATGAATGAAAGCGTCCGCCAGGACTTCCATTAATTTATATACAATCTTGGCTCTTGTCAATTATTTATGAATTTAAAGTTTCAACTCCTTCGAATACAAATTACAATTCGAGAGGTCTCTTGAAGTAGCTGTCTCAAAAATAACAAGACAGTATGCATTTGTAGCTATTTGTTAACTTTCATGCATCTAACATCATAGTGATGGGAATTTCCATGCAAACTTACTACTCTTATTTGACCACCTTAATCCATCTCTGTCTCAAAACTTAACATAATTGACTTGATTCATTAGGCTACATACTGAAATTCATTATGTCATAACATTAAAATCCAGGGATTTACATACAATCGTTTACTTATTTCATCCCCTTAATTCAACCCAATCGCAAAATTTGTTCTTAGGACACTCATATGTACTAAGACAAATATACCCTCCAAATTTAAAGTCTCTACGACGAGCGTTTTAGGCTTTGCGTTATCTATAAGTCAGTCAGTATGTCAGGACAAAGATTCTTATAGTATTAGAATTAGATAAATAAATATCAGTTCAGTCGGTTCGGTATTTTTTTAATATAATTTTTTATTCTCATGTTTTTTTATTTGTTTATAAATACTTTTGTGTAATGAAACTTCTTATGCGACTTCTAACGCGTTAAACGTTAAATGTTTAACACACATTATCGGTCTCTCCTCTTTGTGTGAGCCAGAGCGAGAGAGCAAATGTCGGTGTATATTTGCACACTGTTTCAATAAAATATAAAATATCTTTTAAAATGAAGTTTCACTTCTAACGTGGGTGAATCGCACAAACACCATTTTTTCTCTCTATCCGACCAAGTTCATTTGAAGCATTAAAGGCTCATTGGTAGCGAGTACGGACATCGCGTTGATCGACATGAGTTCAAATCCCTGCAATGAGCCTGAGCTGAAACTACAGCATGGTGGTAGGGCTTTTTCTAATGTCCGTCTTCTGACCAGATGCCATACTCAAATTGAAAATCTGTCGCCAAGAACCAATAGGTGTGTTCCGGCAGCTGCACTTGAGAGCCAGTCTTCCACTAGATTTAGCGTTTTATTGTCTTGGACCACATCGTCACTTAAGATCAAGTGAGATCTTAAGTGAGTGAGTGAGTGGCGACAACACCAAACCTATAACGATAAAAAAAAAAACTATTTTCCGTCCTTTAGCGTTAGAAACGTTGCGTTGCGAAAACGTTGTACTAAAATTAGACTCTCACCGTGCCTAAAGAAGTTTCAATTTTATAATATAAATAATCTTGTGTTATGAAAGTATATTTCTAATAAGCCTATCGGACGTTCTTTATCGATTTCTGTGGGAATAGGGAAGTTCCAGGGAAGCGGCGAGGTAACTAATAAATAAGTTCCGACGACAAAACTTTGCGGTTCGATCGACCGTTTTAATTTAAGGGCTCAGTATGTTCAACTTGCAGTTCAAGTTTGGCATTGCAAAGGTTCACATTCACTTTCATATTGAATACAGAGTAATATAGAATATAATATTATAAATCTTACTTATTTATTATTTAGGAAGTCTGTTGTATTCGAGTCTAATTCTAACATGATGGAGCGTCGACACACAACAGTCGAATCGCAACGGACTTCTTAAACTATAACTTCCAACAATAAGGTAAATTAAATATTTAATAAACCCCCGACACAAGTAACCCATTCATTTACGATGCCACAGACAGAAAGACACACACACACATACAGTAGTCAAACTTATAACACCACTTTTCGTTGCGTCAGGGGTTAAAAATAGGTTGGTACAAACGAGGTCGCCAGACATAACTCCACTAGATTACTTTGTGTGTGGTCACGTTAAAGCTAAAAGTTTACAAAACCAGCTACATTTTATATATTAATCTACTGGAAAACTTGATTAAAATAATGTGGAAAATAACCACATATAAACGAAATAACTATAAAAGTCTTCTATGATACGAACTCTTGTTTTTCCGACGTAAAATGTATGTACAAAGTCGTAAATTACTTTACCCTTTTTACACGTAACCAGAAGTTTATTTACTGGCAACATTTTCAACAGAAATGTAAAAACTAAATTAGTAGTATAGAGAACAAAACTGAATTACAATGTCTAGAAAACACCATGAAGAAAACACAGCTCTTTTAATATGTACCTGGCTAGCTACCACTCTCAAGTTGAAAATCTGTCGCAGAGCAGATATCGGACGTGTAATTTTTTTTTGTATTGATATTGCAAACAGGTATTGCACTGAAACAGGAAAAAGAGGTAGGGCAGGATACAAATAAATATCTTTGGAGATTTCTCTATACTTGGATTAGACCGACTGGTGGAATACTTCCGCCCTGTAGAAGATCGTAGCCAAATAACCTTGTGTTGTGTTCAACAGACGATATTTGAATAACTCAAAAGCAAAGTCTTGCTTGTTGTAGCTTCATGTTGCGTGATGTTGCACTTTTAATTTTACTCCTCATATTTTTTCATACCATGCGCCTTATATGGTTTTTTATGGAGTAAACACTAAAAAAATAGGTATATGTTGACGTACAGGTTGAAGTTATAATTAGTTAGTGGAGAATGAATACCGCTATAGTAATATACTGAATAAAGTCGCTGTCGTTGATAAGCGGCGAAGCGTTTTTAGTGATTGCATACAATTGACTTTTTTGACTGCACTGTGCTTTATGGTAAGAGCATCGTACAATCCAAAAACGACAAAGACCATCAGAGATCGCGTATCCGTCGATAATCGTCGCTGTCATTCCGGTCTGCTAGAATACACTGGCAGATCCCGAAAAGCGACAAACCAAAAGAAAGTCATGACGGACCCAGTCGGGTATGACAGCAATGAATAGTACAGCAATGCCACTATATCATAATCCTAAAGAGATTCACGCCTTTCCTTTAATACTACAATAAACATTAGATCGATTTATTGAAGTGAAACTCCTTATGCGACTTCCAACGCGTTAAACGTTTAACGCACATTATCGGTCTCTCCTCTTTGTGTGAGCCAGAGCAAGAGAGCAATATATTATCGGTCTCCCCTCTTTGTGTGAGCCAGAGCGAGAGAGCAATATATTATCGGTTTCTCCTCTTTGTGTGAGCCAGAGCGAGAGAGCAATATATTATCGGTCTCTCCTCTTTGTGTGTGCCATCTTTGTGTGTATCTATGTTTAGTACTTCACTAACTAGACTATAATATACTGAGGAGTAGAGACGTAAAAAATACAAAAAATTCTCAATTTTTTCTTGTTCCTACGTTCAGTTTGAGCCTTTGTTATTTATAAATCAAACATACGAAAGGACAACTTCTCTGTTGCTAAAGAGAAATTAATTATGTTATTCCCGACTTGTTGTTCACAAACTTGATGCTCGACGCTTGTAAAAGTTAAAAAGTAACCTAATGTAATAACATAATTATATTTATTTATTTTAATTAATACCTAGTTATATGTAATCACATATGGAAAGCGTGTCTTTTAGTGTAGTCTAAAATCGAACAATATGGTTTTTAAAAAGTTAATTAAATCGCTCCTAATAACTAATAATAACTATAACTAATAATAACTAATAACTACCTTCTGCCGTGTTTATTGTGCGAAATAATATTGATATACAAGTAAAATATTGTTATATATATGAATTTAATGATCTCGTTGCGCATTGTTAGGAATTAAGGATGCGATTCCCGCACATTATTGTTGTGTGCTGAGCATAATTTGCCAGTTGTTTATTTGGGTGTTAAATATATATGTATATATATATATATACTAGCTGTGCTTGCGGCTCTATCGTCACTGCTTATTTCTTATAATATTTTATGTACCAAAATATATCCTAAAACCTGGCCAGATAACATAGCTATGAATTGAAAAAAAAAAACATGATTGTCGGGTAAGTGGTTTTCGCGTGAAAAGAACATAAACGGACAGACAGACAGAGAGACGTTGAGTTTTATATGTATATATATATATATACATCCATACATCTTTTTCTATATATATATATATATATATTTATACACATAAATATATATTTATATATAGATGTATATATATATAGAAGAAGATGTATATGTATCAGCTGGTTTCAATACTAAGGACAAAATACTCGTACATCATAGATATTTTTCCTTCTAATTTATTAGATAGTCAAAATTAATTCTTTCACACATATTTATTTAGATATATCGTGCATTATAACCTAGTGTTGCGTTGCTGCGGTGAGTAGGGATTTTTCCTTGATACCTTGGTATTATAAGCGTCCATAGTTACTACATAGGTAGCTGTTTACTATCAGGCGGGCCGTATGCTTCTTGTATAAAAAAACCCTACGAAAATGTTGCCGTTGCACTGCAAATTTTAGTGTCCGAAAGTTTACAATCTGACTACATAGATAGTTTATACGCTAACGATTCATATAATTATACTATATGACAGATTTCAATGTTGGAGTATCGATCTGATAGCTTTTATCTTAGAGTTTTTTATATTTACCATGTCATATAACTATACGATTTTATATAGTGCTTATTGGCTGTTTTTGAAAAAAAAAACATCATGGACATAACTAGAAACAAAATAAATAATATCCTAGTACCGTGACCTGGTGGAGTAATTGTAAAACTATAAATTTCTTAAGATATTAGTGTTTGAAATCAAAGCAATATCATGATTCACATTCTTATAGAGGTTAAGATAAAAATATGACAATGGCCAGGACCATTGTCATTATGCTATGTAAAGAACAGACCAGAAATCGAGATCGCTTAGAGCGCTTAATATCCGTTTACATCGATGATCTCGGATCGCTTTGATCTGTATTCACTTCGTTGAAGATTTTTATACTCTCATATTACTTCAAAAATCAACACACGTAAGTAATGTTGCGACTTATTGAAGTCTTATCTTCTTATATATAGTATTATTTCTCATAGTCTTATTTTGATGTATTTTATTTTCAACCTTCTGACATGAAAAGAAAAATAAAAAGAACGTAATATTGAGAAGTTGGAACGAAATACTGTGTGCACTTAAAATACCCAAGTTCCGTGTAAATTAGGGTCGAATTAGCCATATAGTAGAATTAGCTTTGTTAACTGCTTTATTTATTTATTTCATAAAGGCAATAGGGCGCAAAATATCTACGCATTATTTACATGATTGTAATAGTTGTAATCTTAGTTTAACAGATTATTGGCACCTTGGATATATTTTCATTAGCATCAACAGATAGCATTCCTATAAAATTGGTTTTTTATCTTTTTTTTTTAAACGAAAGCATTACTTTTAAATTATTTGCCTATTTTTCGTCAATAGCGAGGAAAATAACCTTTAAAATGTTGTTCAAATCATTAATTTTGATTAAGAATTAACGGATATATAGCGTTGCCACGAAAAAAAAACATTTGAGAAATAATACATGCGATTTAATAAATGTAGCACCGACAGCGCACATAATACAAATTATTCATATTTTTTTATAGTAAATCTAATTATGATATGCGAACGCTCATTGTGAAATTACAGGTGCTCAATGCCCTCCACATTATAAAAATATAATTGGAATGTAGCATCACAATTATATTAGGAATTTTATTGATAGTAGAAAAATAGTATATACTTGTGTACGTACTCTAGAAGCTATACTTCTTTGGCCAGAACAAAAACAACTCCAAAAAATCTCTAGAGGTTCCGTGGGATACCCGGTATTCCTTTCGCTATATATTTTGTGATAACCAAACCTATATGCACTGTTGTATATACAGTATGAGTGGGATTACACATATACAGATTACGGGTATACAGATTGTGGGTTTTGTGAAGTATGTGTTTGTCTCTTTTTAGTGTCGGTCGGGTCGCACACTTTTTCCAGTTTAGCTCCCACCTTGCGATAAGAAACTTCGTTCCAAAAATTATGTATCTCCCGTGGCAACAAACAAAATGAAGTTAGCCATTAATTATGATAATGTAAATTCATTTTTAGTTACAACATGGAATTATTTTTACAGATTATTTTATCATGACGCACACCCGTCACATGATGCGCGCGTAGCTCTCAATTTTACCGTCTATTAAACGCGCCAAATGAAGCATACAATCTATACATATATGTATAGATGTATGACATATGATGTATGTATACATATACTGTTTGTAATGTCATAATGACACATTACGTTACCTATTCAAATAATCTATTCATTGAGACCATTCCAATGAGACCAAATACGATATATTTTTAAATTGGTGAAGAGTTAGGTATCCTGCAGAAATCACATGATGCTACAGAATCCATTCCATACAGAATCCATACAGAATCAATTGCCATGTTCTTTTATTATCATTGAAGTAACAAAATACCAAATTTCGATTCGATCAGACCTGTCAATGATGCTGATGATGATGATGTGAATATATCAACTAGAAAAGAGCTGATAATCTTAAAATGGCTTAACACATTTTTTGAATCATAGCTAAGAACACTCTCGATCAAGTCACTTTTCAAACAAATAAAAAACTAGATCAAAACCGTTTCAGCAGTTTGGGAGCTACGATGCTCCAGACAGACACACACAGATATACACGTTAAACTTAAAACACACCTCTTTTTTCGTCGATGGTTGAAACACCTATAATCGTGGATCAGCGTGGTAATTCAGGATCAGCCGGTTTATATCCAGCAATCAAGCGGGCTTTACCTGACTGGGTCACGACATTCATGGAAATAGAAGACCCTTCACGGTAACTCTTTTGGTTTGTCGTGTTTAGTGTTCAGCCAGGGTAATCTAGTATCCGTATCTTGCTGGCCGGCATAACAGTGACCAACGGCGATAGGTAATGGTCACAGTTTTACTTTATTGTGCTTATCATCAGCTAAAGTGAAGCGATATTTAAGAAAGGAGGAAAATTTCTTTGGAGCTTTTACTCTACTTCGGGCAGCCTAATTGGAGGAATACATCCACACTACAGAAGATTGCAGCCAAATAATATTCTGTTGTTTACTAGGTGAGTAGAATTTTAAGAGAACCTTAGGGAAGGAAGGGTTCAGGGAGAGGTAGGGTACAGACAATATTTCTTTGGAGATTTCTCTTTACTTGGGGAGTCCGTTTGGAATAATACCTCCACTTTTCAGAAGATGACAGCCAAATAAATTTTTATTGTTTACTGGGTGATTGGATTTTCAGAGAACCTTAGGGAAGGAAGGGTTCAAAGAGAGGTAGGGAGGAGAGAAAATTTTTTGGTGTACGACCGGTGGAATACTTTCACCCCAAAGAAGATCGCAGCTAAATAATCTTGTGATGTGTTACTGTGATGAGTAGGATTTTCAGAGCTCCTTAGGATACGGGGATTCAAGGTCGGCAACGCGCTAGTGATATCTATAGCATTACAAGCGTCAATAGTCTACGGTGACTTACCATCTGGTGGACCGCACGTTTTAGAAGAATTTAAAAAGACATAACCAAGATACAGTTGAATCTGTTACTTCAACATCTAGCAACTGATAAATGCAATATTTTTCCATTTTAAAACTCGTTTAATGGTTCACTGGCTCGGAAACAATTACTGCAATAAAGCTTCAGACTTATTGAAACTTTTAATATTCTCTGAAGTACCTTGCATAGTTATTTCTATTTATTGAAAATCAATTGGAATTATTTATTCCTAGTTATTATCGGACCCCTTGTAGTGTGTAGATAAGTTTGTTATTAGTCTTAGTTTTTCTTACTTCAGTATTTTTCCAATCATTGCACTCGTAATAGTTATTCTTAGAAATAACTTTGATAAGTGTTAATACGCCGCTATACTCGTATCTTTTCGGGATAAACAGTGGTATAATTTTAGGTTGAAGCCCAATATAAGAAACGTTTTAGTGTAATACTTTAGAAATATATTAAAGTTTGCTTTATTAGGTTAGATAGATGTTATTTCTTTTTATTAATTTACTAGATGGTAAGTTACAAAAATCCGCGAGCTAGCAGTATATTTAAAAATTAAAGTTAATTAAGGCATAAAACAATACAAATGTGAAAAAAAATGTGTGTTTTTTCCTTTGAATTATTAAAACTTTTTGAGTAACGTGATTGGAAACGCCATTCAGAAAATGTGACATAATCGTTCAATGAACATACACAGAATATACAAATTATTACTAAGGGTTAAAATAGTGACTTTAAAATTGTCTGTGCTGACGAAAATTTACTTGAAATTCTATTAAGTCAACTTTGCACATAATACCTATAACCTTAGTTTTATTTATTGAATGATGACGTCACGCCGCTCTTTTGGGCATGTTTTTTATTTAGATTAAAATATATTTTCATATTACTTTTAAAGATATAATAATGCATAAATATTAATTATATAAAGAGCTTAGAAGAATTATTCAAAGTAGTTTACTCTTGGATTGCGTTCGACTGGATTGCGACCACCATATACTAAGTGTAACTAACACGCGCCATAGTGACACGCTTAGGCGCTTCGCGTTCTGGGATCAGCCAGTGTACCAATAATCAAACAGGGTGCTAGGACATGTGTACCCGACTGGGTCACGACTACCATACACATGGTGATAAACCCGTCGAAGTGACTCTCTTTACGGTTGTAGCATTTCTTTCGGTGGCCACTCAAGAGCCTGAGCCACAGAGTCATCAGCTGCTAAATAAAAATAAACCACCGTTTCAAAGTAGAAACCCAGTGCGTGTGCCAAATTGTAAGCTATCAATTTTTAGGGTTCCGATTCCGAAGTTAAAAAGAACCCTTATAGTTTCGCTATGTACGTCTGTCTGTCCGTGGCTTAGCTCAGAGATTCTTAGTACTAGAAAGCTGTAATTTGGTATGGGTATACATATTCATTACGCCGAGAAAGTGGTAAAAAAAAAATAAAAAAAAATGTTTAGACTACCTCCTCTGCAAATAAAGTGGGAATATAATTTTTTCTCGTCTTTCCCATTGTGTGGGGGTTGTCAATGGATAGGTTGTTCAAAGATATTGTGGGTCTATGAAAATCATTTTTCGATACAGGGATCCGTTTGCGAAATATTAAGCTTTAATGTGGCAATTTTTGTTACAGTCAGGTGTTTCCCCCTGCAAGCTAAATGTTTGTTTTCGGATATGTGTCAAAATTCATGATAGTAATATACATAATAAAGTTAAAAGGAAAACTATCAGAGGTAAGTAGGCTTTACAAGTTGAGTAATAGTCAATCAACATGAATTACTTCATACAATAATATACTATAAATGTTTAACCGTGTCCAGGCTAGCGTTTGACTCGGCTCCTGCCCGGTGTAACATGAATGATCCTTAAGTTTGTATATTGTGACGGGCAACTACGGAACTCTATACTGCCCGTGGCTCGACACGCACTTGGCAAATTTTTACATTATATTGAAGATTCAGTCATTTTGTTCGTCCAATCGGAAATTCGGATGACGTTATTCCAGACAGACTAGCTTTTACGCAGGTGTGATTTGATAGATTTTACTGCGGAACGAAATTGGATATTGGATGCTTCAATATTTTTATCATCCTAGCTGAGCTGGCAGACATTGTTCTGGCCTTTCCGGTTGTTAATAGCTCGGACGCTGCGCTACTTATTAGATCGTAACATATATTTAAACCATCGTCTCGATAAGACAAATATATTATGTGGATATGAGCTCAATCGGTCAAGTCGTTCAGAAGTTATAGAAACACTAACAGACGCTCATAAGATCTTTACATCTATATATCTATCTATCTATATAAATAAAATGATAGAAATTGTCCGTTGTGCGCGCATCTCGTAAAAACTAGTGGATAGATTTCGATCTTCTTTTTCGTTTTACGTTTTAGATAATAGGTCCTTATTATAAAAATATAACAATGATTCTGTAGTTAACGCGTGCGAAGCCGCTGGACAGCTAACGTAAGATAAATTAGTTTTTTTTTTATCGTTATAGGTTTGGCGTAGTGGCCACATGGCAACATATCACCTGATGTCAAGTGACGATGTGGCCCAAGTTGGTAACACGCTAAACCTAGTAGAAGATTGGCTCTCAAGTGCAGCTGCCGGAACACACCTATTGGTGCTTGGCGACAGATTTTCAACTTGAGGGTGGTAGCTAGCCAGGCGAGCATCAGAAAAAGCCCTACCACCATGCTATGGTTTCTTCCCGATGTTTTCCTTCACCGAAAACTCAGGCTCATTGCAGGGATTCGAACTCACGTCAATCGACGCGAAGTCGTACACACTACCACTGAGCCATCATTGCTTCAATCCGAAATACTTGACAGTTCATCGCCGTAACCTGTTGATAAGGATGTTTGTTATCTGTGACATTCTGAAGTTGTGCTTACGTTAAACCTTAAGATGTTTGTTAGGCTAAAACCAAGAAATTCAGGTTTTAATTCTTGTTATATAAATATATCATATTAAAGTATTGTGGTAATAGATTTCGTTAAATAATACAATGAACTGAGTTACGACTATTTGTCGCCTAAAAAATAAAAACGAAATGTCCACCTAGCCCAGAAGTAAACAGAAACCCGATGCAATAAATATTGCCATTAGGGTTTGAAATCTTTTACTGTAACCAACTATATTGAGTTTCAATACCACAGAACATGGAAAACAGAAGACACAAGTGATTTGAATTAAATTATGTAAATGTTACGTCTGTAGTTTATAATTTTGCGATTGTATCACGATTCTTAGTAAATTAATTATTTATTGTTTTTTTCTTTCCATAATCAGTAATAACTTTCAAACAGATCACTAATTCTAACTGTAATCAATACTCGTGTCTTTATTAAAAATATAATTCATATTTCGAGTTTATTACCCGGTCACAATATCTGTGCACCTGACCTCGTGACGTCATATCGGCGGTCTGGGTACGGTGTGAAGTTTTTTGTACGCACCGGGGAGTGCGCGGAGAGGTGACAGGGGAAGCGGGAGAGGCGCCGCATTCCAGCGAGGTGCACAGATATTCTGACCGAGATATAGTTGTGTTTTACCTAGATCAAAATTTGTTAAATTTTTAACAATGTATCTAACCCATATTTAAGATACTTGAGTACGTAACTTTAATGTTTAGGGAATAATTATAATTATAAATATTGGTAGTCAAAGCGTAACATAAAAAGAGAATTAATACCGCATAATTATTATAAATATGATCTAAAATTCTAAAAACGTAATAAGTTTTGATAGTTTTATTTCGATTGTAATGAATATAGTATGGTTGTAACTAAACCAACTTTTCCTTTAAATTTTCATATTTCTAAAGAACTTGCTGGCCCCTAAGACATTGTTCGGCTCTTTCCAGTAGACAATAACTCGACTACAGCGCCACCTATCACGTTTACGCATAGCATAAAACCTTTTTTTAAAGTATACCAATATCATTTTTTTATAATATATTTATTTGCAAATAATATATTAAAATTGTATACACAAACAATGTATAGAACAAATAACACAGTACGAAAATCTTTAAAAACAATTTACAGTTTCTTACCTTTAATAAAAATTAACCATCTGGAAGGTTTACGCTGTAACGTTTACAGGAAGCGGCGACATCGAGATCCATTAGTGGTGGCGTACGCCTGTAGACGGTTAAGAATCTATTACACAGATGTGCTAATATATTTTATCTGAATAATTTATTTGCTGCAATTGAATTACAGTGCTGCACTTGCTAAAATATAACGAAATGCATCTTCAGAATTTTTATAAAGCGGATAAAAATTCTAGAACTCTTAAAGACAAACTGACAGACAACGTTACAATTTATACCGGTGAGTTTAGAAGTATGCAGTTATGAATATGAGTTCCTAAACTTTTAAAATAAAGGGGTTAAATAGGGGGTTAAAATATAACGTGGCAAATAAGTCTGCCTAATAGTAAGCAGTTGCCGTAGCGTATGGACGTTTGTAACAGCAGAGGTATCACTAGCGCGTTGCTGACCTTGAACCCAACTTCTCCAAAGAGCTATGGAAACCCTTCTCAACGCAGGAATACAACACAAGATTATTTAAGGTTATTTGGCTGTGATTTTATGTAATATCTCTTATTTCACCAGTCGTGCTGCCCTAAGTAGAAAGAAATATCCATAAAGATTCCTGACTACTGAGATGTCGCTGATGGGTAATTCTATCACTTAAGTTTTAGCGGCTTTTTTGGTGATATAGTTTTGTTATTGTGAACAAGTGAAGTGGATTATAAGTAATAATTAGAAACAGGCATTTTAAGTTGCCACAAAAACGCCCTAGACAGTTTTAAAAAGGGAGCCGCCATATAGCTATTTATGAAGATTACAAAATTGTAAGAAGGTAGGCTTAAAAGACGTGTATTCAGGAGCCTTGAAAATTAAAAACAGCAACAACCAGTGGTATGATAGAATAAAACCTATATAGGAGTTTTTGGCGGGATCTCAAACTGTCATGTTGTGGTTTTTATTTTTTATTCATAAATTTGTGTTATTTGACCCTATATTGTATAATACAGGTGGCGTTTTGCATAATAAAGCTTGGTTATTGTGCACAAGTGAAGTGGATTGGAAATAATAACATGGATCATGAATTCTGAGATGCCACAAAACCTCCCTAGAAAGTTCGAACAAGGGAGCCACTATCTTGTTAGGATCCTGAAATCTTCATAAGACAGGAAACTACTGGCAGTAGTGGTCTTCAATAAAGAGGACCGGTTGCCAAGTTAGGAACAAGAAGAAGAAGAAAACCTATACAAGCTATATTCTTCTAACGTAATGTTAACACTTACATAAATAACCATTGAAAGAACAATACTTTAAATCTTATCTCAATGGCGTACAAATTACAACGGGAAATGTGTTCAACGTAATAAATAGCAAGCAATTTAATACAACGTGCGAAAGTTCCCACATTTAGAAGGTGGGGGCTAAAATGAAATCCATTTTATTGCTTAGGCAGTAAATCCACTAAACAGCGTAACGCATAGTAATCGTACTTGACTCGACAATGTGGAGATATTGTCAGAATTTGGTAGACAGCGCACTTGTTACATTTAAAAGGAAATTTACTTTCTCAACTTTTTAAATATTTCTTATATGGTTACTAAGTATTTTAGGGAGAATCGGCGTATGGCGTGGGCGAAATGGCCCACCGCCTACAGTCTCGCGGTCGAAGGGATCTTTTTTTTGTCCAGAAGGTTTGAGCACCTTTTTTTTGAACTCATAAAAAAATATTTTAGTAAGAATCATTAAAACTTGAGATGATGAGAGATATTTATTCATAAAAAATGTAAGAAGAATAAAGGTTGATATGGCGTGGACAATGTGTAAATAGTTGCCCACGTGAGGGAAGGGGTAATTTGAGTCAATAAATATGGTGAGTAGGTACATAAAGACGTGGCAGCAATTATTAAGAGCAACGAGTGCAATCCAGGTAACGTACACTCTAGCGACACCATATTTTGCTGCCATCTATGGGCGGCGAGTAATACTTGTAGTCAAGAGACACTGCACTTGTCGCTAAGCCTAGATACGGCGAGGCGGTACCAATAGTTAAATACAACTTTCTAGATGAGACAAGTTTCAAAATTTTGTTACTCGCAACTCAATGTTTCATTATAAATAAGTACATGATTAAAAATAATATTTATAAATATTTTGAGCTGGGTGCGTTCCTTTCTCAGATAAGTATATATTTATTATTTATGGTTATTTTACGAAACTCCATAGACAGCACAACTTTGCAGTCGTAACTAATAACTAGGGGTGCAAAAGTCGTAAAGATTTCGATTTTTTGGGTCATCGATTTATTTAGGTATGTCTGAAAAACGACCAAAGAAACAACGGATTGTTATACAATAAATGTATGGTTGAATTTAATGGTATAAATTATTGAAAAAGATAACTAAAGTGTCCTAAATGCTGTTTGTGAGCAATTCGATATATTTCCGTTCATATTTCAGTAATAGTCATGTGTTCTCCAGTCGCCAGTAATAAAATTACACGCGATATAGAGGCTAATAATATATATTTCCATATATATATACACCATAGATTTTTGTGTTCTTTCGAAGTACACTACTTATGTCAAATAGGAGTACTAGGACCTAATATTTGTTCCTTTGTTTCTGTTAATTATTGATCCATTCATTATATGTCTAAACAAAGACAAAAAAGTCGTAGCCTGATATTGCACGAAAATACGGATCGAGGTGGTTAAAAAAAAAACGAAAAACATTAATGAATTGTTCTTCGTTTCAATTTCAATTGTTTGACAAATGTTCAATTGTTTCAATTGAACATCGATCGCAGAAATTGATGATTATTACGCTTTTAATTGGATTTTAACAAACTTAAGAAAACGGCAACATTGTATTGCAAATTCAATTGAAATAGAACACGTTCGATGTTTTAGAGGATCTAATTTCGATGTCAAAACGGTAACGGTAATGTGCTGACCTACTTAACTTTGTTGTTTTATTCGATGTGACACTTCGATTATTCAGTTAACATTATTTTCGTAACTTCTAGGCTCTATATCAATCTTTTGTATCGTATTGATGTAATATGTGTAATAAATTATTAAATAAATACGTTATTTAAAGTCCTTTGAACTAGGTAATCACATTTCCATATAAAAACACAATTACTAATTATTAAACATGCACAATCTTTTCTAAAAGCTACTGATCACGGAAACCATCAAAAAAATATTGGTAGTCTGACTCGATTTAAATATTATAAAATTACGAGAGGAAAATAGTACTTAGGTATGTCTAAAAATGCGCGCGGAGTCGCGGGTACAATTTTTAAACAATGTTTTAGTTATACATTACCTAATGTTACCCTATATTAAGATTCCAAAGAATGTTTTAAGTTAACACTGGCAAATTATTTTATGGTGACAATTAAAAAGCAAAAAAATCAATCAAACTAAGCTAGATTAATTGTTATTTTCCAATACTCAGTTATCATGGAAATTTCATTTTTATAAGATATTTTACATATGTCTAGATACATGTGTCTAGATCAGACTTAATAATTTATCCTTTGCGTTACTGAATAGAAGTTTCAGAAAACCTTTAACTGCAATGTGGACTTTATATATATATGATACAGTATATTTTGGTATAAAACCAGTGGTACTGTAAGATTACTGTAGGTACAGCTTATTCATATATTTACGAGATAGTTCGCTTTGAATACGTCAGTATCTTTCACGATATCTTGTTATTTTTGTTTTATACTTGACTGTTAAAATCATATTTTATTGTCGCAGAAGTGGTACAGATTTTTATATCTTTCTTAATTCTAGGTTATCTAAGAGCAGTTGTTTAGTTTTAGGCGGTAATAAAATCTAGCTAACAATATTTCAAACAAATTATTCGGTTTTTAGGGCTCCGAAGTCAAAAGGAACCCATAATAGTTTGTCATGTCGTCGTATGGTATGTCCGTCTGTCTGTTCGTGGCTTAGTTCAATGATTCAGTACTTTGTGTATTGTACTTTCAGTACAATGTTCTTTCTAGTACAGCTGTAATTTGGTATACATATTAATCACGCCGACAAAGTGGTAAAAAAAATCTTGAAAAAATATTGTTCCTCTACTTCCTCTACACATAAAGTAGGAACGGTTTTTTCTCGTCTACCTCACCGTATGGGGTGATCTTCGATAGGTCGTTCAAAATATTGAGAGTTTGTGAAAACAATTTTTCGATTCATGGATCCGTTTGAGAAATATTAAGCTTTAAAGTGCTAATTTTTGTTAGAGTCAAGAATACCCCCTACCAGCTAAATGGTTGCTTTTAGATTTGTGAAAAAAATCATTGTAGTAGTATATATAATGGAGTTAAAAGGAAAACTATTAGAGGTAATTAAGCTTTACAAGTTAACGCGTGATCAACACATAAAATGTACTTGAAGAACTAATTTCGTATAAACATTGAAAATTACTTAAAGTCCCCCTACGTCCCCCCCACTAAGTCTGCATAGTGCGATAGGCAACTACGAAACCCTAGGCTACGCGTGGTCTGAAATGCATTTGGCATTTTTTTTTAACTAACATAACTCATATTGGTTCTGCTTTATAAATATTGATGACGAGTAGGTATAACGTGATATTTTTTGTGTCGCATAAGTTTTATACATATAATATTTCAAATAAATATATTATTAAATAGTACATACACTACATACAACTAATAAAAAATATAGACTTTCTTACTCATTAGGGTAAGATTTGACCACAATCTAATTTGATGTTTAAGTATTGGTATAGCCAAGCTCAAGATTTTCAATTAATGCTGGTAGATATATAAGCATTAAAATACAGAATACCCATCACTATGGTATGGTTTTATTACGACGCTTTCCTTCATTCAAGCTCATCGTGTGATTCGAATCCAGATCGACTGACGCCATTTACTAGGCACTACCACTGATCCATGATCGCTTAACAATATACCACGTTTTTAAAACGGACTATAATCTATTAAACATTTAAATATAAAGTAATTTATGTATAAAATAAAGACAAACGTTCAACGCGTGTAATTAATTATGCATGAATAGTTCACTTACTCGTTCCACTGCAAATGATATGAATTATTAAAACTGTTTTTTCAACGACAGCTAGTCTCTATACTTCATACAATTATTATTGCAAGCGCCCTAGATTTTTCATTATTTCCTATTTAAATTATTTTTATTACCTTTTTTGTTTTGTACGTGTGATATTTTAAAACATTTGACTATGACGGTGATATTCGACATGTTATTTACTACACGACGCTTGGCCTCAGTCACACCTGAAAGTGAGGACGAGGCGGAAGATGGTACCCGATCTCTCAATTTTTACTTATTTATAAACTTTCAAGTCTCTAGCTTTATCGGGAAGTTAGTTTAAAAGCGAGTTAATAAAAACGTATTCATAATAATATCAAAATTAAAAGTATGTTGTGATATATGAATGTAAGTGCTGGGCGATGAAAGAGACGGATAAAAGAAGATTACTTGTGACAGGGATGCGAATATTAAGATGAATGTATGGAGTAACTAGTGTGGGTAAAATTATGAATATGAGATGAAATATGAAAATAGCAACAGAGACAGAGAAGTGGAATTAATAGGTTAGCATGATATTCATGAGAAGGGATGAAAGTGATATATAACTACATAGAAGAAAGTTAAGTTTAAAGGTAGACGGATATAGGAATAGAGGAAGACGAAGGTATAGATCAATTGTGTGGAATGATAAGTATACAAATGGTGTAAATACAGATGACAAAGGCGAATGGAAGAGGAACACATGTTATGCAGACCCGACTTACCTGGGATAAAAGGAAAAACAAGAAGATAAAAAAAAACACGTACTTGTTCATGAGCATAACATGCAACTGAATTCAATATCGGACAAAATCAGCATAAAATATCAGACTTTTCAGATGTCGTAGCGAGGCCAGGCTTCTCAGACGTTGCCCTTTGCTTGTTCACTCGAAGCAAACACAATTTCCTCGCCGTGTCTACACCGTTATCTGTATCGTATTGCATTTCCGTTATGTTATTCAAATCCTTTTAGAGCGACAACACGGAAAATTGAATATAACATATCAACCGTGTTTTCCTATATTCTAGAAACATATTATTTATTCAAAATTCTTTCAAATGAAAACAATAAGTTCAATGCTACACCACTTAAGAGGTAAGCACGCTGATATAACATATAAATATTGTAAGGCATTTAACAATTAATTTAATGTATACTAATATTATAAAGCTTAAGAAATTGATTTATCTTTTTTTGTTTGGACACGTTTATATCTGAACTACCGGTCAGATATGAAACAGATTTGTTTTAAATTAGTTAGCCCGTTTATTGTGGAAGCTTATAAGTTATATTACTTCGAGTTACGACTCTAAGAAGCGGATTAGTAATCATGAACGTCAAGCAATTTGGCAAGCTGTAAGCAAGTCCGGGTGGTGAGAATAGTTAGTCGAATAATTTCAACACGGGTGAAACCATGCGGCACAGTTAGTCTGATATAAATATAATTTAAAATTTCGTAAATAAACATATTCTCTGAAACTTTGTGAAGTCATTCTACCATTTATTCATCGGTATCAAACGAACAGACTCGTGAATTTCTACAAAAATGAGTAGAATAACTTACATTTTATCTAAACGACGTCGCGACGTTCGTCTTCATTTCATTTTAATGACACTTTTTGAAAGCAATAATCTTTTTGCCACTTTATTTACGTTCATCATAAATTACTTTTCAATGTAACATAAATATAAATTACACCGTGAATTATACGTATTGTGCTTACAGTCGGCCTTTGACGTACACTTAATATTACTAACAATGGAGTTAGAAAATAGAGGGAAATGGGGAGGGGGTAGAAGTACAATTAAACGTATATAGGGAACTAATCAACCCTCATATATGACAAAACGACAGTAACACGCCTTCAAGTCTCTCTCTTTAACTATTATTATTCAAATAAACAAGTTCGCTTTAAGGATAGACAAATAATTTATCACAAAACAGCATTGCAGTGTAATATTTAGTTGTAAATGTAATGTTAATATCATAATTAAGCAGGTAATACATAAAAACAGTTATTTTATTAAGACATTGTGTATAATAGAATATGTGATACGCCAGCGTATATTTAATGAGAAAAATACGCGTACAATTCTCGTATTCGCTGTCCGAAAAATTTAGATACGCACATTGTGATGCTGGAATTTTATGTCTGAACCGATACTAACTTCATTTTGAAATCACTCAAACGTAAAAAGGTCAGACGTTGTGTTCGAAATACGTTAGGGTATGTATGAACTTTTGAAGATAGAAATCAAAGTGTTCACTTAGAAGTAAAAATTTCTATATTATAAAAAAAATATGTAAATAAATTTTTCAGAGTAACTAATTTTGTCTGGTTTATTATTTGTTTGTTTATTATTTGTGACGAAGCTGTAAATATTTTAATAATTAAATATAGCCTGACAAATGTTTTACTAACATAACAAATATTTAATCAAGTGGTTGTCAATGGAAACAAATAAATATACGAATATTTACTCAAAATGATGTATGAAACTTCTACATTTCGTAATCAACCAAAAATTGAATCTGCGAACTATAGAAATATATTGTATTGTTATAAGAACTATGTCTTCACACTCCTGATCTTAGATGATATATGTTCTGACTACCACGAATATAATTCATGGACTAGAAATATAACACTACGAATAAGTGACTAGACAATGTGAACGGTTCGACGAACCAAGCGAAAATGATCCCCGCTCCCTTTTTTAATTATTTTTTTTCGATCTGACTATCCTGTTAGCCATAAGGGTACTGAAGCCTCAGACGGTATTTACAGCTTCATCCGGGCTTGGGAGATCCTCGCACCCTGTTCGTTATGCTCTATATACCATTCCACTCAGTCCAACCAGTAGGTTAGTTGTAAATATCCACTTATGAATGTACCCCACTATATAATATTTCTCAATGCAGATGCATTGGTGCTAAGGAAAATATTTTCAAGACGCCATCTAATTACACTCTATGTAACTAACATAACAGCTATTATTTCCATTGTTACATTCTATTATATGCGAAATATTCACACGGATTAGCTAGTATAAATAAATATTTGTATATCTTTCTAGTATTTCTAGGCTACTTATAAATAACTTGGACAGGTTTGTACGTATACTATGACATAAACGTTACGAAGTTTATTGTGAAGAATAAAATTCTTTTCATATAACCCTCCGCCGACGTTCACAAAACAATTTCCTGCGAGCCTTTGTTGTAGGGTTTATTGGAATGTTCTTGACCAGATGTAGTTGGTAGCGATACTTATTTGCTTAGTACAGCTGTGGTGTCTTCAATTGAATAAGTGAAACGAGAATTGAAATCACTATTTTATAGATAATTGGTTAGTAAACCGTAGTTCAGACTGCACTTAACGTAGCTATGTTCCTTCCATAAAATTGTTTCCCAAAGGTGTTATTTTGTGGGTACGTCATATCTCCCTTAATTCATCATCAAAATTAATGATTCAAACATAATTTCAAATCTTAGGTTCTCAACTATTGATGAAAAATTAGGAAAAATATTAATAATTAATTAATTAAAAACAGAGACATTTGTGCAGGCAGGCATAACAGCGACGACTGACGATGAATTGATTGTAGATTCCTCGATGGTTGCCGATGTTGTCGAAATGTGCTTACCATAAGTTACAGTGAAGTCACTTGGCCATGCTACGATAAAAAATCGTTTAGAATCAAAGACAAATAGTTATAAATTAATGCTTTCGTTAAATAAAAAAACGAAACTTTTTCATTAGAAATACCATCAACAGATGAAAACGTATTAATCAGCTAAAATATAGAAGGTGCCATCTATTAACAATCTGTTTAACTAACACGACAGTTGTTAGTAACAGTTAGTTTATATTTTGTAATATGCGGGTCAGTTTGTAGTACCTGATTAATTTTTCACAATTCACTAATAATAAAAGTAATTTAATAATAATATAATAGTTAAAAATAATATAGTTACATCGATTATGGCTGAATCCTGTCACCAGAACTAAGCTTAGTCTATGTCTCCCTGATATATAATTACATGATTCTTCCATTACAAATAATATTATGGAATGTGTATGTGTGTTGTGTGTGTGTAGGTGTCGGGGTGTGCTGTGTGTGATCATTGATGTTTGTTCAATAATCACTTTAAAATCTTGTTTGACATTGTTCACACATTCACGGATAAAGTAAGCCATAAGGAGATTTCAATTTTAATCTCGCTCGATACAGTGACACTGCTTTCACTGGCTATCAACATACAGTTGATAACTGATTGTATAATCAGTTCGTACACTGCACTTCACACATGTACTCTATTCAGGTACGTAGGTTCTGTAAGGGACAAAAACTAGTTTTGTTAGATGAAATTGATTGATTACGCATGTTTTTCCTTCCTCTCAGTATAATTAGTTAGATCAAATTACGGATAGGAAATTACATAGGTCGAGATGTTTGCATATAAGGGACAGGCCAAACCGAGATTCAGTCACATTAGCACAATATTGAAGCGATGATGGCGCAGTGGTAGCGTGTACGACTTCGCGTCGAATGACGTGAGTTCGAATCCCTATAATGAGCCTGAGCTTTCGGTGAAGGAAAACATCGTGAGGAAACCATAGTATGGTGGTAGGGCTTTTTCTGATGCCCGCCTGACTAGCTACCACCCTCAAGTTGAAAATCTGTCGCCAAGCATCAATAGGTGTGTTCCGGCAGCTGCACTTGAGAGCCAGTCTTCCACTAGGTTTAGCGTTTACCATCCTGGGCCATATCGTCACTTAACATCAGGTGAGATTGTAGTCACTAAGCCAAACCTATAACGATAAAAAAAATGATTTTTAAATTTTACCGCCCTAGACCCATACCTATATCCAGCACTGGTAGTACCATAGGTTCAGCACTACTGGAATATATGCTATATATTTTAAATATGGTCGAGTAATCAATCTTTTAAAATTAAAACGTAAATTTAAATTCTTCTACAGTCTACTTACTTTGATCAAGAACATTCAAATAACTAAATGTGACTCATTTCGAATCTTAGTTTCAGACATTAAAACACGCCATGTTTTCTACACTTCGTAGTTTATCTGTACTCACTCGCTTTAAATTCGTGGAAGCCTCTAGATATCTGAGACATCAAATATATCTATGGCTAGGTATTTGTTCCAGGCATCCTTTTTTGAGCGCCCTTTTTGATAATAAATAAATCAATTACATAACCCGTTCAACTACCAACATTTTAGTATTTAATTATTTTATTTAACTATAACATTTTAAGATAATTGAAAAAAGACCTGAATCTAGAAAAGGTTACAAAAAAAAACGGAGTAACTTCTCAACGTCTTGAGGGTGACATTTATTTTCATTCGTGCACAGGTAGCTACGCCCGAAACCCATTACGGGAAAACCGAAAATTCCCAACAGGCGACCCGAATGACCGGAGCTGGAAATAATTTTGGAGACAAACATCGAGTGTCGCATATAGAAAGGGCTGTCGATAAGTAATGTTTGCAGAGCAAATATTATCTACGGATTTTATTACCTGTATAAAAATGAGTTTACGATGCTGTAATTAAAGTCATGTAAGGAGAATGATTTCTGAGGCTAGCTAAAGAATAACTTAAAATTTCGGCATTCTTTTTTCGATTTAAGATATATTTTTAATTCTTTATATGTTTAGTGTTACCACAATCTTATCTGATGTTAAGTGACGATGTAGTCCAAGATGCTAACGTGTATTACGTAGCGAGATGGGCAGCTAAACGAGACTTATGAACAGTACTTATTGTAGTCGACTTATTAACTGAGGTCTTCCTTATCTAACAGTTACAGTGAGAATGCCTTCAAGTCAGTCGTTGCCAGCTTATAAGGTACGTGCGGTCTCAGATCACACATGCTGCTATCGCGACCAATTAATAGTGCAAGTCAAAAGTAAAGTCAATAATACAAATACTAAGTCATTCAACATAATTTAGGAATTTAAGGATATTTATATTAAATAGTATCTTATTTAATATGAAATAGTGGTAGGGGAAGCCAGTCCGTGTAACAAACACGCTAAGGTCCCAAATACAGCTGCCGGAGTACAACTATTGGTGCTTGGCGACACACTTTCAACTTGAGGGTGGTAGCTATCCAGGCGGGTATTAGAAAATACGCTACCGTCATGCTTCAATACAATGTTTTCCTTCAACGAAAGCTCAGGCTCATTGCAGAGATTCGAACTCACGTCCATCGACGCGGTATCCATACACTATCACTGGGCCATTTTTTAAATTACTCTTTTATTAATGCTACGAAAGTTATTTGTTTAAATTCTAGCAGATATATTCCAACGTAGTAATTAGGTCCTAAATTAATAATATTTTGGAGTATTATGGTACAGAGATAATGAACACCTAGCCACCAAATAAATAAAAACATGTTGACTACACTAAAGTTTGTCCTGTGCGGTTATTAACAAACGTGGGCGTTTCACCCGTGATGAATTTATTTGTCCAACTCTCTAGCGTGCCGCCGCGCCGCGCCGCGCCGTCATCGCACTCATATAGCCAGCTTTTCGTTGTTTTCACATCCCGTACTTGTCTGCAGCTTGTCAGAATGTTTGATGTTCATGGTTACTGCTCCGCATCTTAGGATCGTAGCGTGAAGTTATATACGCTATTTAAAACTTCAACTATAAATCTATATTTTCAGATGTTATAAAACTCAACGTTTCTTTGCCTGTCCATTTATGTTCTTTCACGCTAAAACCACTTATACGATGTACATAGTTTTTTCGTTTTAATTGATAGTTATATTATCTGGCTATATTATAGAATATATTTTCTAGCATAAAGTAACATACGAAATAAGAAGGTACGATAATGATGAATCAATTCGGAAAAAATACGCATTTGGAGCGCTTAAATAGCTTACGCTGAGTAAACCATAAGAGATATATCAAATTAATGTGCTACATAATTGTAGATCTCAAAACGATCTACAAAAAAGTATGCGAGCGTCCGCTGTGGCTGGGAGCGACGTCAGCACGATTCACGCGAGCTGAACCGCGGGCACATGTAATAAACGTGAATATGACACGCTTAATACAGCCCGGTTCGTCTTGCCGTATTTGGTATGTGTTTGCAAATCATGCGCCCTATTCTACAAAGTATATTAATATTTTAGAGACTATCACGTTTAAACAAACAAACAATATCTTTATAATATTAGTGTAGACAATAAAATGGTAAGACGAATCCTGTCTGCACATTTAATGATAAAAGACTAGATTATTATATTCTCTAAATTATTAAACTGCCACTATGTACTGCGAGGTTGAGAACCTTTTAATGTATTTTAATACTAGACCAGGCAATAATGTAATTGTAGTACACACTTTATGTGTATTAATTATGTTATAGTAAAGCTTTCAGCCAACAAATCCATTAGTTAGTTACTGCTATTAGGCGAACTATCTTGTATGGGTTCTGGTGTATTTATTGAAGTACCATTGTGGTTTAGACGTGATACAGTTAATTCTGATATTGAGGTAGATCTATTAAGTCGTCTAGGATCAAAGGAACCCTATTTAGGGTTCCGACCAAAGTCAACAAAGAAACCTTATAGTTTCCCCAAGCCCGGTAAAACTGTAAAAGCCGTAAAGGCCCCAGGGCCCCTAAGGCTAACAGTATACGTAGTCATTTTGAAAAAACCTATAGTTTCGTTATGTTCGTCGGTCTGTCCGCGGCTTAGCTCAGAGATTCTTATAGTACTATAAAGTTGTAATTTCGTATGGGTATAATTATTAATCACGCTAACAAAGTAGTAATTTTTTTTTTTAATAATGTTAATATACCTGTCCTACATGTGGGAATGAATTATTTTTTCTCGCCTATACCATCGTATGGATGGAGTGAGATATCGAGTCTCACTCAAGTGACATATTTCACTTCGACAATAAGCTCACTAGACCTTGGTTCGGAATTCTATAAACACATGGGCCGCACTTGCGAAGTGAAGTGAGATTCTTATTGACGAACGTCTAGTTAGAGATGTATTGACTATGAATTAGTAAGCCGAAATTAATTCTATGAATCCTTTTCTACATACATACATTTAATGTCAACATTTCGCACTTGACAGTTCATTTCATTTCCGCATTCGTCGATGTGGCGCCACCGACACTATCGAGTTTTAGACAATACAAATTTGATACGGCAGCGCGGATTCAGCTATCGAGATCTTATAACGTTCTTACAGGATAACACTACTGATCTAACCTTGACCGTCCAATAATAACATACCTACATTAATTACATTGTATGCAAACTACAATGTTTGGACCGCGATCGGATATTTGATGGATTTAAATCGATCCGCCGTTCCGTTCGCATGGATTCGAAAAGCCAGATCGGCGTATCGCTACTTCTGCCTATGTAGGTAATTTTGCCAATGTCAAGCGTGACAAATACACGTTGTTAAGTATAGTTGCAAAATGTTCAGTGTAGAATAACTTAAAATCAAAACACAGTGGCCCACTTGAGTTCTAAGTCGGTTTAACAATTTCTAAATTGCCCGTGGCAGTTTATTTCTGGATTATCATTCTTATGCGGGTTCTGCATAGCCTGGTGGTGGTGCTGGTTTTTCCAGCTACAGTGTTCTTCGTGCCTCAATTCGAAGAGTTTGAGCATGAGCATCGTGATGCAACCCTAGTATTATGGTATGGTTTATTGTAATGCCCGCCTGGCTAGCAAATCTGTTTAGGAAATCTGTCGTCAAACCTATATAAGTGTATTCCAGCAGCTGCACTTAGAGCCAATCCCTCTCTATAATACCTACTGGCCTATCGTGTTACCATCTTAGGTTACATCGCGTCGTCACTTAACATAAGATGAAATTTTATTCAAATGCTAAATCTATAAAGTATAATATGAAAAGCTTTCCAATAAGTTTACGTTTAATGTTTGATTAAGTTAATTATTTTTTTTCCACTGGGTCTATTTCAAATATAATGGCCCAACAGAGAACACTTTAAGCCTTTGTGCCTTTAAGTGCTGACACTTAAAGGCGCTTAGGGTTAATAATGACCATTTTACTGGAAATAAAACGTAAGAATAAATCTTGAGGGAGATATCTATCTAGATAATATAAGCCCGTGAAAAATGTTTGCGTGTCTCTACATTTTAAATCATTTATACGCCGCGCCGTTGAAATGAGCCTTCTACGCAAGATACGGCCTGATTAAAAAAAAATATATGCTCCGTACATTAAGTTTACAAGATATTTACGCGTTTACGTATAAGATTAAAATCGAAACACATCAAAATTATCTAGAGAATACATCAACGTCATTTTTGGTCAAACCCTTCGAAGAATCAGAAATAATAAGACAAATAGACAGGTTTAAGCATGATAAAAGTCCGGGATATGACAACATACCAAATGAAGCTCTCAAATTAGGAAAGTACTTACTGGTTAGCCCTCTTTCAAATATTTTTAATATAATCCTCTAAGAGCACACAGTACCTGCGAAATGAACGGAATCAAGAATTAAACTACTTTACAAGAAGGGAGACGCGTCAGATATGAGTATTTACCGTCCAACTATCTTAATCCCTACTATGTATAAACTAGAGCCAGAGATAGAGAAACACCAACCCATGGAACAGGCAGGATTCCGAAAAGGTTTTTGCACAATATCACATCAATACTTTAGAATGAGTCATTGAAAAACACCAAGAACATCAACAACCCTTATTATACCTAGCTTTTATCGATTGTGCAAAGATTACCTTCGACTCCATATCACACGACAACCTATGGCAAGCACTAGACCATCTAGATATCTCCAAAACTTATATAAATATCTTGAAAGATATCTACAGCAAACGCGTAAGCCGTGTAAAACTCGACAGAAGGGGGCCAATAATAAAAATATATAGAGGCGTGAAACAGGGAGACCCGCTATACATATTTATTTGGGAAAATGGATTTCATTCAGCAATTCTAGCAAAGATGGTATGATAGAAGAATATACATGGCATGGGGTAAGTTCTGGAACTTAAAAGAAATAATGAAATCAAAACTACCCTTGAAACTAAAAAATAAAGTTCTGGATTGGTGTCTGCTCCCCTGCATATCACAAACATGGATATACAATAACAATACAAGGGACAGAATACAGGAGACCCAGCGTACTATGTAAAACAATATCCTGAATATTAGGTTGAAGGATAAGCAAAAATCAGAAAACTTACGTAAAAAAACCAAAGTGATGGATGCTCTTCAGCATATGAAACGAATGAAGTGGAAGTGGGGTGGTCACGTGGCAAGATCGACAGATGGAAGGTGGACAAAATTGGTCATCAACATTAATTTATATGTATGTTAAGGAAATAAAAGGGCTTTAATATTATTCTTATTATAAGTTTACAGAATTTCTCAGTTGGTTAGCTATAATAAAAATTATTAATAATACTTTTAGAAATCGTAAAAACAAAATTAAAAATATTGTCAATTGATAGAAAGGATATGTGAATTTTTAATAATATAAGTAAAAAATAGAATGACGAGACGAACATAATAACTGAGTAAAAACACGAGCGGAGCCGCAGGGTGCCGCTAATTTTGTAAATAAAATTGTTCTTCTATAAAATTTTATTTGGCTACCTACATAATGTTCTTCGTACAGAAATATATTCCGTATCCTGAGTTACCATGCAATTTCATAGGATACAAAGATTTTTGAGAACATAATCAAGTTTCCCCGTTGTGCCTAATATTCTTAGATACATTTGAGATATAACTTTTGTGTATGAATATTATCAATTATCACATATTTACTAGCTTCTGCCCGCGACTTTGTCTGCGTGGACTTCAGAATTGGGTTCAGAGAAATGAAAAATATGTCATCTACCGGGATAAAAGTATCCTATGTATTAATTCAAGTTGTAAACTATTTATGTACCAAGTTTCATTTAAATCCGTTCAGCCGTTTTTGGGTGATTGAGTAACAACAATAGTTACAATATTACGACCTGTCCCGGCTTCTCACGGGTGCAATTTACTAATAAAGATAGTAAGAAGTGCGCTTAGCAAAAACTATTAAGTACGTCTAGTGTATAACATGTCTTTATGTCTAGTGGTTTAGACTCAGTAAGAAAATGAATTTATTGATATGAAATAAATCGGAATTCATTGTTTTGACAATCATTTCTTGGTATTTCTCGTTCATCGCAACGCTGGAGTAGAACGATATTTTTTGTTTTTCCATCTAGAGAGAAAATGAATAGTTAAAAAAAAAACAATAAAAAATTACATAGTATTGTTTCGTTAATAATAAAATGAAAGAACAATTTTTACGCAGTGGTGTCCTCGGTCAAACTACTGAATAATTAATTCGGCTGGCAACTCTATGAAATGAAACTAAGTAGAGTCGGCAAAATAATAATATGCTTAGTGATAAAAATTAACTTTCTTTGTTATTTAGTTATATATCTCTTTAAATATTGAAGTATAAGTTTTAATTCTATTAAGATTATTAAATAATGAATTCAAAAAGTGGGATTTGTGAATGAATACTTTATTGCGCTTTTGCTTGGTAAACTGGCGAGCTTAATTTTTTATCAACTATCCAATGGTAATGCACAAAAAAATGTTGTTGGTAGTGTAATAAAAAATAAATAAAAATGAGCAATCACAAAAGTATAAAACTATAAAAGTAATAAAATGTATGTATATACACAAATAAAGCAAGTTCAAGAAATTCATCAAGAATCTATACTAATATAATAAAGCTGAAGTGTTTTTTTGTTTGATTGTTTGTTTTACTCCCTGGAATTACTAGTCTGATTGGAAAAAATATTATTGTATATGATAGCCACATTCATGAGGAATAGTATAGGCTATATAATTTTATGCTACGACCCTAAGGAGCGGAGCAGTAAGTATGAACGTCAAGCAATCTGGCGAGCTGTTGGCAAGTACGGGAAGCAGAACAACTACACGCGCGAGTTGGCGGCGGCGCGGGGCGGCGTCGTGGAGAGATTGTCGAATAAATTTAATACGGGTGAAATCGTGGGGCACAGCTAGTTGTTTATTGCACAAAGACATAACAGCTGTTAATCAGTTTCAGACGGAAGTACCAAATAGATTTTTGTAAGTAACGCCTTCGTCTATCAATTCGATTATCAAATGTTATCATGAAATTGTTCAATCAATAATTTATGTAATTAATGTTAATATTGGAAAGTGAAAGCGACTGTGTATACAGAGTAAACACTCACTTAATGGCACATAACTCACAGAATATTTTAGACTATTGTATTGTGTTATACGCTATCGATAGACCAGAAATTCTGCTAGTGTTAGATGCAGTCGAAGAAGGTAACACGCTGAAGGATCTTTTCACGTTCGCTTTTATTTGGCAAAAAGAGGTAAAGACAAACTCCTAGACAAGGCCTATTTGCCTGCATTCGTAGGTTTTTGACTTTATTCGTCTATATTCGTTCGCTATCCGTCGTTTAGCGGTTTTTGAAACACGAATCACATGAGTTCGGACAAACATTCGTGATATCCTCTACACGTTTGTTGTCCATCTAGTCTGCATTCTACCACAGGACCGTGTGGTTGTATTTTTGTTGGATTCAACAGTGCAATATGCGAAGAGAAATATGCAAAAAATAGCTTGATCTATTGAAGAAGCCTTGAAACTTAAGGCAAAGTTTTTCCATTTAAAAAGCAAACAGATGTTGTTTTGGTATTATAATGCAAAATATTTAATATTTTTTAAAGGCTTTGCAAACCTAACATGCTTTTTGTATAAATAAAAACAATGTGTATTTCACAAATTTTGAAACCGCTAATTACTATTTATATGTCATATTTCATTTTCCGTTTATGCAGAGGCTTTATTATCAGGAAGTATGTTATCTAGGGAAAAAGAGCACAATTATGTCTTGGGTTCCCAATTTTTTTAACTTTTTGTTTTGCATAATGTGTATATGCAGCCTAATCGCCTCCACGTGCGACATTCATCGCATTCAGTCACAAATACGTAAATAATACTGGATGCACTGGACGAATATAGGCAAATACCTACGAATACGCATTTGACGAAACCGGTGAATATGAAGAGGCCGCTTAAGACTAGAAGGAAGACTGGCTTAAAACTGCTGCTGCTGGAATACACTCATAATTGGTTTGCGGCAGATTTTTTGGTTGAGGGTTGTTGCTTAAAGTTCTCGAAATCGTCCTACTCACTTATAAATAAGGTTTCACTATGATTTTTTTTGCCTAAAGCTTAGGTACATTCTTAATTATTACATGTTAAAGAGATTCGTTTATTTTGTATTTTGCTAACTCTACAAGTGTAGCACAAGGCTATTACAAGCTCGCGGAAATTTTACCTTGTACACGAACATTTCCGAAAAAAATGAATTTGTTTTCATAATACTTCGTATAGAATAAACTCAGTTCGATATGTTATTTGTATAATAATGTATTAATTTGAAATATGTAGGGTTCGTAAAATATATCTAAGTACTAGCTGTACCCGCGACTTTGTTTGCTTGGACTTCAAAACTGGGCCTTTACCAGGATAAAAAGTATCCTATGTGTTAATCTGTGTTATAAGCTGTCTGTGTGCTAAATTTCATCTAAATCCATTTAGCAGCTATTTTTACGTGATTAAGAAACAAACAAATAAACTCACTTTCGTATTTATCCCAAAGATGAGAGCAGTACTCCATGTAGGACCGGACGCTTGATATAGATCAAGCAACTGATCCGGCGTGAAGTACCGTCTGACCTTTGCAAGGATACCTAGCTTTTGGCAGCCAATTGAGTTTATACTCAATCTAGGAGCCGAAATTGAGGGTTGAAGCCAATTAAACGCCCAGAAGTTCCAGATGGTCGGTTATCGGAACGGATACATCCCTGAAAGTAGGAGCATCCGTAGTTGTGTTCCGGCAGCTGCATTTGACCAGTTCTCTTACTAGTCTTAAGGTTTCACTATCTTAAGCCGCATCGTCACTTAAAATCAGGTGAGAATATAGGCGTAACGTTACAAATAATGAAAAATTTTTTGCCATCTACTTATGTGATTATTCAAGTTAATTAATAACTTGACAGCCATGGATTACAATTTTATGCGCATTTTGTATGACGTTGAGAGCTTAAGGAATAATTTTCAAAATAGCAGTGTGTTGCCCTTCAGAATGGTTTTTTTTTTGTATTTAATAAATAATATTTCTGAAGAATCACACTGTACCTTAATTGACAACCTTATAGAACCCAGAACAGAGATATTTAGCCGAGGAGTCTACCAAGCGAACATTAAAAATACCCCAGCATTAAAAAGCATTGTCCCAAGGTTCAAAACGTTCAACATCACTTCTAAAAGCTCGTATTAATTTTCAAATTTTACATAATAGACTGGCAATATTGAAAGGTCTTCGTTCAGCCTTTTTTTTGTTATCAGCAAAGCGATAACCTTTGCGTCAAACGTCAGTTACGTCCGCCGCTATCTTAATGAGAACGCCATCCTGCCCCATCCGAATGTAAAATCTATTGGAATGTTTCAGTTGTAAGAAATGAGAAAAGAAATTTCTTTGAAAATTATATTAAATTTCTTTCAATGTGCGTATGAAATTACAGAATCTATGTTCCTTTAGCAATTTAGAGATAGACATTGCAAGAGTACGCAATGGTGGCAATGTTTCTCATTATTGTTGCCAGTGCTATTTCCTTAATATATTATTTCCTAACGTAAAAAAGTATATACTAAAAACGGCCAGATAACTCTCTATATATTAAAAGAAAAACATGTATCGGATAAGTGTTTATCGAGTTACATGTATTTTATAGCAATGTTTTTAATCTTTATATATTATTTCTCAAAGGTATTTTTGTGACAATGCCATGTCTAACTTAATTATTCAAACATCATTTTAAAGGATTTCTTTTCCGCTAGACGAAAAACATTGATGAGAAAACTTTTTATAAAAAGCGTATTTTAATTTAATATTCAACTAACATGTAGGAAGCGCCATCTATTAACAATCTGTTTAAATACATGACAGTTATCAGTTCGATTGAGTACATTATTTATAGGTAATGTGAGAAATATTCGAACAGGTCAGCCAGTTATATTAAAAAAGTTATATATAAAAATATATGATGTGTCCGATTTTCTATCGTAGGAATTAAAAACAAAACAGACGGGACTAATTATTGAGTGAATAACATAGATATTGTTAATAATTTTGGATTAATTTCGTATTTTTCTACTTCTTTACACTATATTTATGTATTTATTGTATGTATTAATGTATTAAGTACAAATATTGGGTATTTATATTAGGTATATGTATTAGGTACATATATTAGATACATACTATACTATATATATACATGTACTACTACATATAAATACAGTTCGTTTTTATATTTACCTATATAACTTAAACGTAATTTATACACCATACAAATACATATATAAATGCATGGTAAATATTACTACAGACTATAAACTACAATCATATCAAATTAGCTCTAGCAGTTTCTGTGAGATTGGCTTACAAATTAACAGACAGTTACACAAAAATATCAAGAAATGTCGAAATGTTTTCTGTCAATGTTCCTTAATTCCTCCATTTTTTTTATAGCTTTAATGTAAGTATTGTTTTGTCTCTTTACTGTTTTATTATAAGTATAGATAATAATTATAAAGTGGTTAAGTATGATTCAAGGAATACATTTCTGGAAATAATCTGTTTCTTTCACTATAGGAAGCTACATTGTCGCTGATTCGTATTATATGCTATTTTTGATTCCTATTACGTTTTATATTGTAATTAACGCGAACGAAGACGAAGGAAGGTTCTAGACTATATAACTTCACGCTACGACCCTAAGGAGCGCAGTAGAAATTAAACGCGAGTGAAACCGCGAGACACAGCTACTGGCTAATTAAGAATAAATTTAGTTAGCTAAATTGTCCTTAATTTTAATTTATAATAAGATTTATTTCTTTTCTTAATTTTAATATACTTGCGAAAACATTTTCTAATAGAACAATTATTATAAATAATGTCGACGTATTCTCAGATTGGACGAAAGTTTTGTTTTGGAATCCCTTTTTGCGAACCTTTTATACGGCCCAAGGCGTATGTTCGCGAGTCAGCAGGACTTATCATTGGGCCCTTTGTAAAGTTATGAGCCGACGACAGACTGTAACAGAATGAGTGATACGGGTTCTATTTATTCCACGAACCCGTATGAAGATTTAGTCAAATTGCTGTATTTTATCGGGTTGACTGGGTGACCTGGAAAAATTCAGTAGATTTTTATATTGGTGTTCCTGGTAAAATTACGGATAATTTTACGGGTAAAGGAATCAGTAGTTTTCTATGGACATTTACCATCTGGTAACGCCATCTTATCCTACCTATTATCTACCATCTCCCACCCCCTCTGACGTACGATTTGTAATTGACTCGCACTTGTCCGTCACGGGCTCTCGCGGCATTTGAGTTTTTATTGTTCCTACGCACCCTGCGCTCCCGCTGATAATCAGAAGCAGAAATTACGCGAATCTTTCATCGCAGGTTCTTTGGACGGTTGTACGAGACACCCTGGAGCAGAGATTTTCTGCTGTCATAAGAAAGGGAACCAGGTCAGTGCATCACGTCCTTTTCCTTACTATCGCATCCCCGCGCTATTATGGCTTATGCCTGTGGTAAGCTGTAGGCAAGGACAGGAAGAGAGAACAATGATAGGTTACACAAACCAGGTGGTCGAATAAATTTAGCACGGGTGAAAACGTGAGGCACCGCTAGTTAATATATTTAGTATTTTTCCACAATCTCACCTGTTACCACAATTTCAATATATATATAGGTGTGTTCTGCTGATATATACGTAGTGTTGTAGGTAGCCAGGCGAGCACTACCAAATGCTATGGTTTCTTCATGATATTCTCCTTTGCTTAAAGCTCATGCTTACTGAAGGATTTGATCTGACGTCGACCGACACGTTTAAACAGCCATAATCGCCTCATTACTACAGTTGTAATTACATAACGTAACATAATATCTATTTCAAGGATTTATATATAAGCATAAGCAATAAGCAGTTATTTCTTTATTCAAAATAGATACAAAAAATATTAGCAAAATTATATCTAGCAAAAACAATAGCCGTTATCTACCACCCGCATGCAATAGCAACATACGAAAAACCTTTCCCGAAAAAAACAACCCGTGTAAAAATCGTCCACCCTCCATTATCTGGGATTAGAGGTCCTGCCCCTGGAATCTCTTTTGAATGCTACACGAGATAAGCTGTTATTTATTAGTCTGTAAGCCAGTGGCTTGTGCTCTGTCGTCGAATGGTTTAAAAGAAGTTACCTATTCTGTTTCCAGTTCGGTATAATTTTTATTTAAGTATTGTCAAGAAATGTTTATTAAGAAAATCTCGGGTTTGAGACATCGCTATTGATTTTAATAACTTATTTAGGTAGCTTTGTTTTTATTTTCAATGATAAGAATAAGTATGGCAAGAATAGTACAACCTGTGCAAAGAGTGGTAGGATCTGTGCAAATAGTGGTAGAATCTGTGCATAGTGTGGTAGAATCTTTGCAAAGAGTAGTAGAACTTGTGCAACTTTCGATTGCGGCAGCACCACTGCCACACCTGTTTCTGTAGCAACAGAAACCGACACAAGAGGTGTTCCAAATAAGTCCTCAGGAGTAACAACCATCCACTGACCGAGGAAACTAGACGCAAAATACCTAAAAGATATATGTTATATAAAAGGTACAATGACCTATAAAAATGCTACTTCTTTAAACCGTTTTTTTTTCGAACATATTTTTATATCAATACATATACACACATATATATATATATATATACATGTATACTACATATGTATATACTATATATGTATATACATATGGTTACTACAACATACCAGTTATTCACAACTTGTACGCTATGAGTCAAAGTACACATTTAAGAGGATAATCCATGAAATTATACAAGACTTCATGCAATAGTAACCCTCGAGTACACTTCTTATCTAATAGAGTTGTCACTAAGTGGAACACTCTTCCAGAGTTTGCCATTAGTGCACCATCAGTGAACTGTTTTAAAAATAGACATTTAAATACTTTGAAAACACAAGTGTAGTTATAGTGACACACACGCATCAGCTCGCAGAGCTGTTAGTGTATTAAATAATAATGATACTGTCAACTTGCGGATTACAATACAATAATTAAAAAGAAAAAACATTTACAGTTACGTAAAATGTTTAACTTAATATTCCTAAACTATATAATGTACTTTTTTATCGTTATAGTTTCAGCGTTGTGGCCACAAAGTCACTTGATCTTAAGTAACGATGTGGCCATAGATGGTAACAGGTTAAGCCTAATGGAGGGACTGGCTCTCAAGTGCAGCTGCCGGAACACACTTATTGGTGCTTGGCGAAAGATTTTCAACTTGAGGGTGGTAGCAAGCAAGGCGAGCAGAAAAAATCCCTAACACCACCTAATGTCTAGTCTAAAGTCTATAAATGTATTCGTCGCTGACATATTACCTATTTCTTTGTCATACTTGAGCAGAGCTGTAAATTGTTTGAATATACTAGATGGGGGACTACAATTCCTACATTTTTATCAAAAATCCAAATTACATCTACACACCTTTCGAATATATTTAGTCGATTATTCAACTAAGTCTATCATTGTTCTTCAACTATAATAAATGTCGAGAAAATCTGTTAAACTATATAGTTTAAAGGCAAGTTACTTGCCAACACTAAAGTTAGTTTCTGATTTGACGCAGTGTTGGAACTAACGCGTAGGGATTAGGTTTAACGAGTGTACAACGATAATGGAAACGTTATGAAACCGATTATATTTCAGTCGATTAGTCTTCGCAGTTATGTTGATTATTAGATTACAGATTGTCATTTATTTACATATTTATAAATATAATATTTAGTTGATTTCTCCAGGTATTATGTATTTTGTTCTTATAACTATGTAGAAAAAAAGAAAACACGTTTGCCATTCAATATAAATTGAAACTAACAATATAGACAATTAACAATAATTTTATTGAAGTTTTATAATAATTAATAGTTTCTGTAGTGCCTGAGGAATGTTTGCTGATGCAAGAATTGACGGTTTTCGTGCCATCATCAGAAAGCGGTATGCCACGATCCTCCGCAGAATGTGTGGTAGCTTCTACAGCATCCCGAGCACGTTATGTGGTGGGTGGGGTTGTCCATTGCTACGTCACTGGATCGGACTTCATACATTTACAAGTTCGTACTACATACTACGTGGGTACTGTGAGTTATAGTATTATTATTAGTTAGCATATATTTTTTATTATACTTTTTGTACTATTATTAATTCTATGGATTTTTTGTGCTCTGAAATAAAGGTTTATTACTATATTTCTTTTGTCGTGTTTAGTGGTGGGTAAAATTGAGAGCTACGCGCGCATCATGTGACGGAAGTGCGATGCGAAATGATGAAGTTTTAAGTTATTAATGACAATAATGTGCATTTTTTAGTGTGAAAATTATTCTTCTTCTTCTTTTGGTGCCGCAAAAAGCACTTGCCTGTGTTAATGTGTTTGTCTTCGTAGTATTTTTTAAATACAAAGTTGATCAAACAAGATGGTGGTTCTCTTGTTAGAACTTTCTAGGGAATATGTAAATGCATGTTTCCAGTTAATATTTATAATCCACTTCACGAATGCACAATAACCAAACTATATCATGCAAAAAGCCACCCATACTACACAAGTACATATATAAGTTAAGTAATTAAAATTAAATCACAGCATGGCAGCTCAAGATCCTACCAAAAACTCTCAACTAAGTATTTTTGTATGGTAGTAGGACATTTTCTAATGCCCGCCTGGCTAGCTACCACCCTCAAGTTGAAAATCTGTCGCAAAGCACCAATAGGTGTGTTCCGGCAGCTGCACTTGAGAGCCAGTCTTCCAATAAGTTTAGCGTGTTAACATCTTGGGACACATCGTCACTTAACATCAGTTGAAATTGTGGCCACTACGCCGAAACTTATAACGATAAAAAAATAAACAAAATATCATGGTTGGGAAACTTCGTCATGTTGTAGGCACGCGGGATAAAATTTTATTTTGTAACTTCTTACTTGTGTACATAAGTAAACGTACTATTTACAAACTGTATCATATCATGCAATTTTCAACGTTCATGTAATATGTTCTCTTTATAATATCCATAATAGTAATTAAATACGCTAAAATATTCCTTGAAAATAGAACGAAAGAGGAAAAAAGCTTACTGTTTAAATATATGTAAGAATAAAACAACCAGATGACTTTGTTTGAATGTATGAGCATCCCTCATACATCATCGAATTAATAATGTAGCAAAATGAAAATGTCAATAGCAGATTCAGTTTGCTATTTGTAACGAATTAGGCGAGTAGAATATGTTCACTGTAATTTGATTCATTTTATTTAAAATATAATAGTTCACTGAAACCTAAGGATACATAGATAATACATTGAAATGAGGTATTTAATTATTGTTACAATAATCTGTGGTTTGAACTAAATAAATAGTTTACACATAATGTTTAATAAAGTATGGGTTAATGTCGTGTCGTCTACATCAGTCGCAGTGTTATTTTGTCCATTATTTAGAATGACTGGCGAAACATTCTCTCAACCGCCCACAACTCGCCTACAGAATGATAATCACATTATTGCTTAATTTAGTACTATTATATAAGTTAATATCATTTCATATTAAAATTCGATTTATCGATACAAAATTAAATTAATAACAAGAATGAACATTAGTGTAGAAATTGTCACTTTATCGGTGAAAATTCTGGAAATGCATGTTTATAAGCGGTAGGTGGTAGGACATGATAATAAGCGGTATAGTAAGGGTTTGTACCCGACTGGATCGCGACATTCATGCATGAAGTGTCAAACCTAGGTCCAAGCCCGGTGAAGCAGTAAACGCCGTAAAGGCTCCTGGGCCTCTAAGGGTAACAGTATAGACAGTTCGAAAAAAAGAAAGTCAAACCTGTCTCAATGCCTTTTTTCTTCTTCTTCTTTTTTCTAACTTAGCAACCAGTGTTGAAGACCATTACTGCCATTATTGAGTGTATATAGATTCAAGTGTTAGGACGATTTCAGGACCCTAACAAGATGGTGGCTCCCTTGTTAGGGAGGTTTTGTGGCATCTCAGAATTCATTATCCATGTTATTATTTCCAATCCACTTCACTTGTGAACAATAACCAAGCTTTATTATGCAAACGCCACCTGTATTACACAATATAGGGTCAAATAACACAAATTTATGAATAAAAAATTAAAACCACTACATGACAGTTTGAGATCCCACCAAAAACCAACAGCGACTTTAATCGCCTCTCGGGATATGCCAGTGTATTTTCAGGTGGCGAGAGACTCCCAGGCCATTGACAGTGACAAACGGCGATGGACTGCCGATCTTTCAGTGGTCACTGTTGTTTTTGGATTGTACTGTGCTTACCATCAGTCACAGTGCTGTCACTTTGCCATACTACTATGACAAAGTGTGATATTTTTGAACTGAAACCTACTATAGCACCATTGTGATTTGAAATTCGATGAAACGAAAAAGCAACAGTAAAAAGAGACAATCACATACATCTATAGGATTTAGCTACGGGAGAATGAAATAGAATATACTTACATTTTGCACGGTTAATGCTAGTCCTGATTTTCATGATTGTGATCGTCGTCGGTTTGGCCTAGTGGCGTTAGACGACCAGACTTCATACGCGGTATGCACGAGTGGCCGATAGTTCGAATCCCGCTGATTTTATTTAAAAAGTTTTTTCATTTAATTATCCTTTAGAGCTGATAAATTTGCATATTAATCATTAACTTTTTTTAAAGAAAAATATCACAACTAGTCTTCAAATATCATGATAGTTAAAAAAGGTAAAAAAGTTCCCATACAGCATTTGTAAGTTGATATTTTTATTATATTAAAACTAGCTATGTTCCACGGATTTACCCGCTTTAAAATTAATTCGAGCAACTCTCCAGCACGGCTCTAACGCCCACGTGTAGACTATGGTTGTTCCCAATTACAATTGCAGCTTACCAGATTGCTTTACTTTCATGATTATTACTCCGCTCCTTAGGGTCGTAGTGTGAAGTTATATAGCCTATGATCTTCCTCGATTAATAGGCTATAAGCAATATCAAATCTAACTGGTAGTTCCAGAGATTAGCGCGTTCAAATTTTTATATGTTATCTTCCTTAGATTAGAATTACTGTTTAGATTAGGTATTAGATTTAGATATATCCCAACAAACAAATTACATCAAAACGAAGTTTCTCAAAGAAAGAAAGATAAAATTCCATATAATTGATAAACAAAACCCGTGAATTTGGCATTCTCAATTCAGTATCACAGTTTATTTATTGACGGAATATATCAATTATTCGTAACAAAACATCGCAATAAAATTCAGTCGAGCCAAGATTTCTTGCTTTCCAGATATTTATTGGATCCGCCGAAATGGTCTCCCGAGGTTACTGGGGAATTAAGTAAACGATACATTTACGTAACTTATTGGTGTACATCTGGAAAATATTATTATTTTATTGATATGACAGCTAAATGTGCTTTTACCTTTTTCTAAATCTTCTTATTACGTCGTCAATTAGAGGCAGAGTTTGTTATCTATATACTACATAATATAATAAAGTGGAAGATTGTTTAAACACACTATTCTCTGAAACTACCAGTCGGATTCGAAAAAATATATTTTTATAGTATGATAGCCAAATTTACGAGGCTATCTAGCATTAGGTTACTTCTCAGGTAGCCTTAAATATTGATTTTTGTTAAGTAAGTCGGAAGAATAAGCGCACGCTAACTGCTTTATCCGCGTGCGCTGGCGTAATGGTTAGTGACACTTAAATTTAATTGTATTAGTAATTCTACAAAAATATTGCTCCTTAGTACATTTAAATAAAAAGTTTGCGATACCATATACCTATCTCTTTTATATAAGCCACAATAAGGTATTTTGTGATAAAGTTTTATTGAAAATTGAAAAGTTATTTATGAGAATTATTATTAGGCATGGCATATTAATCCTTACAAACGAAAGTTACTTCATCATCAAGACAATTTTATGAAGATAAACCTTGCCCTTTATAGCATGTTATTTGGACGAATAGTTTGGGAGATAATGTAAAATTAAAATAAGTCAACACTCGGTTCGGGTCTATAAGTATGAATTGAGATGATTATGATGGACGGGTCTATAAGTATGAAGAAGAGTACGAATGAGCCGTGTCAGATGTGATGCATAACCCTGGCCGCCCGATAAAAATATTGTCTATACTGAAGTATTATAAAGAATCAATTAGCAATTTCTTTTAAATTATACTCCTCTTTTCCATATCGATAACGTCTTAAATTATGGATATTAATATGTTTGTAGTTTTTTCTGTACGTTTAATTTTATTCTTCCAAATTTTACGCTACATAGTCATTTTTTGGGCCACTTATCTTATTCGACATTTAAATTTTTTGGTCTGTCTGTCTGTTCGTTTGTATGTATGAATTTAGGTCTAAAACGGTTTTACAGATTTCAGTGATTTTGTACACGGGAAATATATGTCATTCCTCAATTAATGAGCTATAAAAAATATTAATATTATTTTTAGAAATCGTGAAATTTATAATTTCAGCTAATAAATTTTTTCTTTATTTTCAACTGATTTTGATGGAAAATGTTGTACACAGGGAGTATAATTTTTTTAATTTCGAAATTGATTGAGGGTACAAAAATGATCAATTTTATCTCCCAAAAATCATAACTTTTGCGTAATGATAACATTTATGAGACGTTACTGCGTAATAAACGCGTGCGGAGTCGCGGGTACAACTAGGTTATTATAAAGTGTATAACTAGTACGAAATACGTAGGAAAAATTGTTTGGGTCGACAAAAATTATAAGCATACGTCGAAGCTTTTGTTAGCATCCGGCTGAAGTGTTTTGGGTTAGGGTTTAAACGAGCGTATTTTGATGGGAGCAACAAATAAAATGACAAATTTTATGACGAACCCAAAATGTTGCCGAATTTTAGTTGTTTATCAAAGTGCTGTTGTTGAACTTGATTTGTATTTTGTTGAATTATTATATACACAGAGCACTATTATCTAGAACACTAGCTGTGTCCGTGGTTTTTACCCGTGCTTTTATTCGTAAAACTGCGCCGCCAATGCGCCTGTGAAACCCTATCGTTGTTCCACGTCCCGTACTTGTCTATAGCTATAGCTTACCTATAGCTATAGCTTGCCAGATTGCTTGACTTCGCTTTTTGGGATCTCTGAGGGCATATCGAGTTTCTATTTACGCAGCCCAGTTGACGGCGGCTGAAGGCCATGGATTGTTGATATCTCGGTCCGAGTCACTAGTGTTGATTAAAATCGATTAACTTTTGATTAATCAGGAGTTAGAGAATTAAACTATCGGTATTTTATTATCAAAGGAAAGTAAATATTATGGGGTTGCATTTTGTGATTATTCAAAATCAATTGATCCGGTATGGAGGACTTGAGCCACAGTCGCTTGCGCGATACAGTGACACTGCATTCACCAACTATAAACAAACAATCATTGTACTGCACTTCACACATGTACACCATTCAGATACAAAATTGCCAGATTACTAAATACATATTCCTTTCAGATGGCAGAAACATGTATAAACGTATAGTTAGTTAGATTGAATTATAGATTTGTGGAGTAGACAGATCTCGATGTTTGCATGTTAGGCCACAGCCCATCAGTTCGACCACTTTGGCATCCTTGTGCTTGTTGCCACGCCTTCACTGTTGAGTGTTTCAGCGCTCGCCCCCAAGCCCGGTGAAGCTGTAAAAACCTTCTGAGGCTTTAGGGCCCTTAAGGCTAAACGTATAGTCAAATCGAAAAAAAAAATCGTGATCCATTGTTACCCACTCTCCCCTACGCTTTATTAACATCCACGAGAAGCTTCTAGTTTTTAGAATTGAATTAAGAAAACTGATAACATACAGATATAATTGCCAAATAAGCCCAAATATCAGCTTCACCAGCAACTGAAACAGCGATCTTTCTGTTTAATAGTTGGACTTCTAATTCCTCGCTACAAACCCTGTTAAATATTTAAAGATACATATATATTCTCGCGTTCCGCTATTCACGTCTCGTGAAAGGTTGAATGGGTATTGTCACTTAATGACAAGGGATAATATAATATCCCGGAAATGACGCGGAGTTGTCAGAAAATATTTGGATTTTGTTTGATATAGGTTACGTTTACCGCAAAACAAGGCTGAATCATGATTAAAGGTATAAACTATAATATGATATATATATGCATATATATCATATATGTATATACATACATATATGAGTATTTTTAAGTACTATTCCTTTACTTTATTTCATTATCCATTCAATACCTAATATATATAATTCTTGTAGCATTTTATTTCGGAAAAATGACTGCTTTTGTTATTCATCAGTAAACTACCTAGACAAGTATAACGAATAATTGCTTTCTTTACACAAAATCTCTGCTCTCGCGATAACAGAGGTCTTTGCAAAATATATCTTGCCCACAGATTTAGGTTTTATCTACAGCTACAATACATCTTACATTAAAGAAAATTCTTTATTGGTGCTACCTGATGTTACACGCACCATTGCATAAAACAATTTATAAATGGCGTCGATTCTGATTTTCTACGTAGGCCGGTCAAGTTAGACATGCAAGGGTACAATAATTCGCATAGAGCTAGTCGTAAAAATTGGTAAGTATGTTCGGAACAGCATTTTAAATGAATTGTGATCTACAATTTTGTCTCAGCTATTTTTATGATAAAACTTACCGTTTGGTTGAAAAACGCAAAAAACTCGTATTTGCAAACTTTGACCTTGAATTATTTTTTTTGCAGATGAGGGATCGATGGTGAATATAGAAGCAGATATAGTTAGAGGTAGACGGCATGTGAGCGGACGCAAGTCACAAATAAATTTCTTTATTGACGCAAGTTCTTACAGTCTAAACTAGAAACTCGAAATCGACCACCGATAAATGAGAACTCAGCGATAGTCACGATGTTATGCTAGACTCGTTAAATACAATTGTACGCTTCGTTTAAACGATCCTATATAACACAAAGGAGAAAAACAACTGACTGAAATCGCCGAGTTCATTCGTACGTTTTATGATCCATGAACCACAACTGAAAAAGTAGAAACGAAAGCGATAAAATACTTAAATTTTAAAGGCATTTCTATGATGAATTATTATGTTACTAGCTTTATCTAATGTCTTTGTCTGCATGTATTCCATACTATGTCTTTCTTTAAGTTCTAAACTAACTCTATATCAAAAATTGCTACGAAATCAGAGTTTTAGTCGTAAAAAGGTAAAAAGCAGACAGACAAAGATCCGTTTCTTTCTTATTATTTATAGGTTCTGCCACAATCTCACCTCATGTAAAAGGACGATGTGGCCCCAGATGGTAACACGCTAAGCCTAGAGGGGAAGCTGACTCTCAAGTGCAGCTGCCAGATTACATATATAGGTGCTTGACGACGGATTATCAACTTGAGAGTGCTAGCTAGCCAGGCGATCATTAGAAAGTGCCTTTCCACGATGCTATGGTTTCATCGCGATGTTTTTTTTTAATCGAAAGCTTAGGCTCATTGGAGGGATTCAAATCGACACGCTACTACTGAGCTATTATTACTCCAATTATAGTATTTGCTGGATATTACTATTTTACTGTAATCTAACTTGATAAGTGATGATGCGGACCAGAATGGAAACAGAACTAGTTACTGAATACAAACACCGAGCGCTTGGCGACTGATTTGCAGTATGAGGGTTTGTAGCTCACTGTGTGAATACTACAAAACGTCTTATTGTTTTATGGTTTATTATGCAGTTTCCTACAACCCAGAAAATTTGATGACCAAGGCGTTACTTCCATCGTAAATAATTGAATCAAAACGTCTTTGCCATTTACGCTTGGAACTAATTACAGAATTGTAATTAAAAATGCGATTTTTTTTTATAACTATGGATTACTTTTATTTTTTAATTATAAATATTGTTTTTAACTCTTTTTATAATATATTTATTATAGGTTAATATTCATCGGGTCTAAAAAAATGTATACATTATTTGATACACACATCAGATAAATGTAACGGCGGCGGAAGTATCAAATACATTTTGCATCAATTATTTATCATTGTAGGGCAAAAACGTATAGCATTTAAAAAGAGTGTCCGAGCACGTTACTATTATGTTACCATCGCTTATGAAACAAAGCAAGCGACGAGCGGAACCCATAGCGCAATAAAGTGTGATGAACCTCCCCGGAATAAATTCGTCGAGTTTCCAAAGGGGAGGAGGACGTTAAAAGGACGAAATTCGTTATTAAAAAAGTTTTATTGGTTAGAGAAGTGGCTTTGGACGGATGAACGCTTATTTTGTGTTAAAAAAACCTGCATAATATTTTATTTAATACGTAAATTTTGAAATGGTCCTTATGCTTGTTATGAGTTGTTTTGTTTTTATTTCAGTCATTTCTGAGATCTCTATATAAACACTTATCTGTATTGTTTTGTTAAACAAAGAAACTTGTCTTCCCGTTATTGCGTCTTCTTTTGCTTCGCCGAGGCGTGAAGAGGTCTCATCTTTTGGCGGTCACCTTTATTGTTTTTTCACTGTTTACCTAGAAAACTTCATTTTATCAAGCTAAATAAAAAAATACTGGTAGTGTTACTACAAGCGAATGTAGAGCTCTGCAACCGATTGGATCACGACCACCATACACATGGTGATCCGTCATAGTGATTCTCTTTTGGTTTGTCGTATTTCGGTATCGGTCAATGTATATCCAGCTGCCGATAAACTTGCCGGCATGGCAGTAAAGACCAGCGATGGATGGTCGATCCCTCGGTGGTCGCCGTTTTTGGATTGTACTGTCATCAGGCACAGTGCCGTCACTTTGTGATCTATACATATTATAAAACTCAACGTCTCTCTGTCTGTCTGTCCGTTTATGATCTTTACACGCGAAAACCACCGATTTACATGGATGTTTATTTTAATTCATAGCTATATTATCTGGTCAGGGTATAGGATATATTTTGTAAGATAAAATAACATGCGAAATAAACAGTGACGATAATGGTGAATCAGTTCGGAAAAAAGGCACATCTGTGGCGCTAAAATGGCTTACGCTGAGTAAATCACAAGAGATATATCAAATTAACGTTCTACGTAATTTTAGATCTTAAAAAGACCTACAAAAAAGTCAAATATAGCATATATCTATCTTCTAAGGATCACTTATAATAAGCATTTTTGTCTTTCGCCTTTTGAGTGTGTGCTCGACCGACGGCATTCTGTAATCTTAGAGAGCGGCGCCGCGGGCAATACTTGTGCTACAATAAAATAAAATCGAACAAGTAGTGAGCAGTACTCGTGTCATGAGGTTTCCGTACTGTATGCAGTACATATTAACGTAGTTAATATTTAAACCACAGTAAATAATTACAAAAAGTAATATATATACCTATTGGATGCTATGTTTACGTGTAATAACAATACGTGTATGAATTCATGCTCAAAAAGGCGAACTGGATCATTGTTTACTGTTATATGCATAACTTGTAGGAGGGGTTTCAAAATTGTATGTAGCTTGGAAGTACCCTATAGGTTTTGATAATGGGACAGTAAGCGTGACTTTTAAATTTTTATTATAAATACCTGTATTATTAGCTTCAACTTTAAGCCTTTTATGAGGAAAAAACTGAATACATTTTTTTTATTGCAATTTTGCACGGGATTACAAATTCATTATTTTCGGATTTATTCCTTAACTTTTGTTAACAGACACTTCGTGCCAAATTTAAAGGCCGTGTAAGTAAAAGGTTGTGTAGACCTTCCCGCGCGAAGAACCCAAGAGGTTTTGATAATTAGCCGTGAGCGGGATTTTAACTTGATTTTTTTACAGCAGTATAAGGCCATATACCTTAGTATAATCATTTTAACTTCTCGTTTTCGAGAAAAAGGTTCTTGAACACTGGGTATAGAGACGACAACAAAGTGATACTATAAGGGTAACGTTTTTTTTTCATTATGAAATACGAAATCTAAAAAAGTGATATAATACCCGTATCATTTCTATAAGTGAATGTTTTTTTCTTGTAAAACATTTCTTAATTTTACAATATACTTGTCAGTGCTTGGTCTCAGTCACATATGACGACCTGATGCCCTCGTTAAATAAAAAAAGTAATTCTTTTTTTGTATACATTAAGCAATCATCTACTTCAGAAGAGAACTAGCTGTGCCCCATGGATTCACCCGCGTTAAATTTGGATTGTACGTGTCTGTTTCACACATATAATAATTATTTGCCTACAGATTGCCAGATTGGTTTACGTATAAACGTAATGTCACTGCTCCGTTCCTAAGAGTTATAACGTGATGTTAGTGTCCTATATCTTTTGTCGATTAATGGGATCTTCGGAATAAACGAATAATATAATCAGTCAAACTGGAAACCGCCGCATGTGTCGCGAGTGTCGCGAGTGTCGCGAGTGTCACGTGTGTCGCACGCTGGAGCGTGCATAAGAGATATTTACATTAATCTATTGTGATAATAAAACCTCAAAAGATTTTTTATTTCCTGTTGAACGCGCTAATCTCTGAAACTATTAGTCAGATTTAGAAAAATATTTTTGGATTAGTTTAATTAGTTTATTATCACTATAGATTAATGTAAATATCTATTATGCACATGCACTATATGCCTGTCCCGCATGCATGCAAGTAATTATAATATCATGAGCCGACACGTCGAGTAATCCGTGTCCATTGTTTCAGGATTATATCCGGGCTGACCCAGCCGGGCTGTGCGATAGCTTACAAATCTAATTCCGGGTATCTCGCGAGGTCACAGCTGCACGAGGCGGCTTTAGTGATGAGGTTTCTTGATACTTATCGATTTTATAGTGTTTACAAGCTGTGTCACACGGCTTTACCCGTGTTCAATTTATCCGATCAACTCTCGATCATGCCACGTTTTAACGAACCCGAAAAATCGGCACGCAATTTTAAAATACTGATATTTCCGAAATTTATTATGAGAGCCATATATAAAAATCATATCGTTGCAATTGTAATGAAGTATACTAATAGATTGTATACCAATAATTATAGATTTAACATGAAAACTGAATTGAAATTAGAATAAGTAAATTTTTCCCACTTTACTCTGCAAAGTACGTCATAATTCTAAAATAATACAATTATTTCAAAGAAAAAGTATGTTATTCAAAAATAAAATTGCATTATTCGTAGTTGCCTACAGCTTTTCAGATTACTTGACGTTCATAGTTACTGCTCAAGTCCTTAGAGTCATAGCGTGAATTTATATAAGCCATAACATCGTCAATAAATAGGGTGTAAATAGTTCCAGAGAGCAGTGTATTCAAAAAAACAAAGAATCTCATGAGCTTTATAACGTTAGAATTACTTTTTATTTAATATATTTTTTCTATCGAAAACGAAAATAATACTTAAACTCTTTTATCCTTACATTATTGATTATTCTATTGTAGTTTTTAAGTATTCAACTATTAGCTATTTGTCGTGGAAGGATGTATCCATTGTAGGACGCCTAAGATGGCCCACTTTCAAAAACTCATACTTATAAACGTGTGAATAAGTTTAATCTTCGCGCTTACGTTCAGTTAGTGCCATAGTTAAAACTGCAAGTTCATATTAAAGGTAGTTAACCGGCATCTTTGTTGTGGTTGACAATTTGTCAGTCACGTTGCAAATTGCCTACGATTTATAAACTTATATGCACAAACTTTTTAGTGTTTCTTTAATAAAAAATCTGATTTCGTATTTTATTTTAATCCAAAGTTACTTAGGTTCACGGGCATTCCTAAGAAGGTATGTATTGTTTGTATCTATTGTTGGTTTTCTTAAAATAAGTAGTTATTGTTGCCGGGAAAAGTTCCTATAAAGGCCCACCAAACGGAACCAAGATAGCCCGGGCCATATTAAAACAGACAAAGAGTCATTTGGGTTAATTTTATATAAATATGTTGTATTAACACACTTAAACTTATTTAAAGCATGGGTAATTTATTCTCATTTAGATTTGAAAAGAAAAATTCTCGAATCTTTGAAGTGTTCCTCCTAATAAAGCCCACCGAAATTGTGAGTAAACTTTTTTGTATTAATTTGCAAAAATTATTCTTGTTTCTTTTTAAAAAAATGTTAGAGTAAGAGAAAAAAGTGTTGTAAATTCTTTTTATTAAGATATTTTTGTTTCGTAGGTAGATTAATGCTGAAACTATGATAGCTCACCGTACAATTATGATAAAAAAAATATATTGTATAAGACTGATTACCTAAGAAGCTCTTGTTTTAGGTTAAGTTTTACGTTTTTGTTTTGATAGAATTAGTAAATTACTTTGGTTAATATCGGGCAATGATAAGTACCTATGTTCCTAAAAAGGCCCGGCCCACAAAAGAGGTTTATAAAAATGACTGTTTTTTTAAAGAAGTTTAATTTAATCTGTTGTTTTGTGTATTGATTTTATTTGCTCATAAATTAGGAATATTGTGATAAAGTTTGTTTTCATAAGCTATTTCAATTTTTTTATTTATTCAATTATTTCAAAAATTTACTAGGCGCAGCGCACGTAGTTAAATACTTGTAAAAAAAGCAAGCTAAATCCTTTATATTTTTTTCAATATATTTTTCATGTAATTAAAAAAAATCAGGCACTTAAAAATAAAGAAAAATCTCATTTTTTGAAAAAGTTTTTTTTTACTATTGCCGTAGCTCTTGCATTTGCTTGGCACTAGACTTTTTATGGTTTTTAATTTTTTTTTTTGATGCGAGCTTTCCTCTGATTTGTGTTTTCTATAATTCCGCGCATGTTTACGAATTATATGAGACATCTTATTTTTTTTGCAATTTTCAATGTAATACTGATTTTTACATATATTTCGGCAAATATGTTTATTGTTTCTCTTTGAGTTCTAGTAGTGCTTTTCAAGCTCTTTGCAGTGAAATGTAAATCAACTTCCTAGTTAAACGCGTTCTCATGCTACACTAATTTATAATTTTACATAACGCTAATTCACAACAATCAAGTGCATTATCTCGAAGACGTCATGGGCAAAAGATACACTGCACGAAAAATACATACAGATATGCTCTATCCATTGTGACCTAAATGGTTGTTATCACATTATTAGTCTCGTAGTTATTATCGATAGAAATCTGACGGTATATTGTAACCAACTATCACTGTACTTAACGTTACTTACTTACTTACTTAACGCAAATATTCGTTTTTGTGTCTTGTGTCAGTTCTTTATATCGACCATTATCGGAAATTAATTTCTTAAACAAGTTTATATGTATATATTTTTCATTATAAACGCAAATTAACATTACCAAATTTTAATTTATTTCGTGGTTGTATCTAAATCCCTCCTCTCTTGTTCACAACAGAACCACACGCGCTGGGCTTCGGAGAAACAGTTTTACGGTAACCTCCATCTCGCCACAAACTAAATAGTTATGTATGACTTATCTTTGTCGTACCATGAAGCTGTAGAACCATCTCCCGACTAATGTTTTCTCTTCTTACGACATCGGGTCCTTTAAGCGTAATGTGAAGAGATATTTATCAGGCCGGCATGATAGTGGCAACTGCATATTAATATAGATCTCTTGGTGGACGCCGCTGCCGTAGTGTTTGGATTGTACTGTGCTTACCACTCAAGGACAGAGACGTAAACTTGCCGAGCAAATAAATAAAACTCTGGTCATATCAATCCAGTTTTACTCCTAAAGATTTATAGTAACTTGCACATTAAATTATTCTAGCCAAATATCAGCAAAATAAATATTCGTTTTTCTGTACTCATTACACTGCGAGGGGAAAAAATATATTTAATTATTGATATATTTCGAATTTCGATATAAATAAGCACACATCACTAGCTAGCACTGGCATGTCACACAGCACTGCAGTCGGCTAAAATTCGCCTCACTGAAGTCTTGTTAAGCGGGATTTGTTGTTTTTATTTATTTTTATAATTGAGTTTTAACACACTGGTAAGATACAATGAAATTGGATTTGACTTAAACTCTGAGAGTTTATTTATTTGTATTTTTTTTATTTTGACTCAGTTAACGTTCTTTCTTTTTAAAGAATGATCTATTATAAACGCAACACAATTAAAAATAAGTAAAATTAATTTAATTTATTATCATTGACGGCTAAGATCAACGTGTTGTTCGTACGCGGGTTAAAAAAAGAGTTATTTTTGTTTTAATTACTGTTATAGCTATAAAGATCTTGACAATACTAAAGAAAATAACGGCAGTGCTATTTTATTGTATGCACATTATAATTGAAGAATAACGACATCCATCCGGAGAAAAAAAATCGTTAATTATCTTCACTTCATCAGTTTGTAAATCCCACTACAAATGTTTCTAAAATTCAGAACATACAACTACGATGTTTGTTTCCGTAACACGACATATATAATTATACATATATGTTATATTTATACAAAATAAGTCACAGATGTATGTATGTTCATAATATTGTTACGTTTAATCAATCAAAGTTGCCGTCAAAAGCTCCGTATCCCCCTAGCTAGTCAGAGAAAATTATTACGTCTAGTTCGTACGTTCATACGTCTACGATGTATGTACTGTAAGAAGGCTAAGTTTTTTTCTCTATGTTTATTACAATGTTTTAATTATTTTTGCATTTATCATTTATTCTTCTGTTTGCACTATTAATAAAAGACCTCCTCTTTTTTGTGTCACATATGGACACAAAAAATGAGTAATGTATTTGAAATTTTGATGCAATGTTACATAAAAACTACATATGTTTTTATTTGTTCAATTAAAAAAATGCACAAGAACCGAGTAGAGCTCGCGCCCTGAGGGTTCCATTGTGATTACATTATCTTCTTTAAAAGCTCAGCCCTTGTCGCTGAAGCGTTTGCTACTGTTCCCTATCATTACATTACATACTGTAAATTATTATTGTCTTTTTTTATATTATCCTTATATTCTCCAACGTTTCTTGGTCTATTCTTCTGTCTAAGAATGCCTTCGATATTAATTTAAACTTTATGCCTTAAGCCATATTCGGAAAAAAAGCTTAATATGAATTTGTTGCATTATAATTTCACACGGGATTACAAAATTATTATTTTCGGATTTTACATGGACATTTACATTTACGATGTTAAAAGATCTTCTTTTGTGACAAATTTCAAGACTCTAGGTCTCCTTTTAGGTTTGGATAATTGGTCCGTGACTGTATTTAAACTATTTTACATCAGCATATGCCCAAAGATTTTAGTACATGATATTAATTTAAACTTTATACCTCAGGTCGCTTTCGAGAAAAATGGTCTTGACACACGGTCAGACAGACTGACAAACGGACAACAAGCTGATTATATAAGGGTACCAGTTTTTCATTATGAGGTACGGAACCCTAAAAACTTTGGTATAAAGTAATGCAGATACGTGTACTTATTTACTTCTTTAAACAGTAACACAGGATATAAATATCTGGATGACATCGATCATGCATGATCAAATCGGGGACCTTTTGAAGAAAGGTCAGGTCAAGAGTACTCTCGACCGACGAGCATGCATGAAAAAATTTATGAATGTTGAGGAAGCGAAAGATGTATGTCAGGATCGTAGCATGTGGAAGGACATGGTCTCTGCATACCCCGTTGGGAAAAAGGCGTTATTTATGTATGTATGACATCGAGTGTGACTGTTTACACCATAATAAAACAAAATCTAGGTATAGCGAGATTACATAGCAAGAAAATTCATAATGTACACTTGATGTTACAATGTGCGAACGAATTGCAAAAAATCACTCTCATCATATTTGTAGGTCCAGACAAATATCACTAGGCAGTTAAGGTTATAGACTATTGAAAAAGTAGTCACCAGGTAATAGACATTTTTCTTAAGTTAGTAGCGATAAGTTTGAACAGTTCTTAACTAAGAACAAATCTTTAGGTCACGAAAATATGAATGCTGCAATAAAAAAAATACAAGTTATATCATTAAATCCGGCATCATTACTTATGTAAAAAACCGGCTAGGATAATATATTGTTATCAGTTGACTAGTAGAATTTTTTTGTGGGAAATGATGGAAGAGGGATCCTACGGTACCTCACAAGTAGTTTCGCAATGATATTATTTTTGGTGATTTGGAATGTGAAAATATTTAAATTTGTTTAAGTTTTGTAAGGCAAATTCAGACTTCTAACTTCTATAATCGTTAGGAAACCATTAGGTACATGTTTTACCTAAGGAAAGTTTTGTTGAAAAATTGTTTCGTTCTCCGAGATTACGCCCTTTTAAATGGCTATATAAATCTTCAAGACGAAAATAGAGCTTAAACATTTATGGTAATGGATCGACTACTATATGTGTATATGTAATATGGAGTAGGTCTTAATCTAAAACCATTGTGTAATATCAAGAAACAGTTTAGGTTCTTGACATGTTAGGTATAATAAAAAAGCATAATCACACCCTTTCCGCTTTAGTAAAATATTTCAATTGGAGATAAGTTTGTGGAACTAAAACTGGAAGTAAATATTTTGTTATTTTTAAATAAATTATATCACATTATATTTTAGTCACGAACACATAAACAGATACACACTTAACCACACACAATCACTGTTAAATGCTTTAGTTACTATAATGTAAAATCTGTTATAAGAAAGCTTGGTTTTATAAATTTTTGTAATTACTATTTCATATATTATATAAGTCATCTATATTAATAAATTTGTAGTTCCGTATATAGACGTATTTTTTTTTTCGACGAAGGATCTAATTACTGAGCAATAAATATATGCGGAGCCACGGTGCAAGGTATACAAATGTATAGCAAAAAACGTACAGATATACTTTTGAAATAAAAACTATAACAGTCGTTACTGTCAGTTAAATATTTGCAAGACATCGACTACTGCCTATGACATTTAAGTGACCGACGCGACGGTCGCCTTTATCTGTGAACTGTACGGTACTTACCATCAGTTGCTGTATAGTTATTTTACGGAGCTAGTATAAAAAAAAACTCATACTGTTTTATTACAAAACTAAATTGAATGTAAGGTATTCAATTTCGTTAAAATTTAACATATCTGAGACGTTGCCTACAAATCTCCAAGCGATTTGTTACGCCTAAGATCAGGATCTGGTTCAGGATTTTCAAGAATACCGCTAAAATGGCGTCACGTTGAATATACGACACCTAGTACTTTACCACTTCGTTATTGATAAACAAAATATTTATGTATAAAAGGCATTTTTAACTTAACTGCATCGTGTATAAAATGAACTTCAGGAATTAATGATATTTGTGAAGTAAATTTTTCGTTGTTTTGAATTCAGCTTTATCCTTTACGGTGTTCGTTTCAATTTAGTTTTACAAAGTATTAAAATTTCAAATACAAAGATAAACGCGACCGCAGCAACTTCACTCACTACTTTCCAAAATCGCAATTAAATCATGCCAAGTTGGAAATATTATATCATAGAAAGTAAAAAAAAATGTTTTGTAAATTAATTAAAGAACGTACATTCCTATAACTATAATTAAAGAAATACCGTTAGATTACGCCCTTAACGCCTTCCACTACTACCTTACAATTATACTGATTTCTGCCATTTTTAAAATAAACATAAAATTAATTTATTTATAGATAATAAATTTACATTAGCAATAAATTAAATAGATAGAAGCTAACTAATTAGTTAAATAAATATCAAATTTGGAACAGAAAATTACACCATTACAAAATTACAATTTTTTTTGTATATTTCTTTCTGCTTGAGGCAGCCCGACTGGTGGAATACCCCCACCATACAAAAGATCGCCATGTTGTGTTCCTGCGGTGAGTAAGGTTTCCAGAGTGTAGTGATACCCATAGTATTACAAGCGTCCATAGCCTACGGTACCCGCTTACTATCAGGCGGGCCGTATGTTTGCTTGTCACCTTTGTAGTATACAAAAACCTCGAAATATTTGTATATATTTCGATTAACATACAGATAGAACGTTACTCACATGCCATTATTTTTATTAAAAGTAAATTGTATTTCAAAGAATAAGTACCTAATACCATGAGTTTTGGGTATGTTCACATAGCGTACGTCACAATGTCTGCTGCGTAATGGTTTGGAGTTCTCAGAAATTGTCCAGTGGATTGTAAAAGATACAAATAACATCAAAACATGTCTTCTCGAAGCTATAAAAATAAATTAGGGACACATATTTTGCGTTAACGCTCTGATACCTTATACTTTTGTTTCTTCCACATTTTAACGTTTATTTTTCTCTAGTTTTAATTATTGTAGAATTAAAAAAAAACATCTTTTTTTCATTTCAATCTAATTAATTTTCAGAATATATGTTACGCGTTAGAATGATAAAATAAATAATTTTAATAAAAATGTTTTTTAACCTGCATTACAATTTGTCAAGTTTTTCCAATTCTATGAAACTTAAAGGTTAGTGTTGTAGACGACAGATATTTTTTATGACATACTTTTCACATAAAACAAAGAATTCAATATTGTTTTAACATAAAAATTTACGTCCAACTGTTCGGATTCAGGATTTATTACTTTTGTAAAAGGATATTATACTAAAACTTTTCCTACTTTATAGAGGTATAAAATATTCGGAAATTTATTCGTCTGCCGTATCGCTTTGTGATTCATAAGCTAGTTATAAGATTTATAATTTATTTTTATAATTCATTGTATTTATTTTCTATATATATATAATTTTAACATAATCATTAAATTATCTAAATTTGTTATCTATATATATATAACAAAATGGAAGTGTCTGTTTGTAAAGTCAAAATAACAGGTTTTTACTAAATACATATGAAAATATTTTTACCTATAACATAAAACTCAGTTTTCTTAATTTTTGTCTGTTTGTTTGTTCCGGGTAATCTCCGAAACGGTTGAACCGATTTTGACGGGACTTTCTCTGGCGGATAGCTGATGTTATAAGGCATAACTTTAGCTAGTTTTAGTATAGTATTATTGTTGTTAGTCCATAATAAATACATTTTAACTTTTATAAATATTATTTTTGTATAGAAATAAATGTATCATGTATCTGGCGTCAAAATGTTGGCGATATATCAAATTTCGACGTTTTCCGATACAGAAGTAGCCATTTTGTGCTACGAGCATTGAATACTTTGAGAAATTATGGATTCTTTTCCCTATACTTCCATAATCAAAACATACACGCTAGGCACGGATATAAAGACAATTAAAAGAACTTCATCTAGTCTAGACAGATGCAATGAATGTTAACTTATACTGGATAGAGGAGAAGCACTAAGGATTAATATTTATCTAATGTCTAATAGCAGTTCAGTGATCAAGGTCTTTGACAGTTTGAGGAATTAAGCCAATTGAATTAACAGAAACAAAACATATTTTCTCATTACACTAGGTCGGACCGACACTTTATCGGGATCTTGAATGTGTCAGAAAATATATTGGCATAATTATGTATTCCAACGACACTGTTCACATTAGAGCAATCCGATCAAACTGTCGGAAACGACATATTTATCGGAAGTTCGGCCATGGTTTATTTTTTGGTTGGATATTATAGGGGTACAGCTTTGTATTGCGCCGTTCACACTTTTCAAGCCGACGCTTCGACTTGTTCCCCACCCACCCAAGCATACCCGGCCCTCGTCTAGGCCGCCTCACCAGTAGTACTGAGTGTAGTTGTGTGTACGTAGAGTGTACTCGTTTCATGTTAAAACATGTATATTTGAAATGGGGGGCAAAAACATTATTATTATTATTAAATAGCTCGCGTAGACTACAAAATACCATCGGTATTGTGGTGACCGTCGCCCGCAGGTTATTTTAAAGATAAAAATGCTTACTATTTTATTTGTGCGGAACTCTATTTCTTTTTCTAAAATAAAAGCTAGCTAGATATTTGCCAGTGAGAGTCCCGTCAAAATCGGTGCAACCGTTTCCGAGATTAGCCGAAACAAACATACAAACAAAATTCTTTACAATTGGTTTTTTGTTATAAGTACTGTATATAATTTCATATACTTTTAGTAAAAAGTTGTTATTTTGACATTACAAACAGACACTTCAATTTTATATTAATTTCAATAATTACTATACCATACGCATAGTGATAAACCAATCACGATGATTTTCTTTAACTTTGTCTCGTTCCGGGATCAGCCGGTGTGGATTCAGTAACTAAGCGGTATGATAGGAATCGTGACCACCATACACATAATGATAAACCCATTCCTGATTTTCTTTTGGTTTGTTGCGGGTTGGTAGGGTTCGCAGACATAAACCACATAAGAACCAGAACGTCGTCGTCGTTTTTGTACGCGAAAGGCCAACTTAACTCATAACTGCTTTTAACGAGCTAGCCAATGATAAAAGTAGATTGGAACGACAGTGTGATCGCCAGTATAGTAGAGCAATAGCCGACAGCCGACTGACGGTAAAACTGACGTTTCAACCTTGTGTGAACCAGCTCTTTGGGTTGATGAAGGCTTATATGGGATAAAGTCTTCTATACATAAACATCTATCCATCCATATAAAACTCATCGTTACTCTGTCTATCTGTCCGGCCTTGATTTTTTATAATGCTGGTTGTCTCCACCTCCGTCTAGTATTTTTTAAGGAGGTTATCTTCCTCTGTGATTTTATTAGTTGGTTTTAGACCTTCATAAGTTACCTCATAAAGTAACTCAAAGAGCAATACCTGTACATTTATATACTTTGTGTTAGCGTTATTTAAATGGACACTTTTCCGTTAAATAAAATAACACAGGAGATCCTCAGGAATGCTCGATGAAGGAAACATATTTGGCCTAAATGCTGGTATTTAATCAGTTTTTCTGCCACCAAAAGTATTGTTCAACTACAACTATGTTCTATATTGTTCTGTGTACAACTATGTAACAAAAAGTTGGGTTTTTGTTACATAGCGATTTTCTTTTCAGATGGGCGTATTTCACTATCACGACGATGTTCCGCAAGCGGCTTTCAATAATTCATGTTCAGTCGATCCCCTTAATATAACAAAATATACAAAGATTTCACACTTTTTGAATACTTCTCATTTCCACAACAGAACCACACGCGCTGGGCTTTGGAGTCACATTCTTACGGTAACCTGCATCTCACCACGAACTAAAACGTTATCTTAAAGTAAGACAGACACCTTTGCCATACCGTGATAATGTGGAATTATCGCAGCCCAGCCACTGTGTCCTCCCCTACGCTGTGCTTATATCAGTGTATAGTTGTACAGCGCAGTAAATTTGCCAAGCTACTATAAGAAAATAAAAAAAAGTAATTTTACCAAGTATTTTGTACCATTATCATTTATTAACCGACTTCAAAAAAGGAGGTTATCAATTGGACACGTATGTATGTAATATTATTGGAACTGCACTATATTCACATATGATAATCTATTAGGGCTTCCAAACAAATATACAAAATTTTATAGATATATTTATGTATGTATGTTTGTCCACGAATTTATCCGAAACTATTAATCAGTATGTGACCAATTTTTTTATTGGTATACAGAGATATAGTTGAAGAAGGCAAAACGTTTAACATAGAGTAGATCGTTTAAACGATAGAAAATCCTATGGTTGTATAACAAAGTTATGCTTTATGGAATATTTATCACCATGACTTCAAACAGAGTGATGCTCATGCTTTTTTATCTCCACAACTATATTTCAAGCAGTAAGTATACCTTGAGGTCTGGTGCAGCAGCTGCATCAGAGTATATTACTACTGCCTCAGCGAAAGACCTCAAGAGGCGTAAGTATGCGGCCCGTAGTAAAGGCTAGATATTTGAGCCATTTGGAGTCGATACTCTAGTTTAATAAGGTTCTGTGTCCGGGTGCACACACCCTTTTATAATAAAAGCGACTCGCGAGTCGACTGCTTGGCAACCAGACGGCTGGCCAATACCTTGGTCAGCGAATAAACATTACAATACAGCCAGCCTTCTGGGTACGTTTCTTTCTGGCAGCGAGTTGGATGGCATCCACTACTTGGGAGTTTTATTGTAATTTAATTTTAATATGTTATAAATAAAATTTGCATAATAAATTGCATCATGTAGTATACCTTCTGTAATCTTCACGTTTGGTTCCCATGAGACAAATTCAATACTGTCCGAGTAACAAAGATTCTTGATTTATTACCAGAACGCGGGAGGACGGCGCGGTTTAAATGGAATTAAACAATAGTCGGATATTTAAATGGAAAATCGATTCCTCCTTAATCAAATATCGAGTATGATTTATTACTTTCATTATTAACTGAAATTGTTCGGACTTTTTTAGCTTTTTGGGGACTAAGTTGCATTATATTATATCAAATGTAAATTGAAATATTACAACAGCTATTTCAGATAAAAATCATGGTGAAGATTTTGCGCGGGAGGGAATTTAACTGTCATAGATTAAATAATCAGATACGACATATTTTTAACTTGTCTGTTTTCTGCTTGTGATCGATAGATCGTAAAAAGTCCTACAAATAACAAAAGCACAGGGTCGTCTATGTATACCATAGATATAATACTAGCTGTGCCCGCGGCTCCGCTCGCTTGGACTACAGAATGCTGTAGGTTGAGCGCACGAGAGAATTGTGCTCCCCCAAAAATGCTTATTGTGGGTGATCCTTAGAAGATACACATACGCTATCGCTAACTTTTTTGTAGGTATTTTTAAGATCTACAATTATGTTGCACATTAATTTGATATATCTCTTATGGTTTACTCAGTCAGCCGATGGATTTTGATCTCTCGGTGGTCGCCGTTGTATTTGGATTGTACTGTGCTTACCATCAGGGACAGTACAGTCAATGTGCCTAACTACTATAAAAAAAACTTTTGAAAACTCTCCTTTTACAAGTCCTATTTCATAATCCAAAAAAGTATCATAATTTTCCTTTTTTAATAGACATAACCTCAAAAGTCAAAATTATTTATATTTCCTTTCTAGATGTCACGAGATCCAAACTAATATTATAAATTCGTAAGTAGCTCTGTTTGGCTGTCTGTTTGTTCTGTTTTCATGCTGAACAAATTTTGGTATAGAAATAGAATTGACCTTGGAGAAGGACATAGGTACCCTTTTGTCGCGAAAATAAAACATGAAGAGGGAAATAGGTGAAGAAATTTCTTATGAAGAGCCGTTTCTATCTATACATATAATAAAATTAAAGGGTCGGTTTGTAATGTAAAAATAATAACAGCTTTTTACTAAATGCACACGAAAGTATACAAGGTATGAAGGTACCTATAAAAAAACATTTTTAAAATTTCTGTCTGTCGGTCTGTTTGTTCCAGGTAATGTCCGAAACGGTTGGACTGTTTTTGACTGGACTTTCACTGGTAGGTAGCAGATGTTATAAGGAATAACTGAGGCTACTTATATTTTAGAAGAATAATGAGATTACTTAGTAGTCCACGCGATAGTCAATTAACTTATAAAATGTACTTGGAGGAGTAATTTCGTACAAATTCCATTGAAGATTACTTTAAAGCCCCGTCTCTAAGTCTGCGTATTGTGACGGGCAACAACTGACCCTACATTGCGCGTCGCCCGTCACGTACTTGGCAATTTTTTTATAATTGTATATTAGTTTATTAAATGTTTTATGTTGTTATTCAGCCTACTTTCAATAAACTGATAGACCATTTGCTATTGCCTTCAATAGTTACATATAATTGTAGTTAGATTCAATTTATTTGTTTTCATTCATTTGTCTGATCAACACATATTATATACATTATATTTTTAAATATTACATATGTTTACTTACAAATTTGGGGCTTGAGTGCATAGAAAACTACAACCTCTTCTTGTATACAAATATATCAAAAACACAAAGATATTCTTTTCCTTTGATAAATGTATGAGTAAGGAAACACGAGACAGCCCAAGGCGGGAGATTCTCCGTAATATGTCGCTTATCGGAGGAAGCCCTTGCATATACAAAGACGTGATTTCAGATCAAAAGGGAAAGAAAACAAATAATCTGTCTTGTGTGAAAGAGTAGTTTTCGCTTACAATTCTATTAAATATTATATATATGGATTACGTACACATTTTTAAATTCTCTCTATTTAAAGCTTTTTGACCCTTTGATTGATATGATGTTTTTTTGTTAAGAACTTGTTGTTTATGAACTACTTAACGTCGTCTTTTATAAATTCTATGTTTATTTTATACGTTTCATTAAGAGTTAGAAAAAAAAATGCGAATGCGTAGCATCGCTCTACTGCAATTGCTCTTATAAGTTTGATTCACACTCGTTTTTCCCATCTTCCCATCAGTTATATATTTTTAAAAGCGATGTAAAAACAAATGAGGCAGTGATGGCTCAATGGTAGCATGAACGGACATCGCGTCGACTGACGTGAGTTCGAATCCCTGCAATGAGTCTGAGCTTTCGGTGAAGGAAAACATCGCGAGGAAGCCATAGCATGGTGGTTGGGATTTTTCTAATGCCTGTTTTACTAGTTACCACCTTCAAGTTGAAAATCTGTCGCCAAACACCAATAGTTGTGTTCCGGCAGCTGCACTTGAGAGCCAGTCTTCCACTAGACTTAGCGTTTTATCATCTTGGGCCACATAGTCACTTAACATCAGGTTACGTCGTGGTCACTACGCGAATACTATAAAGATAAAAAAGTACCAAATTTTCGTAAAATATAATGACACCTACTTAAGATCAATTGATATTTTTCTGTAAGCCACTGAAACTAACAGTAGTAAAAAAGTACTATACAGTAAACGGCCTAAGTTTCATTGGTCTCAAAAGTCCGATAAACTTGTAAATTATTTGCAGACAAAAACACGTCCATAATACACGAGATTAACGGTTTCAAAGAAGAAAACGAGGTAATAAAGCAATTATGTTATGTTCACCGTAGACAGAGAAACTTTTATAAAAGTGACTCGTAAAACTTTTTCGGTCACGTAGTGCCAAATCAATAGGGTGTATATTGTATACTACATTTTAATTTAATTAAAAAAGGTAAGAAAATATAGCGTCCAAAATTACAAAATTGTTTTTTTTTTAAATATGGAATACTCAACACAGATGAACAAAGAACAAAAAATACAAATCAAACGTTTAAATACAATCAATTCCTAGTTGAAGCCAGAGAATCGCAAATAAATAAATGAACATTAAAACGTATAATACTCGTACTATTAAAGAAAGAAACCATGCGATATATGGGCCAATGTTGGTCTATATTTATTCTTACTAGTGGCAAATTGAAGATTTGTCGATTATTTAAACGACTATAATATCATCACGTGGAACGCAGTAGGATACTTGTTGAAGGAACTTATAAGAATATAAGTTATACTTGAATTTTATATGCCATTAGCAAACCTTCGTTCACGTTAATTCAAGAGTGGACAACTTTTGGGGAAAAAATTATACAGTATACATTGAAACAATACTTTCTTTTTTTGTTTTCATCGTTACGGTTCTTGAAAAGTTTTCGGGAATACATTGTGATGGGTATTGACAATAAAACTGATGGAAATTATATTACAATTTTAAATATTTTTTATTTATGCACTGTTAAATTATTTTTTGCACACTTAAATAAAAGTCAGTAAATATAATTCAAATTATTGTCATTGATGGCTAACTAGATTATGTCACTAGCACGAGAGATACAATTTTGTTTTGTTACGCCAAGGACGTACCTATAACTTTTTTGTGCATATTAGTACGTTTTTTTATACATTGTATGTATGTTGAATAAATGTTTCCTTTCTTCTAGTTTTCCCTTGCCTTTCCGCTCCACTCCCTGAACAAATTAATTTCTACATCCTTCGTATGTAATTTATCATAATAAAATCAAATTTGGTTCAATAATTCCATAGAACGCTTCGCTGGAACAACAATACGCAATATCTCACATAAATACAATACAAAATAGAAAGATTTGAAGACGTAAACATTCTCATAAACACAAAAGGTTAACAATGCTGTGAATAAATAAACGTTGTACTTCGTGTGGGAAGAATGTAGGAGGCGATTGTGAAAAAATATTTCTATGAAAACATCCATTCGTTTGGCACAAAATATAACAGAATTATGAGGTAAAAATGTTGTTTGTCTGTATTTATACACTTCTGTATGAAGTAATTCATGCTACACCTGGCCGTGACATGGTCAAATATCTAGAATATACATTTATATGAAGTAATTCATGCTCCACCGGGCCGGGCGCCGGTCGGGACACGGTGTAACTTAACCATCCTTAAGTCTGCATATTGTGACGGGCAACTACGGAACCTTACACTGCGCGTGGCCCCACATGCACTTGGCAATTTTTTCTAGGTTTTGTCATAGCTTATAGCATTTCATAGAGAACTTTTTAAGAGAAGTTTCAGCAAAATCCGTAGAATAGATATCATGTTAAAACTGTTTAAACACAAATACAAATCCTTATAAACAATTTTATGTATTAAATGGTATAGACAGAGATAAATAGATTAATTATTTATACCCACTGCTCTTACAAACCTGAAACTTCGAATTGCATATTAAATATGCCGTACCGCGCCACGATGATACAGCAGAATATGATTAGCAAAGCCATGTAATAATAATGAAATAAACCGCAGCATAAAATAATATGTCTGTAAACATGTAGTTTAGACCAATTTTTTCGATTTTTGTATCATACATTTCCATAATTATATACCGTTGATATAAACAGCTCCGATTCAACAGCGACGACGAGTCGAAAAAATATTTTTCATGTTAATACAATACCTATATTGATACCGATAAATTTGTATTTTCATCATGATACTCTCTGGAAAAATCAATCAGATTTGAAAAAAAAATGTATTTTATAGCGTATTTATTAAGAAAGGTTATAAGCTATATAATTTTACGTTATGGCCCTAAGGAGCGGAGCAGTATTTATTTACTTATTTTCCAAAGGCAACGCCAATAGTGCATATATATAATACCTATGTTAATTGGTCAAATTTATAATTAATTAAAATCTAAATAGGTATGAAACATAGTATTGAATACTGTTATGTAGGTAATTACATATAATATTTTTGGTGGAGGTGCATGTAAAATAAAGCATGATAAAGCTTGATAAACCCAATGAAAGATGTTTAATTAATCTCACATAAAATACTTACCAACTACGATGAGAAAAATAACAAGAAGCAATTTTTTATATTCCATTTTAAATCCATAAATATTGGAAATTAGAACATATATACCATTATACATATAATACCTTCTTCAACCACTAATATATAAATAATATCAACAACTTTATATTTTATGTAATTTAATATAATTTTTCCCTTTTCTTTAATCTTTTTTAATATTAGTAAAACAATTAATGGCATGGTTTTAAAAATTGAATGTTGTGTTAAACTGTACAATGAGTTTTATTTCTTAGCAGAAAGAATTGGAATTGAAACATGCGAGTTCTGTAAGTTTGTTTAAGAAAGCTAAAGACTATTTATCATTTTATTTACGTGAATGTACCAAGTACATTTCCTAACGGGATGTCATTATTTTAAGTATTCCTCGAAGTGCTTGTCAAATACGTTTTTTTTTCCTCCACTTACCATAAAAAGGAGAAGAAATGTTAGTGCGTTTTCACGCAATCATTATTAATATTAAACGGTGAAGTGTATGGAAAATGAGCAGTAATTTTGAGGATTTTTTTTTTAATAATATCCTTCGACCATTTATTTTTCCATGTATCTATCTATCAGTTTAGCGCTATTCCTATCGGAGAAGGTAGAAAGAATGGAGTAGCACACTACACCTATAAATTATTTTCACTTTGTTCAAAATTAATAAGCCCCATGATATGCATCAGTACTTTTTGTATATGATAACTATCGGTCGGGATCAGTTTTTTGTTCTTTTGTTGTTGAGTTTTGTCGAAAGGAGTTTACTAAGATGTTTCAAATTACATTATGCCAGTTACATAATTAAAGAAACCCACACGAACGATGTTTGACTAGGTAAGTTTGATTGTGTTGCGTTGATTGTAAAAAAAATGTACAAAGCCAGCGCCCGTGGATTAAGCAGTTAGGGTGCACTATTTTTTCCAACTTACTTAACAAAATTAAATATTTAAGGCTAACTGAGAGATGTAGCCTAATGATAGATAGCCTATACTATTCATCGTGAATCTGGCTAGGATAAACAAAAATATTTTTTCGAGTCCGACTAGTAGTTTCAGAGATTGGCGTGTTTAAACAAACAAAAAAGCTCTTCCGCTTTATTATATTAAGGACACATTGAGCACAACGACCGCTTACTGCAACAATTCGATACATAATGACACATCACGTTAAATGAGGTATATTCCCAACAGTAGGCGTATTACTGGCCAATAAATTGATGTAATGCGGTACAGAAATTATAACAGTCACAGGAATACCCGCCCACTAGCCGATGTAGCAAGTAGAGCACTAAAAACGTCACTTTAAACACTAAATGTACCGTTGTTTACGACTAAAGCTTATTTCCCGACATCCATTAGAAATTATTACCTACGGTCGAAGAAATACGGCGTAGTAAGATGAAAGGCAATAAGGCAGATTTGGTTTAATTGTTGTATCTATGAGAAGTTATTTATGTATTTGTACAAAGCGATAATTTCCAGACGGCTTGATTATTATTTCAGACTACAGTACACTTGGTAAAAAAAAAAACGCTCCGTAGAGGATTCATTCAGTGTAAGTCTATTATTGGAATGGTAGGGATATTTTTGAATTAAATCAAATATATTAGGTTAATTTATTGTTTTGAAATAGATTAGAGAGGATTGGCGTAGTGGCCACAATCTCACCTGATGTTAAGTAAAGATGTGGCCTAAGATGATAATAACACGCTAAACCTAGTGGAAGACTGGCTCTAAAGTGCAGCCGCCGGAAAACACCTATTGGTGCTTCGCGACATATTTTCAACTTGATGGTGGTGGTAGCTAGCCAGGCGGGCATTAGAAAAAACCCTACCACCATGCTATGGTTTCCTCACAATGTTTTCCTTCACCAAAAGCTCATTGCAGGGATTCGAACTCACATCCATCGACGCGAAGTCGTACACGCTACCACTGAGCCATCATTGCTTAAAGATATTCGCCACTATTGACATTCAGCTACCTAGTTACTTCCATTACGATATTTGCCAGCATATGATGGAGACCGGGGAAGGATTGTCATCTCAGGTTGAATAAGCAATTTTAAATTAATACTTTAAAACTGAGTTTCAAGATCACTTCGTATAATTAATATATATTTTGTATATATAAATACAAATTCTCACGGTAAAGGATTTCTATATTTTTGAATTGTACTGTACTTATTATCAGGCATAGAGCCGTTATTTTAATGGTGATAATATAAAAAAGTGAGATTGTGGTATTAGGTTTAAAGATATTTGTTCTCAAAGAATTTACAAAATTCACTTAAAAGAAATACATTAAATTACACTTTAGTAGCAAACGTATTTCGTAACACTTTTTTTATTTCTTTGTGGGTAAGTATTATTAAGTATTGTGGGTAAATACTATAATAGTAATAGCATTAAATTATGTTTAGGCTTATTTCCAAGAAAGCTACTAAAAAGACACGCAAGTAAATATCATACGATATGGAATAAACTGGTATTAATGAAAATCATTTTTCATACCATACGAAACCAACGAAAATTTCACGTAGTTGTTTTCGCTAGAATTGTGCAACGGAAACCCCATCCTTGTCACTCTTTATTCTTGCGCTTCTCTTTCTCTATCCTCTATCACCCAGATCTCTATCTATCACACTATGTCCGTATGTCATTACGCATTACCCAGCTGTGAAGCTAGCGGCCGAATGACGACTGGAAGTTGCTTCTTATATATATAGACTAAATACATACTAAATTATATACTGAGTGACAGAATTATTAAGGTGTTTTCGTGAAACCTGTGTGCATTGTCTACCGTAGAAGAAGAGAAGGTCCCCTACATAACGCATGTGCAGCACTGGATGAGTCCTATTAATCCTGTCCCATATCAATGTCGTTGTGCACAAAATAAACACGCTGGTAAAATATTTATCAAAAAATAACGTTAATACTTTACGTTATAATTAACACGTTCAATAGTTGAGATATATAACGCGATATATATTAGAGAATGCTCATACATTTCTGTTTTACCACCTTATAAATCGTTTTCGTTGCTGTATTGTATACTGTAGTGATTAAAACAAATGTGTACAGTAATGTGACGCATTAGTATCCACTTTAATATTTTATCCGGTGAAATGGGACACAAAACCGAGAAACATGGCGCCCGCTTTAAAAGTTTCTCATTGTTGTTTGATGTTTGAAATGTTTTCGTCTGTTCTCATCTAAATCGTAATTTGCTTCAATAGAAATTGTCTTTTGTTTGCTTATTTTTGGAAATATGACGTTTTATTCGGTTCGTTATTTATTTATTTGTTTTCAAATTGTTTTGCATATTTTTATATCTTACATTTAGATAATCTGTCATGAAATTGCACAAATGTATTTTTTTTTGTTTGAACAATAACGTAAATAAAAAATGAGGCTTTTCAAATTTTTTCATCTTTATGCGCGCCTTTAGAGTGGCTCAGATCTTTTTCGTACATAATAACGTGCAGTAAATTCTATACTTATCTTTGTATATAATGCAATATTTATAATAATTAACATTTAATCAATAAATTAAATATTTTTCTTAAAACATTAATAATTATAAAGAATCTTCTGTGTGTATAACCTTTACTAGCTTTTAACTAAACTTTTACTTGACTTTTTACTTGGTCACTTTTAGTTGATAAATTACAGCTATACTGTAAGTCCTTTTAGAATTTAGTATTACACCTATTTTATTCGATAAAATATAACATTTTTTGGCACTAACGATCAAATAAGGCACCGTCATCTTAGACATGTTCTATCACATCTTGAGTATACGATAATCGCAGATTAGGAACTCGCAAAGTTCCAGTAGTGACTACCGGCATCGACTTCGGTGGCGGGTTAGAAGAACCTATTTGATTTCAGACTGTTATACTTTAGTGCCGAAAGCAGACACTCTCATATAACTTACCACGATAACAGTTGAGAGTGTAGGCCAACACGGCTGCTATTTTAATTTGCTAAAAAAAAACTTTCCAAGTTTATCTTAGTTAACTCGTCTATATAGAGTACAAATTGCTCAATGTTTGTTATACGAGAATAAGGCGATTATAGGAGATTCGTACCCAACTGGAATATTATAATAGAGATAAGTGCTGAAACGTCACGATTAAAAATTTACAATATATTATATAACTAGCTGATCCGTGCGAATATTTCGCAAACCATATAATGTTAACAATGTTACTAACAGCTGTCATGTTAGTTAAACATATTGTCATTGATAGCGTATTCTACTTTTCAGTTAAATAAATTTATTAACGTTTCTTAATAATTTAAAAAAAGATTATATATATAGTTTTAAACTACTTTTTGAAGTGAAACTTCTTATGCGACTTCCAAGCGTTAAACGTTAAACGTTTAACGCACATCGGTCTCTCCTCTTTGTGTGAGCCAGAGCGAGAGAGTAAATGTCGGTGTGTATGTATATTGCACACTGTTTAAATAATATAGAAAATGTCTTTTAAAATGAAGTTTCACTTCTATCGTGTGTGAATCGCCTTTTTTATATATTTCATTAAGGACGGAAAACATAAGCTTTGAATTAATGTATGAATCATTCATTTTTATGAAGTACTTCAGGACATATTGCGTTGGCACATAAACACCTATATATTATATATATAGAGATTATATTCGAGACAGTGTTACGATATATGTAATACTTAAGTGCTTCATAAAGACAGAAATGTATTTACAAACATTTATGGCCTAACTTATGCCGTTAGGTTAGTAATTTAGCTTGCTCGAAGACTTGTCAACTTGAACTTGTTTCAATGTTAATATATTTGTTTGTGGTAAACAATGATATAACTATTTCTCATAAAAATCTTTGAAGTATCTCCTTTTGAAATAATAAATTGTTTATAGTATTGGTCTTTATGGAGCGAATTTTTTATTTTATTTATAAGTGGCAGGTAGTGGCAGGTTATTTATGTAATTTTTCTCTTTGTTTTCTCTTTTGCTATATATTTTTAAATGTGCTTTAATATGCAAAAATATTTATTCAAATTAGACAGGTAGTTTTAGAGATTAGCGCGTTAAAGAAAACTGACTCATCAGCTTTATAATATTGGCATAGATTTAGGATTTATAATAAGGTAATCTACAAGAAAAGTCGTGTAATTTCTTTATCCATCTTCCCTGTAATTTCTTCATCCATCTTCCCCATAGTAGGTTTTTTTACTAAATATTATGATTGAACTTATTTTCCTTTAACCACTTCCGATACGAGAATGGAATCATACTATATTATTTCAATGAATTAAAGACAATAATTAAATAATAAAAATATAAACTTAAAAAAAAATCTAACTGTATTACAATATTAATTTGGAGCAAAGCATAACATATTAATTCAATTAAGGTCGATTTCAGTGGAATTTCATTACACGAAATTACAATCTCTAATACCTTGTTTGGCATGTCTAGACGTTATTATCTGTGTTAACAAATCTATAATTCTGTCTGTTTGTTGGTATGTCTGTTGTCTGTCTGTTTTTCTAAATTTCACGATAAACATAGTATATTATGTTGTAAATATCAAAATATAGATACTAGTTGCGCCTTCTTGTGACAAACTTGTGATCAATTGTTTAGTCTATGTTCTTTTTATTTAAAATAAAATTGTCGTTCGCAAGTCACAGTTGAAGCACGTTGTTTTATTATAGGTTATGGGCCCAGACCCGTATAATAGCTAGATATTGTGAGTTTATTGTTAGAATTATCAGTGTGATGAACAATAGACTGTGCTTTTCACCATCAGACTTGTGTGTAAAGTAATCAGTTAGCTATTTTCAACCAAGTAGTAACGTGCGTGACAGTCATGGCGTCCAGTTCGAACTATCTTATTAGCGTACCGAAATTACAAGGGCGCGAGAACTATAGTGAATGGTGTTTCGCCGCAGAAAATTTGATAAGAGTGACTGGTATGTTGACTCCGGAGCCAGTTCGCATTTGACAAGCAATAAAGATTGGATTATCGACACGTGTCATTCTGGCTTTACCAAAGAAATCATGGTTGCTAATCAGAATAAAATCCCAGTGCTGTGTTGTGGAAACGTAAACATAACAACGTCGACTGAAGAATGTGATTTTAACATAACTGTTGAAAATGTTTTATGTGTTCCCGAGTTATCTACTAACTTATTGTCAGTGAGCCAGTTAATAAGGCAGGGCAACAAGGTGCATTTCATTGGCAAAGGATGTGAAATACTCAACAAAAAAGACACTCTAGTAGCTACTGCATCACTTGTGAATGGAGTTTACAAACTAAACACTACTACTTGTTTGGTGGCAGCAGTAGCAGAGTCTCCAGAAGTTTGGCATCGTAGATTGGGACACGTCAACAGTTATAACATGAATAAAATGCAGGATGCTGTGGAGGGAGTCAAATTTATTGAGACGGCTAAAATCAACAAATCTAACTGCATAGTGTGCTGTGAAGGTAAGCAAAGTCGTTTGCCTTTTGCTCATGAAGGGAACAGGAGCACTAAGCTATTAGAAGTGGTACACAGCGACATCTGTGGCCCGATGGAGAATATATCGCTAGGAGGATCTAGGTATTTCTTGATATTCGTTGATGATCACAGCCGCATGACATATGTTTATTTTTTGAAAAACAAAAATGAGACTTTACAGTGTTTTAAAGAGTATAAAGCAGTAGTTGAGAATTCAACATCAAATAAAATTAGAATTTTGAGAAGTGATAATGGCAGAGAGTTCTGTAATAGAGATTTTGATAGTTATTTGAAGAAAGCAGGTATAGTTCATCAAAAGTCAAATCCTTACACACCTGAACAAAACGGGCTTAATGAGCGCATGAACAGAACGCTAATTGAAAAAGCCAGGTGTCTTTTGTTTGATGCTAAACTAGGTAAGGAGTTCTGGGCAGAAGCCATTAACACTGCTGTTTATTTACAGAATAGAATTGTAAAAACTAGATTGAACAATCGTACACCATACGAGTTATGGACAGGGACCAAACCAAACCTCAGTCATTTAAGGATTTTTGGTAGTACTGTCATGAGGCACATACCCAAGGAGAAAAGACATAAGTGGGACAAGAAAGCTGAACAATGCATACTGGTTGGCTACCCTGAGGATGTTAAAGGATATAGGTTATATAATCCATCAACGAAAGCTATTACAACTAGTAGAGATGTTATCATCATAAAAGAAAAATTATCTCATCAATAAGATTTGATTGAAGTAGAAGAGATAGATGACAAACCGACAGAGAACAGTCTACACCTGTCTTCAGTGGGAGAGTTCTCAGACCACAGTAGAAAGGATTCGTTGACTCCTTTGGAATGCGATAAGGATGAGTCCTATATACCAGATGAGGAGTTGACATCTGAAGAAGAGTTGCAATCAGATACCATAGTAAGGACATTACCAAAACGGCAGAGAAATCAGCCAGACAGGTATGGACTTATGTGCACAGAAGAGTGTTATAAAGATTTCAGCAATGAACTGTCATTAGAAGAAGCACTGCAAGGACCAGAGAAGGAGCATTGGGAACAAGCTGTCAAGGAAGAGCTGAAAAGCTTTGAAGACAACAATGCATGGGAAGTTGTTGATATTCCTGTAAGTGGCAATATTGTAAAATGCAAATGGGTTCTCAAGAAGAAGTGTGATGCTGAAAATAATGTCCGTTATCGAGCCAGGCTTGTGGCTAAAGGGTGTTCTCAAAAATATGGTGTGGACTACAATGAAACATTTTCTCCTGTTGTGCGACATACAACACTTAGGTTATTATTTGCTTTATCAGTGCAATTGAATCTAAATGTGACTCATCTAGATGTGAAAACCGCCTTCTTGAATGGTGAACTGTTTGAGACCATATATAGCTTTCTTCAATTTTAGAATCTTTTTATCATTTGTACAGATATAACCTAAAGGTTTCTGCATATATATAGTCTCTGAAATTACAAGGGCGCGAGAACTATAGTGAATGGTGTTTCGCCGCAGAAAATTTCCTTGTATTGGAAGGAATGGTTGGGTGTATAAAACCTGAGCCTGATCAACCTCCAGCAGCTGCAGATGATGCGAAAACAAAAGCCAAGCTGATATTAACAATCGACCCGGCTCTTTATGTTCATATAAAAAACGTCAGAACATCGAAAGAATTGTGGGATAAATTGAAGATGTTATTCGATGATTCGGGATTTACTAGAAGAATTAGTCTCCTGAGGAATTTAATATCTATTCGATTTGAAAATTGCACTTCGATGACGTCCTATGTAACACAAATTGTTGAAGCTGGTCAAAAATTACAAGGTACGGGATTTGCAATAACCGACGAGTGGATTGGCTCTATCATGCTGGCGGGTCTAAGTGAAAAATATATGCCCATGATAATGGCTATCGAACATTCTGGCATCATAATTACATCCGACGCCATTAAAGGGAAATTGATGGACATGGAACCGGAAGACAGTGATGTCAATAATGCATTCGTATGTTTCCGCAAGAATCATATTCAACGTTCAAAGTATGGGAAGAATATACAGTCTATGGCCAATAAAGATAGTGGGAAAAAAGAAGTTTCGACATCTGTCAAAGGAACACCAAATGTCAAATGTTACAATTGTAAACAACATGGTCACTATCGTAATCAATGCACTAACAAAGATAAATCTTCTAAGAATTCAGAAAATAAATCGTCTCAAACAAGCATCCCGAGCATGGCATAATAAAGTAGATAGTTGTATGTTAGCGGATGGTTATGTTAAATCTAAAATAGAACCATGTTTATATTTAAAATGTGTTGACAGTAGCAAAACCATTGTGAAATTGTATGTCGATGATTTTTTTGTTTTTTCAAATGACGAATGTGAAACTAATCATCTTAAGAGAATGTTGGGTAAGAATTTTGTGTTAAAAGACTTAGGGATTGTAAAAGAATGTCTTGGCATGTCAGTATGTTTTGATAAACTAAATGGTACTGTTACCTTGAGTCAAGAGAGATATATTGATAAGTTATTATCTAAGTTCAATATGGCTGATTGTAAAACAATGAATACTCCAATGGAGATCAATTTAAGGTGTAAAAAGGAGGATAATTGTAATAGTCAGAATCCCTATCAGCAACTAATCGGTAGCTTAATGTACTTAGTTGTGCTTACACGACCTGATATAGCTTATGCAGTGTCATATCTAAGCCAATTTAATAATTGTAATACTGAAGAACACCGGGTGTATGCTAAAAGAATATTGAGATATTAAAAAAAAAACAAAAGATTTAGGTTTGAAATATAGTAAGGGTAAGAATGATTATATTGAAGGATATGTTGATGCAGACTGGAGCAATGATGTTAATGATAGGAAATCATATTCAGGATTTTGTTATAAATTATCAGGTTCTGTTATATCTTGGAGCTGTAGTAAACAAAAATGTATTGCACTCTCTAGTACAGAAGCAGAATATGTATCAATATCAGAGGCCTGCAAAGAGGCAGTGTATCTAAGAAACTTACAATATGAAGTTACTAAAAGATTGTATTGTATTAACTTGTATAATGATAGTATGAGTGCACAGAAATTATTACTAAACCCTGTATTCCATAATAAAACTAAGCATATTGATGTCAGATATCACTATAGCAGAGAAATGATAAATGAAAACATTGTTAGTGTTAATTATTTATCTACATCAGATATGCCTGCAGATTTGCTCACCAAAAATTTAAATGCTGTAAAACATTATAAACACTTGAATTCTTTAGGAATTGTTAAAGTATAGTTTTACTTAAGTTTTTTGTTAAGTATTGAAGGTTAATATGATCTATATTTTGAGTGGGAGTGTTGTAAATATCAAAATATAGATACTAGTTGCGCCTTCTTGTGACAAACTTGTGATCAATTGTTTAGTCTATGTTCTTTTTATTTAAAATAAAATTGTCGTTCGCAAGTCACAGTTGAAGCACGTTGTTTTATTATATATTATTATGAAAGACACTGATCATGAATATACCATGAAAATTTTTACGTCTCTCTGTCTATCTGTTTGAATGTCTGGATTTAACTCTAAAACTGCTTGACCGATTCTTATGAAATGCAGTACACGGGAAGCTTATGTCATTGGTCAAATGATAGATCATTGGTCATCTGGTCAGATCTTAGGAAGCTGTAGTGTATGACATCAGTACTGGTCCACCAAACACTCACCAGTAACTTTTTTCTGAGTCAAATTTTGCTTGGGACGGGATTTGAATAACTCCTGATTTCAATAACTGTGATGAGCATTTCTGACTATCGTAAAGGATCCATTTTTCGTCTTCAAGTAACAATACGATTCAAAATTCCCTTGTTATTGTGACGGTTGAGTAATGTAACGCAGCACTCAATGCGTGTTTGTTGGTTTGTTTCAGTCAATTCATGCGGTACCCATTTCTCGAGATTTTTCATTTTTTCCAATTTGATTCAAGTGAATTAAAATTATTTTTTCACTCACACCGAAGCCTGCCACTAACTCTAGTGTGGTTTTCGATGGATCAGCTTCCACCATCACCTTTAATTCTTCATTATCAACTAGGGTCTCCGGCCGTCCACGGGGTTTGTTTCGTAGGTCAAAATTTCAAGACCGAAAACGTTGGAACCAAAAACGTATGTTTTATAGTTGCTTCCCATACACATCATTAAGCCTTTGAGCTGTGCCACGGTGGAACTCATATTCGTAAATAACGCGATATTTTAAGTTTTCCATTTTGTGAAAAGAACGATGTCAAAGAAAAATCAAATAGTGCGCAAGCAAATGATTCACTAAATTCGAAACACAAACACACACACCTAAATTTGAAATTGGAATTCCAAACCTAACGCCAGATATTTGAGATCAAGGTACCAGTTCAACAAAACGCCAATTTCATATGTAAGGTTATTAGTAGTAATTAGGTAATATTTCATTACTTTTATATACATTCTTTATAAACTTCTTTAAGAAATTGTTAATTATTCTTATTAATCAATTTAATTTTAAGTTATTGAAATGTTATTATATACCATATATTTCTTATATATTAATATCAATCATATTTTATTGTTTTAGACTAATTGCATAAACATTTAAGTCAAATTTATTATTATTTGTATTTGTAGCGTGTTTAATGTGACTAAATGGCGCCATTACTAACGATTACTTAAAAAATAAGCAGGTTCCGTGTTAAAGTTTACTAGCTGACTCGTACGAATATTTTTAATATAGAATTGAACAATCTAACTTACACTTGTTAGTTACTTAGATAGATTGTTAATAGATGGCGCCTAAAATATATTTTAATTGGCATCGTCAACACACGGAATTCCGAATGAAAAAGTTTTTAATATTTTCTATAACGAAAACATTAATTTTCGTGAATAGCGCGTAATATAAGCTTTAAATTTTGATGAAAAATTAACGGAGATATAATGTCGATTCCACAAAAAACAAATTTGACTTTCTACTGAGTAACATTATTCTGTGTATGATACTGGGATCATTCTGGCAGTCTTGTTTTCAAGAAAGATCTCTTTCATTGCTTTTGTAATGATTCCCTGACAGTAGCACCGACAAATTAATACATTGTAAGGAGTAATTAGTTGGGCCTGCAACCCGCAAGTTTGGACATTAGTGCAATGGAGCGTTTAATGAGAAAACTTTTATACATATTTATAGTTACGACATTGAAGTAATACGAATATTTAAAACAAGATCTACGCAGTCATTCCCTATGAATGCTTTGTCCTACTTTCATACAAAAGTTCACGCTAACATTGTTTCGATTATCCTTGACATAATTCCATGTTTATAAAGAGAATTTATCAATGTCATACTTTAACTTACTCATAGCGAATTTAGTTTAGGTTTTTAAATTATAGAACATATTATACTAAAATGCCAAATGCCTGAAATAAAATGATATGAAAAACTTGAAAGCGTCGACTGCTTCTTCACCGGACTGGAACCTTTGACCACGAAGACTTTTCTTAATTTTACTACTTGTTTTAATACTAGTCACAGAGAAGTTGAAGGGTTATAGATTAGCGTCGTATGGGCATGTCATGAGTAGGGATGAATGTCATATAACTAGAAGAATTATGAATGTGGATGGATATAAGAGTAGAGGAAGACAGAAGAAGGTGTGGATAGACTGTGTGATGAATGATATGCGTTTCAAAAGGGGTGAATACTGAGATAATAGTTAATAGAGTAGAGTGGAAGAGAAAAACATGTTGTGCCGGCCCTACTTAGGTGGCATAAGGGTAAGAAGGAGAAAGTTGAAACCGTAGAGTTCAACTAGTAACTCTGTGATGTAAAAAGATTAGTAATGACTCGTACGAGGCATAATTATTGTAGTCTGTGAATTTATATGTGCTTATCGGTGTTTCTGCAAGTACGATGGAATACTAACATTTTTCAAAATATTCGAATAAATTTAACTCGGGTGAAAACGTAGGGCAAAACTAGTGTAATATATAATGTTGGTAAGTAAAATATCCAGTAACAAGTTCTACAAGGACACGAAACAGATAAACCTCACCCGACAAATCTACGATCTTAAACGACCGTTTTACTCTAGTCATATAATCAAACCTTGATGTAGAATATTATTACATTGATAAGTGTCAAGTCTTGGCGGTTCAGTTACCAAGTTATTTCAGAAGATATGTATGAACTATTAACCGTTTCAAAATAAAATTTACTTGTTTATATACTAAAATTATAATAAAAGAGTCGAAATCTGTACATTAAAGATATTTAAGAAAAAATATTCCGGGTGTTTTGAGAATCATGGACAGAAGACAATTCAACAGTTTTTGAAATTTTTGTATGTCTGTCTGTCAGTTTGTACGCCAATCACGCAGAAACTACTGAACTGAATTTGATGAAATTTAGTAAGATTGTAGTCTATAAATAGAGTTTAAGTTAGGTACATATTTAGGTTTATAAGTTAGGTATATATTTTAAATATAGAGTGAAATGAAATAAAATTATACGAAATTAATAAAATTTATTTTAAATTCACGTAATTTTCAATAAAAACAATACATGAATATGTATTTTCCAGAAGTAGTACTTATAGATAGCGCTATCAGGCTTGGTTTATTCGTTTTAAATCTTCTGAGACCATTACAAGGAAGGAAGTTGATACAAATAACACTATACAATTACGAAATAATTGTTATGTTAAGTTTTTTTTGTTGTAAGCACGTGTATTAATAATTTAAGGCTGGGCTTATTCATTTTGCAGATTTTCATATAGTTTAAAATAATTAAGAGTATCGCTGTTATTTATTCATTTTAAAGTTCGGTCTACGATTTCTACGATAGATGTCGTTGTTTGGCATTTTATGCGTTATCGAGATTTTTATTACATTACACTAAACCTACTATAATACGTTATTATTCAGTGGATATTATGTAATGGTAAGTAAATTAATTATATTAAATAGCTTAGCTTTTCCTAAAGGATTGCAAAACTTAAAATTTTGCTCACACCTTTTGTCTTTTGGATAATATTGATTAATATTTGGTTAGTTGCTGTTTTTATACATGAAATGTACCATGCGAACGAAGTCGCAGACACAGCCAGCATTTAAATAAAAATATAAAAGGAATAATGGATAAATAAAGATCCCCTATAGTTTAGATATAAATTAATATAATTAATTCAAACCAAACAATATTACTAAAAATCTATTAGGAAAGGTATAGTTTGTTCTTTAACAAAATATTTAACAAAGCTTGGCTATTTACATAGAGAACTAAGAAAAATATCTACAATTGTATCACAAATGCCAAATTACCATTTATGGCCTTAAATGCTTACTTTTCATAAAAATGTTGGTGCATTTATATACCTTTATATAAAGTAAACTTTCTTGTTTGTTCCATAATACAATTTAAAATGATGTTAATTTTATGTCCATTTAAGATATTAATTATTAAATTTAGCACATGTAGAAACAATGTAGGTCATTCCGCTGTGCATTTGAATTGGAAATTTGTTTAAACTCGTTGACCGAGGTGTGGTAAATATGTCAATAGTCATACAAGGACGTTGTTAATAGATAATTTTATTGTCACAACCTTGCGAACTCTTTTAATGTGTGTACCGGGTGAAATTGAAGTCGTTGAAATAAATTGAATGGGTAATTGTATACAGGAGCATTTTTAATAAGCTAAGTGCTAGAAACATTAAATTGAAAAAAAATATATATATTAAAAACTACATGTATATTATTCTATATAGTTCGTAGTTTAACAAGAAAAAGCAAGAAAAAGTAAACAATATAAAGCATATGAAAATGCTTAATATACATAAATCAAAGGTCTCATACATCAAAATTAAATTGAATGGAACTTTAATATCGAAATTATCAGTAGCTATTCAAAATATTGTTTTTTTTTATTTATTTAATACTAGTTGTGCTCGCGACTTCGTTCGTGTGGACTACTAAAAAACCTTTATTTTATTTTATGTGTACAACCCTAAAAAGCATGCTATTTATCCAGTTCTTCCATCTAAGTTATTCCTTATCACATCAGCTATTTGCCAGTGAAAGTCCCATAAAAAACGGTCCAACCGTTTCGGAGATTACCCGGAACAACGGACAGATAAAATTAAAAAAAAGTTTTTTTTGTTATATGTACCGCAAATACTTTTATATCCATTTAGTAAAAAGTTGTTATTTTGACATTACAAACAGATACTCCAAGTTTATTATATGTATAGATTTTTGTAGTATGTAAAATGTACCATATCTGTAAAAGGATCGCACATGGGTTCGTAAACAAGAAAATCTAGAGTGCGTTCGCCGTATGGTAGGGAAGTAGGGACGTGGCGTGACGTAGTGGAAATTTCAGTTTAATTTAATTTGTGACTAAATGCATACATATTATATTTCTTTATTTCTTTGTTCAAAATAAATAATACATTGTATGTATAATAATTAAATTGTAATGAAAATTTATCCAATATTTTTTAAATTTGACTACATTTGGCGTGTTTTAAATAGGGTACAATGGAAAGCAGTAGTGCTATTCTGTAAGAACGTTATAAGACCTCGATAGCTGAATCCGCGCTGCGGTATCAAATTTGTATTGTCTAAAACTCGATAGTGCCGGTGGCGCCTCATCGGCGAATGCGAAAATGAAATGAACTGTCAAGTGCGAAAATTGTTGTGTGTAAGTTGACATTATATGTATGGGTTTGGTATTCTATTATTATTATTATTAATATATATTAAAAGAATATACGTATTTTCGTAGAAAAGGATTCATCGAATTAATTTCGGGTTAGTTATTCATAGTCAATACATCTCTAACTAGAGGTTCTTCGATAATAATCTCACTTCACTTCGCAAGTGCGTTCCATGTGTTTACAGAATACCGAACCAAGGTCTAGTGAGCTTATTGTCGAATTGAAATATGTCACTTGAGTGAGACTCGAAATCGAGGAGCTCGGCTAGTAAAATATAAACACATGTATTTAGGATCACAAATACGATGCTCCAAGAGATAAATATTATGTGTAATAAAACAAAGCCCTCGAGCTTTGCGGGAAGTATTAAAATCGATTACTTTTATGTTGTTTATCGTGTACACTGTCGTTTCATAATAGATACGTGAACTCATACGAAGATATGGGCTTTTGATTAATTTATTAATTATAATATATTTTGCTTGGTTTTCTTCTATATAAAGAAGAGGCATCTCGGCAAGCCGACGTGACATCAACGGTTACACTTGTATGTAGACTAAATAAACATATATTTTTTCAATTTAAAACATATAAAAAACTCCAAAACTCCACTTCATAGACACAATCTCCTTTCCACAACAGAACCACACCCGCTGGGCTTCGAAGTCACAATTTTTCGGTAACATCCATCTCGGCACGAACTGAAAAGTTGTCAATGTCGTACCGTGAACCTGTGGAACCATCTACAAGCTAATGTATTCCTCCTTCTTATGACATCGGGAAGAAAAGAAAGAAGAAGCATTTGTATGGATGTAAGACGGTTTAATAAATTTGAAGGCAGTTAATGAGGTTTGAAAGGAAAAATCTACTTAATTTTTTCTGTTCACCCCAGTAAGAAATTATTAGATTGTGCAATCCCAATCACATCCTCGAGACTTGTGACTGATGTCAGATAGGAAACTGGTTTTGCTTGAGATAGCTTATAGTTAGATGGCGTTGGAGTGCAGTGACTACTCTCTTTTTACAGAAGAATAAGTTAGTACATTGGTGATTAGATTATCTAATTAAATGAATGGTTTATACGGTATACGAAAATAACAACGTTAATAATCGAACAACAATCCGAAATCTTCGAGTGTGCAAGTAACGTTATGTTACCTAGTGCCTGAACCTCAAATACATATGTAGGGTTGTCACTAAAACTTTAATTGAAGTAGTTCATTGTGTTAATAAAATAGAAAGAATAACCACTGGTTATTAAAATACCGTAGTTAATAAAATACCTATTCAAAAAAAGTCGTGCAAGAGAACAGTATAAAAATCTCGGTGTTCTCAGTCGCTATTGTAGTCTAGAGAAAACACTCGGTTTTTTGTGGTTGTAGTCCTCGGTTATCGCTTCTTGTATTCGCTTTGATGTCCAAGATAAAACTGTTATTAGTCGAACTGTGTCTCGTTTATATATCCGATAAAAACGTGGGGTCGAAGTTTCGTGTGGTTTTGATTGATAATGACATCGATAACGTTGAAAGAAGAGGTAGAAATTTTTAGACTGCCTATTTTTAGAAATAGTTGTGAAACACAAATTTTCTTAGTTATAGCCCACGGTTTCGTCCCTGTTAAATTGATTCGAACAACTATCGACTATGTCGCCTTTTTTTTTTCGAACTCACCATACTGTTAGCCTTAGGGGCCCTGGAGCCTTTACGGCTTTTACAGATTCACCGGGCTTGGGACTATGCCGCCTCCAATGTACCCGTGTAGTCATCATTGTTCTCACTTCTCGTACTTGCCTACAGCTTTCCGGATTGCTTGACGTTCATGGTTACAGCTCTACTCTTATAATGACGGGTATTTTCAGTGCGTACAAACAAACAAACAATCGCTTGTGCTTTATACATATATTAATATAGAATATATATATGTAAGAATATACTTATAATAGGTTCTTACATATGAAATAAGAATTTTATATGGAAAAAGTAAAACGATAAAAATATTATGAAATTATACATTTAATCAATCGAAGTATGTATCATTATTCTCAATGCACTATCGCCATTTTATAGGTAGTTCATTGATTCCACGGCTGAAAAAATTGTGAGAGCGAGAATCAATAAAATATTTGAAGGCGGTTTGGACAGCCTCATCGGAATTGAATTTTTTTTCTTGTAAGAAATTGTCAAAATTTCCGAAAAAAGTGGTAATCTTTTAGAACAAGGTCTGGGGATTATGTTGGGTATCGGAGACATTCCAACCGCAGTTTCTCTAATTTAGCGACAGTCTGTCGTGAATTATGGGGTCTGGCGATGTCCTGGAGCAGCAGTTGGTTAGAGATATTGATCAGTCTCGGTTGTTTAAGGGTTAGTTTTTCCATCATGGTTTGCAATTGTTGACAATACAAATCTGCCATTATCGTTAGGCCAGATCTTAGGAAGATTTAATGTATGACATCAGTACTGATCCACCAAACACTCACCAGCTCCTTTTTCTTTATCAACATTCGCTTGGGACAGGATTTGGTCGATTTTCCTGGGTTCAACCACTGTGATGAACGTTTACAATTGTCGTAAAGATTTAATTTTTCGTCACAAGTAAGAATACGATTCATAATTCCCTCGTTATTGAGAAGGTTGAGTAATGTAACGCAGCACTCAATGCGTGTTTGTTGGTGTGCTTCAGTCAATTCATTCGGTACCCATTTCTCGAGCTTTTCTACTTTTCCAATTTGTTTCAAGTGAATTAAAATTGTTTTATCACTCACAACGAAGCCTGCCGATTACTTTGCGTGGTATGCGATGGATCTGCTTCCACGATCGCCTTTCATTCTTCATTATCAACTAGAATCTCCGGCCGCCCACGGGGTTTGTTTCGTAGGTTAAAATTTCCAGAACGAAAACGTACCGTGCTTTCTTTTACAGTAGCTTCCCCATGCACATCAGTTATCCTTCGAGCTTTTCCTGGAGCGCTGATACCACAGTGAAACTCATATTCGTAATTAACGCGATATTTAAAGTTTTCTTTTTTGTGAAAAGGACTATGTCAAAGAAAAATCAAATGGTGCGAAATCAACTGAGTCACTAAATTCAAAACACAAATACACAAACCTAAATTTGAAATACATTTGAATTTAGAATTCCTAACTAAACGCCAGATATTTGAGATCAAGTTGGCCAGTTCAACAAAACGCCAATTTCGTATGTAAGTACCTAATATATGCATAAGTCCTTGCAAAATTGTGTCACGATAAAAATGTGTGTTATCACTTAATATTAAAACGATTTTAATTGCTTTATATTTATAAAATTATACGGCTTTTAAATGTACATTACAGGCATTATTTTCATTTGACAGCCCTACACGGGTTGCTTAGTTGCTGGCACTTTGCCAAGCCGATGCGAGCTTGTACTGTACTCTCCGGATACTCAGTTAATGCTTTACATATGTACGTATGTATACATTTTTGGCAATATTATGTTTGCCTTGTTATGTAATAATATGAAATGGTTTTGTTGATTTTTATTTGTTTTATAAAATGTGATAGGAAATTTAAGTTCAAAAATATATATGGTCACAAAAACGCACGGAGAACACCTTAAAGAAATTAGCAAATAATATTAATACGAAATTACTTGTTTTTATTATGAGTCTTGGATAACAATCGCATTCGCATTTAATTATTATTTATTAAGCAAGTTTTATTCCTGAAAAGAACTTCTACTAGGAAACTTTTAGATGGATATATTCTCCGAGGAAGAATTAGGGATAACATGAGTGGATTGTCAACAATAAATCTCTACTTATGAAACATGTTTTGACTATAATAAAATTGTACAAAAATCGACACTAAATTGTGTACACTTAAGCCACGTAGTGCCGTAGTTATAATGCAACAAAGATGTCGTTAATTTGCCTCTAGCACGTTTCTAAGCAAGACAACACTCGGAGTAAATCGTTTTAATCTCTCTGTTGTCGGAAACCGAATACTTCACATTTCCAACATAGAAGACGTGATTCAGTGTGATTTTGTAGCTGAAGTTGTGTTTTGTTCTGCACACTCCTTTGACTCTCTAAGAAAAGTTTAAACTCATTATTTTATTTGTTCTTTCTCTTACTTTCATTTTGTTTAAACCGACTTCTTTATTTTTATTTTGTTCATAATCTTATTACAAAACTGCGATGTTTATTCCTGAGTTAATACCATTTTGTTATTGGATTAATTATTTTTTATTTTAAAGTCATGAGGAACAATTTCGTTTCTTTGGTTTTCGACGTATTTCGCATATGCCACTATTTTAGGACCTTTATAATATTCAAGGTGGACTTGAGTTAGACAAAGGAAGTATCCTCTAAAAAGGATTTATAGAATTTCAAACTCTAAAGGCGGTGAAAGTTATTAAAGACTGTAAAAAATTACTCTAGTTTGACTTTGTACATTTTTTATACTTCTGCTACTACTTCCTCTAAGATACAGAAAAACTAAACAAACGAAAAAAAAAACTGCAAAACGTAGTTTCAAACTTATTCGAAAACTATAATAAAAGGCAGGTCACTTCTAGCTTCATCTCGACATAACATATTTCAGAATTTTTACAATATTATTAACGTGAACTGTCTCAATATTCGTTAGTTGTTAGAAGTTAGCAGTAAGGGTGACACTCTTATATAGCAGTCTAACTCAAAAGTGTCTACTTAATAATATTAAATAACGTTTCAGAGAGTGGCCAGAATCTTCACTGTTTTACCGTGAACTGATTAAGATAAATAGTAATTGAAAGCACTACAACCGTAGATAAGACTTATTATTTGTAACTATACAAAAAAAAATATTTCTTTAATTTAGCTATAGACCAGAACAAATTTCGGCGTATTTAACATTAAAATCTGGTATAGTAATGGCTGCGCCATCTTAATTTAATATAATTTTAGGGACATTTTTTGTAACAAGATTAAGATAGAACATTCATTTTAATTAAAAATTAGTTATAATCCGGGAATAGACATCCATTAAAAATATTCTTTTGACCATTTTATATGTCGAAATTAATACTCTTGAATTAATATTAATGTACTATAAAAGTAATATAAAATACTTATTAATTCACATAAAAAACATACCTTGAAAGCACGGCGTGACGTCATCGTTTAAAAGGTAAAATGTGCAAAGTTGTTTTTACTAGAATTTCAGTTATGTAATTATGAAATTTCTACAGTATCTATATAACTTTAAAGCCACTGTTTCAAGTATTACTAATAATTTTAGAGTCACTTATCACAAGATAATAACTCAACTCTGCATATTCAATGATCGATAACGTCACTTTTTCTGTTTGTCGTTTCCAATGACGTGACTCTCAGACAAAAATTGTTGTTTTTTCTGAATGACAAATTAAATAAATTAAGAATTATTTTTTCCAGAGCTGTTTCGTTTTAGGTTTTTTATCAATAGACCAATATTATTAAATAGTTAACTTTAATTTTTAACCATACTGTCAACTCGCTGATTGTGTTGACGACTGTACAGTGAGCGTACAGCGAGCGTTGTACCGCACCGCGCTTTGGTTAAGAAATGATGATCGGAGGAAAACAAAATCACAAGTTTCATTGACAGTAATACTATACAGGATAGTTCTTAAAGTATAGCTTACTAATATTTTAATTGGTACGATATTTATGATACCCACTTGCATTTTTTAAGTAAGATGTAAGTAAATACGTGAGATAGATATATTATCATTTCTTTAAATATTATTTTATACCAGCTGTGCCCGAGGCTCCACTAGTGTGGATTAAGAATCGAAAATAAAGATGCATGTCCTGTCAAAATCGGTCCAACTGTTTCCGAGATTAGCTGGAACAAACAGACAGACAGACAATTTTTTTTTTTAATTAGATCTTTCTTTATAAGTACATATACTTTCATATTATATCTAATATAATCATAAAATCATAAAAAAAACTATTATCTTGATAAAACAAACAAACAGTTAATTTTATTTTTTATATATTAGATTTAGAAAAGCCAAAAAGAGATTAAAATCTAGCTACTTACTTATCAGTAATTTTTAACAACATGTTTTTCTTTCTGGCTTTCTTTCTTTTCGGCGACGTAAATTTTAAATACCAGAATTTTCAGTACATGATTTTAATACCTTTATTACATTTGACAGGCCTCGTGGCGCAGTTGTAGTAAGCCCTACTATTGAGCCGAGAGATCGCGGGTTCGATCCCCGTCCATGACTGATTTTTGTGTGATGAGCACAATTGTCAGTTGTGTGGTTGGGTGTGTTATATATATAATATATATGTATAGTATATCAGCTGTTTAATTACTATGATACAAGCTATGCTTAGTATGGAATTAAATGGCCGTGTGTGAAATTGTGTCCACATAATATTATTAAGTATATTATTATTATTATTTCTTATTTATTCTCTTTATTTATTTTCAGATTTCCCGTAGCCTCGGCAACGATTTTGTTGATATTTGCGTCAGTTTTAAGGCACGGTATATGTTCTATTGTGTCATATTCGTTAACATCTCCCAAATTATAGTAAAATAAGAATAAACGGAAACAAAGGGTACAATAATAAAATATAAACCAGCAACGTGTGAAAAATAAAAAGAACACAGAGATAGCCTTCCTTACCTTGTCAACTATGGTGGTTTTATATGTTCAGCGACTGTACTACTTTATTTCCTATGTGCAGACAGACACAAAGAACTTTCTGCTGCACAACTTGACAACTCAAACACGCAAGCTACGACGTAATTACTGTTTATTCGCTTTGTGTATCTTCATATATCTTTATTACACGTTAGTGTAGGTCGGCATTTGAAAATTAATTAATTTACTTAATGTGTTTTGCTGTAAAATGTGGGCATAATAAAAAATTATGAGGACACTTTGTTGGTAATTTATTAACTGTGTATTTATAAGCTTAATATACAACTCAAAAAATATTTTATTGAATTTAGCTCATAAGAAGGCACTTATGAGTGTTAAGACACTTCTACCGAACTGGTAAGAAACATGATCGGGTTTATCTATTTTTTTTTTCTACTGTACAAATAATATTTACAGTTAATAATCATATTAATGCACAGAGAGAGAGAGAGTCAGTTCTAGACATTACTATCATTCACATAATCATTCAACCTATAATAAGCTTTTGACAGTAAAACCTGCTTGACATGGTCCTTGATCTTATTGTTCGGCAAATTAGTAGCGTGCGAAAACGTCTTATTATAACATTATTACGTAAAAGTCTTAGTAAGTATAAAACACGGTACGACTAATTCATGTCTCTTTCTAGTATTGAAACTGTGCCGGTTTAACAAAATTTAGCTTGTCAATGTTTTTACGAACATACATTAAATTATCAAGGATGTATTAGGAGGGCAAAGTTAAGATATTAAATTCCTGGAGCTTGTTCTTTAGTGATTCTTGAGGTCTGTCGCGTGGACAATTAAATAAGGTATAAATACCGGAAAATATATTATAAACGGTATATGAAATGAAATGCAAAATAGATTAATAAGTGTGTTCCAAAGGCATTTGACAATAAGGGAGATATAAAATACAGAGTACCTTATTTGTAGTCTAATAATTTCAGTAAAACCTTCACTAGTATAGTTAGTCCATGTTTTTGTATCTATCCGGACCAGGGCTGCTTGTGTATAAGAATTTGGCAAACAAGCATTAAGATATCCATTCCGCTCACATTTGTATAGCGGCATCGCCAAGCCAGCATGAATGAATGCGTCCGCCAGGTTTTCCATTACTTTCATAATAATTGTTGGCTTTTGACAATTTTAGGTGTATAGTATCAACTCCTTCGAATACCGATTACGATGCGAGGGATTTCTTGCAGTAGCAAAATAACTTTTTGTATATTCTCCAGATAGGTAGTGTAACTCCAAATAATAATAATAATAATTTATTTCAATTATAAAATTCATAATATTATATTATTTTACACAGTTAATTAAATTAAAGATTACAGCTCTTAATAATTTAATTGACGTTGGTGTCTGTACTAGTCGTGAGACTGTATCACAGATACCCGCGCCACCGTTCACTGTTTATAAAAACAATTTAAAAAAGTTGAGACGTTGAGAGGGGCTTAGCTATTAGTAAAGGAGTGTGTTGGTGATGAGAGTGTGATAGTCTATGATAAGTATGTGAATATCCAATGTGTCAGTAAGCCCAAAAATAATTTTTATTTGAAATAAAGGGGCATTAGAATATTTTCAGTTTCCTCATAATTACGTTTAATTAGCCAATTTTTTTATTTATTTTTCATCACTGAATTAGAATAACAATGAAGAATAACATACAATGAAGTAGAATAAAAAATATAAATAAAATTATAAAAAATATTATATAAAAGACTGTATGTGTTTAGTCACAGACGTCTGATCGGTAAGTCATCATGAATGCTCTCCGAGTTCAATTATTTTTAGTATCTTCTATATTTTAAATTTAAAAGATACTTTCAGCCAAAAATACAATCTTTGTATACGGCCTTCTTATTTTATATATATACGAATGTAAAAGAAGTTTGTTATACAATATTTAAATAATAAACTACCTATAGATAAGACGCCTTCGGAAAGGAGCATAAACACAATAAATGAAGTAATGAGAAATCAACTAAGTTAAAATAAATATATATAATTAAAAGATAAAAATGATTCATAAAACAATCATTACAGGTCTCATGTTGTAGATTTTTCGAATTGCCCTCTTTTGTAATATAAAAGTATACACTACAATATACAAACAAATAAGTTTTTTTTTTTTCATTATTTCCGAACTGTTTCCTATTTTTATTATATATCAAGTTTATTATTTTCCTATATATGTGTGATAGTATTAATCAAATCAGTAAGGTAACAAATGAAGCATGCGGTGGTGGCCTTAGAAATCTTAATGAACGAGGTTTTTTTTTTCTTAATTATAAAAGAAATGTAGTGTACTGGCTACTGGCCACTCATTTTCATAAATAAATAACTTCATAATTTTTTTTTTAAATCCCTGAATATATTCTACAAATATTTAATTCAGTTTAATACCTACGGGAAAAGGACAAGTGAATTTTCTTGTGTAAATGTGAATTTTCTTCGCAGTGCCCCCTTCTTTATCATAAGACGTTAATTAGGGCTGTCATAAAAACCTGTCATAAAGTTAGAAGTGATAAAACAGGGTAATTCAATCCTGTCCCTTTCCGGGAAATCTAACACACACAAGCGTTACGATCTCTTTGCGTCCCATTTAATACCGAAGTAAAGATTTAGGCAGATAATGCAGTTACAATATTTTCATAGAAGTTCTAAGTGTAGTGTATTATTTATTTTAGACTTTTATGAAACAAGGTAAATTAAAAAGAAAACTGAATTTAACAAACTAGGGATCTATGACTCAGAGTCGTAGCGAGAACTTATAATTAGAGTTTTTTTTATCGTTATTATCTAGCAATATCTATCTAATGGCTACGCTTTATGGCCACAATCTTAACCGATGTTAAGTGACGATGTGGCCCAAAATGGAGGTACACGCTATGCCTAGTGGAAAAACTGGCTTTCAAAGGACACTACTGGAACACATCTATAGGAGCTTGGTGACAGATTTTTCAACTAAAGCGTGGTAGCTAGCCAGGCGGGTATTAAAAATACCCTACCACCATGCTATGGTGTCATCACAATGTTTTCCTTCACCGAAAGTTTAAGCTTATTAAAGTGATTCGAACACACGTCGATCGACAAGGTACTCATACAAGCTACCACTGAGCCATAATTACTTCAATCTTTATAACCTTTCTCAATTAATTTTATATAAAAAATCTTGTGTGCGCCTGTTAGTGATTCTATGACTTCTAAACGACTTACAGATTGAACTCCTATTTACATAATATATTTGTTTTATCAAGATAATGGCTTAGATATGTTAGGATCCGATAGGCGGTCTTTAGTCCAGCCATTAATTTACCGAAAAGGGCAGAATAACGTCTGCCGGGTCAGCTAGCAGGCTATAAAATGATTGAAAACATATCTTTCTGGTAATCCCAGAGATAAGCGCGCTCAAACAAATCTCAAGCTGTTTAATATTACAATAGTTAGAGTACCTATAGATATGAAATTCTCGGTTATCGAAATAGAATGAGAAATGATAGGTGATCAGTAATATACCCCCCGAATATAATGGTCTCTGTTATTAATATGAGATGTCGAGTGTCAGGTTGTTAATTTCAATTGTGCTCGGGAAGCGGTCGGTTTCGATGAGGCCTGATTGTGTGAAGTTAATTAGGCCTGTTAAGTTGGCTGTTAGATCGATCAAGACTACTGAGTTATAGCTGTGGATGATTTTCGTGATATATATTATTATTTAGTGATGATTTTCAAGTTGATTACTGGTCATTTTATCGGAACGCTTTATCCTATAAAAAGGTAACGTCGCAGTATGAACATCGCGTATTCTCTCGTCAAGTCACTTCAATGCCACAAACCGACCTTTTTAGTCGCTGGTGTCGAGAACAGGTCACCGTGTCGCTGCCCGCACCGCGGCAGCACCTTCGCCTGCTGTCGTCCAGTTCGCGGCCTAATTGTCTTCAACACACAGTGCTTGGTGTCAGTTTTTTTTTGAGGGTGTTATGTAGTAAAGCGGAACTTAGAAAATGCCCTACTATGCTAAAGTTTCAATACGATGTTTTCATTGACAGAAAGCATGCTCATTACAGGATTCGAACCTATATAATTTGACGTGGTGCCCGAACACGCTACCATTTAACCATCATTATTTCAAAGCTTCGAACAGTTTACTCATTCCAAATATCAAAGCCACTTGTAATTGGTTTTTATTGTTTATCGTTATAGGTTTCACGTTGTGGCCACAATCTCATTTGATCTTAAGTGACGATGTGGCCAAAAAGGTAGCACGTTAAGCATAGTATCAACTAGAAGACTGGCTCTCAAGTGTAGCTGCCAGAACACACCTATTGGTGCTTGGCGACAGATTTTCAACTTGAGGATGGTAGCTAGCCAGGTGGGAATTAGGAAACGCAATGCTAATGTTTCATCATGATGTTGTACTTCACCGAAAGCTCAAGCTCATTGAAGGGATTAGAACTCACGTCGATCGACGCGATGTCCGTAGATGCTATCACTGAGCCATAATTGCTTCAATTTTTGTTGTTGTAACAAAATTACTTTAATAACTCTATATGTTTTACAAATAAATACATAAATATCCTATTTTATTCTCGGACACAAACCATTAACACTAGTAAAACCGAGGATTAGTGTAAATTACATTCAAAATGTATATCCAATAAATTCGACCAATCTCATTACGTTCGTTAATGCGGTGATCAAGGCCGAAATTAGGCGAGTTTCTGATTAATTATTGATCTATGTTAATGTTATACCTGCTGATTCGTGCGAATATTTTACACATTATAGGAATGGCTGTCATGTTAGTTAATAGTTGATATAGGATGTTAGTTGAATACATTTTCATTTCATTCATCTTTTAATTTGGCGCCGCAAAAAGTACTTGCCAGTGTCAATTTGTTTAAGTCTTCGTAGTATTTTCTAATATAGTACAAAGTGGGTCCAACAAGACGGTGGCTCCCTTGTTGGAGCTATATAAAGAGTTTTTGTGACATCTCAATAGGCATGGTTCTAGTTTATAGTTATAATCTTCTTCACGTATGCATAATAACCAAACTATATTACGCAAAATGCCACCAATATTACATAACAAAGGGTCAAAGAACAACAACATGGCAGCTCAAGATCCCGCCAAAAGCTCCTATATTTTCATTATAAATGACATCTGTTTGCTTTACTGATGATCCTTCAAAATTTGCATCCGCAGATACGGACACGGATACTGATTACTGCTATCTTCATTCGTGGATACGAATAAGGACCTCTACGTATCTCGTAACGTAATACTCTCGTATTTCGTTTGTTCGCAGTAGGCGCGTGCGACCTTGGGCCGATAGTAAGCGAGCCCTTTGCGTAAGTGAAATTATGAGATATCTTTAAACTCGCATTGTGCGCGCGATCTGTTTATATTGTAGTGTGACAAAGGATAGCGTAGGGAACTGCGTCACTTTTGTCGGGGAATTTAATTTTCATTAAGAGTATTGATTTTTAATTATTATTTTATTGTATATAGGCGTGTTTTGGTATTATTTTAGTATTACATACCTACGTATTGTAAGTTAGTAACAACCAAAATCAATTTAAATAGCTTAAGGGATGAATATAAAATATATGTCGAAGATTCGCAAAAAAGATGCATGGGTACGAATACGGATCTTTTCCTCTAGAATATCCGCGGATACGATACCGATACGGATATCTGGCACATCCCTAGTTTTTTTTTACGAAATCATTACTTTTTATCTATTTGTCTACAGCGAGGAACATTAGTTTTAAAATAAGGTTTGAATCTTTAATTTTGATGAAGACTAAAGGGAGATATGGTGTTGTCACAAAAAAACATATTCGATAAATAATATAGAGATATATTTATTAAGTCAATTTATTGTGAATCCAATAAAGCTTACGTATCAATGAGCTATAATAAAAATAATTATAAGAAATAGCGGTGCGCCCGCGGCTCCGCATGCGATTATTACGCAGTAGGAATTTTCATCCCATAATTTTATTACTCATATAATTATTAACAATTTTTATAGCCTATCAATTTGAGAAATGATATATATTTTCCGTGTACAAAATTTCATCAAAATCGGTTAAGAACTTTTTTTTAAATTCCTAAACTATTTTTAAAAGTATTATCGAAAGTTCTCATCGCTAAAAGTTTGACCTATGACATAAGCTTCACGTGTACAAAATGCCATAAGAATCGGTCTATCCGTTTTTGGGTTAAATCCGGACATTTGGGTAAACAGATATACACTTAAAAAAATTAAGGACATATTCGTGGTCAGTAAAATAAAAATACATGTACAGATACAACTAAAGATTTATTATTATAGTTATAAAACTTTATGTAGTGTAATTTGTGTGTACTTTCGCATATTTTTTTTCCAACTTAATATCTAATAATGCATTCATGATACTTCTAACAATATTTATGTAAATCACACTACTGGGAAAAAGTAACAAATTTATATTACCTTTTAACGTAGTACTCTAATTTTGTAAAATACAGTGTTGTCAGTGCAAATGATACTATATTGTCGAGAGAAATTCCCTCCAAAAGAAATTCTCTTGAGACATCTTTATTTTTTAATGTATTCATTTATTTTATATGAAGTTATTTACTACCTCTTTATTAGGAAAAATACGCCTAACACAGTATTCACGTCACAGCTAAATTTAAGTACGTTTCATGATGAAGCTACATTTACTTATCTATACTAATAGAAGAGTTTCTTGTTTGATTGTTCGTTGGTTTGTTTAAACGCTCTAATCTCTGGAACTAACAATCGGATTCGAAAAAATATTTTTGTATGTGATAGCTAGATTCATGAGGAGTAACTTCACGCAACATAACCCTAAAGAGCGGAGCAGTAACTATAAACATCAAGCATTCTGGCAAGCTGTAGGTAAGTACTTTTTTTTTCAATCTGACCATACTGTTAGCCTTAGGAGCCCTGGAGCCTTTACGGCTTTTACAGATTCACCGGGCTTGGGGGCGAGCGCTTAAGGCACTCAGCCAGGAAAGCTTTGCAACAACATCCGAGGGTGCTAAAGTGGCCGAACCTCGGCTCGGACTGTTGCAGCGATTGCAAATAAGTCACGATCTGGATAATTCCCTATCATTCGATCTAAACTAACTATATATATATACACGTTTCTTCCACCTGGTTGGAGGGAAGGAACATGTGTATGTGTATTTAGTAATCTGAATTTTTTTGCCTAACTATATAGGCAAAAAAAGAAAAAAAATCCCTTACAGAACCTATGTACCTATGTGTTATGCATGTGTGTATAATGCAGTGTCATGTGGGGCTGTGATAGTTGGTGAATGTAGAGTCACTGTATCGCGCGAGCGGCTGCTTGGCTTAAGGGCTCCATACCGCTGGATCGGACCTAGTAGGCAAGTACGAGATGTGGAACAACGATAAGCTGGACGTGCGCGTTGACGGCGGCACTATGGAGAGTTTGTCGAATAAATTTAACACGGGTAAAACCGTGGGCCGCAGCTAGTGTGCCAATGGCATACGTATTAAAAACTTATAAGTCAACGGAGAGTACTTTGTATAATTATTCCGTGTTCGTAAGGTGTTTTCCAGAACCTCACTTTTATTAAGTTTTCTTTAGACTTCACTGTGCCTGATGAGAAAATAAGTTTTGTAATAAACTAGAGGTGATCCGCGGATTCACGGGCGTTAAATTTGGATTGCATATGCCTGGTTCATCCATATGATAGCTACCTACCTATGGATTGCCAAATTAGTTGACCTTCATGGTTACTTATAACCTTCCTCCATAAATTGTGGTTACACCGTGATATTCTACTTTTGTAGATTATGGACTGTATTTTGAAACTGGTTTGAAGTAGATACAACACAGATAACGCGAAATATTTTACACTATAACCTATATGAAGGCTCACTTACCTTTCGTTCCAATACTCCCACCGTTGATGTTCCCGAGCTCCAAAGGCACTCTTCTCGCAAACTCCAAATCCAGTATATGCACAGAACCTTGTATTCTTATGCCGAAGAGTACCGTAACTTTTAATTATCGAAGACACGGTTTGCCGTCGCACCGGTATCGGAGCAAGTCCCACGTACCGGTCATCTCCGATTACCAATATAGAAGAGTAATTTAAAAAAAAAAATTTTACCCTGCAACCAATTATGCCTACCTAATAATATACAAGTCTATTTTTCAATAATAAACATAAATACATTTATTTTATCTTAGTGACAATACGAAAAGTAACAGACCGACGCGAGGAGCAGTTTGCTTTTCCTTGTAAATGTTTATGTCCTAGCTGCTTGTACTTATAATCTGTATTCTTTTAGTTTAAGGTTCACTTTTAAATAATTATATCTTAAATATTTCCATGAAGGTTTAACATTGAAATACTTAGTTAAAAATGCGATTAAATTTCCATTGTTTTCTTTTCTTTATTGATATTGTATGCATATATATTTGAAAAAGGTCGAAAATTAAAATAAGACGAAAATATGTATATCAGTAATGATTATTATTACTTTAAAGGTAACATCGACACCCAATATGAGTAACATCGTAACTTTATTTACATTAGATGTGCCCACTGCTACACTCGCGTGGACTACAGAATTAGTTTTTATGAAAGAATTTATGAAAGATATCGTGATATTTGTTTAAAATAAGAGACATATATCTATGGAGTAAAACAAAAAAAATGATCAAAATCTGTCCAGTAGTTCTTGCGTGATGCATGCACAACTGCAAACCTCAATCATGTTATATATATATCTATATATCTATACTAATATAATAAAATGGAAAAATTTTCTTGTTCGCTTGTTTGTTTAAACATGTTAATCTCTAGAAGTACCAGTCAAGCAGGCCGGCATGACAGCTGCTGATGGATTTCGATCTCTTGGTGGTCGCCGTTGTGTTTGGATTGTAGTGTGCTTACCATCAGGTAAAGTACAATCAATGTGCCGAGTTATTATAAAAAAAAAAAACAAAAAAATATTCTTGTATATGATTGCCACATTGACGTGTAATAGTATTGGCTATCTAGAATTAGGCTAGACCTCTCAGCTAGCCTTAAATATTGATTTCTGTTAAGTAAGTCGGACGAAACCGCGCACCCGAACTTCTGTAGTGTTAGTAGTAGCTAGTGAGTGATACGTAAATGCAATGTTGTACAAAAATATCGCTCCTTAAAGTATTATTATTAGATATGGCATATTAATTCTTACGAACAAAAGTTACTAGACAATTTTATTTAGATAAACTTTGCCCTGCATAGCATGTTATTTGGACGACGAGTTTAGGAGATAATGTAAAATTAAAATAATTCAACACTTGGCTCGGGCCTATGTCTCTATAGGCGTTGTGGTGCGATCGAGCCGTGTGAGTTATAATGCATAACTCTGGACGCCCGATAAACATATTGTCTATACTTATAATATTACTTATAGTATCATCAATCAGCGATTTTTTTTTAATTACACGCGGGTGAAACGGAGGGGCACAGCTAGTCTATCATAGTCTGTCATAGTCTAGTTTCATATATATGGAAGATAAAAGCCTTAAATGCATTTTTATTGACTGAAATTATCAGAATAAAATATAAAAAATATATATATTTCGTATAAGTATAACCATATATATCGTCATCAAGAGTTTTAAAAATAGGTGTCGTCCATTTGAATCACGAAATTCTAAGCAGCAGCAAAAGAAGTTATGGTTGATAGGTATATTTTTAAACGGCCCTTCTGAAAATCATGGCTGAGTTACGGTGTTATTCATATTGGATATCGATATGAAATAAATTGAAGTGTACGTATATTCTCCTTTAAATATAATGTTTGAGCATACTTCTTTATCATTATAAGTTTAGATGTCCACCTCAGTATTGCAAGTGTGAACTGTTAATAAACAGGTCTACTAGAGTATTCTAGACGACCGTATTGTCGTCTTCATTTATTTGACGCAAACTCCCAACATTACAAAATAATAGTTTAAAAATTTTCTAGGAAATCTACAGGAGATGATTAGCCAGGAGGTAGGGCTCTTGTTGCCGACTGAGATATGATATTATGTTGGAAAATTTGCATATGTACTACTTTCGTGATTAGCAACTTTAATTATAGATTAAGTATAGACCTTAAACTATATAGACACTGCGTGTAGTATAAACAGGTGAAACCGACACAAGCTATCTGTGTGCGTAGCGGTGATATAAAATCTATTGTTTGGTCTGAGGTATAGACAAACATGATAAAACTCAAAGATAGTTTGTTTGGACGCGTCACTGGAACTAGTGGTCAAATTTAAATCATTATTATTTATTTTATAGCCTATTTATTGAAGAAGGACTATATGACTTCACGCTACGACCCTCAGGAGTGAAGCAGTAACCATGAACATCAAGCAATCCAGCAAGGTGTGGACAAGTACGGGAAGTAAGAATATCGGATAGATTACGCTGGTACGTTGGTAACGTCGCGGTGGAGAGTTGTTCGAACAAAATTAACAAAGCAAAGTGACGTGGTAAGCACAGTACAATTCAAAAACAGTGGCAACAACGGTAGGTCGCAACTTATCAGTAACAGTAACATTCGTCGCTGACAAAAAAAATACTATATATCTAATATCGTTACTGATAGTGGTATTTGAACGATTCTTTTGTCAATAATACAATCACAATAGAATTAAAAAAGTACATATTTAAAACACAATCCTAAAATCAACGTCATTACCATTGAAATAAGTAACTTTTAAATCTACAATACACAAGCCAATCGTCGTATTTTGTCATACTTAAATATGTATAAAATCAAAGCCGTAGTAACGGAACCGTCTGACGCAGATTTTAATCCTTCAAACGAGCTTAGCGAAATTGATATTACATCAAAAGCGCTCTCGCCGCATAGAAAGATTCTGAAATAATAAGAGAAGCTATGAGGACGTATTCAGATTTTTTTATATAGGACATAATATTATGATATCGTCATATTAATAAATTTCAATAAAATTTTCAACTAAAATTAAATTACTTATAACGTAAAGGTTTCAAACGTGATTGAAAACTTATGGAATATATTTGTGGTTTGATAAAGTATACAAATATGAGACTTTTGTATGGTACTAAACCACACGCGTTTTATTTTTTTTTGTCTGTTTGAGCTAATCTCCAAAACGGTTTTATCAATTTTTACGGGAATTTCATTGGTAGGTAGAGGACTTCACACTAAGATATTTAGGCTACATATCATTACGCTTTGCCATAGGAGCTAAGCAATACTCATAAAATTAAAGTGAATTTTACCAACCAAATTTTAATCCAGATAAGACATGTAGTTACCGTGGAATACCTTATTCACGTAAACAAACTCGCAGGCTGATGCCAGTGAGCGATACATAAATTTTTGTTACAGATATTGGTGAGCGTTAGTTTAATGGTGTAAGGATATATATATGGTATTAGAGTTAATAGTCTCACAATAAATAATACAAAGTAAATAAAATATTGAATCTGTGTCTGCTATTACAAAGCTCAAATTATGTTTTTTTTTTGTTTAAATTTTTTAATCTCTAGAACTAACAGTTACATTTTTAAAATTATTTTAGTATTTGTTTGCATTTTTATTGAGGAAAGCTGTAGCCAGTACGGGAAGTCAGAATAACGATAGGCTACACTGGTGTTTTGGCGGCGGCTCAGTGGAGAGTTAGACTGATGCCACGTGTGTAACCGTGGGGCATAGCTAGTATTAGATAAGTGAACAAATAGTGGCATAAAATTTCCTATTAAATATTCTCACCTAAGTTACAATTATTTTTTAGAAACTTTACTGCATTTTAATAATAATTATAATAAGTTTGTAACTTCAACTTTCATTTCAAATTTAATTACTTGTATAAAACAATAAAATAAACATATTTCAATTTAGGAGCATATGTTTTACGTTTATAATAACTGTAAAAAAATTTTTTACAACAACTTTTGTGGGGTGCCATCCTCAATTTTTATCTCCCATAATACACGTCTGTTCCAGTGAAATCTGCCAGTGAACGTTATTCAAACCCTAGGGAATAATCTCTCGATTCACGCCCGCATTGTACAATGTTACCTTGCAGATATATTTATATGATCATTAGAACACGGAATATTATCTTCAATGAAATTTATACGATCAAGGTAGCGAGAAGCCGGTGTTATATTGAAGAAAAACGAGGTAATGTTATTAGTTTTATGAAATTTCACACGCTTCGTGTGTTATAAATCGTGACTTTGATGAAATACACGTTAGACGTCCGCAGTGATTATAATGTGAAAATATTTTCTGAAGATTGACGACAGTTTTTTACACCTTACAAGATTTTAATTGAACAAATTTTAGTAAGTTTCAAATTCGGTCGTGCATATATATAAATATAGTTGTCATTTATATCTTCTATATATACATATTATAAAACTTTGTTTGTCTGTCTGTTTTTGTTCTTTTCACGCAAAAACCACTTATTGTATTGTATGTTTTTTTTATTCCTAGCTATGTTATCTGGCCAGGTTAAAGGATATATTTTGTTAGATAAGGTAACATACGAAATAGGCATTGATGATAATGGTGAAGCAATTCGGGTAAAAGACGCTTTAGGGGCGTTGAAATGGCTTACGCTAAGTAAACCATACGAAATATATCAAATTTATGTGGTATAAAATTGTAGAACTTGAAAAGACATACAAAAAATCAGTGATAGTATATATCTATCTTCTAAGGATCACGCTCAAAAAGCATTTTTGTCTTACGTCTTTTGAGTGGGGGCAGCACGATTCGCGCGTGCGCTCGACGGACGGCATCCTGTAGTCCACGAGAGCAGAGCCGCGGTCACAGCTAGTACATATTATTTATCAAAGGTGTTCATCAAAATTAATGATTCAAACGTTATTTTACAGCTGACGTGCCTTGCTGTTCTTAGACAAATAGACAAAAGATTAAGATAAATGCTTTCGTTAAAAAAAAAGATCAAAAACATTTTTCATTCGGATTGCCATCAGTTGGTGATAATGAAAATATATTTTAGGCGCCGTCTATTTACAATTTGTTTAATTAACATTACACGTGTTAGATTGCTTACATTCTATATTGTGTGAAATATTCTCACGGGTCAGCTAGTGTATATGTACAACTCAAACACCGTTTGACTAATCACCATGAATGTTGGTAGATCTAAGTGTTTTTCCATAGAGAAAGTTTTTATGCTATTCCTGAACGCGCTATAGTCGAGATATTGACTACTGATAAGGGCAGAATAAGGTCCGCTGGGCCATAGTTTTAAATAAAGAAGCAGTAGTTAAATGAATTAGAGGTTTTAGCTGAATAGTACTTTTTTTTTACTTTTCGAGTAGTAATGTTTATTTTAAAAATATGTATTTATACAACGACCGGCTTCCTATATTAACACGTCATATTAAATAAAATATTATTTAATATACGCTGGAAGATCGTGTCGATGTGATTTATGGAATCCGTAGTAATGACTTAGTATTCGTACTATTGACCCACACCATGGGCTGGGCGTGATAGCAATAGGTGTGTGACCACACGCTCGTTACAAGCAGGTAACGATCGGCAGGAAGACATTCTCCCTCGAACTCGAGCTCGTCGTGAAGTCCATAGTTAATAAGTAGACTACAATAAACACTGACGTCTCACTGCCCATCCCGCTGAATATTACAGCTTTTCAAATTGATTTAATTAGGAGTAAAATATAAGCTAATGTTTTATAATTTAGCTAATGCTAATATCATAGTGAAGAAGAACCCTTACGGGGAATCGGATAGGTCTACTTGTGCACGTGTTTAAGTATTTTCCTGTTTTTTTTTAAATTATCTAATTGTAATATTGTAGGAAAAGTAATTTAAAAAAATATTAAAAAAAATTAACTGAAAGGAGAATGCCCGTTCTTGGTACCAAATTTTCTCATACCTCTATATTAAGATATACTAGTTATATATAATAATATATATTATGAAAGCAAACTGACAATTCAGACATTCGTCCAGTACTAGCAAATGCTTGGCGACACACTGCATGCACTGGTCCTTTGCTACTGAAATAGTTATGATTTTGATTCTACCGCAGTGGAATTTTTTACAAATCTTACAACTCTCTGTACCTCTTCGTAATTAATACAATTTTGTTTTTGTAAATAAAAATCGTATACAAAAACATTTTGTATCACGTATTCTACAAATTATCTTTCTCTTCTTACGCTTGGTCCACGTAAATCGAGTCGGCACATGATTTCTTCCTTCGTGTTGTGAAATGGGATTCAGTTTGGTGTTTTATGACCGACCGCCTGCGTGATGTCAACCTTCCTTGGCATCTCCTTGTTTGTGTCTAACCAACGATATCTAAATAGCCAATTATAAAAAACCTATATAAATATAATATTTATGCCTATATCTAAATAGCCTTTAAGGCTTTCCACTACTGCCTTAAGTACAAAAATATATAAAATCTTAATATTATGGTAACACTTAAGTATTTTATGTTTTCTAAATTTTGGAGACAAGATGTTAATGTATAAACTCGGTAGTTAAGACTTACAACTTCATGTATACCACAAATGAAATATCTACACAAATCTACTTTGTAAATAAGACATTAAAAAATATTTCATATTTTGTTAATATGCCTTCGTGTTTATTGTCAACATATTGCGGAATATTATTACTATATAATAGCTGTACGGTTTTTTGTTCTGGCGAAATGGTATTTTATTAGCTGTTAGGGTACTCTACTATTTGGTAATAAAGATTTCTAAGAGTGACTCGTTGGCTGGATTAACGTAAAGGCATAATACAAAACTATAATTTAGAATATTATATTATAAGCTCAACTGTATAAACTAAACACATTTTTTATACTACAAAGCTGGCAAACAGGCATACGGCCTGCCTGATGGTAAGCGACTACCGTAGCCTATGAACGCCTGCAATACCATAGGTATCACAAGCGCGTTGCCGACCTTGAACGGCGAACGAACGAACGAAAACAATTTATTCGTAGGTACTTAAAGAAATACAACTTAAAACAAAACAAAACAACTCACAAATCGCTCACCCCATGTACTTGCAGAATCAATCAGTATGTACTTACAGCATAAACGTGTATGTTCTTCTTGTAGTTCTTCGTTTATTGTTTCCACTTCGCTTTTGAAATTAGAACTGCCGTGACGCACAATATGGCTCGCTTTTATACCCAAATGAGACGATAACGAAATCTCTAGAAGGTGCCGGAACTCTTAACATGGTGTAAACAACTTACGTCATGGCTTTTAAAAGGAGCGGAACGTTTGATTGTTCTTTTATTGGGCCCATTGTTTGTTGACAGTTGTAGCGATAAGGCTTTCTATGTGTACGTAACGAACCTATGACTACACGATACATGACTATACTATGAAAAATTTGTTAATTAACATTTCCTTCTTTCTTTTATTACCTAGAGGTATTAAGTGACGATGTGGACCAAGATGGTAACACGCTAAGCTAGTGGCTCTCAAGTGCAGCTGCCGGAACACACCTATTGGTGGTTGGCGACAGATTTTCAACTTGAGTGTGGCAGCTAGAGCCAGGCGGGCATTATAAAAAGCCCTACCACCATGCTATGATTACATCACGATGTTTACTAATTCTTATTAAACTAAATTTCCTGGAAGGGTGAAATTCTTTAATCCGTGAATCTCGTTTATAAGACCTCAAATTTCTTAACAATAAGCCAGGCAAGATGTGGTGAAAATAATAGCTTATAACTACGGTGAAAAGTTGTAGTGCATTTATACTTAACTTTCACTTCTGTCATTTATAATGTGAAACATCTAATAGCACGTTTGGACTCGAGTAAAAGCGTTTTAATGGGACGTGCCATTCGGCCAGCGTTGCATCGCATCTGAATATTATATAGTTGGAAGTGAAGTGCGAAGACTGAAGTGAGGTATATTTATAAGAGGATATTCATAAGTATGTATGAATGAATATATATATATATATATATATATATATATTCAATTTTTAAACTAGAATTATTATTATTAAACTAGCTAACTCCATAGACGTTGTTGTGCCCTTTTCAAGAGTCAATAACTCGACCACGGCACCATCAATTCCGATTGTTTTCCATGACCATACATAACGAACAAAACAAAATTAGAAATATAAAAAAAAAAAAACAATTTCGGTTTTACCAAGTTTCCCGGTAGTTTTTTAAATTTATTTTGCACTCAAAATCTTTTTCGGACTATTGCTACCATTTTAAAAACAAAAATAGCCAAATCGATCCATGTTACGTTTTCACGTCTAATCCGCTAGACCAATTTTGATGAAGTTTGGTATAGAGATAGATTGGACCTTAGAGAAGGATATGTAGGCTACCTTCTTTTCGCCAATAAACATATTGTTTATACTGAAGTATTTTAAATAATCAATATAGCTATTTCTTTTCAGTTATACGCGGGTGAAAGATATAAGATTATGAATCAATAGCTGAACATGAGTATAATAAGTTTAGCAATTATTCTGTTTCTTATATATTGACAAGGTGTTTATATACAATTGTATAATTATACTAATCTCATGCGAGTTAAATATTATTCTAAACTTCAGAGATCAAACAACGCTTTATCAAAATTGTGGCTCTCTTGTTTAAAAAGCCAGGGAGTTTTTGTGTCTACATAAAATTCATGTTCCCAGTTATCTATATATATAAAGTAAGAAACTGACTGTTTCACTGACTGACTGATTCTGATTTACTGACTGATCGATCAAAGCACAGCCCAAACTACTGGGGTTAGGCCCGTGAAAATTTGCATGCGGGTTTCATTTACACTGTAGGTGAGCACTGAGGAAGGATTTTTGAAAATTCAACCTCTAAGGTGGTGAAAAAGGGGATGAAAGTTTGTATGAAAATTCGTATTTAAAATATTTTTCAACCCGTGCGAAGCCGGGGCGGACTGCTAGTTATTTATAATCCACTTCATTTGTGAACAATAAGCAAAATACCGGCAATATTACAAATAACGTAGGTTTATAAATTTAAATAAAATCACAACATGACAGACAAAGACACCACCAAAAACTCGTTGGAAAATTTATTTTAAATTATAATATGTTATAAATCACAGTACATCGAACATTATCAGGAGTTCACTTTTTTTTTTTTTTTTTTTTATAACTGTAATGAACATGATCACTCATACAGAATAATTTTACCGATGTAGTATCAATCGCTTGTGTGTAGTAAGCCTAAGCTTGCGCACATCGAATGCCACCGTGCCAACGCGACGTAGCGGCAGTACCGCGTAGACTACGCTACAAATTCTACATCTAGTCGGCTACGGACCGCGATCGTAAAAGATAATGACTGTCAAATAATGTTGAAGTTTGTGTGTGAATTTCGATTTTAAATTTTAGTGTAGTGTAATTAGGTGAACTTTTATGTGACGTCGAAGAAGTTGTTACAGCGAAATAGGTTCGTGAAATAACAATTAATGTTGTTTCTTTTTTAAATTATATTTTCTATAAATCTTAAAAAAGTTTGTAGATAATTTTTAAGTATAAAAAAATGTGCATTTTTATCAAAATATATTTTATTCCTTAATTATAAAATTAAGACCGTTGTAAATTTAAGAAATTTATTACTCCGTGAATATGTTTAATTTATATGTTAGATTTTAAATATAGTCTTTAGTTAATTTTCCTTACTATGTACATGTAATCCTATGTAGAAATAACCATCAGCTAATGTAAATTTGATTATTCAAATGTTTACTTATGCTGTGGTTCTAGTTTCCTCTGGAATCAGCTTAAAACGTTATTATACCAAAATGAGATTTGATTCATACTGCGGTAATAAGTCTGCCTTTTGAGGGAATTTAAAATTATTTATACTAAAATAGGCTAAATAAATAGTTGTTTTTGTATATTTTTAGTATTCTGAATTTTTTCTTTACAAAATTATTAATAATTCGCTTTATTATATACTAATATAATAAAGCTGAAGGGTCTACTGTTTTATTGTTTGTTTAAACGCGTTAATCTATGGAACTACCAGTCGGATTCGAAAAAATATTTTTTTATATGATAGCCAAACTAATGAGAAATAGTATAGGCTATATAAATTCATGCTACGACCTTAAGGAGCGGAGCAGAAACTATGAAGGTCAAGCAATCTGGTAAGCTGTAGGCAAGTTCGAGAGGGAAGTGATACAACGATAGGATACGATGTATTCTCGAATCAATTTAGCACGAGTGTAACCGTGGGGCACAGCTGGTAGCATATATAATATTCTCCAACGAATTCCTGTAATCTGTAATCATTAATTTACAATTTGCACTTTATTTTCTGATATTTCTTAATTGTAATGGACATATAAAATCCGTCACGTTCCTTTATTCACAATTGTTGAATTGTTAATTTAATATTAAGGACTTTTGTAATCCTTTAAAAAAAAGAAGCAACGCAAAAAGCAATATTATTTAATATGAAAGTTAAATTTCCAAAATCCTTGACCTTTCTGGTTAAACGTTGATATTATTAACCTAATAAAAAATATTTTTTAGCCATGAATCACATTTTACGCCGATGAACTCGGCATTAGACGTAAAATTTAAAAATCATACAATGTAAATAGGTAAGATCAAAAATCACGTATTGTAATAACGCCAAATTTGAAAATAATTTAATACCAATGTTTTACGAGTTCTAACCTCGTAATATAAAATGTGTGGTGTTACTTTTTACATTGTTATTACTATTAAGTGGTTTTTCTTTTTCATCTGTTCTTACATGTGGTTCGTATTTATTTTGTCTTTTGTAGTGACATTTATTTTATAGAATATATTATTCTCATTGTACCTGATGAGACAGCACTACTAGGTTATACAACATCTTGACATCATTCGAACAAGGTTCTGTTAAAATGCTGTGACAACCTCCTATATTTTGACAGTTTAAATTTCATACTATTCATCAGCGACTCCCTTTCCGTCTTGTTCCTGGCACACTTCATGAGTAAGAGATACACATCACAAATTATCCCACATACATTATAGGCGACTATTTTATATAGCCTATACTATTCCTCATGGGTCTGACTATCATATACAATAGACATATAAGGTTTTTTCGAATCCAACCATTAGTTCTAGAACCATAACTCTTCAACTTAAATTACTATAGATTATTTTACTATTTCAAATACGCAATTTGACGTTTTTATGTGTCCCTTATGTAGTAGGCTATAAAGGGCAGGATTAAAATAATTTTGGTTTATGGTACTGAAGTAGGTCTATGAATTGTGCGTGTTATGTAGAATAAATACCACGAAAAATATGTCTAGAGTAATCATAAACATTATTACATATATTATTAAATAATATGTTTTTTTTTTTTTTCGAACTGACTATACTGTTAGCCATAAGGGCTCAGGAGCCTCGAACGGCTTTTACAGCTTCACCCGGCCTAAATAATATGTACAATTTGTTGTATTATAACTTCGTGTATTGATTCCTTTTTATTATGTGATTTTTAAAATACTAGTACTTCAATAAATGTTAATGTATTTGTCGCAGTACATACAATTTAATATCTAAACATAATTTGAACATGCGTATACGTTTCTTAATAATATATCTAGAAGTATGATTACCATCGCTGGTACTTATTTTGATTAGATTTCAATACTTTTTAATATAATGGGGTCTCATATTCATGTCTTGTCTCGTGGCCTCGTGGCGCACTTGTAGTAAGCCCTACTATTGAGCCGAGAGGTCGCGGGTTCGATCCCCGCCCATGACTGACTTTTGTGTGATGAGCATAATTGTCAGTTGTGTGTCTGGGTGTTATATATATATATATACGTATAGTATATCAGCTGTTTAATTACCATGATTACAAGCTATGCAATTAAATGGCCGTGTGTGAAATTGTGTCCACATATTATTATTATTATTATCATAATTTGGAAGGCGATTTATGGAATATACTTAAACTATTCTTTTTATTAGAACAAATAACTATAGTAAAGAGATTAGATTTATTTAATGACCTAAATGTAAGCATTTTTATTTATCAATGTTTTGTGTACCTACTTACTAACAAGAAAGATGGCTGGGATAACCTTATGAAAGTTTGTAGAGACATATTTAAAAATTAACAAATTTCCATTATATAATAGAACCGCAGTTCCTCTAATTTAGCGACCGTCTGTCGTGATGTATGGGGTCTAGCGTTCTCTTGAAGCAGCAGTGCGCTAGAGAGATTAACCAGTCTCGGTTGTTTAACGGCTAGCTTTTCCATAATGGTTTGCAATTGTTGACAATAAAGGTCTGCCGTTATCTTCTGGCTAGATCTTAGGAAGCTGTAGTGTATGACATCAGCACTGGTCCACCAAATACTCAACAGTACCTTTTTCTGAGTCAACTTTCGCTTGGAACAGGATTTGGCCAGTTCTTCTGGGTTCAACCACTGTGATAACCATATCCGATTGTCGTAAAGGATCCATTTTTCGTCACATATAACAACAATACGATTTAAAATTCCCTTGTTATTGAGACGATTTAGTAATGTGACGCAGCACTCAACTCACTGTTTGTTGGTGTACTTCAGTCAATTCATTCAGTACCTATTTCTAGAGCTTTTTAACTTTTCCAATTTGTTTCAAGTGAATTAAAATTGTTTTATCACTCACACCGAAGCCTGCTGTTAACTCTATCGTAGTTTGCGACGAACCCGCTTCCTCAATCACTTTTAATATTTCATTATCAAGTAGGGTGGATACCCTACCGGCCGGATGGCCGTCCACGGGATTTGTTTCTTAGGTCAACATTTCCAGAACGAAAACGTTGGAACCAAAAACGTATCGTACTTTCTCTTATAGTAGCTTCCCCATACTCATCATTAATGCTTCGAGCTGTTTCTGCAGCGTTGATGCCACGGTGGAACTCATATTCGTAAATAACGCGATATTTTAAGATTTTCATTTTGTGAAAAGAACGATTTCAAAAAAAATATCCAATGGTGCGAAAACAAACGAATCTCGAAGTTCAAAACAAAAATACAGAAGCCTAAATTTGAAATAGATTTGAATTTGGAATTCCTAACCAAACGCCAGATATTTGAGATCAAGGTGGCCCGTTCAACAAAACGCCAATTTCATATATATACCTAATAGTTCCTCTCCCGATCAAACTCCAAAATATACCCCAAAACCGCATTTGTTGAAGAATGGAAACTTATGTAACAAAAGCTTATATTGTACAAATAAATCTATATGCACTTTAATTTGCCCCTTTTTAATTACGTTCCTCTAAATATGTCCATGAGTGTATTTATTTACTTATAGTGGATTTTTCACATGAATATTTTATCTCCTGTATCCTGTGATTATGCGGGTTGCATAATCGCTTGAAAGATTCATTTAAAAAAACACATATTCCTCTATTCTATACATTAATCAGAGGTTAAATAGGTAACTATAATTATCAGATGTTTAATAGGAAAACTTTAAGTAAACAAATTGTAAAAATTGTGTAAATACAATAAATATAAATGCTAGCTTCCCTCGTGTGGACGAAATAAGAAATCGTAATTTCTTAAAACTTTTGAAACTTTATATTGCATAAGGATATTATTTTCGAGAATTATCATGTTTATATTAATAAGGACAAAGTATCTAAGGAGTAAACAAAAAAATAGCCACAACGGCAAACCTCAGTCATTTTATTTATATAGAAAATCTATAATAATAGGTGTTTTATTGTACAGATTATATTTTGAGTTTTGTAAAAATACAACTTTAACACAGTATCGTGTTATTTTGACATCATTTTTGTTAAAAAAAAATATCAATTACTACAGCACAATATGCCTTAAGTAATTATTTGTTTTAAAATGGAAATGTTAAAATTAATGAAGATAATTTAGACACTGATAAGTTGACCCTAGCGTGACTCATTTACGTGATAACTCGGTAATATATACTGAATGTGCATATAATTCAGAATTACTATTCATAGCATGTTATAGGGTTATATGATACACCGGGGCGATCACGTAAGCATTTGATGGTTACTTACTGTACAGTGTGACAATATTACTTGTACTTGATTTATAAAATAAAGTGTGGAAAAACATATATTTTACAGTAGAATTGGTTTTTCTTATACGTGCTAAGTGAAGTAGAATGATTCTGTTATTGAAGTTTTCCCAGTGAATTACAATATGGAATTCTTCAAGAGGAAGGTGAATAATTTTTTTATGGGTCGGAAACGCGCACGTGATGGAATCTCTTTCTAGCTGTAGAAATTTTACAGGATGGTATTATTATTGGTTGTATATATTATTGAGGATTATTATCGAGATATATATTTTATACATTCCTATAAAACCCCAGTGATGGTACTCGCTCTCAAATAGTATACCTATAGATGCTTGGCAATGGATTTTCAACTTTAGGTTGGTTTTACATCACAAATTCTGTTACATCACGAAAGGTATCATATCTTTATTAAAGCTGGGGAGAAACGACTGGCGTTAAGGGTGAGCTATAATATGTAAAATAAGAAACCTGTTACAAATGTTCCTGTTCCACAGAAATAACACTTCCAAAAATATGTTCTAAAATAACAGCTTTTTACATGATGCCATCTCTTTCTATTACTATAGTTGAAAGGAAAAAAAACAATTTAAGTTATATTTATTTAATATATATTTATTTATTTGTAAATATCCCATTCTTCAAGGAACTCTGGAAACCCTACTCACCGCAGGAACACAACACAAGGTTATTTGGCTGAAATCTTCTGTAGGGTAGAGGTATTCCAAAGGTCGGATTGGCCAAAGTAGAGATATCTCCAAAGAACATTCTCTGTGCCATACCTCTCGTGTGCCTCACCTCACCCATTGTATCATTTACACGATGTGTATTTATAATATTTGGACATATATTATATTGTTATAACTGTGGGTAATGAAATACCGTTATAATTCACGTAAACAATTTACTCGTATATAAAAAAAATACAAATTAAAAAAACAAACCTACAAATCGTTTTTCGGGTGCACTTGCAGAATCATACTCTATGGTCCCCTTGTAGATGTCTTCTTTTATATCGGTTGTATTACCACTTCGCTTTCGAAATTAGAACTGTGGTGGCTCGCCATACGGCACTCTTATATAGCCAAATGTGACCATCGTGAAATCTCTAGAAGGTGCTTAAACTCTTAAACATATTGTAAACAACTAACGTCATCGTTTTTTATAAGGCGGGGAACGTTCTATTTATAGACCATTGTTTGTTGAAGCAGTCTAAGCGATAAGGCTTGGTATGTGTGAATAAACGAAGTACTTCCTCGAATTTATAATTAAACACTCGATATTTCGGGCACATTCTAGACGATACCTGAGATTTCCAGAATGGTGTTTTTTTTTCTTTTTTACTAAGACAATAACAATATGTATGTTCATTTGGTTAATATTTATTTATGCATCTATAATTTTATTACTGTATATAAATATTTATACTTCAGTGTTGGCTCATTTTTGTTTATATTTTTATAAATTCTTCTATTTACATTACTTACAAGGGTTTTTTTTACAATACCACTGATTAGTTGGTTGAAAATGCCTTGTGGCATTAAGCTCACCAGTTTACTAAGTAAATTGCAATAAAGTATTCATTCATTGATTCATTTTACCCGGAATTTTTCTAAAGAAAGTATGGTCTGTTTTTAATGTAAAACATAAATAATTAACCTTCATAATTAAAATCAAAGATGAAATGAAATGAGAGACGAAAGTACAAAACAAACAAACAAACTATAAATTACCTCAAAGCCTTTCATTTTAGACAAAACCAACTTTGTTACAAGTTTCTGTATAATAATTGGCTTAGTTAGATTATATCCAAACAGAACGTTTACAATATTGTTATTGGATTGTTGTAACTCGTAAAACTTTTAACCATGTCGTTGCCAATGTTTTAATTAAATTAAATAACTATAGTTAATTAGATTTAGTTACATAATTAGTATTTTATTTCCACCATGGAGAACTTAAAATCCTAAGTGAATGGTGTCTATACTTTCATAGTAGTAGTAAACCGTATATTATACGTAGTCAGAACATTTGACAAGAAAAGCGGTATTTTTCGAGCGATTGAAATTAGATATTTTTTTTGATGAATATTCAGGCATTTATAACTTTTTTATTTATGAACCGATTTAGATTATTCTTTTTCATTGGAAAGGGGTTACCTCAAGAATAGGCTCATTTTAATTTCATTGGCATTGAGCCTGCGATATCGAAGATATACTAGGGAACTCCTAAAATAATTGAAGTTGGTTGTCTTTTTTATTAATAATTGTCTTGTTAACTAACAAATTGAATGGAAACGTAGTCTCATCCGAACAAGGTATTTTAGGTGTGCCAGAGAAATCGTAGAACTTACAAAATGCACTTCTATTAGGGGTTGGTTATGAATAACTATAGAATGCAGTGGCATAATCAGGTGGACTACATACCTGATGGTGAATCCAGCTCGTAAGGGAAATAAATAAATTAGCATCAATCCTTGCAACTTACACGAAGAAGGAAATAGGAATATAACAGTAAATAGGAAGAAGGAATACGTGCAGAGCATAAATTTAACATAATCTATTGAAATAGTATTGTACTATTACAAGTTCATAACTAAGTTTTAACAAGCCATTATTCCGCGCATCAGTGAATCGGAATGAGCAACGACTCATCGCAGCGGAAAAAATGCTGACAAAGTTCAAATACTGTTTCACTTTGTTCACTACATTATTGTGCTATATTTGCTATGGATATAAAAGTTTAACGTTTTGAATATCAAATTTACAGTGTTGATCCGAGAGTACTATTAGCATGTATTTATCTAATAATATTTGCTTTAGGTTCTTCTTCTTCCTTCCCCTAACTTGGCAACTATTCCTCTTTATTGAAGACCATTTACTAGCTAATTTACTTTTGTCCAGCCTTCTTTGAAGTGCCTAGACTATCTATAATAAAAAGTTTAAGGATAAAAATAAGTTGGAGTCTCTTTTCTTGCAAAAGTTTATCGAAGCCAATATGTCTTCCTATGAAATGTATGAGAAAAGTTTTTTGCGATTTCTGACATTTTTAGTACTCTATCCCCAGTTGGTTCCACAGAGTTTATTGATCCTTATAAGAAACAGGATCGATTGGCAAGACATTTTTTAATGTAAATTGTGCATTTTCTTTCTATTTGTACACTAAATAAAACTGTAAATTCAGGTCAAAATATTTGAAAAGTCATGGACAGTCTCCTCAGAAAGTTTTCCTGTGGCTACAACGGTTAAGGTTGTTAAGGTGGTTAAGGTCCCCATCTCAAATATCCACCTGAATAATGTTTACTAAAAGTAAAATTATCTCTTGCTTTCAGGTTACGGTTCCACGCGTAAACGAGTAGATTAGGTATTATAAACAATTTATATGCATCAACTCTATTCCAAAAACAAAATATTACTTCAAGTTATTTCACAACATCCCGATATAAGCAATTTCCTGAGGTTTAGAGATGGCCTAAACATTATTTATCTGCGTTTATAACGCTCTCAATGATGTCCAATTTATCTATTTTGGCTTCAATATTTGTTATTTACCCATTCTAAATAGTTTCGATTCAGGGTTGTCCTACATACTTAGATTGGTTATTGCGGTCGAGTTGTTGTTACTTAACAAATATTTGCCTTCATATCTTTATAGTAAAGTATTTCTCGTTGATAGTATTTATTGAGCTATATAACTAAGAGCTTTTAAGAAATGATGGCTCAGTGGTAGCGTGTACGGACATCGCGTTGATCGACATGAGTTCGAATCCCTGCAATGAGCCTGAGCTTTCGGTGAGGAAAACATCGTGATGAAACCATAGCATAGTGGTAGTGCATTTTCTACCACCTTCTAGTTGGAAATCTGACACGAAACATCTATAAGTGTGTTCCGACAGCTGCATTAGAGATTTAATCCCCTCACTAGGTTTAACGTGTTAGCCTCTTGGGTCCCATCGTACCAAAAGTACCTCGGGCCAAAAATTAACAGTATAATGCCAATTTTCTTTTAAAGACACTCGTTTATCACTAAAATCAAATAAATACTCCAAGCTTTTTTACTGCCCGTCTGACTAGCTACCACCCTCAAGTTGAAAATCTGTCGCCAAGCATCTGTAGTTCCACATCGTCAATTATATCAGGTGAGATTGTGGCCAAAACGTTCACCCTATAAAATATTTAAAAAACATATGTTGAAACAGTAGGAAAAAAAATCTTAATATTTTTTAGTAAGAATTTCGTTTCAACACAAGTCTATATTTTGATTACTTCAATGAATGTGTTTTAAATAAGATTTCAGACTTGCAAATATACTATATTACTTTTAAAACCGTATTCACAATAATAAATCGTCTTAAAAATTACCGAAAATATGTTTTTTTTTTAAATTATTCTTTTAATTAAAATAGTATGGTATAGTATTTAATACGAAATGTATTTGTATTTATCAAAGCTTAAAAAAAATGACAAGTGCCTGTCGGGCCACGCGCAGTTTAGGGTTCCGTAGATGCTCGTCACAATGTGCAGACTTAGAGAGGGGTTTTTATGTTGTTTTCAATGGAATTTGTAGGAAATTACTTCTCTAAATACATTTTATAAGTTGATTGATTCTATTACTCGTTAACTTGTAAAGCCTACCACTTACCTTCCTTTTAACTTCATTATATATACTACTACCATGATTTTTTCAGATACCCAAAAAAAACTATTTAGCTGGAAGGTAATCGAGACACTAGACTTTAACAAAAATTAGTACTTTAAAGCTTAATATTTCGCAAACGGATCCTTGATTCGAAAAATAATTTTCACAGACAGACAACATTTTTGAACGACCTATTCAACGATACCCCAAATTATGTGATAAACGAGAAAAAAAAACATTCCCCCTTTACGTGTAGGTGAGGTACTCTAAACATTTCTTTTGTGTTTATTTTACCATTTTTTGGCGTGAATAATATTTATATCTATTCCATATTACAGCTTTCTAGTACTATGAATCTCTGAGCTAAGCCGCGGACAGACAGACGGACATACCGAAACTATAAAGGTACCTTTTGAATTCGGAACCCTAAAAAAGAAATTAAACTAAAAGATACCTTTAAATATAACATTATGCTTATTATATGATAATAATTTCTATTGATGCTTATATTACAATTTTAAATCTATTGGATTATCCACATGAATACAATATTCTCTGTTCCGGATATAATCGGGAACGAGGGTATTCAACCGAACTGTAGCTTAAACTATGCTGAGCTTGTATATAAATTTTATTGGTATATCTCTATATACCATGTATATGTATATATGTCTATATATATATATACTTTACATTATGTACTCTTACATTACATTTTATAATTTCCATAGGTCATGATGAAAAATTTTCATTTATCGAAGCAAGTTTTGTGAATGACAATAAAATTATATTTCTAAACTTTTCAAACTGAGTTCAGTCTCGTTGTCTTAAAAATGAAACTATTTGCACGCCGTCTATTGTAAACTGGTTACACTAATACAAAAAACCTTCACATCTGTGCTCACAACAATGTTCAGTTTCATTGGATTCATTCATGTTACATGATAATTGTAAGAACCGTTATTTTATAAACAATCTTTTGAGGCCGCAAACTATATGTAGATTGTGAGCGGATACTACAATTTTTAATCTAAAGTTTACATTTTACAATCTGACTAAATTATTCATAAACTAACGGTTCGTTATCCGGAGACATATAAATAATGCTAACAGGTATGCAGTCCTGATGTGAAGTGGTTACTGCAGACTATCGCTATATACAACAAACCTCAAATGGACCCAGTTCAATGGTCAGTTATAATTGGTTGCTACTCCTGAGTACCGACTTGGAATACCTCGTTTGTAGTGGGTTAACAGACCCTTCGTAGTGGAATACAGCAACGCAGTCAAAACTAGCACAGGTTACATATAATATACTTATAAACTATTCTTCAAAAAAGTTATATAATGTTACTTTCAATTCATACCTTAACACTAGCTCTGCCCTAAGGTTTCACCCGTGCTGTTTTTATTCTACCAACTCTTCACCGCGCTGCCGACTACCCTCCCATATAGCCTATCGTTATTCTCAATTCCCGCACCGGTCTACAGATTGCCAGATTGCTTGACGTTCAGCGCTCCTAAGGCTAGTAGCGTGGAGTTATACAACCTATAACTTGTCTCAATAAGCAGGCTATAAAATGTTAAAAGAACTTTTAAAACCGATCTGGGGTTACAGTGTTTGGTACGTTCAAATAAATGAAACCTTCAGTAAATATATATATATATATATATATATATATATATATATATATATATATATATATATATATATATATATAATATATATATGATCTTTAAAAATCCTTTTTAAATCAGCGGGATTCGAACTATCGACCACTCGTGCGTACTACATATGAAGTCTGGTCGTCTCACACCACCAGGCCAATTCAACGACGATCACAATGCTGAAAATCCGAACTTGCATTAACCGTGCATAATGTAAATGTATTCTATCTCATTGTCTCGTAGGCTAAATCCTATAGATGTATATGGTTGCTTCTTTTTCGTTTCATAGAGTTTCAAATCACAACGGTGCTAAAGAAGTTTTCATATCAAAAAACAAACTCTTGAGTTTTATAATGCTAGAATTGATTGTAACGTATGTTATCAACTAATTAGTTTTGGCATTAAATGTTGTTGTTACAGAAAAATGTTGGCGGAGTTCTATCAACCAACACGGGTTGTATACGATGCCAAATTGCCTAATGACCGAGACGGCAGGTTTTTTGCCATTTTAATGTAGCTATTGTACAGGTTTTTTTTTATTTCAGTGTTATAATAACATTGTGTTTCTTAATAAAAAACAATTGGAAAAAGCTTTGATGTTTTATCCAATTATATTTTTAGTTAAGAACAGTAAATTCTGAGTGAAGGTTAATATAACTGGATAATAAAATTTACAAAATATCTGAAATCTAAAATGTTTGTAGAGATTGCAATTAATTTCTACACTAACTGGAGCTTGTGATTTTGTTCACGAGCACTACGTGTTTCATCAGACTACATTAAAGGTGGGCTGTGTAAGAATTGCTTAGTTAGAAATCCCATATCAAAGAAAGTAAAAAATTGCTTTGTAAATAATTTGAACAACGTACATTCCTACAGCTATAATTAAATGAACAGCTATGGAACTTGGCAGCCGTTAGATTTCAGCTCTTTTATCAATGAAAACGACTATCCTGAAAGTATTTCTACTGAAATTGACCCCTTTTTCTTATTAATGTTTTTGTTGGAATCCTTTTTATTACTTCAATTCACGTGAGTGAAGTTGTAGAAAAGTTTTGGAAAAAATATCATCCAAACAAAATTGAAGATAAATATTTTACATAGCCGCAGTCCCAGAGCAATTTTCTTGTAGCTGCGAACTTTAATAATGAAATGGCTCTCGAATGACTTTACGGTGTGCATCCAATTAAATATAGTTGGAAAAGAACTGTAGAATGTCAAGACAGCAAAAAACCTTACAATAAACAACTTCTCAGTTAACTTCATTGCAAACAGATGATGGAATTCGTTAAGTATTAAGAGGTGCTTCAAACTACTTTTATTATTTGTTAATTAAGAAATCTTAAACCAAAAAGTCATTGTATGGATCAAGTAAATTTTGGTTTCTCTGATATATGTATATTCGAAATCATAAATATTTGATCATTTAGCTCATAGTATAAATACCGGTTTAATAAACACCCCTGTTATAGAAAAGAGCCGGCAAGAAACTGATATAGATTGGGCTTATCATTATTTATTTTTTCAATTTTTCTTTCATTACAGCCATTATTTACAGTGATTTTTAGGGGATCTACAGAGTCAGAGTCACTTTCCGACGTCACTATTATTCGCGTATTACTTATGTGGTACTTCTCTTTTAATGAAATGAAAAAACTTTGTAGCAAATCATCGTCGATCTCTTGTGATTATTGTATGTTGTCATTATGTCATAAAATAGGCCTGTCCCAATATTTGCCACTGAACTTAATGTACGCTATTTCGCATTATTACCTAATCATGTTGAATGTTCTGAAGAGCTGTTTTATCTAATTCATTCCTTTCTTTTCCACAACAGAACCACACGCGCTGGGCTTTGGAGTCACAGTTTTACGGTAACCTCCATCTCAGCACGAACTAAAATGTTTTTGACGTACCGTGAAACTGTGGAACTATCTCCCGGCTAATGTGTTCCCTCTTTCTTATGACATCGGGTACTTCAAGCGTATGATGAAGATATATTTATGCATGCCGGCATGACAGTGGCAACGCCAGTGGATTTTGATCTCTCTGTGGTCGCCGTTGTATTTGGATTGTACTGTGCTTTCCATCAGGGACAGTACAATAAAACTGCCGAGCTACTATTTCACTAAGATAAATAAATAAAATCTCAATATTTGCCGAAAGATTTATAGCCTACTCTTTATAACAAAACCACGTAGGTAGTGATTTTCTTCATAATAAACGCTGTGAATGTAATCTAAAATAAAAGACCCTTCATAAACAGTTATGAGTCAAACCCGTTTCACCAATATTTTATAAGACATTTTCATAATAAGATGTCAGAAGGTATCATGTCTAACAGAACTTAAGACATCTTTCAGCCTTTTGTCCTAAGGAAGACTACTTTTAGAAATATGAGCGTAGCGCAGACTTACTCGTACATCTTTATTATTTTATCGAATCTTCTTTTTGCTTTTATCCCATGCTAAGCAGAGTTGGTACAAAATATTTTTCTCTTTCACTTTTCTTTATCAGTTGTAATTTAAATATTCCCATCTTTTCTATATATATAAGAAGCTGTGCTTCAAGGTTTCACCAGTGCTAAATTTATTCGACCATTTTTCCACAGTGTCGTTACGAAAGCATCCATGTAGCCTATTCTTATTTTTACTTCCCGCACTTGCCTACAGGTTTCTAGATTGCTTGATATTAATTAGAGTCATAGTGCGAAGTTATATAGCATTCAAGTTTCCTAAATAGACTATAAAATATTTTTTCAAATCTGACTGGAACTTCCAGAAACCGTCGCGTTCAAACAAAAAAAAAATTAGTCCTCACACAATATCTTCATACCTTCTTCAGCCTTCTTCTATTCCTCTATGTGTTCCTCTTCATACTTAACACTTTTCTAGTTATGTGATTTTCATCTTCTTTATGATATACTCTTACATTAATGAACGGTCTTGCAACGCAGTGGAAACTAACCACTAATCTAAAGATATGCCCTTGCAATATGTCTTAAAAATATGATAGCATTTGAACGTACAATTTCAATTTCATAATTCAAATATTTCCTAACAAATCATCTAGACAGAGTCTGTATATTTCATGCTTAAACCTTTAGAATTAATATGATATCTGACGAAAAATGAATTAAACGATATAATAAAAGAAAGTATCACGCCGACTTGACCTGAAAAGTGAATTCCAGAAATAGAAAGAAAATATTATTTACTTTGATGCATTTTGTGCTGAATCACGCCGGATACAATTTCCGAGAAGCATTATTTGTTTTCAGCTTTCCGGTCTGTTGTGTTTATTTCTTAGAAATAAAAGAATATGAAAATTTTATTAATACAACGCATTTATTTAGATTTATCTTGAGCGACCATTGTCGTGCAGTTGTTAAGAGACGATGTTGATGAAAATGATAAGAACCTAAATCTAAAAAATGAAATTTAGCTTTAATTTATGGATGTTGCGAGCACTATAAAATGCGCTTTTCCACGGTACAGTTTTCTCACGATGTTCTCCTTCACCTAAGTTCATGCTTCAAAACCACGTCCATATATATGATGTTTGAATGTCTGAATGAATTTAACACTAAGCTATCAAAATATATATGTCGGCGCAAGGGCTTTAACTTCCACCAATAATGAAGCAATTCTGCCAAAAAACCGTTATTATAGTCAAAACAAGTTTGAATGGCGTGTTCGGATACACTCGACTACTATCGCAGAAATTCATATAAATACGACCGGCATCTGAGGCAAGGAACCAAGTCCAGTGAAGCAGTAAATGCTTCAAGCAAAAAAAGTGGAAGGGACATACGTGCTCGAACTGTTCGACGAGGTGCCGACTGGGAGAACGTCCGGATCAGTTACCAATTTGATCAGATATGTGAGGTTCGGGGTGGCTATAGAGGGGAGGTTGGAGGCCACTGGGGGTAACCCCAAATGAACAAAAATAACTTGCTGCTTGGACTAACCCAGATGACGCCCACAAGATCAGTGTTTCTGTAAACGATTATGTCGAGAGAAATTAAAGGTATCCTATTGATGATGACGGATAATTAATACGGAGCCATCCTGATCGATGTACAGTCATAAATTTCATTTGCCTTAGGGCTTTGCAATTTTTGATTATGAAATAGAGATACAGAATACAAAGTGATCATGGCCCAATGTGTAAATGTACTCACAAATTACTTTTTAATTAAAAGCAAATGAACTCCAATGATATAGTCATATGTATGACTTAATCTCATGAGACACTTATCAAAAGGAAAAAAGTAAGAACATCTCTTTATCCTCAATGAAGAAAAAGTCTGATTAGGCCATTTTTCTATACCGTAGAGTATCTGGTTTTTGCCGGAGATACGGTAAGAAACAGGCAAGAAACAAAAAGGACAATCAGTGTAATTAATGAGTGGTGAACACACGAAATAAAGCGAATCGGCCCGGGGAAGGATGACGTCACGGACTGTTTCTACGACACGCCGTTAATTAACTGTATTAAATTTGATTGTTTTTGTCAGAAAATGTCTTTCCTTTTTTATTATTCTTGGCTTCCAGTTAAGATTCGAGTATTCGTAAACTGGTTTAGTCCTACGTCTGATTTATGAAATAAAATCAATCACATTAAGTGAAAAATGCTTGATTAACATTTTTATGATATTTTGTGCTTAGCTTAAATTTACTTATTTTTTAATAGTTACCTTACTTATCTTCATACTACATAAGTTCACACTCTGATACAAACACATATACTTTCACTTAGAATTTAGGTACCTACTACATTCACAATACATGTGTATACAGTGTTGCTAATGCTTTATTTCAAATTAGTGTTGTTTTTTGTATGATCCTTTCTCTTTTGTTTTGTTCTTAAAATTTTCATCCATCCACCAGCTGGACGTCCGTGCATCTTAAGACCTCTTATTGAAAATCAGCCCTGCAGAACTACAAATCAGTACTGCACCATGGAGCTGAATGAGAAGTCGTTCTTAGGAAATAATAGATCATATATTAGTAATATGTTTTTTTTTCGTGTGCAATGAACTAGCAACGCTAGCATTGAACGTTTTTCTTTTTTTTTTACTATTTTTGATATATATAAATATATATATATAAACAAAGTATACAAATAAAAATAAACAACATGAATCCCAAAATTGTGACTAAATAGATCATAAGGTTTATTACTATTCGTCCATCGCTATAGGCAATAAAAGATATCTGGAACGAATCTATTCGATCGGTTCCTCATTGGGACTAATTTATTTTATTGCCCGCTAAGGTGATATTTACTGTGAGTTCGTGACAATCGGTACTGGCTGTCTGTTAACTATTTAGAATTGGTTGAGCGTAAAAAAGCCTTGCGTCAGTAAATTGATGTTATCTGGTTTTATCAAGTTTTGTCGTTACCTCATATTTCCTTTGCTTATGTTTCTATATTAATAAATCTGCAGTTCTGCTTGTACATATACATTATTTTTCCATTTTTGTGATAAGATAGCTACTAGTCTTTTTACAATGGTAGTCATATGTCATTCCGAAATTGATAGGAAATAAAAATAATTGTCGTAATTCTTTCATTTGTTGCTTTTTTTTATAATTCTCAACATATTATAATGTTTTTTTTTATACCTACGGCAAGTATAATATGTAATTCCTCAATTGATAGTCTAAAAGGACTATAATTACATGTTTAACATATATAATTTTATATTATCCCTGTGGATCCCATAACAAACTACTATGTATAAAGTGACTTTTGTATTGTGTCATTCATTATGCGTTTTATTTTTAGGGTTCCGAAGTCAAAAGGAACCCTTAGTGTTTCACTGTGTCCATCTCTCTGTCCGCGGCTTAGCTCAGAGATTCTTAGTACTAGAAAACTGTAATTTGTAGAGTTAACGAGTAATATATCATCAACTTACAAAATGTATTTGGAGAAGTAATTTTGTACAAATTCCATTTTTTAATTACTTAAAAACTCTTCTTTAAAGGATGATTCATGTTACACCGGTACTGGCGCTGGCCGAGACAAGGTCAAACATTTATAGGATATTTTTGTATGAAGTATCATGCTACATCGGCCCGGATCCGGCCCGGTGTAACATGAATCATACTTTATTCATGCTACACCGGGGAGGATCCATGCCCCGGACGGGCACGGTGGCAAGAATCCGGCTCAACTCCGGTCCGGTGTAGCATGAATTACTTCATACAAAAGTATACTATACCTAAATGTTTGACCGTGTCCCGGCCGGCGCCCGGCCAGAACCCTGCCCGGCGCCGACCCGGCGTAACATGAATGATCCTTAAGTCTGCATATTGTGACGGGCAACTACGGAACCCTACACTGCTCGTGGCCCGACACGCACTTGGCAATATTTTTTAGGCAATATTCTATAGCACACCGAAGATTTGGCAACTAAATACTAAAACGTGTATTTGTCACACTTGACGTTGGTGAAATTGCCTACATAGAAAGATATAATAAAAAATAAAAAATAATTATAAATAATCGTAAATTGTAAAAGTACTGCATAATGAACGCATGCATAGCCGCATTGCACTAATAGTTTTTAATAAATAGTAGCTATGAATGTAAACAAACTTAGATTACTCCTTTTCTCTTTTACCAAGAACAATTATATTCCTTATTATTATATATAAATATGCAATATTAAATTCATGGTGATGTTGGTACATTTTCGGTCACTTTCGATTACCATTTTAATAAACTTAATTGCAATATAATGTAAATTATGAATGGTATTTGTATCATTTTATTTGCATATATAATATAATTTAGCTTGATATATTTCTTAAGAAATCGGCGGAGTGAAAATTTTAACAACCGAATGCTCCCAGCACGGTGTTACATGTAATCCTGATTTGATAAAATTTGACGCCAATTTCTTAGATATATAATACATTGAGTTAAATTGGACCTTAGATACTCAGTTTACAGGTGAAAATTGTTTGGCTTATGTGAAAATTTTACTGTAAACAGATTGTGTTCGTGTATTGCGGGGTAAATTATTTGGGTATCAAGCAAATTGCTGTTGACAATGTAATTTGCTTTACATTTTCTTGATCTAAACTGAGGTAGCTTGTTACAGTGTGAGATATTAACTACGGATAAAAGAGGTTGCCGATTCATAAGACTGAGTTATGAACTAACAGGAGAATTCATTTGATTTTCAAGTTCATATAATCTAAGTCTTTAAAGAACCTTTGCATTATACCGTTACTTTTTGGCCCGAGATACATCTTTTTTATACTACAAAGGTGGCAAACGAGCATACGGCCAGCCTGATGGTAAGAGACTACCGTAGCTTACGGACGCTTATAATACCACAGGTATCACTAGCGTGTTGCCGACCTTGAACTTAGGGAAGTTAAGTAGGGGTAGGGACCCCAAGGAGCTCTAGAAACCCTACTAACAGCAGAAATGCAATACAAGGTTCTTTGGCTGCGATCTTCTGTAGAGTGGTGGTATTCCACCAGTCGGGCTGCCCCAAATAGAGAAATCTTAGAAGAAATTTCTTTGTGCCCTACCTCTCTCTCTACCTGATACGATTCAGCCCAAGAGGTTCACAAGATAAGCCTAGTAAGAGGATTAAATCTCAAATGCAACTGTTGAAGCACACTTATATATATTATGCTTGGTGTCGGATTTGCAACTTGAGTGTAGTAGAAAATGCACTACCCGCATGCTATGGTTTCATCACGATGTTTCACCGTAAGCTTAGGCTCATTGCAAGTATTCGAACTCACGTCCATCGACGCGGTATCTGTACACGCTACCACTGAGCCATATTTTTTTCAAAAGATACTAAATAAGAAGGATAAATTAGTATGCATAAATTAGTTTGCTAAAGTAAATTTTGATTGCAACATTAACTGAAAAATATATTAATTGTTAATTCTCGCAGAATTACAAAAAAAGGAGAAAATTAAAAGCATGATCTATAGAAACACTTAAATAAACATCTATTGTCAGTGAAATAGGTCGCTCAAAAACCGCAGAATATCGCCAAAATCGATACTCTATTTTTCGTCCCACTTTCAATGTCTGCCGTCTGTTGACATTTCACGCTGTGTCTACCAAATGATTCGTTTATTTTCTAAATATTCAAGGATTTAATACCAATTTACTGTGTATAAAATAAAACAACACTTACTTTTATTACTTTCTAATTCTCTTCTAAATAAATGTCAATTTTAGTTTTAGAATATTTTTGCCTTTATCCTTTGAATAAATGTACCTGCATAAAAACTCACAAATATCTTTTAATTAAATCAGGCTCTAGTATTTCTATTATCAGTTCTATTCAGGATCTGTTAGGTGCATAGTCATACTGATTAAATGATCCACCACCATTATTGGTTAGTATGGGTAAACAGTTGAATGTTTCTTTTAAGACACCACTCTCCTTTTTAGTTCAGATTTCCAACTGTCCTTTAATTTTTATAGTACTTACCTCGGCAATGTGACGTCACTGTGCTTGATGGTAGGTACAGTACAGTTCAAAAACAACATAACCGAGAAACCATCGTTGAACAGCACCGTGAAACCCACCTGCAAGCCTCTTAGCCCCTAGATAAACTTTAGCTAATCCTGAAACGCGTCAAACAAAAAGAGAGTCACTGTCAGTTTATCACCATGAGCATGGTTGTTGCAATCCAGGCGAGTAAAGATTACTGGACATACACCCAGCTGGAAAGAGACACATTCTAGAAGCGTGCCACTACACACGAATACAATGTTGTGTCTTACTTTTTCATTTGGCTTGGAGGCGACCTATGTACACTACGCTTGGTGAGATGCGGTTTTCGCACGTGATCTTGTCTATTCTAAAAGGATCTTTTTTTGAACATTTAGAATCAATTTTGAACTCTTTTTTTTTATTATGACTATTGTAGATTTATAATAGTAACTTATTACGCCTATCATCTAGATTGTCCTTTTAAAAAGAAGTAGACGCGTGTACATATGTACGCGGATTATAGGTTACTAGCAGTGCCCGCGGACAGACAGACAGAAAGGCGTTGAGTATTATAATAATATGTATACATAGATGTAACGCATAACATCGAGTGTTATCTTCACCACAATAAAACATGGGACTTGCAAGAAACTTACTGTAGATTTTTGTTAAAATGTGCGCGTACAAAAATTAATTTTCATACTTTTTCATACTAAACTCGACTACGACTACTACGACTAAACTTTTACGATTCTGCTATCATCAATTAATAATTTGAAACTAAACAAATTCAGTTGATTGTTCTGTGGTAACTAAAGGGTTATCAATTAACGGATAGATTAAATATTGAATATTCATGGATACCACTGCAGATTGTCGCCTCCGAGTGTGAATCGTTAAATTTAAGCACAGTTTATTTTGTTAATAACTACGAGATCTTGAGATTCTAAACTTTCCATATCATAGACGCCAATTTAATTTATCAATAAATTTATTACCCTTTCACAAGATATTCGATTTAGGAAGTAGCAATGAACTGATTATGTTTACTGCACAATAACAAGATTTATATTGTAATATTCATTTTTATTTGAGGATAAATTTCCTACAAAGCTATTAACTTTTTTATAGTTTATCTGCTGTATACCCAATTGTTTTCGTCTAAAAGTAACGAAAATTAGATTGTAGAGTAAGAGATAGTTGTTATAGAGAAGAGTAGTGTTATTACGGACACTTGAGATTGTCTTAATAAAACTAAAATTGTTATATTTAATCATTCTGTCTGCATTAATTAACAAAGATTAATTCATACATCTACCCTACAGAAGATCGCAGCCAAATAACCTAGTGTTACGTTCCTGCGGTGAGTACGGTTTCCAGAGCGTTTTGGGGTAATAGGGTTCAAGGTCGGTAACGCGCTAATTATACCTATGGTATTACAAGCGTCTATAGGCTACAGTAGCCACTTCCCATTAGGCGAGCTCTAAACTTCTTTGCGACCTTCGGTTATATAAGAAAATGTCACTAATACAGTTTTTAATAAAAGTACAGCAAATCATAATTAAATATGATCTATCCATCTTACATCGAAACACTAAAGATGGTGAATTCTCTCCTGCAGATATAACGGCAGGGTGCAGTGAGTCTAGAACTACCGGGACAGTACTTTCCAAAATTACCCGCTGTCCGTAATCCTCTCTCCCCTATAGCACATACTTGCTGGTTAAAAAATATTGCCAGTTATACTCATCAGAAGTAGAATACTTTAAAAAAGTTTACTTATAATGTAGCATTCATAGCTTAGCTAATATTAACAATGATTGACATCTCCATTTCAAAAGACGCTGACCTAACCATCTTACTATCCTTATATCAAATGACAATTCATTCTAAAAGGCGCCGATCTGGAATAGCAACTAGCAATAAAAGAGCAGCTTTGAAATATAGCTAAACGAATCTTGAAAATTCTATTATAATTTGCTATAGTCACTTCAAGGCTTTTGCTTTCATCAAAATCTAAGGTTCCTCGTAATATATAACGTTAACAAAACTCTAACTAACGTACAAACTCGTTAATGAGATTTATAAGTAACCAGTGACATAGAAAGCAATGTGTGGTAAAAGTGAAAGTTGTAAACAATATTATTATACAAAAATCAAATTACGTACAAGTTGAACACACAAAAGAAAGTTCCATCTAACTTCTATGTTACATTTATTCATGTGGAATATATTGAAGAAAATCTAACATTTACATAATATACCAACCTATATAGAACTAGCTGTAACCCGCGGATTCAACTGCGTTAAATTTTGATTGAACATACCTGTTTCATACATATGATTACTTGCCTACAGATTGTCAGATTGGTGACGTTTATGGTCACTCTGCTGCTCCTAAAGGCTCCTATAACTTTCCTCGATAGATAGGTTATAAAATATGGACAGGTATTTCCAAATCTGACTAGATTCCAGAGATTAGCGTGTTTAATTAAACATAGAAACGAAAAACAATATTTTGAGCTTTATTACTATACTAGCCTGCGGCTCCGCTCGCGTAGACTACAGAATATCGTCGGTGGAGCCCATGCGCGATTCGTGCTGCCCCGGCTCAAAAGACGGAAGATAAAAATGCTTATTGAGGATCGTTCTTAGAAGGTAGACATAAGTTATTGCTGACTTTTTTGTGGGTTTTTTAACTTCTACTATTATGAAGAACATTAATTTCATATATCTCGTATGGTTTACACGGCGTAAGCCATTTAAGCGCCCCAAAAGCGTATTTTTTCTAAACTGATTCACAATTATCGTTACTGCTTATTTTGTATGGTACTTTATATAACAAAATATATCCTATAACCTGGCCAAATAACATAGCTATGAATTAAAATAAAAAACATGTAAATCGAATGAGTGGTTTTCGAGTTAACGGGCAGACACACATAGTTGAGTTTGAGTTTCATAATATGTATAGATTAAATATATATATATATATATATATATATATATAATGTAAATAGGATGAAGAATGAAGTCAAACAAATTAAGTTAACACTCCAACGGATAAAGCAAATGAGGTCGAGGGCACGTTAAACTCCTTCACTCGTAAATCAATAGATATTTTATGCAATTTCCCGAAATATTCGTTTCGTGTATGGCATTGTTGATTTGTGAGCAATTACAATGAATGATGACGTTTTTGATGTTGTTACGTACATTTACTATTGTGATTATGAGAACAAAACTCGAGGCAATACTTTATACTGTTTTCTTTACTACGTTATCCAATGAAATAGGCTAGGGTTAAATACCTTTCAGATTAGTAAACTTGTTTTATTGAATACCCATTATGTAGAAGTTATAATAGGTCTAAATGTCATATAATATGATCACTTAAATATAAAGTATTGACTAAGGGAATCAATCATGTGGAGAGAAAAACCTGGGCGCTTGAGAATAGTTTTGTAGAAGATATTTAAAAAATTAACTCGGTGACTATGGCCAATATCCGTAATAACCATAATACACCGTGAACTGTGATGATTAGACATGTATATCTTTCTTTGGGAAGAGGTAACTCCCTGGTGCACCGGTATCCCTCTGCTTATCAGAGGGAACAGTAGATAGGACGAAAGCCTCCCTTAAAAATCAGTGAGAAAGAAATCTCGCTCAAAAATTAGCGACGTTGGAGAAAATAAGCCCCTCTTAAAATTCATTAAAGAAGACAAGCTCTTTAAAACATTACCCAACTTCGAAGAAGCAAACCTCTTAAAAAATCACGACCGGGTGGAGGTGGAAGTACGTTCAAATTGGTCTTTCTCTGCTGGGCTGAACCAAAGAAAGATGATTTGGGTGAACCCTTGCACTAGTTTGTCGGAAGGTTAGATAGTTCTTTTGTATCGGACTGTTTTCTTCAGCAAGCGACCTGGCATCTCATTACTGCGCTGGACGGTAAACCATGAAATTTTGATGAGTAGGAGTCTCACATAGCTCTCTAACTTATCCAGGTAGACGGTAGACGGACCCATGATGGTTTTCCCAACGTTTTTTTTTTATTATTTAATAGGTATCTGCATTATTAAAGCAAAGTCATGATAATCAGAAAATATATCCGATTGAACACTACATAATACATTAAAGATCAAGAAAAGTCTTTTATTAAAGTATATCAGAAGAAAATGACTTATTTCTTATTCAGCCTATGAAAACTGCTATCCTTTGTAGCTAACAATACATTCCAAGAGTGTGACTCAATAAAGAAGTTCTTTCAAGTGCCATTTATTGCTGTTACAAAGAAGGATTTGGTACAACGAATTTCATTCATATTACTTACGGTTTTAGGTTCAAGGTTTTATGGAATGGTAATGATGTGTTTCTTAGAAAGATGAACTATATTTACGGTTATTAAACTATGGAGTATGACGATTTCTTTGTTATATTATTTCATATAAAAGAAAAATTACGTGTGCAGCAGTTCGCACGTGTCAGAAGTGAAACCTTCAGGAAAATATATGCTATTCAAAAATTATTTTAAAATATCCTAAATCAGCGGGATTCTTGTTATCGATCACTCGTGCGTACTGCGTATGAAGTCTGGTCGTCTCACACCACTAGGCCAAACCGACGACGATCACTATCATGAAAATCAGGACTTGCATTAACCGTGAATGTATTGTATCTCATTCTCTCGCAGCATAAATCCTATAGATGTATATGGTTGTTTCTTTTTATTGTCGCTTTTTCGTTTCATCGAGTTTCAAATCATAACGGTGCTAAAGAAGTTTTCACTTCAAAAAAGATATCTATACTAATGTTATAATAATCTGATCTCTAAATCATTAAATCTAAATCTTAATCTTTAAAGCGCTAATCTCTGAAATTACTAGCAATAACAATTATGAAATCTGGCAAACTGTAGGCAAGTACGGGAAGTGATAACGGTGTACTACACAGGTGCATAGCAGCGGCGCGATTGAATTGAACACGTATAAAACAGTGAGGCAGAGCTGGTAGCATTATAATACGATCATACTAGCACTCTTGTAATTAGTAAATAGTGGAAACGGAATGGATGAAAAAAAAATTTTGAACATTTAAGTATAATTTACTTTATTATTTTAAAAAAAACCGTTAAATTTCTTGTTATTTTAAAAAAAAATGCTACATTTCTGAATTGCTTAATAACAGAAATAAACAAATGTTACATGTTAATATAATTTTAAATATATCAAATACAAAATCATTTTCTAATTAACTTGTGTATTGAATTGTATTGAACAAAGAAGTTCGCTAATTCCTCCCAGCCGACACGTTCTATCCTTCCTATGATAATGGGTGCTTCTAACGAGGCATGAACAGGAATTTCAGTAGGCTGGCATGACATAGACGACTGCCGATAATATTTGTGTCACCAACGGTCGCCGTTGTATGTGGACTGTGCCGTACTTACCATAAGGTGCTGTACAGTAATTTTTACGAACTAGTATAAAAAATATTGATTAAAAATACCGCGGAAAACTTTGTAGAATCCATTTAGTTAAAATTTAGTTAAATTTGTGAAATAAACACATTGAGTGCCTCATCTTTAATAGTCATTACGTGAACCCAATGGACGTAATTTTAAATAATAATATAGTGTTGTTAGTTATACAAGTTAGAATATAATCATTACTGCCATATGCCATCAGGCTATATTGTAATGTTAATAACAGAAAAAAATTGTAAACAGTTAATTGATACAGGTGTAAATTATCACGCATATTCATTTGAATACAATTGTTATGTTTTTTTAATCTCTAACATTGTTATTCGATTTATTCCTATACACAATTCACCTTGTTTTTATTCTATGCCATGTTTATTTCCACATCAAATTACATAAATAACGATTTGCCTTATTATATATGTCATTGATCTCGAATGAATATAACTGGATAATTTATTTTCAAAATAAGTACCAACCTTTTTTTAGCGGGGATTGTAAATTATGATGTCAATTAAGACATTCGTACATGGACTAGCATGAAGAAAAAGCTGGTTTCATATAAAATATCATGGTATGATAAACATCGATTAAGTTCATCTTTAATTTCATAATGTATCACTGGATAGATCAAGGTTATATCAAGGTGATTAAGTATACTCAACAAGAAATGTTTTTTTTAAATTAATGCCTCTTTTAGGCCTTGTGCACAAGGGTGAATAAAAGTGAAACTTCCCGTTAAAAGATCGTCTCGATCGAAACAGACGTGATTTGCTATGTAAGAACACCTTTGCCAGAAAACTGCCAGCGTACACAGGGCCTTATTTTTTATAATATAAACATTTCTTATAAAATAAAAAATTGCGCGCTGAAAGCGTTTTCGTATTCATTAAGCCTTTGCTAATGAAACTAGTTTACAGACTTTTGTTAACCAACAACAATAAACTCATATATATAAATATATATTGTTACCTAATTCACCTTTATTTATCTCTCTGCGTGCGTGCTTGCGTTTGTTCGTGCGTGCGTGTGTTCGTGCGTGCGTGTGGGGTGTATGTGGGTGTGTACGTGTGCGTGTATGAGTGTGTGTGTAGGTGTGTGGGTGAGTGGGTGTGTGTGTCTATGTGTGAGTGTGTGGGATATATTGGCAATGAATATAGCAGAGGATGCAGCACAATTGTTGTTATCTGTGAATTTCTTTGTGCTTACCACTTGTTTTGGCAGTTATGAAGGAATACTAAGATTTTATAGTGCATCGAACTCTTTTTAACTTATATCATTATGTTTTATAAATAGTGCAGGGAGTATATATTTAATATAAATTCCAGGTCGTAGCAGCGGCATGACGGCGGTACGTAATGGATTTCCTATACGCTTAACTGCGCAATATTGCTGAAATTAAGCGAAAGATATGATGATATTATTAATAAAACTATTACGTTCCTTCACGTATATTATTCATATCCGTTTAGAGTTTTAATATTTGCCTGATTTTATGATTTGAGTTTTTTTTTATTTTTATTATTTCGTGTAAATGATAAATTATTGGTTTGACGTGAAACAACGATGTGACTCGTACACTTGTATCGATGGAATCAATTACTTCCTTCTCAAATTCAAATATTTTAATATACGGGTATAATTACTTCTATCTTAAAATTAATTACGCAGATATAAAGGTAAACGAGCATGTATAATCATAAACAGACAATACAAACAGCCAAGACAAAATCTTGACATGGGCACTCTTCATATCTAGCATTCGAGATTTCTAGTTGCGATGGGAATCCCCTAGACAGAGACATCACTGTAATGAAACAATTTTTTTTTCTAACACGAATTGAGTTTTAAATTGAGCAGGTATCCCCATTTATTGTACAGTGATTATTACAATATAGTCCTACTTGTTAACATAAATATTCTCCATTCGAGTTAAATGTTTCCATAGAAATCTCATTGATAGTCCCTTTATAGAACTTTTTAAGATTTTTTAATCTCTTTGATAAATATATAAATTTGATGGCTATACACCGCATACCTAATTTTTTATTCTGTCCGTGTCGATTCATTCCGATCAGCGCCGAAATTCAATAGTTCGCTTACGCAGTTCCAAAACAGACCGCATTGTCTATTATTAATAGCGAAAGTCACGGGTATTTACTATAACTATAATTCAAAAACTTATTTAAAAACATGTAACCAGTTTAATGAAAATCTTACTCCCTATATATATACGTTACAAATATCTAGACTTGTTACTAGCTATAAAATGTAGATACATTGTTAAACAAAATACGATAAATTTAACGCAAATAACCGTAACTTAATTTTAATTGTAGCGTGGAATCACTAATTTATGAGTTAAACGAAGCGAATCGTATATCAAATTACTACAAATGTTTATAGCGAGTTAATTCACGTACTAACAGTGGTAGTAAAGTGTGTTTTACAGATGAACTAACTTGAATACATTAAACGTGTTTGAATTAATTTCTTTGTTATAAAATAATCTATAGTCATGTCAAAAACATTTAATATAGATGATTGAAATTCGATTTATCTCATACAAAACATGTTTTTCTAGATTTTTTTTTATTTACTCAAGTCATCTTAAAATAAACGGTTTTATTAAGAACATCATAAACAAACAAACAAAATATTTTAGATGGAATCAAAGTATAATTAATTTCTTGATAATTGCATGGTATCTTATACAAAGATAATCTAATACATATTGTAAAACTAAACGTTTCTCTGCCTGTCTGTCCGTTTATGTTCTTTTCACGCGAAAACCATATATCCAGTATACATATTTTTTTTAATTTAATATTTAATTTCATAGCTATGCTATCTGGCCTGGTTATAGGATATATTTGATTTAATAAGCAGTAACGATAATAGCGAATCAATTCTGAAAAAAAAAAGGCGCTTTTGGGGCGCTTAAATGGCTAACGCTAATTAAACATAAGAGAAGGTACAAAAGTCAAGGATAGCATATATCTATCTTTTAAGAGTGACCCACAATAAGTATTTTTGTTTTTAAAATTACTGGCGGGCAACCATCGTTGGTTAGAGCGGAAGCAGCACGATTCGCACGTGCGCTCGACTGATAGAATTCTGTAGTCCACGCGAGCGGCGGCGCGGGCACAACTTGTTAAATATAATATGTAAATAAAGTGTTTGGTCTTTCTGTTACAGATTACAAAGCAACATTCAAATCACAAAGAAAGTGAAAACCTTATCACAATCAATTACCAAAGTTCCACAAAAAAATAAAAATAAAATGACGTGCCCTTTCCGGCGCGCGTCATCACAACATCAGTTCGCAAATGGCGGGAGTTCAGCGAACAAAAAGCCAGAGTTTCGATCTAGGACTTCGTCTTTCCACCTACCCGGGCCGGATGAAGAAGACGGCGAGCGCAATACATTGACGCTTAAGCACTTAAGCGAAGCCCTACAACTGCTCACTGCGCCTTCGGTGAGTAACATGCTATTTTTAGGCTTCACATTGACAGGGCTTATCTACGATATTACAATTATATGAGGTAGTTTCTTAACTTCTTTATTGAAACTTAATAATAATATACCAAGACTATTAAGGCCTGAAAAGATGACGTCCTGTTTTCTCATTTGAGTTTCGAGTCACGTGACATTATCTTTTTACGTCATCTTAATTTTGCGGATGAAAAATTTAATAAAATAACTATTATTTTTCAAGATTAGCATTATTTTAGGATTTTTATCAATAGACTAATATTATTAATAATAGGTACATTTTTTATCATTAATTTTTAATCATTTTCTCAACTCTCGAAACTGTAAGATTCCGAAAACACGACAAAATAATAATAATCACTATAACTATGTTTTATTATTCTTTATGCTAGTAAATATCTAATCAGTCACGATTATCCCACCACCGTGACCATCGGAACTGCTCGTAATATACGTGTACCTTATAATGTAAGAAGACATAAAATATTTAGATGAAATTATTTCGACAAAATTTTCTGTTCAATATGTATACAAAACTTTGCTATTATCATAATTGGTATCTTTTCTATAATGTAATGTGAGATTGTACTCATTTTGCTGAGTAATATGACACAACACTATGCACATAGTGATAAACCCTTCAAAGTGATTCTTTTTTAGATTGTCGCGTTTCGAAATCAGCCAGTCCATATCCAGTTGCCGAGAATATGCAGGCCATAATAGCGACGACTTGGATTTAGACTTTTTGGATTGTACTGTACTTACTACCAGGCAGAGTGTTGTCACTTCCAAAAAAAGAGCCTCGGACATATAATACATGAATATCAAATGTTAGTCAATATAATAAGGAAAACTCACGAAGAAAAACTGAAACTACCTTGTCTGTCTAAGCCGATTATTTTATCTCCATAAATATTCTGAAATTGCAATAATAGTATACGTGAAGGTTATATTTGCATGTAGTTTACATTCGCAGTTAAAATTCAATACACGACGCCTATCTATTTTAACAACGGCATTGAAATCCGAATATAGACGAGTTGGTCGCCAATACCTCTTGAATAATAAGTGCTATATACTATCGAAGACTAGTTACACGTGCATCATTATTTACGCAAATCCATTAATTTTTATATAATCAATCTAAATTCGATGTAATAATAACTTTCTTACATCCTAATGTACAAGCTGTGTCTTCAAATCTTAAAAGAGCTGGATGGTTTTTCCTTACTTTTTGATTAAGTCCTTTTGAAGTCAGAATTACAAGACACTGAATCCCTACTCAAGATGTCAAATTAAAGAAAAAGTTTAATAAATCTCGACAGTAAATAGTTATTTTACGATTCAAGAAATTCGATATAAACAACGTTCAGAGTTTGAAAGAAAATTACCGTCCCTCTTCCATTATTAAACCATAGGATTAAAAGGAATTTGAAACGCTAAAATTATCAAGTTTCGTTAGAGATAAACTTATCTTGACTCGTCGAGTTATTAATTGAAAGAGTTGTCTGAAAAGAAAATTTAAAGATTTTTAATTCATATGTATCGTTGATAAATATTATCATTTGCGTGAATTGTGAAATGCAAACTGTAAAATAAGTTAGCTGGTAAGTTTGAGTCTCGATAATAATTTAATTTCGAGGTCTCCATGTCAGAGGAATGGACCTAGGCTTGAGTTGCCACAGGAGAGGGTGGTCGTGGCGGGTGTAAACTCCTTGCCCGTACATGGCTACATCCTTGATGGTCATTATGCCTATACCTTCTTCTAGGTATATGCCCTTTAATGCAAAAGGTTCTACAAATTTAAATATTTCGTAAATCATATGCTTTATATCAGAAAAGCTTTTAAATGTATCTAAACTAGGTAGTAAATTGCGAATCTATACCAAAGTAAACTTATTGTCTTCCAAATTCAACTCGCAGCTGTTCTGATTACGATGGCTGCAGGGATTTCTATATGGTGTCAACTCAATTACCCGGAATTGAGCAAAAGTTTTAACGGGAGTTGAATAGGCACACGTTTCGCATTCACGAATTTTCAGCCGTAACCAGGATCTATAGACATTTAGTGTTTTCTTACTGTAATAACTGTATGTTTTTGATCACAAGTTTCATTAATTTTTGTACCTGATTTTAAACTGTACCTACTTGATGATAAGTACAGTTCAATACAAAAACAAAGGCAACCACCGAGAAATTGGTACTTCATTGGAGGCCATCACTGCCATGCTGACCTACATGCATTAGGCAACAGGATATATACTAACTGATTCTGAAATGCGTAAAACTAAAATAGACTTACTTTGACGACCTTATCACCATGTGCATGGTGTTCGCGACTCAGTCGGGTACAGATACGTACCACCTTGCTTGATTACTGGTTATACACTGGTCAACCCCGAAACGTGATAGTACCGTGTCACTAAGTCGGTATAATTATACTTGGTTTAAGGAAATTGTGAAGTATTCATCGTTATATCCAATAAAGATCTCATTTTCTTAAAGTATGGGTCCTTTAGACGAAACCGTTTCTAATTCAGCTTAGATAGCAATCTGGCATGGACCGAATACAATATAACCATGTAAAAACCAAAAGAAAAAAAAAAAGAAAATAAAACCTAGTTACTCGCTTCGAGATCAGCCATTATATATATCCAATAACTTATTGACTTGTGCTGTGGTATGAGACATCAAAAATGATTATAATGATTAGATACTAGATGAAATTCAAAATCAAAGAGAGATAGAGAACAGAAAAATTTATTTGGAGAGTTCTCTCTACTTGGGGCAGCCCGACTGGTGGAATACCTCCAGTGGGTGACTCCTATGTTGAGTAGGGTTCTCAGAGCTCCTTCGGGTAGGGAGGTTAAATGTTGGCAACGTGATAGTTACATTTATGCTAAAGCAAGCGTCCATGGGCTACGATAGCCACTTACCATCCAGGCCATATGCTTGTTTGCCACCTTTGTTGTATAAAAAAAGCATGGCGATGTTAACACAGACCTCTTTTTACCTATAACATTTGAATAGCTTTGTAGACTTTTTTCTTCTTTATTAAAAATATTTTATTTGAAAATAATCTATAAATTTAGGTCCTTACATATGAAATTGTCGTTTTGTTGAACCGACCAACTTGATATCAAATATCTGGCGTTTGCTTAGGAATTCCAAATTCAAATTTATTTGAAATTTAGGGTTATGTATTTGTATTTTGAATTTAGAGATTCATTTGTTTTCGCATGACAGACAGTCGCGAAATTAGAGGTATTGCGGTTGGGATTCTCCGACACCCACCATACTCCCCGGACCTTGCCCTAAAAGATTATCACTTTTTTGGAATCTTGACAATTTCTTGCAAGGGAAAATATTCAATTCCGATGAGGCTGTCAATACCACCTTCAAAAATTTTATTGATTCTCCCTTCCACAATTTTTTCAGCAATGGAATCAATGAACTAACTACCTATAAAATGGCGAAAGTGCATAGATAATAATGGCAATAATTTTATAATATTTTTTTCGTTTTACTTTTTCCATATAAAACGCTAAATTCTACTATCATACCTGAAGTGGAAACAGTATACGCACATGTAAAAGGACTTTTAATAAAATGAGATCCAATTTTTTCTTGAACACCATAAGTCATCTAATGGAATTGTATCAAAATATCGCTTTCTCTAAAAGTATATCTCAGGTTAATTCTCCTGGGGAATGTTCGCGGGTAATATTTTTTGTTTTTGACGTTCCAAGTACCCTGAGCGCTGCGGGTGTCCAATTAATGTCACACGCTTATAAAACTTTACTTTTACTATCAGAAGTTTGGTAGCAACTTTAGTCTTTATGGCATCTCGCTTCATATTAGTGTGTTGTTAAACTGAATACTAAAATTTTGAAATAGTTATTTCTAAGATAAACAATTTTATATTTCAAATATTTATTTTAGAGAGCTTATTTAAAGCAGTATAAATTTATGGCGCAATTGATAAAACAAAGTAGGAATAGTACTAGGAGGGATTTAAAAGTAGTGAGAAAGACATACTTCTTGGTAAGAGAAAAAAATAAATACTGGCAGGCTTAGCTCAGATACATATTTGTAATATTAATAAAGAAAAAAATCTTCGATTTCTTTTGTTTTTACCTGAATGTAGTCATTTGTTTGCTTCGTGTCGGAACGTGTTCTCGAAAATGGAGAAAAACGAAGTGCGAGCCGTTATTAAATACCTCTGTTTAAAAAAGTTAACGACGCAAGAGATTCATTGCGATTTGGAAGCAACATTAGGAGAGTCTGCTCCGCCGTATTCCACTGTTGCAAGGTGATCTTCTCAATTTCGAGTAAAGAGAACGTGCACGGAAGACGAACATCGTTGCGGCCGTCCATCGACGTCAGTCAACCAAGAAAATGTTGCGAAAGTTGAGAAAATTGTATTGAGCGATCAAAGAGTTACCATCCGATACTTAATTCAAGAAACGGGCATTTCATATGGAAGTATTCAATCCATATTGAAACAATCTTTGAATATGAGAAAAGTCTCCGCATTCACCGCCGAGAATGTTAACCGACAGTCAGAAAGAAAATCGACTTGACATTTCGAAGATATTGTTGGACAAGTTTCAAGAAGATTCTGAAAACTTTTTGTCTCGTTTCGTAACAATGGACGAAACATGGGTCCATCATTTTGATCCCGAGACAAAACAGCAATCTTCGCAATGGAAATGGCCATCATAACCGACCCCGAAGAAGTTTCGTGTCGTGGCATCGGCTGGCAAGGTTATGGCCTCAATATTTTGGGACTCAGAAGGGATATTGTTGATCGATTACCTGGAGCGTGGAACCACTATTACAGGCCAATATTATGCAGCTTTAATTCCCAAGTTGAGGAATGCGATCAAAGAGAAAAGGAGAGGTAAAATTTCGAGGGGGCGTGCTGTTTCATCACGACAACGCACCCGCGCACAAGGTCCGGCAGTTGCGATGGCTGCCATTCAGCAAGCTGGCTTCGAATTGGTTGACCACCCCCTTATTCACCAGATCTAGTGGCTAGCGATTTTTAAATGTTCGCCAAATTGAAAAATATTTAAGGGGAAACAGGTACAAAGACGATAACGAGGTGATGAATGCCGTGGAGAGCTTTTTGCAGGACCAAGACAAAACTTTTTTGTGAAAGGGATTGAAGCCTTGGAAAAGCGTTGGACTCAGTGTGTAGAGAGACTCGGAAACTATGTAGAAAAATAAATTATTAAGTTGTCAATAGTTCTTATATTGTCATTCTCACTACTTTTTGATCCCTCCTCGTATACTTAAATTAAATACATACGGTATTGGAAATAATAACCCATTTAAAGAGTCGGCCCACATAACCGGTGCATACCATGATCGTGCTACGAGTATGAACGTATCAGACATGTAAAGGAACACGACACGCACTACCATGCCCACTGCAATGGATCGACAGTCGACAGTATTCTTTGCCCGTATTATACCCGTATGCAACGGATATCATGCCCGTTCGGCATCCATTCAATAAAGTGCAGCACTGGATATGTAATTTTCGTATGCATATCAGTGTTAGAATCATGAAATTTAATGATGGTATATTATTAAACGGATTAAAATGCTAAAATTATGGTGTATAAATGACACAATGTAATTAATAATATAAAACTATATTTAATATTTTCAATGACTCTACCCGATTCGGAAGGCACTGTCCTTTAGAGATGAATCGGCAAGAAACTCTAAGGTTGCTGCTTTCAACCAAATCCTTTACAATAATAATTAACACTTGACAGAAGTAGTAATCAAGATTTCAACCAAGAACCATCAGTAATACATTACGAAACAAAAATAATACTTAGCTTGGGAACATAGTAGTAGAGTATACATATCTCTAATTTATTCAGCCTCCAGTGTAGTGAGACATCCGTCCTCGACAATTGACATACAACAAGTCTATCGTATTTTTTTTTTGAACTGACACACTGTTAGCTATAAGAGCCCAGAGCCTTATAGGCGGCTTTTTCAGTTTCACCGGGCTTGGGAGTGAGCGCTTAAATAAGCTGATAGAAATTCGATCTAACTAACTGTACATATATAAATTTTCCTTCCTTTATTTTACGTGGTAAGTGGTAAAGTTATTTTTACGTGGTATTTCCAATGATTCGGTTAATGTCTGTCGTGTATTAATTTTATATTTTACTGCTACTTATATATCGGTAGTAAGTAACAAGTACTCACTCAGCGCGGTCATGAACGGGTAATAAATACTATTTGAATAAACCTATGTAGTGGTTAATGTATTTGATTTTTATATTGTTTGGTACTATTAGTTTTAAAATACGTATTAGAATATTATTTATCTTGCCGAGATAGGTTTTATATGTGAGTCCATAGCTGGTTAGACCATAGGAAATTACAGATTCACTTTGCCACAAAATACCTTATTGTGGCTTATGTATTAGAGATACGCATATGGTATCGCGGACTTCTTCTAGATGTGCTAATGAGCAATATTTTTGTAGAACATTGTATTTACGTATCACTAATCATTACGCCATCGCACTTAGATAAAGCAGTTAGGGTGCTCTATGTCTCCTGACTTACTTAACAAAAATCAATATTTAAGGGTAGCTGTGAGGTGCAGCCTAATATTAGATATCCTATACTATTCCTCGTGAATTTGGCTATCATATACAAAAAGAATTTTTCGAATCAAACTTGTAGTTTCAGTAATTAGCGTGTTTAAACAAACAAACAACAAAAACTCTTCCGTTATATTACAATTACAATTAAAAACATAATGTGATCGGAATGAAACGGGGAATTCATGAGCGTTTTGGTAGTAATTACTATCATTTTGTATATTTTTTTATTTATTTTGTCCTTTTTGGTACTTAAACGTGCATGTTTTTGGGTTGATTTACCGTTTGTAATAAGATACAGGAAACCTTACCTAGCTTTTAGGTCAGCGATTCCGTCTTTGTGTAATCACAAAACTCAATTTTGTGTTCTGATATTATGCCATTCATAAATGTTTTTAAATGTATAAATAAATGTGATATTATATAAAATAAAGTCATATTTTATGGTAAAAATAGATAAACGGTACGATTGTATTGACATCAATGAATGTAGGAGATTCAAATACAGCATTTGAAGTAGAAAGCTTATAATAATAGCTATTACTTTTTATAAGATAATCTTTCAATGAAGTAGAACTTTCAACAAAGGAATAGTTTGCATGATCTTTAGTGCTATGCTCTATGTTTCATGTATTTTAGTAACTCATTATTTAATATCATATATGATTGTCGTCAAACGTCAGGTAATAAAACACAAGGAAAGGGTTACTACGTATAATGGATCACGGTAAGAAAAATAAGTATTGTAGGGAATTTGTAAAAGATAACACTTTCGAGTTTAAATATAAATTTAAACAGCTTTGGCAGATTTAACCTTTTAAAACAGTTTAACCACAGCCGAGTTTGCCCTCTATGGCGAATTTTCCCCAACGTATAGAACCGCGCGATCGAGTTGCACTAGATGGTACGAGCATGAATGGATTTTATAAAATACCTCGCACGCTTTACCCTTTTGAGTGTAATGTATACATTTTTAGCGCATACCCTTTCTGTAAGGGGCGCGGTTTTAACGGACAATATAGCGATGAACAATTTTTATATGATGTTTAATATGATTGATTTCTGGATGAAGGACTTCTCTCTATATATTTCATTTTATATAAGTTATACTATATTTCTAGGCTCATTATGAAAAAATGATGAGTGCGAATTTTCACGATGCGCGCGCACATCTTAACACAATGTCTACACCATGAATATGCTTGGTGAATCTCTTCTTTTTTTGTAGTAAAGTTGAGTTCACTAATGTGTACCTACACTAGATGAACGTGTACGAATCCTCTTTTTTAATGTCTCAGGGACCAAAATTAAGGCTTTTGTGCAAAAGTTATCTAACAAAAATATCACGATAAGTTCATAAACAATAGTTCTAGCGGAGCCGCGGAAACTGTTAGTATTGAAAAATAGCTATTTTTGTTCAATCCAAATCCTCAAACCTATTTGAAACAATGAAGCAACGTCGTCGAAGTACTATCAATCGATGACGTTTCATTAATATAAAATGAGTGTAGAACGTAAAGTTAATTGTTTAAAGTAACTTTGTTTATAGTTATTATCGTATTTGTTCGCATTATACAGTACAGAACTTATTACTTACACCTTTAGTTTAAAATTCTGAACTTAGATAATGATTTTTGTATTAAATTTATATTTGTATAAAGTACTAGCTGGTCCGGCAGACATTGATTTGCCTTTTATGATAGTTAATGTTTTGACCACAGGACTATCGGATCCTAAAATAGCTATGAACCATTGTCTTGATAAATCAATTATATTTTGTGAATATGAATGAGCTCAATCGATCAAATCATTCAGAAGTTTTAGAATCACTAGAAGACGCACACAAGATTTATATATATATATAATATGTGCAATGCAATAAAATCGATAAATATTTTAAAATAATTGATAGATATATAATAATGATAATATACTCATTAGTTCTCGATACTTTATAATTAACAGTTATACAATTACTGGCACAAGGACAAGGCAAGCGTGTTGCAAATTGTTAGGCAATTTCATTTCCTTTGTTCATCATGTGTAATTTTTTTATATCATCGTTATTATGTATTACAATGGCCTATTGTTTGTTACTATAAGTTACATTTAAATGAACGATATATATACTATATAATATATGTTATTATGGATATGAGAAATCGGTTGAATAACTTTGCACAAGTCACTGGACACAAACATTGAAAATAAGGTCAAATGACAAGAGAGCTTACAACTTCCATTATGTAAAGTAGATTATTTATGTCTATATTTTTGCACGTATCAGTATCGTAAATTACATATAATGAATGTAAACTTTTTCTACTTCAGTAGAAAAAGTGGTTACTAAATAACAAACAATTCATTTATCTTTAAATACAGATAAAAACGTACGCAAAACAAAGGACGTGAATGTCAACGTTTTAATCAAGAAAATACTAGCTCGGTTAGTTTAAACTGACTTAATCATTGTACTAAAATAATTGCGTTCTTAAAACATAATTGGTATTTTATTATATGTAACAAAATAATATTTATTAAAAATATTATTATGTATGTACCACGCTTACTCTTTAGTAGAACTATTTTAGAGCAAGTAGTACCACCAATTATTCTGCATTCACACGACTATCACCATAGCCAAACTGGAAATTGTAACCGAGTTTTTATTCCATATTGTAAGTGATGGCAGACAGATCATTTAAGGCATATAGGGCTTGGTCAACACATCAAAGGACGTTATTACGGATCTTGAAGTGTACTTGCGGTTATGATAAGAGAAATAATTACGATTCAATTAAGTCATAATGATAGGGTATTTTCTGAAAGTTATGCAAGTCGATTCATACTTCGAGTAGAATATCTGTCAACAAAACCTATCGGCTTATTTCGGCAACTGCACTTGAATACTCGTATTACACTTTACCATCAGTCGGTCTAACATCATGTTTATAATACTCAGATACTATTAAACGATGAAAAGGAAAAACTGGATAAACGGTAGAAAAAAATACATTATCAAAATATAATGAACAAACTACCAAGTATCTAAGGAGTAAAAGAAAAATATATTGATCAAAATCAATTCAGTTATTTTTGCGTGATGCGTGCACAACGAAAAAAGCACAATAATTTTATTTATATATGTAGATTAGCTCATCCCATAAATGTTTTACCATTTCCAGGATCCGATAACTCGACTACTGTGCAGCCTATCGCGTTCAAAAACACTTAATTTTACCAATTTTCACGGTGATCGCTTTATCATTGCAACATACATTATTATATATATAATGAAAGAGAAGATATAACAATTATTTAATTTAATATTCTGTTCAATACTAATAAAATGTTAAAACATTTTACGTTTCGACATTTTTTATGAGCACAATAATTTATAGACGATATGACCTCGGTGAGTCTTGGAGATTATATCAAATATTTGACGAAATGAGACACTTTTTATATTGAACATGTGAACCAAGGTTTCACCCGTATTTAATTTATTCATCCAAATCTTCACCGCACAGCCAACGCACCTGTGTAGCTTACCGTTGTTCACACTTCCCGGACTTGCCTAAAGCTTTCCGGATTGCTTGAAGTTCATGATTACTACTCCACTACTAAGAGTCATAACGTGTTGAATGAATGGTGGCTCAGTGGTAGTGTGTACAACTTCGTGTCGATTGACAGAGTTCGAATCCCTGCAATGAGCCTGAGCTTTCGGTGGTGGAAAACACCGTGAGAAAACCATAGCATAGTGGCAGGGCTTTTTTCAATAGCCCGCCTGGCTAGTTACCACCCTCAAGTTGAAAATCTGTCGCCAAGCACCAATAGGTGTGTTCCGGCAGCTGCACTTGAGAGCCAGTCTTCCACTAGGTCTAGCGAGTTATCATCTTGGGCCACATCGTCACTTAACATCAGGTGAGATTGTGGCCATTACGCCAAACTTATAAAATAACAATAAAAAAACCGTGAAGTTATATATATATTCATGATATTATATAATACATTTTTTTATAAAACTGAGTAGTAGTTCCTGAGATTTAGAGTTCCATGTGAAGGGACTAAAACTCGAAAAATTCGCGCTCTCTATAATATTAACATAGATTATTACAGTTACGTTTAAAACCAGGACTCTTTTCTGTATTAAGGAAAACAACATTGGTATTTAAAAGGTTACCAAAATTTCAAACATAGTGACATAATTAATGCTATGAAATGAAACTACACACTACAAAATAACTATTGTAAATCAAATTGCCCTGGGATTTAGATATGACATGACGACTCAATCAAACTTAACACAACAGCTACGTGTAATTTGTCACTTGCTTGACAATTGATGATCTATTTACAGCTATAGAAATGTTGTTCTTGACACATAGTTTAGTTTGTTCTTTTCACTTGCTCGTAGTTTTTAGGATTCCGAAGTCAATAATGAACATTTGTAGTTTCGATATGTTCATCTGTCTGTCCGCGCCTTGGTACTAGCTATAACTTGGTATGGGTATACATAATAATCACGCCGTCAAAGTGATAAAATAAAATCTTCAAATAATAAATTGTTTATGGTACCTCTCCTACACGCAAAGTGAGAATGAGTTTTTTCTCGTCTATTCCATCATGCGGATGTTGTTTGATAGGTAGTTCGAAAATATGAATAGTTCAAAAATTAAATGTTTGAAAACTGTTTTTTGATTCAGGAATCCGTAATGAAGTTAAAAGGAAAACTGTCACAGGTAAGTAGGCTTTACAAGTTAACAAGGAATAGTCAAAGAACTTATAAAATTTACTTCAAATTTCATTGAAAATTACTTAAAACCCCTTTTCTAAGTCTGCATATTGTGACGGGCAACTACGGAACCCTACACTGCGCGTAGCCCAACACGCACTTGGCAATTTTTTGTTTTACGTATTGGTTTGTTATTTCTGTTATATTTAGTACTAATTTATGATTTATAATACTTCAGTACAGACAATATTTTTATCGGGCGGCCAGGGTTATGCGTCACAACTCACAAGGCTCGATCGCGTCTGACACCTATAGTCATAGACCCTAGCTGAGTATTGAATTATTTTAATCTTACATTATCCCCCAAGCTATTCGTCCAAATAACATGCTATAACAGGAAAAGTTTATCTACATAAAATTGTCTTGATTATGAAGTAACCTTCATTTGTAATGATTAATATGCCATGCCTAATAATCATGCTCATAAATCAATTTTCAATTTTCAATACAACTTTGATACAAAATACCTTATTGTAGCTTATGTATAAGAGATAGGTATATGGTTTTTATATTTATGTACTAAGGAGTAACAGTTTTTCAGAACATTGTATTTACGCGTCACTAAACTATACTCCAGCGCACGCGGATAAAGCAGATAAGGTGCGATATTTATTCCGACTTAACAAAAATCAATATTTAAGACTAGAGGTATAGCCTAATGCTAGTTAGATAGCCTATACTATTAGTCATGAATCTGGTTATCATATACAAAAATATTTTTTGAATCCGACTGGTACATAGTTTCAGAGATTAGCGTATTTAAACAAAAAAAAAACTTTTCCTTCTTGTTATATTAGTATAGATTATATGTAGATTTATTACTTTAAATTATATTACATTCACACTTGATAATTAATGTAATTTTATAAAATTTTGCAAATAAATACAAATTCAATCAGTATTTTCTAATTAAAAGACTTTGACTTTGATAAGAATGGAGATAAGTAGGAAAGGAAAATTAACATTACCCTGGTTTGTTCCTTATTTGGGATCAGGCTTTCTAATACATTTACGACATTCTTGGTGGTTTCATGTCATTTCTGACTTAAAGCCCATTAGCAGCGTATCATTATGCATTTTTCTGTGGGTGGCTTCAGTCACTTTTGCCATCCTTTATGACTAAAATAATTTTCATTAAAATAATGTTTTGATAGCATACAACTAGGCATTAGTGCTCATCTAATTATTGTATCACAGAAACTCCATTATTGCTACTAAACCTAAGTCTTGCTACGTAGGTGGTATTGGCATATTTTTAGTTTTCGGATAGTCAGGGACCTCCTGTTTTATTTATTTTTCGTGCAGATAACACTTGGGAGTCTTAGGAAACAGTCAATTAAAAAAAACTCTTTAACACCTTTTTACCACATAACATCAGGCGTGATTTTGAAAACTTTTAATTCATAAAATAAAATAAAAAATGCGGAAATAAAATCACAATATTTTACTTTAATAATAAGAAAAAAACTAGCGTATGAAAAAAAACAGAAAAATATTTAAAAAAAATACATAGAATTGTTTCCTGACCACATAATAGTAATGAAAGATGGTACATTTTGCTATTATCAGTAGATAAGAAGTTATAAATGAATTTTCTCTGCCGTTCCCATCCATCAATTGGAGGCTATTCATTCCGTATATTAATGCGATTCAGTAAGTCACTGCTCATCAAATGGCTGTAATTAATCAATCTTACAGTCACTATAGGAAAGCTATTTACCGTTTCTTTGTATGGGCTATAATATACAGAGGTATATTACGTTTATATTAGGGGTTATAACATTAATAGAGACTATATAACAATTTAACAAGTTTTGCTAGTTTTTAAATAAGACGCAATTTTGAAGCGATGATGGGTTTATCCATTCGCATGAACTATGTAGAGACGTCATTAATGATTCATACTCGAATAATACAACACAAAACATTATGATACGTACGTAAGTTGTTATAATTTATAATTCTGCTCAATAACCTGTGAAAGTTAAAATACGTTGTCGCGTTTGGTATTTAGAGTAATCTAAGGAAATACTTAATAATATATATATATAAGTATATATATTTAAGAAAAAGTTTTGTCATCAAACCATCTCAATATCGCATATAATTAAGGCCAAACAAAACTCGCTTCAATTCATAAGTACAGAAATTGATTAGGTTAGATTTATTTTATAAACTGGATAAATAGAATCGTCCCTTTGTCCGTTCCGTTAAACTTTGGAACTCGAATGCTAACTAAATTTAAATAATGAAATTAATACGTAATAACGCTGAAAATTATTTAAAAATTAACCATCTATTATGAATTTACAACTATCCATCTATGAAGTTCGTCATAAAAATAATTGACATTTTAGTTGGGTTCTACCCAGGGGAAATTATATAATATTCTGTTTCAATCGTATGAAATGTCTACCATATTTATGAATTTATAGAATATTACTTTGCCCATGACTTCATACCCGTTAATTAGAACATAATCTATACTATTATAATAAAGCGGAAGAGATTTTTGTTTGTTTGTTTAACCTCTGAAAGCACCAGTCGGATTCAATTTTTTTTTTGAATATAAAAGCCAGATTCACGAGGAATAGTACAGGCTATCTAGCATTAGGCTACATCTCTCAGCTAGCTTTAAATATTGGTTTTTGTTAGGTCGGAATAAATAGCGCACACTAACTGCTTTATCCGCGTTCGCTGGCGTAATGGTTAGTGATACGCAAATACAATGTTCTACAAAATTATTTCCACTTAGTACATCTAAAAAAAGTCCGAATACCATAAGCCTATCTCTTATACATAAACCACAATATGGTGGCAATATTGGAATGGCATTTTAATCCTAACGAACGAATGTTACTTCATCATAAAGACAATTTTATATATATAAACTTTGCAATAAATTAACCTTTATAGCATTTTATTTAGACGAATAGTTTGGGGGATGTCAAATTCAAATAATTCAACACTCGGCTCGGGTCTATAGGTGTAGTGGCGCGAACGAGCCTTGTGAATTGTGACGCATAACCCTGGCCGCCCGATAAAAATATTGCCTATACTGAAGTATTATAAATCATCAATCAGCGATTTCTTTCAAATTATACGCGGATGAAACCGCGAGCACAGCTAGTACTTAATAACAATAAAACGTAACCTATAAACATTAGCCTGCACGTAGCTTTATATCAGTGTAGACCTTTGATTTATTGAATGTCGCTTGTTTTGACGCTTTCCACATAATTCTTTATTTTCCCGCGAGGAATTCACTAAATGAAATAGTTACGGTTTCCGGCGATCGTTTGCTACAAACAAACATTTTTAGTTTTCCACGAGAAAATACTTTTGTCGAATTATCAAAAGGATTAGAAGATTTACCTTTGCTGAACGTTTTATGGAAGGGGCTGTAAGACTTATATTTCATTAAAAAAATAAACTGCCAAATATGTCTTATTTTCTAAATTTATTAATTAAAATATATTTGAATAATAATATTAAAATTATTTGATTACTGACAATAAATGCTAACAACATAAATAAATCAATAGAGAAATATAAGAATTGCTGTTGAATAAAATCAATCAACCTAGGCTTCAGTTGCAAGTAATTTTGAATAATAAATAGAAAAAAAAAAATGTGTTATTAGGCCACTTATGTTTAATTAAATAGTGCCAATCATGTACATAATGACGAACCTAATACAGAGATTCCCTTCACTACGTGAAGCATAAACTATTACAGGGTAGTAGGGTTGTACTACTCAACTGGGTCAACCTGTAAGTATAGTGTTTACTTATAATCATCACGTTTTGGATTCAGCCGACGCAGATCCAGTTTCTATTTACGCAGATCGGCATTATAGTGGTGACCGGTAATGAATTGTAAATCTCTAGGTGGTAGCCATTGTTTGTGGATTCTACTGTGCTTACCATCATCGATGGTCACCAGTGTCACACCGGCCGGCCGGCAACAGAGCGTCACTGTAACGGTTTTAACAACATATGCATGGTAGTCGCGACTCAGTATGGTGAATTTTTAGTAAATCCGTTATAAAAATTTTAATTATTAATAATTAGTAATTCCGTTAGAATATTTCGATGCCTTAAATTTATATTCATATTATTTGTTAATATAGATCGAAAGGTGATTAATATTCATACAGATCGCAAAATACCTACCTTGAACTTATCATACAATTCGCGCATGAATGCCACAATGAGATCGTTGTAGACGGCAGCCATATGAGAATTAATGATTCTGAACTCAGACAATGCATAGTGTCTACACTAAGATAAATGATTATTCCATTCAGTATATAATTCTGGTGTTGTGCTGATAGAATATAGATACGGTCGTAAAGGATGGGTTGAAAATCAAATCATAACAAATAGATCTATCTGTCTATACTATAAATAAAATTATTGCGGTTTGCCGTTGTGCGCGCATAACGTAAATAATACGGGATAGATTTTGATATATATTTTTTTGTTCTATATATGTTTTATATGTTTCTTATAAATAATATATATCACGATAACTTTAAAAATAATAATTGTATAGTTCACGCGAGCGTAGCTGCGGGCACTGCTAGTTTCAAATAAAAGAATATACATCAAAGTAAAAAAATAAGAAGAAGAAAAATATTATAGATATACAAAGTAAGATATTTTATTTTTAAACGAATTTATGGAATCGTGATAATTAGTTATTGGATTTGTTGCGTCTCTTTCGGTTATTCGGTTTTAATGTTGATAAAATTATGTTAACCACTATTTCTATAATAAACATTACAAAACACCGTAAAAACACAAAAAAATCAAATATCTACTCCTATACTATAAATTCGTTTAAAAATAAAATGTACTTTTGTGAGTTTTTTTTCGGATATAATAATTATTAAATAACTTTTAAAATGGCTACTGTCAAAATGGCTATAATCAAGATGGCGACAGTCGAGATGGCGCCAGTCGAGATGGCGACTGTCGAGATGGTGACAGTCGAGACGGTGACAGATTTAACAGAAAAAATAACACTGACAAGTATTGTCAACTACTGATAGTTTCGATTAGCAACACTGAATCCATGGCAGATTTTGATAGTTAACACCGACGAAGTATAGTAGATATTGCCTTCCCACTGACACACTATCACTACACTATAGAGATTCTATTGAGACAGTAATGAAATTTTAGCAGAATATGAAATTTGTTACAAATTCTATATAATATCAGTAGAGTGTCGATATAATGACAATGGTATATCCTTAAATGTGAAATAGCAGACTTGGGCCACCGCAGTCATTTTAGTTAAGTAGATTGTTAATAGATGACGCCTTCTACATATTAGTTAAATATATTTTTTAAACCCCAATGCAAAAAGAGGGGTGTTATAAGTTTAACGCGTATATCTGTATGGCTGTGTATCTATCTGTGGCATCGTAGCTCCTAAATGGCTAGACCGATTTTGATCTAGTTTCTTTTTTGTTTAAAAGGTGACTTGATCGTGAGTGTTCTTAGCTATGATTCAAGAAAATCTGTTCGGCCGTTTGAAGATTATGAGCTCTTTTCTAGTTGATGAATGGATGTGAGCATGTTTCACACGTCTAATCGAGTTGAAATTTGGTATTCTATTATTTCAACGGTATTAGAAGAACATTGATTTGATGCTGCAGCATTATCTGAAACCTGTAGGATACCTAACTCTTCGCCAACTTACAGCAGATATATCATGTTTGAGCTCATTGACATGGTCTCAATGAATAGTCGGGGGTTTATTAAATTATCAATTTACCTTATTTAATGTTTTTTTTTTTACCTTTTTACCTTATTATGTATTGTTTATAAGTTAACATAAGTTTTAAAATGATTTTAGAATCATTAGTTTCAATAAAGTATTAAGGGATATATGGTATTGCCACAAAAAAACATCTTTGAGAAATAATATACAGAGATTTAGGAAGTCATATTTAAGTAATATAGATTACTATAATAGCTTCATATGGAATTCTTACATAACGACAAGTTTCATAAAAATACTCTATACTCAGTAGTTTAAAATGTACTAACATAAATAACATCTCTGACATAAAAATGTTAGTCGCATAAAAGCAAAGTACGATGAAGTATTAGGGTATATTTTTAACGACCATAAGCTGCTTTTCTCTGCGGGCTTCATAAAACGAATTATAAAGGCATGCAAGATTAACCATCGCTAGACTATTATTGATTTTTAAAGTTCTATAATTAATTATTTGTTTAATGTAAAGCATTAACATGGATAATAATATTCCAAGGTTGTTTTGTTAAAGGAAAAAAAACTTGTGCCTTTATGTATTCAAATTGGCTCAAGGAATTATTCAAATGAGATCAAAATTGAGGAGTTCACTTTGTCAAGGCGAGTGGGAGCTTATTTACATTACCCTAAAATAATATTAGAAGAAATAGTACTCGCTACAACATTAAATAATGACAAAGAACCGATTTACTACTATTACTGAGAAATTTCTTCTTTTAATTATTCCTATAGTTATGCAATTTCTAAGAATTATATTTTCAGTTCGTTAAGTTGTTCAAAAAGTATGGATTAACGAGTTAGAAATACTTTATTAGCTGTTCCCGCGGATTCACCCGCGTATAAAAAAATTAAAAGAAATTGCTGATTGATGATTTATAATACTTGTATAGAGATTATTTTTATCGCTGGCCAGGGTTTTGCGTCACAACTCACACAGCTAGTTCGTTTTTTTTTCGAACTGAGTATGCTGTATAGCCTTAGGGGTTCTGGAGCCTTTGCGGCTTTTACAGTTTCACCGGGCTTGGGGGCGAGCGCTTAAGGCATACAGCCGCGAAAGCATTGCAACAAGATCCGAGGGTGCCAAAGTGGCCGGACCTCGGCTCGGACTGTTGCGCGTATGTAGCGGCTGTAGCGGATGCTTGGTTCAAGGGCTCCATACCGATGGATCGGACCTAGGCTTGAGTTGCCGCAGGGAAGAGCGGTCGTAACGGGTAGCTCGTTCGCACCACTACATCTATAGTCAAAGGCGTGAGCCGAGTGTTGATTTAATTTAATTTTACATTTTTTTCCAAACTATTCGTGCAAATAACATGCTATAAAGGGAAAAGTATATCTAAATAAAATTGTCTTGAAGATGAAGCAACTTTCGTTCGTAAGAATTAACATACCATACCTAATAATAATGCTCATAAAACACTTTTCAATTTTCAAATAAAAAAAAAAAAACACAAAATCCTTATTGTGGCTTATGTATAAGATATAGGTATATAGTATTATGGACTTTTTTTAGATGTACTAAGGAAAAATATTTTTGTAGAACATTGTATTTACGTATCACTAACCATTACGCCAGCGGGTAATGCAAAGCAGTTCGGGTGCGCGGTTTCCACCGACTTACTTAACAAAAATTAATATTTAAAGCTAACTAAGAGGTTTAGCCTAATTCTAGATAGCCTATACTATTTCTAGTAAATCTGGCAATCCTATACAAAAAGAGTTTTTCGAATCCGACTCGTAGTTCCAAGGATTAGCGTGTTTAAACAAACAAACAAAAAAACTCTTCCGCTTTATTATATTAGTATAGATTCACTTTAGCCATTTATAAACCATACAAGATACATCAACGTACTCCATAATTGTATATATCAAAAGGGCCTAAAAAAAAACTGCAATAGCATATGTCTATCTTCTAAGAACCACTCACAATAAGCGTTTTTGAGGTAGCACAATACACGCGTGTGCTCGACTGAAAGCATTCTGTAGTCAACGCAAATGGAGCCACGGGCACAGCTAGTATTTAATATGAAACATATTATTAATAATGTTGTCTTTTAATGTAAGATGTAAACTTATACATATATAAGCTAAACAATAAAAATCTAACACACACATCTTAAGTAGGGCACTTCTTCTGTAAGTCTTTGTTTTTTATATTAGCACGGCAAAGAGCCGGCACTATATCTGATGATAAGCACAGGACACTCCAAAAACAACCATAATAACAAATAGATTAGAGATCCATCGCCAGTCGTTGGTGTGAAGTAAGCCTTATGCAAATGGATATACACCGATGATCCCGGAAAGTGACATAACTAAGCATGTTACCTGAACTATGGTGATTACGTTTCAGTCTGACACAATTATAACCCATCGCCTAGAAAAAGAAAGTCTAATAATATGATATCCCAGCATAAAGTAAATGGCTTCACTATACCAACAGTACCACGAAATTAATGGGTTAACAAGAGAGCGAATAAAACAAACGTAATACTGTACCCATTAGATACTTGACACGTTACGCGCAGTACTTGTTCCATTCGCCCAAGCATCTTCCATTTCCAGCCACACTCTAGTGGCGATCACTTAAGAAGGTATACTGTTACAGATAAGTGGTCCGAGTTAACGGATACCAACCTTTTGTAAACCTGTTCATATATCTCCATGGAATTTATTTTTATGGTGGCACATGGCTAATTTAGATTAAAATTTATATTGCCGAGTGCGTGTCGGCTTTCAGTAATTTTCATTAGAATTTAACGAAATTACTTCTCAAACTACATTTTATAAGTTGATTGACTATTACTCGTTAACTTGTAAAGCCTACTTACCTCTTATAGTTTTCCTTTTAACTTCATTATATGCTTAATATTTTGCAAACGGATACCTGAATGGAAAAATGGTTTTCACACACCCGCAGTAGTTTTGATCGACCTAAATTTGAATAGATCGTTTGAAGAATACATATTTTAATTTCCCCAACATCAGAGCTTATGTTATTACATTCAACAGTTTCACCCTCTTTTCACTCTTGTATTATGAGAATTTTCTATTATCCAATCTTATCTTATCTCAATGCTATGAGAGAAAATATTACTCTTTATATTCACAGCTTTTGCTGGGCGTTGATAAGTCAGACCAGTTTTTTTATTATAACTTCAAACAAAAGAAGCGAAGAATGCAAGTATTAATAATGTGTAAAAAAAAATTGTACATGGTCTCTTACAAACATTGCTTATTAACTGATCGATGGTCAATTCACGTATGCGAAGTAGCTATAAGCCGACCGCTGTAAGCGCGACCCATGATTTGCGAGATGCGAGGCGGTGGGTGTGTACGGGATATACACGGTAGATACACTATATCTTAAGATCAATAGTTTATGCATGTTACGGCAACTGGGACTGATATGTTTTGATTTATAATAAATGTAATACATATTATATTGGTGTTTTTATTAAAATGCTAATCAAAAAAACAACTGTATTGAAAGACTATTGTGTGTGCAACCTTTATACACAATTTAAGTGAAACTTCTATGAATTTCATAGTATATAATAACCATATAATTGAATAAAAACGCGTTAAAGCATTACTTTTAATTGAGTGTCTAGTTTATTGAAACGTAGTGACCGTATTTCTATCTTAGTAAAATAATCGCACGTATAGCAGTTACAAAAATAAAACCGCGTAGGTTCATAGGTTTAACGTCCATTGCTGCCAGCAGCCGGCAACAGACTAGCTTATTGGTCAGTTTTGTTCCCTTCTCGCTCCCGCAGACCATTAGAAGGGTCGCGCGGTCGAATTATAGTTTTTTTTTTATCGTTATAGGTTTAGCGTAGTGGCCACAATCTCAGCTGATGTTAAGTGACGATGTGGCCTAAGATGGTAACACGCTAAACCTAGTAGAAGACTGGCTCTCAAGTGCAGCTGCCGGAACACACCTATTGGTGCTTGGCGGCAGATTTTCAACTTGAGGGTGGTAGCTAGCCAGGCGGACATTAGAAAATCCCCTACCACCATGCTATAGTTTCCTCACGATGTTTGCCTTCACCGAAAGCTCAGGCTCATTGTAGGGATTCGAACTCACGTCAATCGACGCGAAGTCGTACACGCTACCACTGCGCCATCATCGCTTCAAATATAGCTGACAATATGCTGGAATGTAAAAGTACTCTTCTCCGCTAGTAACTTGTACCAAATGACCATCAACTCAATCTTTGTTTATAGCTTTCGATTTTAATTAAGAAGACAGCCCATTTACTCCTTTATTATGAATGTTCTTATCAACCGTACCTACAATAAAACTAAATTAATTTTCTTTGACAATTTGGGCGTTGATTGATTTAAATAAAAGTTTATTGTTGCGTTGCCTTTATTGGCGGTGAAAGTTTTATTAGGTAAGGTAAGAAACGTAAAATTTTGCTGTTTCTGATACTGTGTAAAATGTGTACTTGTAAATTTTGTAAATTAAACAAGGCTCAAAAATATTTAGCGGTCTTTAAATTGTTTTACTGATAAGCAAAAACTTCTTCCCGAGGGAAGGAACGGGATTAATCCTAAGTATTGACCGCCCACGAGATGTTAATGATCTCTTTCACTGTCAGCGAACTATGTAACTTTACTAATTTTAAATATATTTAAAATAGTAAGTTATTTAATAGTAAAAATAAGCAAATTCTGAAAAAATTGTTGACACATGCTGAAGTTCGAGCCTGATATAAAATATCCGAACTCATAATTATTCCGATACATAGTACGAAGTATCCTTGACTATTGGTTTACTAACTTTTACTACAATATTTTTTAAGGGAAACTACTTTAGGTGCAACTTGAGAGTAAATCTTCATTCATTGTTTTACCTTAGTGGCTGGTCTTCCTCGTGGTTCATTTTCCTGAAGTTTCCTCTACGAAAGCGGTTAAGCCAATAACACACATTGCTTTCATTAGCCGTATCCTCGTCAAACACAGCATTGTCATTACGAGCAGTTTCTGCTGCGTTAGTCCCACGTCGGAACTAGTATACTAATTTTACTCTGATTTGCGCTGTATCAATCTTCACGTTAAAACCTGAATACTCGTATAAAAACAATTTAAAGTCGAATATCAAATGTCATATCTTTATTTTAATTTAGAATATTATAGATTTCGTATGAAAAAAGGTTCACTTTGAAATCTGACACTATGCAGGTTTAACGTTTATTCAAACTAGCCAGAGCGTTAAAACGAAATTTCATATTTAAACCCCTATTTTTATTTATCTACACTAATATAATAAAGCAGAAGAGTTTTTTTGTTTTATTGTTTAAACATGCTAATTAATCTCTGAAAGTACCAGTCGGATTAGAGAAAATATTTTTGTATATGATTGCCAGATTCACGTGGAATAGTACAGGATATCTAGAATTAGCCTCTCAGCTAGCCTTAAATGTTTATTTTTGTTAAGTAAGTCGCACGAAACCACCACCCGAACTGCTTTATCCACGTGCGCTAGCATAATGGTTAGTGATACGTAAATACAATGTTCAACAAAAATATTGTTCCTTAGTAAATATAAAAAAAAAATGCGATATCATATGCTTATCTCTTATACATAAGCCAAAACAAGGTATTTTGTGGCATATATATAAGAGATGGCATATTAATCCTTACGAACGAAAGCTACATCATCATCAAGACAATTTTTTATCCATCGGGTTCTATAATTTCTAATGAAATGAAAAGTGGGGTCTGGATTTAACGCAATTCTTAACAAAATTTAATTAAAATTCGTTCTGTCAGTTTGATGGTATATTTTTAACTATATCATGGGCAGTTTGTTATTGTATATCAGAGAAAAACATCAATATGCCGTATTTAAAAACGTTTTGCAATTTTCTCGTGGTAATAAATACATACAGCCATACTAAAATCACTAGCATGACGACGACTGGCGTTTTTTTCTTTATAGATTTGGCTTAGTGGCCACAATCTCACCTGATGTAAAGTGACGATGAAGCCCAAGATGATAACACGCTAAACCTAGTGGAAGACTAACTCTCAAGTGCAGCTGCCGGATCACACCTATTGGTGTTTAACGACAGATTTTCAAGTTGAGGGTGGTAGCTAATCAGGCGGGCATTAGAAAAAGCCCTACCACCATGCTATTGTTTCATCACGATGTTTTCCTTCACCAAAAGCTCAGGCTCATTGCAGGGATTCGAACTCACGTCGGTCGACGCGAAGTCCGTACACGCTACCACTGCGCCATCATTTCTTCAATTGTTGGACTGTAGATCCGTCGTTAATTTTTGTCTTTGTTAATCGTTTTTATTGCAATGCCTTTACCATCAATACCGTCACTTTAAACTTTGCGAATGATCTATTCTAAGAAATTAGCATTAAACTTTTCGGATCGAACTAAATCTGGATGTCTATAAATAAAATATACTCGTGTTAGTTTTATTTAGATGGCCCGGCAGACGTTGTTCTGACTTTCCCAATTGCCAATAACTCGACTACAGCGCTACCTAATAAATAAATCACCGTGACCATAAACAAAATATGAATTACGCATATCCATCCTTTGAATCGTGAGTTATGTTCTTAGAATTCGTACAAAAATCCGATAGAAAAAACGACGTTCAGTTTTTACTTAATTTGAAAAATTTATGGGAAACTTTTCAAATGTTTCTTGCCGTAAACACCTAATTCGGACTATTACGAACATTTGAAAAAAAAACCAAATAGGTTAAGCCGTTCTCAAGTGATTCGCTTACCAACAGCATTTAATTTTTATTTATAATGATATATATATCCGAAGTCCGAGATACTACTTGTGGCCTTCCTCTGTGGAACGTCCTTTTTGGTGCGCATATCAACTTGAAGAGATGACACCGATGTGTCGCATTACAAGCGCCACTTATTGTTTTAACACGAATCAAACTGTACAAATTTTGCCTAGTAACCGATTTGACCCTTCCTAATGTTTATTTCGATTGAACAATCCAAATACTTATAAGTAAGGTTACAGCTGTAATAATACCAGTCAGTAAACGTCATTGTGAATATTCTTCTACGTTTTGTTTAATAGCAACTTGTGTTTATTCAGAATTCTGCCAACGTCACGTGATTTTTTTTAAAATAATCCATTTGTATTCTTTAACCAAACTAGTTCTACGTAATTCCTTCTTCTCCCTTTAATAACAGAACCACAGCTTTACGGTAACCTCTATCTCGGCACGAACAAAGAAATTTTGCTACCTTTGTCGTACTGTGAAGCTGTGGAACTCTTTCTAAGTCAGTGTGTCCCTACTTAGCAGGCCGTAGGCCGGCATGTCAGCGACAATTGACGATGACTGTAAATCCCTCGGTGGTTCTATGTTATTGGATTGCTCTGTGCTCATCATGAGATACAGTGCCGTCACTATAACGTGCTACGATGAAAAAAAACTACATTACGTTAAATGCCTCCAAAATATATAACATTAGACAACATAAGTATATGATCTAAAATAAAATCCAACACATGATTATATTAAGATCCCGCCAAAACTCCTGTCATAGTGATTTGAAACGTATTTTGTGATTTGTATTTTAAGTTCTATATTTTGCTTACTCGAGGGCAGGTAGTACAATAATATGATAATTAAAAAGGAGAATAAATATGTTAATGCTGAAAAATGTATTTATAAGTACTGTTTCGTTAAAGCATGTTATTACATTTGTGGGTATTTAGATACATGAGTAATATGTTAGTTGTAGCCCTGCTGGCATTGGATAGGCTTCGCGTCCTTGTTCCATTGCTACGATTACGTCACTGTATGACATATTCGCATTATGAAAATTTTTTACGCGTTACTAAACTAGTATGACTATAACTAACCTAGTATTAATTGACAATGTTTTTTAACACTCTTACATTAGCTTCACTTGAACTTACTAACAAACAATGTAATGAAATCTTAGAAGTAATTTTAACCTACTTCTAATTGTCGTATCAAAATGAAACTTTGTATGTATATGTAGTTCGGATGACAACACTATAATTTAGTATCTTGTAGCTGATCTGATGATGGATCCAGGAGGTAAATATTGGAACACATCAGTGGCTACTAGTAAACCTCTCGAGTTTGGGCTCATATGATTTATTTTGACAAGTCAAATAGATTAGGCGAGATGTTATTATAAGACTAAAAAGTTTTATAATTTTTATAGCTTAGTTAAAGTGTATTTTTAGTTATTTTAACTATTTAAATTTATTTCAAAGTAGCACGGTATAATGACGAAACTGTGAATGTTAAGTAAGCATAGTACAATCCAGTCGGTGAAAGGTGAAAAGCCAGCGTACTGCGTACTGAAGGTAAGCGGCTACCATAGCATATGGACGCTTGTAACACATTATATGTATATATTACTAGTGCGTTTCCGACTATCAACCCCCTATTCTAAGGATATCTGGATACCCTACTAACCGCAGGAACACAACACATGCGGTCTTATTACAAAAAAGATAACCACGCGTTGAAAACATGTTTAAAAAAAATTGTATTACAAAAGAGTGTTTTGGCGTTGTTTATAGATAGACACGCCTTAAACGCGTCTAAAATTTAAACACGAAGAAAACGTTGTCTAACGCTTGTCTAAACTGACAGTTGTATCACAGAGTATTTTTATTACCTATACTGAAGTTCGTATTTCGTTGTAATTATTGTATATTTCCTGGTGGCACAAGACATTTGGTTATAAATTATGGATATCGTAGATTTTGTGGATTTCATTGATTTGGAGGATGTGAATGAATTAAACAGTTTCAGAGATTCACAAGTAAATCGTGTTCGTGTTAATCCATTTGAGGCATACAATGACTTTTTATTTAAGAAGAAATATAGGTTTAGCAAAGCTTTTGCCTGGAAACTAGTGGAATTAATTAAACATGAATTTCCATATTTATCTCATACATCACACTATCATATTTATTAGTATCTATAATAAAGTCCTTTGGACAAAGTCCCATTATTAAGTGATCCTCTTGTGAAGGTGGTGGTGGTTGATGGCCTCCACCAGTAATATTGATTGCTCGCTTATGCTGTTAGACTTTTTTTTTGCAGCTATTTTCTTTCTCCTCCAGAACCCTTTTAACTGTTGAATTTCTCTTTTTGTTCCAAGTAACTCTTCCATCCTAAATTAAAAATTGAAATTAAATAACGATGTATGTACTAAAATATTTACTTTACGCCACTTAAAATTACTCACTTTTTTTGAACTTTTACCCATTCGGCAACTTTAAGCTTGTTTGTATTAGTATTATTCGATTTTTTATCTATTACAGGCGCTAAATGTCTCATTATTTCTAAAAACAGATCCTGAAATAATAACACAGAATTATAATAACACATCCGTATGGTGATTTTACAAATTTTACGTAAAGTATAATAATTCAGTATCTAAACAAACCTTTTCTTCTTGAGTCCAATTCTCGCCACGTTGACGAGTGCTGTTTTCATAATTTACTTTAGTTTCCATTATTAATTATATCAGTAATAAAATATCAATAATTTCAAGTAATACGATTTGACAGTTTGATATTTGACAATGCAATAACGTAATTCAATGGTCTGTTCCACTTCACGCACTTTGTTGTATGTTATATTTATATATTTCGTATTTTAACAATTACACCACTCATCTTAACAGGAAATATGAAAAATAACAATCAACAATAAGCATCATCTTTCTTACAATATATAATTTTTTTGACGAAGATCTAAACAAAAATATAACTGATAAATAAATATTGACTCAATAATATCTGAGTGGCATGAAACGTTTTTGAATGATGAGATTGTATTGAATGAATGCTATTCAGAGCTGCTTGCATAAAAACTTAAACCAGATGTTTAGTTAGACATCGGTTAGACACGATTTTGTAATAAAGCATTTTAAACACATGTTTAACACGGTTTTAAATCTTAACCACTGTTTAGTAAAACTCGTGTTCAACACTTGTTTATTTTCGTTTTTGTAATAAGACCGATGATGTTTATAAATATTAGTAATGTTAGGATCTCATAAAAATAGAAAAAATATATATCTGGAAACATTTAGAATCTACTTGAAACATCGAGTGTGTATTCGTAGGTAAGCAAAGACATTGTTTACTCATACATTCAAAACTTATCGGTCGATTTACGAAATCCAACAAACAATGCTCTAAAAATATAATACTTCCCCTTTTAAGCGATGACGAAAAGTTAAAAGCCCTTTTGTTGATTTCGACACTCCTTTTATTTTGGTAAATAAGCGAGCCGTGTTCCGAGCCAGAACAATTCTGTTTTGACTTAATAATGGATTAAACAGTAGCGATTATTTTGAAAAATCACAGATGATTCTTAATGTAAACAAATTTTATAATTTCCCTTTATTGTGTACTTACGTTTTGTTATATTTTAGTATAACTATTAAATATCCTATTTGGGTCAACCGTCACTTGGGAAATAGGTGCTAATCACGAACTGTATGTAAGTGGTTTTTTAATGATATTTTATTTACAAGCTATTCAGTCCATAATATAATTATTAATTTAATTATGTTTAATTCCAATTGTTTACTATACATTCATATACTTATATTTCTTACTTTTTAAAGTCATTTTTAGAAGTATATAGGCGTAAGTTGAACTTGTTCTAAAATAAGCCCTTATGCTTCTAAGGTTGAAAATTTTTATTACCTGGAAACGATAAAGTGGTAATAATTTTCGTATCTCTAGTGTAATAAATGTGAGTATATTCATATAAGTTTTTATAATATACTGGCTGTTTCCGATCCCCGACATGCCAAATTTCTTGATAATCCATTCAAATGCTCGCAACTTCAGTCGCGTTTATCATAATAAAAATAATAATAATTACCAAGACTTCTCCTTGACCAAGACACCTCTTTATAATAATAGTGAAGATTATATTAGAAATGTTACACAGTTAGCAATAGACACAAGAATAATATAAATGTCGCAAATTAGGTGCTAAAATAAGCTTAGCTTATATTACAGTTAAGCTAGCTTGATACACGTATTACTCTGATAATAACACCCACATACAAAAATACGGAATGTGCTCGCAAATATGTAGCCTCTCGGTTCGATAGTAGGGGACTACAACAAGTGAGCGACGAGGTTTATTTCATTTTAACAAAGTCATTTTTCCAAACATAAAGTAATTTTATTTTATGTTAGCTTTTACCAGGGACTTTGTTACCGTTGTCTTCTAAATGAAATGACTCTGGCGTCACCTATTGTAAAATGGTTGTACTACTAAAGAAACCTTTGCGGCGTACGCTTAAAAATTCACCAACATTTCATGGTATTTTTTTTTTTACTACTGACTATACTGTTAGCCTTAGGGGCCCTGGAGCCTTTACGGCTTTTACAGCTGTAATCGGATGCATGGTTTAGGAATGCATAGGGGTCAAGCAGACAAAGAAACGTTTATGGCTATAAAACCTATATTATTATAACTGTACTATAATGGTACTAGCTGTGTCCGCGGCTCCGCTCGCGTGGAGTACAGAATGCTGTCGCGTTGATTGAGCATACGCGCGAATAGTGCTGTTACCGCCTCAGTTACCACACAATGCGATCGCCCACTAGTCATTTTAAAGACAAAAATGCTTATTGCGGGTTATTCTCAGAAGATAGACATAATTATGCTATAGCTGACTTGATGTATATATATATATCTTATGACTTGATATATCTTTAATGATTTAATCAGCGTAAGCCACTTAAGCGCCTCCAGAGCCCCAAGTATAGATTCACGATTATTTTCACTGCTTATTTTGTATGTTATTTTATCTTAGAAAATATATCGTATACCATACATACTATGAATTTAAAAAAAAATGTTAATCGGATAAGTTGGTTTTTGGGTGAAAAGAACATAAATGAACAGACAGAGAGAAGTTGAGTTTTATAATATTTATAGTTTTATAATATATAGATTCACTAGCGACTTTTTGTTTTTTTTTTCATTTATATACAACTTGGTATATAAAATACGTACTAATAATATATTTATGGATTCTAAACCGCAATATACATTGAATGCATCGAAGTAAAAACTTTACAGTTAATTGTAAATATAGATGTGCATCAATATTTTTTTGAAGAAATAATATGTATATATATTAATAATATATTATTAATATGTATATATTAATAATAATATGTAATAGGCCGGCATGACAGCGGCGACCGCCGATGGATTTTGATCCCTCGGTGGGCGCCGTTGTGTTTGGATTGTACTGTGCTTACCATCAGGGACAGTACATTCCTGTGCCGAGCTACCATAAAAAAAATGTCTGTAGATATCTTTTGGGGAGTAACTAATGCTCAACGGATGTTTTATTATCCTTTAACCTATTCGAGAAGTAATATAGACCATAAATAATATTACTTTTGATAACAATAACAATAATAACAATTTTGATAAATAAATACACAATATTAAAATGTAAATTTTTTTGTTAAATAGATAGGTATATCCGTGTTTAAACAACAATCGAAGCTGCTAGTAAGCAGTAGGTACCAATAAAATCATGGTTTAAAAAGTAGGTTAGTAAAACACGTAAACCAAACGGCGTCGATTCGTACGTAAAATTAATTTTAGTTCTGCAATTTTATTTAGATTATCTTTATTTGATTAAGGACGTTGAGATTACAGATTTATGGCAATATGCTTTTATCCATGACGCCATTACTAATTTTAAAACGTATGCTTTTATATATTACGAGTGGTTTTCTGTTGGTTCAAACGTTACTCGATAGCGGTTTCAAGTTAAATTAGGAGTGGTGACGTTTAATATTAGTACTAGCCGACTGGTACAAAATATTTTGCACATTATATAATGTTAAGAATCTAACTAATAGCTGTCCTCTTAGTTAAACAGGTGGTTAATATATAGCGCCTTGAATATATTATCATTAACATCAACATTCCTAATGAAAAAGCTTTTTTATTTATCAATAACCGTCATTTCCTCAGTGTCGGGGAATATAACCTTTAATAATGGAGTTTCTTAGGGAAGGGAATGTCCAAAGAGAGGTAGGGTACGAAGAAATTTATTTGGAGATTTCTCTCTTCTTGGAGCAGTCCGACTAGTGAAATACCTCCACCCTACAGAAGATCGCAGGCAAATAATCTAGTATTGTATTTTTGCAGTGAGTAGGGTTTCCAGAGTTCATTGGGTTAGGGGGTTCAAGGTCGGCGACGCTCTAGTGATACCTATGTTATTACAAGCGTTCATGAGCCACGGTATCCCCTTATAATCAGGCGGGCCGTATGCTTGTTTCCAACTTTGTGTATAATATAATATTTGAATGATTGATTTTGACGAAGAATTAACGGAGATATGGCGTTGCCAGGAAAAACACATTTGAGAAAATATTATATAAATATATGATTTTTTGTTCAAAAATATATTACCTAAGTTTTATTTTCTTATTGTCTTTTTGATTTTGATACAGTGATGTCATTACTGACTGAATTTTCTTATGTTTGTTCAAGTGTTTATTATTGTTAATTACGAGAAATGAAATACCGAAGTCCGTTCACAAACAAGGTTTATTCCGACTGACACGCTCCGCGCGCATCACTCATTATAAGGCTACATATACATAACTATATCTAACATCACTCCAACACTAAATCAAGAACACAACGATATATACAAGATTATATACAATCTACATAAACCGCTTGTAATCCACGCGTTTTAGTCTGAGTAACCGCTTAAATTGCATTTGTTCCGCCGTACCTGGCATGCCAGCCACTTCCCTAGTAGTGCAGTCGCCTGTTTGCCTGGACTCATAAGCAGTATGTCTATTCTCATCGCCAGCGGAACTGATCTGGTTACTGCACCCGCTCTTTGCTGTTGGATCTTCTTCAGAAGAGAAAACCACGCTCGGCATGATCAATAGTTCCAGCTGGTTGACGATTAATCTGGCCATCCCTTGGAGCCACTGCTTTATCCTTTCCTGGTTATTCTCCCTTAAATTCATATATCTGATTCTTGTGTCTCGTTACTACATTATTATTATTATTAATAATTTTAACTAAGTATATACTTTTCCCCACTTCCTTTACTATTTCCGCCTTTTCCCAGTTTTTAAATCTATTCTGATAAACTTTGACTAAAATTATTTGTCCAATTGAAAAAACAATTTTTCTTCTTACACGATAACATTTAGCCTGTAAGCACTGTTTCTCTTTTACGTGATCGTATAATATTCGTTCTCATAATGACAAAGGCGATTGCCGTATAAAATCTAGTCTACAGCGTAGTTTTATAATGAATAGAAGCCCAGCAGGAGAAAGATTTGTAGAAGAGTCTCTGAATTTCTATAATTAAATAAAAACTCATTGAATCTTACTTTAATGTCTTCTTTACTTCTCTCTATTCTCTCTGCTTGCCCATTACTAGTTGGGTGGTAAATAGGACAAGTCACATGATGAATACCATTAACTGAACAAAATTTCGAGAATTCCGTTGAAACAAAATATGTACCATTATCAGTACAAATAGTATTAAATAATCCAAATCTCGCCATTAATTCACACATTTTCTCTATAATTATTTTAGATCCATATCCGCCACTAACATCAAAAACTTCTAACCATTTAGAATACGCATCTACGATGACTAAATAAGTTTTACTATTTATAGGGCCCAAAAGATCCATATTTTATGTACTCTGTGCCACGGCCCACCGGATAAGGCCAGGGCGTGAGCAGTGCACGGGGTGGGGCGGAGCGCAACTGTGTGCAGATATCTCACGCTATCACAACCTGTTCTATATTCACAGGAAGACCAGGCCACCAGAACCGTGAACGCGCTTCTGCCTTCATTTTAGCCATCCCTAGATGCCCTCTGTGTAATTCTTTAATGATATCCTTTCTCAAACAGTTGGAATCCCTACCTTTGTAACCCTTAATAGACATTTATCTTCAACGGCTAGTTCAAATCGACAAATTAATATTTTTTTTAAGTTGCTATCAATTATTTTTAGTTGCCAACCGTTCCAGCCATTACCTCTTACTTGTTTTTCAAACTTTTTGGTACTTGAAGGCTGCCTAAGATGTTGTCCCATGAAAACGTGGCACTTCAAATTTCGCAGACGACGGTGAAGCTACTTACGGCTACTGGCTTACGTGTCTCGAGCTTACTAATGTACTTCCTCTTCGTTACGCTGACGTTGACGTGCGGCGTCCATCTCGGCTTGCCTCCTCGTTCGCGGACTACGAATTTCTTCGTCACGCGTCACTAACGGCATACCACTTCTGACACCAAAATGTTACGTCCGTGGGTAATAAGATGCCGTAGTGTCACTCAAAAGTAATTTATTCTTACTCAGAGAATAAGAATGTTTGTTTCTCTCTTATTTCGCATCTTGTTGTCACTTCGCTTTAGAATTTATAACTGCCGCGTCTCGCAACTCAGCTCCCTTATATATCTAAATGATTCGATCGCGAAATCTCTGGAAGGTCCCTGAACTCTTAACATGTTGTACACAACTTACGTCATCGCTTTTCATACGAGGGGAACGTTTAATTTATAGTCCATTGTTTTTTGAGAGTTTTAGCGATAAGACTTTCTATGTGTGTGTCGTTGAACCTAAGACTATACGTCACACGACTGCACTATGATAAATACACGATCTTTCCGGACGCTCCTTGAAATTTCGCGAAAGGTGATTTTTTTTCTATTTTCTTTATGTTCAAGCCGTAACAATATTACAACAATAAAAATATTGTTGCAACTTTTTGTTTGTATTTTTTTTCTCTCTTATTTAATTATGTCGTTTTTGGTTTCCAATCCAGTCAAAGAATAGCTTCATAAGCGAGACTTGATGTAATAATTATACATCCTTGTAATATGTATCATATCATAGCCTACTTGTATAAACTATTATTTGTAAGTATATATTGTCAATAACAGTCAGCTATGATTGTGTATTGCTTGTTCTCTTCGCTCTCGAGGGAAATAGCTGGATATTTGTTTTTTTTTTTTTACATTACAGTTTTTATAAGACATATATATTAAAAAAGTACTGACAATTATAGGTTGCTCCAAATTATATAATATTACGATTTATATTTAGGTATAGGATTTTAGTATTATTAATAGGTAGTTAGGAAAACGTTGCAAGCGTAATTTCGTTGGTAAAATTTTTGTTGTAGTAGTGGTGTGTAGTAGGAGTATTTATGAGCACAAAAACTCAACTATGAAAGTAGTTCTGGACAATCAAATCGAGAGTTTATAATATCGTATTTATAGTATCAAGAACTATTATTTTGCTTTCTAACGATAATAATTTGTAGTTATGACAACTATCTTCATATGATGAAAAAGATTTACGTACACGATAATTTAAATTGTCTATGAATTTTATTTGAATTTTTTCTAGTTATTTTATAGTTATCATATTTTGGCGACCATATCGTACGCTCATATTCTAAAAGGCTTCTTACATATGCACAATAAACATTTTTTATACATAAAGAATTTTTAAAAACAGAGCATGTTCGAAAAAGTAAACGAAAGAAACTTTTGTATGCTTTGTTAGTTATGATATCAATATGCTCATTCAATAGCAATTTATGGTCAAGATATATACCGAGGTTTCTTACTTAATATACTCTCCCGATTGAATTGCTGCAGATAGAATATGACTGTAGTATTGGCTCTTTTTTTCGCGTAAACGTAATGATTTGACATTTTTGGGTATTAACTGATATGCGATTACGTATATAGTATTCTGTAAGATTATTAAGATCACTTTGTATAAGGTGAGTATCATGTAATGAGTTAATATGGCGACAGATTTTTGACATAAACAAGAAAGTTAGAATTAGTTAAGCAAGTGTAGATATCGTATAGCATGTCTATACGTCTATATGTCTTTGTAAAAAAGTGGTCCTAAATAAGAGCCCTGCGGTATACCAGAAGATATATTAATATAATCTGATTTGAAGCCACCTATCACACCGCCTGCGACCTATTAATTAAGTAAGATTTTACCCATCGTAACAAATCTTCATGGATACCGAGAACTTCTAGTTTTGCACAAAGTATGTAGTGGTCTATACGATCGAAAGCTTTTTCGAAGTCCGTGTAGACCACGTGAACTTGGTTACCTCTATTCATACTGTCAAACAAGTATTTAGTGAATAAGGTTAAATTAGTTATGTTGGACTTTCTTCGAAGGAAGCCATGTTCCTGTATTCCTCTGATAATGATGGGATATATAGTGTGATAAACTATTTTTTTAAGAACCTTCCTAAAACATTTGAAATAGAGATGGGCCTATTATTCTCGACGTGTCGACAGGACCCCTTTTTGTGAACCGGAACTATAAGTGCTTTTTTTACATATATTAGGCATAGAACATTCACGAATAGATTTATTAAATAGTATAGCGAGAGGATATTTAATAGAATCAGCGCATTTAACAACATAAATAGACGGAATATTGTCTGATCCAGCTTCTTTATTAGTGTCAATTTTCTGTAGAAGGCTAAATACCGAGTTTTCACTTATTGTTAAATTAGAAATACTGTCAATGAGACCATTTTGAGGAAGTGGTAAATCTAGTTTATCATAGTGTGTTAGTCTTAGAGAACATAATACGGAAGAATTCGTAAAAGCCGCGTACTATGTCAGGCCTAGTACATAAGGTTGTATTTCCAGTTTTATAAGGGAAGAAGGATAACCGCAATTTTTTCTTTTTGATTTTACATAATCCCATAATTGCTGGGGATTTTCCCCTTAATTTATATATTTATTATAACATGCATTATGTATGCTCTTATAACGAGCCCTCAATAATGCGAATTCTGCATAATCATTTAAATATTTTTCCACCTTTGATGGCTCGATATTTATCTCGAATAATTTTCAGTAGGCTAGGCGAGTTCCACTCTGGGTATGAGTGTGTGTTCTTTGACAAAAGTGTAGGAATAAAAAGGTTTATGCTTTCATTTTTTTTTTTTATAAAATAATCAACTGCATTATTTATGTCTCTGTGTGAAAGTTCGTCATCCCAATTGACTTCGGAAAGGAAATATTTTATATCTTCATAATTCGCATTTCGGTATTTATATTTAATTATTGTAGAGCGTTGTAAGAGAGGAATCGTTAAATGTGTGGCATCAATAGTGAGCGACGGATGATAGGAATCTTCAGAGGTAAAAGGAAACCTGCAACTTGAAATATCTAATGCAAAACTAGAAAAAATTTGGTCTAATATTTTATTGTTTGAGTTAGTTAGAAAGTTGTATGGTTTAAAACTATAGAAATAATTAAGAATTATGTTTTTTTATATTAATAAATATATGTCTGTTTGTTTCAGAACGAGTGTCTCCACGCAGCGGTGACGTCACTGACAAAAAATCAAGCAGAACATTACGACAAATACAATTGCCTGTTAGTAATCGAAATGTTTCAACGTTCGTTTATCCCGGAGCAACACTGCTAATTAACTTCTCTCACAGCCGGATTATATTTAATTACGGCGGCCCCTTAAATTGCCCGTTTAACATGCCTAAGAGACGTCATGTAATCGAATTAAATACTGTGGGCTTAGTGATGATAATTTATATTCTGTTTACCATTCCGCTCATTATGTTTTGTGTGCAGATTAGAGATATTTAGGTCGTTCATTTCTTACAAACGAATTTTCTGGAACGAAGTTTATGATAACCGTACTCACATGTAATAATATTACTTATAATAAAATCCTTGTTTCTCCTTGCGTGTTACAAATAAGCTACTTATTTCGAAAGCTGGTAATATTTATAAAAGTTGATTAAGAAGTCTTTTGCTAAGAGACTTACAAAATTGAGATACATCATTTCATTTTAAATGAAACAATGACGGCTTAGTGGCAATGTGTACGAACATTAAGTCGATCGAGGTGAGTTCAAATCCCTACAATTAGCCTGAGCTTTCGGAGAAGGAAAACATTGTCATAAATCTATAGCATGGTCGTAGGGCATTTTCTAATGCCTGCTCGGATAGTTACCATACACAGGCTGAAAATCTGTTTACAAGGATATATAAGGTAAAACCACCAGTAATTGACACTGCACCAATAGTTGACACTCTGACGGTATAGGTTTGTCCCACCATCTGCACTTGAGAGCCAGTCTGTCTCAAGGCTTAATGTCTTGCGGTCACACGCACCCACATTATATACAAAAAAATATCTAATGACTTTTACAAACACCATGAGAGAAACGTTTCTTTTGTATAGTGAGGAAGCTGGTCTCTGTAGTCTGTGGTATACATATTATGTGGATTGATTCGTTAATAATTAATGTCATTGTTGTTAAAATGTGATTATCTAGTAATTGTCGGTCTTGTAAATATGGTCGATACACACCTACTCTAGATGTGTCAAAGAGAAAATATAGACGATGATATTGCAATATGTTCTATTTCAAAAGACTCGATCTAAATTATTCGTTGCAAAACGTTATATGTATGTATTATATATGTGTATATATGTATGTATAATGTAGTTATTTTCACATAAAATCCACATTTAAGATTGATTTGTAGAACATTATAATGATTTTATTTTAGATATAAATCCACAGTATGCATTTCATAAATCCAGAGAATCGTTAAAAAAGTTTTATATCTCTCTCCCTCGTTCAAATTCGACATAGCAAGTTTTGCAATTTCACCGACGTTAAATATTAAACTGTTTCAATCAGAGGGGTTTTTTTAAAGCTATTTTCCATATATAATTTTTATGTGAATTTATCACACTCACACTTTTTGGCGTTAATCGGTCCGATTTAACAACGTCATGAGAAGATAAGGTACGGGAAGCTTCGAATTTCTAGTAGACACAAAATTAAATGTACCGAGTGTAGTTTACTGGGTGGTACCCAACAACCGTGTCCGATTAGATCACTACCACCGTGAATATGGTGATGAATACGACACTGCGGGCGTGTATGACAGCGACGATCAGTGATCGATTGAAGATCTCTCGTCGGTCGTCATTGATTTAGTTTTTTTTTATCATTATAGGTATAGCGTTATGGCCACAAGCTCACCAGATCTTAACTTACGATATGGCCCAAGCTGGTAACACGCTAAGCCTATTGTGAGAACTGGCTCTCAAATGCAGCTGCCAGAACATATCTATTGATGCTTGGTGACAGATTTTCAACTTGAGGGTGGTAGGTAGCCAGGCGGGCTGAAAAACCCCTACCACCATGCTATTTATTCCTCACAATGATTTCCTTAACTGAAAGCTCAGGCTAATCGCAGGGATACGAACTCACGTCAATCGACGCGATATCCTTACACGCTACTACTGAGCCATCATTGCTTACCATATACCATCAGGCATATTGCTGGTAGTTATTTTGCAGTGTTGCTACAAAAAAATATATTTTTAAATCTTTTTGAATCAGAAGAGTTATACTTAAATTCAGATTAACAATTTCTTGTTCACAGACATAGATTACCAGATGAAATAAAAACATGCAGGAATTATGCTTATTTACAAGAAATTTATGACGCCGTGCGAGCAACTGACAGTAAGTGTTCTACTCATTCATCTTACGTAGAGAATAAAGGTGAATTGTTTGAGATTATCATAAACAAACGGAGCGGCGGTTGTAAGGAAAATTTATCTTACCAAGTAAATGGGAGGGCGAGATTAGGGTTTCTGGACGATTGTGTTTGTTCAACGCTTAATACATACAGCTGTTCCTTGTTTGTGTAAGCAGTATCATTAGGTACAAATTTTTGTTCGTCTCTGTTTAGGAAAGGGTTTTTAATATTTGATCGTATCGTATAGTGAGACATCGCACAATCGATTTCTGTTAAAAAATTTATAGCTAAATCTGACCTATTTAGAGCTTGAAAATTTTACGAAACAGCGACTTTGTTTGTTGATTGTTCGGTAGTCACTGGTGTTTTTATTATTACACTGTGCTTACCATCAGCTAGAGTGCAGTCACTTTTTTCGTGCTGCAAATAAGAAAATGACAAATAGTAATTAGGGCAACTGCTAGGACTGCTAAGCGGCGGTTTTTTTAGGAACTGTTAGTGCTTTGCACTTTTGAAGATTAACATGTCAAGATTTTCTTCTGTCACGGATATTCAGAGGACTATCAGTGTTAGGTCAAGATTATTATGAATATATTAAAGGTTATTAAGGATTTCATTTAAAGGGCAAATTCTTGTTTAAGATCATAGTTAATGCTAGGTTATATGCAATTAATCTTAAAAATAATATATATCTATAATAATAAATTCTAATTATATATGCTATTATTATAAAGTGGTACAGTTTTTTTGTGTTTAAAAGTTTGTACCTCTCAGTAAATGTGACAGAAGTGAAACTTTGGCGAACAAAAATATTACTATATGTAAACTATTTTATATATAAAAATACTACTTAGAACAAAATAATCATTTATTAATAAATCAGTAAAACACCTGATCTTTTTTAATAGCTTACTCGTTTTTAGTGTTCTATGGTCAACAAGGAACTCTTATAGTTTCGCCATGTCCGTCCGTCTTTCCGCTCGCAGCTTAGCTCAGAGGTTATCTGTACTACAAAGCTATAATTTGGCATAGGTAAACTTAATAATCATACTAAAAACTAGTAAAAAAATATTGAAAAAAAAAATTTTAGTGTACCTCGCCTACATTTAAAGTGGGGTCAATTTTTTTTCGTCTATCCTATGTTATGGAGTGTCGTTAAAAAGGTCGTTAAAAATTTTGTGGATGTGTGAAATCAAACTTTCAATCCAGGGATCCGTTTGCGAAATATTAGGTCCTTACATATGAAATTAGTGTTTTGTCGTACTGACCACTTTGATCTGAAATATCTCCTCTTTGGTTAAGAATTCCAAATTCAAATTTATAAATTCATTTAGCTGGTACATTTGAGTTTTGAAACGAGTCATTCATTTGTTTTTCCTCATCGCTCGCAAAAGAAAGCACGGTAATTTTTTGGTTTCAACGTTTTCGTTCTGGAAATTTCGACCATCAGAACCAACTCCGTGGGCGGCTGGACACCAAAGTGGAAAATGAATAATTAAAGGCTATTGTGAAAGCGGATCCATCACAAAGCACTTCAGAGATAGCTGCAGGCTTTGGGGTAAGTGATAAAACTGTATTAATCCACTTGAAGCAAATCGGGAAAGTAAAAAAACTTGAACGATGGGTACCTCATGAATTGAGTGAATCGAACTTGCAAACACGCGTCGACTGCTGTATTACTTTGCTCAACCGACACAATAATGAATTGATTTTAAATCGAATTATTACTTGTGATGAAAAGTGGATACTGTACGATAATCGGAAGCGCTCGTCGCAATGGCTGAACCCTGGAGACCCAGCCAAACCCTGCCCTAAACGAAAATTGCCTCAGAAAAAGTTACTTGTGAGTGTTTGATGGATTAGTGCCGGTGTCGTTCACTACAGCTTTCTAAAATCTGGCCAAACGATTACGGCAAATATCTATTGTCAGCAACTGCAAACCATGAAGGAAGAACTAGCTGCTAAACAACCGAGATTGGTCAATCGCTCTAGGCCACTGCTGCTTCATGACCACGCAAGACCACACACTGCACAACATATAACCACTAAGTTAGATGAGCTACAATTGGAATGTCTGCGACATCCACCGTACTCCCCGGACCTTGCTCCAACAGATTATCATTTTTTTCCGAAATTTGGACAACTTCTTACAAGGAAAAAAATTCAACTCCGATACGGCAGTCCACGGTTTCAAAGTGTTTATTGATTCTCGCTCCCCATGTTTTTTTTAGTAAAAGGATCAATGAACTACCTATGAGATGGAAAAAGTGCATAGATAACAACGGTGCATACTTTGATTAATTAAATATATTTTACAATAAAAAAATACACTATATTCCTCCCGTACAAAACGCCAATTTCATATGTAAGGACCTAATATTAAGTTTTAAAGTACTAATTCTAAATAGAGTCAAGTGTCCTCCGCCTGCCAGCTAAATGGTTGTTTCTTGAATATTGGAAAAAATTCACTGCAGTAGTATATATAATGAAGGAAAATTACCACAGCTAAGTAGGCTTTACAAGTTAACGGGTAATAGTCGCCCAATTTATAAAATGTACTTGTGGATGTAAACAAATAGGAAAATTTCGTATAAATTCCATTGAAAATTATTAACGTCCTCTTCTAAGTCTGTATATTTTGACGGGCAATTACGAAACCCTACACTACGCGTCGCCCGACGCGCACTTGGCCGGTTTTTTAATACTTTGCTCGTCTTTGTTGCTTGATTTCACGCGTACTATAATAGTATATAATTCTTTATTTTTCTCTCTTGGGCCAAGTATTTATTTTCTATCTTCTTTGCGTCAGAAAAAAAACGTTACGCAAAAATTGTACCTGTCAAATATGTATATGACAAAAGAACTTTCACTTAAAAAATAAACATATATTCGTACCGTCAAATCATAATGATAAAAACAGAATTGTCAATAATCAATAGCAACAGATTTTTAACTGTAGGAATATTATCGCAAATTTATCGTACAATAGTAGGTATTTTCATTGGCACCAACAAAAAAAGGTTTCTTGATAGAGCGACAAAGAAAAAGTTCATTTATATTATGAATGGTCCGGCTCTTTTTAATCTTTTCGAGAGTGTATTCGACTCGGATCCCTTTCTTGAAAATTTGATGTTTTTTTTGCAAACTTCATTTGATAATTAAGTATTTGAGGAATCTAAAGCTCTTTGTAATGCATAATTAATAATTGATTAAAATTTGAAGATTAAAACGTTTGTAATTTCTAAAATGGAATGGTATTTCGCCGAGATCATTGTTTAAAATATTATTTAAATCATTACGGGTATTTAATAATACCAAAATTTAATTAATTTAATTCTTTGGAACATATAAAAATGATAATGTTATATTCGTGGGTAGTGAAAATGCTTTTGAGTTTACTTAAATATTTTTTATGTACTCAGCGAAACAAAATTCAAACAATCTATGTTACTATATTGAAGATCAGTATCTTCACTACGTTGTACTTACAGTATCTTTCTCTATGTTCCTCTTACATATTTCTTCCTTTTATCGCTTGTTGTTTCCACTTAGTTGTCCAAAACAGAACTGTAGTGGCTAGGAACATGGTTCGCTTATATACTTCAATAAACGATCACGGAATCACTAGAAGGTCGTTGAAAATTACAATATGCGTCATCGTTTTTACGTGTGCTGTTCTTAGACATTACGTAATCGGACCAATAATTTTTTTAATGTCTGTGAACTGCGATAACTTTTCGTATCTACGAATACATACTCGATATTTCAAGAACATTATAGACGTTTCCAGATATTTCGAGAATAGTTTTTTTTTCTTATTTTACCCTGGTTGTAACAATAATAATAACAACTTTACTGCTATTTGGCAACTATTTTTTAATTCGTGTCAAATACAATACAAGAAACCTTTCAATTGGTTTGTTATCGAATATGTTACTGGGTTTTTATTCTAGTCAAAAAATCGAACCCGAGACTCTAGTTAACATTTAATAAATATTCTACAAACTACAATTTTTAACCATAATATAACTTTGAATTAAATAAAGTAATTTTTACCTTTAACCTAAGAAATTTCTAAGGATTGGTGTTAAAAGGGGCAATATTAAAAATCCTTGTTTTCACTAAGTATCATAAGAACAATATACAAGCATTTCGATTTTAAATTGAAATGTTAAATTTTAGTATGAATATATATTTTTCTTAGGTTTCAATAATTAATGTTTTTAAGAAGACTAGCGGCCGCCACGGTTTTGCACGGGAAGAAAAATATTTTAAATATTGATTTTTATGCAAACTGTGGTCCGTTTTTTCACCATATAATTTTAAAAAATCCTTCCTTTGTGCTCTCCTAGCGTAAAAAAAATCCGCATGCAAAGTTTCACGATCTTAGCCGCGGCAGTTTGGGCTGTGCGTTGATATGCCAGTCGGATAGTTCGTTTTCCTTTTATTTACATAGACTTAATAATAGCAAAATGAAAAAAAAACTCCTTCCTATGTTCAGTGTACTGGAGCTCTTAAATTTTATTTCGCTGTAAGAAATTGTGTTGTGCTATAAGAAGCACACAATACATAATAAAACTTCAGGAATATATATATTAAAACTAAGAGGAAATATATCTGAGACAAATATTGCGTCTTTATCATTATTTCCAATGAAAAAAATAAATGAAATAACAGCAAAACCATTCAACTCACAAATCAAACAAATTTTCAACACAGACAAATTAAGGCAAATACTTTAAAAAGCTTCATTGAAGAAGTTTGTTAATTATAATTCTTGTGTAATAATATCTTATGATTAATTTAATTAAGTTAAATCCATCTTTCTGTAAATTTTCGTTATGAAATGAAAATTATTTTGTTCCAGGCGTTAGCACTAAAGATTTCATGGCGAAATTAGGGGAGTATTTAATATTAACAGCGTTTTCACACAACTGTCGGCTGGAGAGAGCCTTCAAATGTTTAGGTACTAATTTGACCGAATTCTTGACCACATTGGATAGCGTGCATGATGTTTTACACGATCAGGTAATACTTTGTACTATAGAGTACTATAATAATTAGTAATTAATTACTCTATAGAGTAACGCGATTTTTGAAACTTGCCGATTAAGATGATAAAATAATTTCAAATTAAAAAGAAACACATTTAAGTAGTTATACAAAGCAAAATAACTTCAAAAATGTTATCCCGCGTTAGCCATTAAGATAATAATGTAAATTCCTTTTACTGACTTATTTATTATGTAAAATATTTTTACACAATTAAAAACAATAAAAATTAATTCATGTTATTATCATTGATGGCTAGCTTCATTATGTTGAACTTTCGTTACACGATGCGCGTACTGCTCTCAGTTTTATCTTTGTTCTATCTTTAATCTATGGTTTTGATATACCAAATGCACTAAAAGAGATGTAATTTCAAAACATTTAATAAAATAAGATGATATTTTGCATGATAGGAAAAAAGTTTACCCGTCTCAGACGGCTTTGTTAGATATTACGAAGCTTTATTTCTATGTGAAAACAACTTCCGTTTACGTTTTTACATCTTTAGACTACATATATAAAATACAGTTTATTGTATAATTAAACTATATATTCAAAAAAAAAATTTTTCTTTAGTCTGTCTCTTGTTTTTAATAAATTTGTGTACTAGAGTGTACCTAGAGTTACTTATACGCTTATCGATCGGTCACACCTATCGCTTAAGTTCGGGATATATTATGTACATGCATATAGACGTATAATAAAATAGTAAATAACACTTATTACATTAGGTATGACTTGAAAACTATTAATCGATTTAAATGCATGTAGATTTCAGTTTAATGTAGGACTAAACCTGAAGAAGGTTTTATGTTACCTCTATATATCTTTACACTTTCCCATAGAAACTAGGCAGTAATGATAAAATTATAATAGAAATAAATTAACAGAGGCCTTTTAATCTACATAAGACACGTACTTAGATAACTTTTGTAAAATAAATACAGATAAAACAATACTTTCTTGTTACTTAATTTTAAAACAATAAAAAAATAGAAATGGTAAACGCTAATGGCCGAGTTAAATAATAGGATAATGGATAGGATAGAATTTAATTCCAAGCTAAGTAAAGCTTGTAATATGGTAACTAAGCAGCTTGATATACCGCACATGTATAGATATTTAACAGCCAGACTTCAACTGAAAATTATGGTCATCACACAATAGTTAGTCATGTACTGGTGGAACCCGCAACATCTCAGCACAATTGTAGAGCTTACTACCAATGCGCCACGTGGGCCTATCAAATTAAAAGCTTTGTACTTACTTTGATCAATTTTTTGTTACTGTACCAGGATGACATACTTAAAGAGGAATCTATGGATTATGAAGCGAATTTCGTTTGCACAACCTCGAAGGAAGGGAAGATACAACTACACTTGACCACGGAGAGCGAACCTGTCGCCTATCTCCTGGTCGGCAGCCTTAGAGCGATAGCCAAGATGTTGTATGACACACAAACAGATATAAGACTGATGAGTTATACTAATGATCCGAGGCGATTTAGGTAAGTAAATAATTAAAATATAAATATCTCTGCTTAAGCAGTGTTTAAAGCAAAATTAATCTTTTAACTTTTACCTTATTATATTTAAATTTTTAAATTTTCCATTATACACTTTTAACATTTTTCATTTTACTTTATATCCGATTTGGTTTTTTGATTCTTAACAAAGATGTTTTTCTGAACTGATGGTAATTGTAACAACCATATTTATGGATTTTCAAGGCGTATACTTTGATTAAATGTTTCCAATAACAAAATGTAACATTTTTTTCTACACCACCTAGTAATTTGTAGAAATATAGTTTAAGCCATGAAAGAAGATTTATATATTTATATTATGTAACAATTTTATCGATAATTCTTCATAGTCCATTGAGTATTAAGTTTAAATATTGATCAACTTATTAATAAAACACGCACACTTAAAATATATATTTAGAAGAAAAAAAAATTACGAAAACAATAGATTTGTAAAAAGTAATAAAAAAAACTACTCTGTTATTCAAGCCACGTCTCTCTTGCAAACTTTCCAAACAGTGTCAAATGGATTTACGAAAGATAACAGAATTGAACAAAGTTTCAGAATGAAAATGTTACGAACTGAATAAAAAATTCTAAAAAATATCTCACTGGACTGAGAGATACCATGGTGAAGTACATATATTCTATTGTGTAAATTCAAACAACAGATTCGATTGCATAAATGCGTACGTTGTGCTTTGTATTCACAAAATTTTTGCATACGTATCTCACGACAGTGTTCCTTTTTATTGCAAATGAAAATATTTGATTCATTACTTAAATGATGTATTGTTATTAGCCAACTCGATACAGAGCTTGATACTGAACAATGATCAAATAATTGAATTGAAATTAGCAATGCAATTCGACTTAAAATATTTCTAAGAAAAATAATTACTGAATATTATAAGAACACAATGTAGCTGCTTATAAAACTAACTATTTTTGCTCAGTATTCCAAAAGGAGTCTTATTTATTTTAGGAGCTTTTATGCAATTTGCACATGTCAGCGCCAACGTAACATAACCCTAGGCTAAATAATGTTTACATTTTCGACAATAAGATGCAATTGATTTGAACAGACTAGTCGCTTCATCAGTGGACGTGTCTTTTAATAAGTTTAAGTTAAGTCTTACATCTAGCAGCACCTATTAAGTTCTATCTGAAAAATAAAAAGCTTGGCTTCTGAACCGAGAACACGTCACTTGTCCCAGTTCTGTTAACTTTCTTGCCAATTACCTGCTTGAAGCTGATACAGTTCCGCTTAGCCAGTGTTATAACAGCACCTAGTGTTATACCTGGATATACAAACCGGACCACGACCAGCTAGTCGTCCCAAGTATGCTCTTTTGACTGGTCAACCCTTCCCCATTATTTTTAGGTGCCCAAGCCAGCGACGTCTATGACATTTTGTTGTAGCTATAATATTAGGCTTAGACGCCGGCTGATCAATTTTTAAGAACCCCCCAGTTGGTATCATCTCTCATGACAGGATCTTTCGCAGCACTTTATTTTCCGCTAACAGGAGCTGACTTTCTTATTTTTGTGTTATTATTCAGGACTCACAGGCGTACATAAGAACGGGTCTATTTATCATAAGTAATATGTAAATACAAATATTATTTTAGGTACGAAATAAACGCAATACCATTACACCAGAAATCCAAAGAGGACAACTGCGAAACATCGAACGAAGCCGCCGCCGTCGCCACGTCAACGAAAGTGACAGATCTGAAGATTGGAGTGGCTAGTTTCTGCAAGGCCTTTCCATGGCATTTTATTACAGACAAGCGCCTGGAACTTGTTCAATTGGGTAGGTACTTTATATATAAGTTGATATATTCTTCGTCTTGTAACAAATATTTCAAATGGGAATACGGTGTATATAATGTCAAGTATTAAACACAGGTCATAGGTCAAAACTATGGTTTTGAATAAGCAAACTGAAATTACTACTACTCGTAGTTTGGATGTTACTTCTGAATAAATTCAAACTAAGTTGGAATAGCTTGCATCCTAGTGCTAGTTGCTAATTACGGCTTTTTTATGGGGACACAATTTCGCACATGGCTGTTTAATTCCAAAGTAAGCAAATCTTGTATTGGGGTAACTAAACGGCTGATATAAATACATACATAGATATTTACACAAAAACACACAATGCTTGTCAAACAAATGTCAGTCAATAGTAAGACTACCAATGCGCAACGAAGCCTATCAGAACCTCTCAGTCTGTTTAGATCAGAATACAAAAGCACGATTGTCACTGATTCATAATAAGAAACGATGCCGTTGATGTTTTCGCATGTTCACATGTTCTACCATCTGTTGTTAGGCATATCATTGGAATATCTAAAAAATAAATATTTAAAAAAAAAACATAAATAATCTGTTAATACACAATTCGTCTCGTTTGCGATAAAACTATCCAAATTACAAATTTAATCATATAACTTGGAAGTTGGAAAAAATAAACGTAGCAATCTACACCGAACTGTCTAGTTTCGTTTCAAATTAATCTTTTAAGGTTAAAAATGAGAAAATAACGTCGAATTAATAAATTTTCCTAAAGTATAATTTGCGTCTAATTTAATATAATGTAACTCAAACATTTGCGTACATAAGTTCATAAAAGGATATACCAGAAAACTGAATATCTATGTTCTGATTATTATGTAGCTAGAATAAAACTCGGTAACAAATGTCAAATAAATATCGGAGATAATACAGAAATGTTTTGTTTGAAAGAAATTATCTAAAGCAATTTGAATTTGAAATTTTAATCCTTGTTTGTTTTTTACCATTTATGTATCAGTATGTATTCTTTGCATTCTTCTTATATGTTGCAGTGCTAACTTTATACAACAATAACATGGTATCATGCTAAAAAAACATTTTAGTAGATAAATTTAGAAAGTAAAATATTGAAATACAAAATGTCATCTAAATTTGGAGCCGTATATACATTTACATACAAGAATTACTAATTTAATAATATTTGATAGAATATTTTTAATAAATCAACGAAAATAAAGTGATCCTTACAATATTACTTGAATACCTAGACGAAATATTATGAATATAGTACAAAATAAATAATTTTAATATTAGAATCTTCATGAAAACCTACATCTCTGAATAGAATTCTAAACAATCAGGGCTGACATTCTCAACTAGCTTGGAAAGGTCGAAAAGCAAATTCATATTATTTAATAACTTAACCCTTTACTTAGATATTAAAATGTGTTTTAAAAAGTCTATAAGTTATTATTATGCTATAGACATGTTTGTAATTTTATCTGCATGGAAAACATGTGATAAAATATGATTATATCTATGTGAACTTTTAAATGGCCTTATTTTGTTAGCTGTAAGATCACCTGTATCTCTAAATAAATAAATACTTTTGTGGGAATAAGCAGCTTTTTGGCAGCTTTTTTGTTGTTTGTACCTAACAGATATTGCGATTGCAAATGTAAAAAAAAATTACTGACTACCTTACCTTGGTGTGCTCTTGTAACGTGACGTCTTTCATCGTTTTGCCTAGGAGCCTAGATACTTTTTTATTCATATCACCCTTGTCTGACTTTATACTAAGTATTGCATTGTTTTAAAAAAGGCCATACATATATACAATGTATGGAGGAAATGCAGAATTTTACAATTCAAGTCAGTTATATCTATTGACTATAGGGGCGGCAAATTATATCTTGCTCCCGGGTGGCAGACACCTTTGAGTCGGCCCTGCTTTGATTGCTTCAACAATTCTGAGTAATTGTTTAGCCAAGTTTATAAAATTAGTTGGTATACCTGGAATTTATTCATCTGTACATCCACTGAAATTACAATGAACAGTAAATTATTTAAAGTAAAAACAGAAAAAAAAAACAAATTGACATAACAGATCTAGTTTCTTGCCCACCCTTTTTGATATCTCCGATGTTTTCCAAACGCGTGCTAATGATTTTATATTCCACAAGTGCCTTCTTAGGCTGAAAATTGAATAAAATAATAATAATAGGCTAATAAATATTTAAGCTGTTTATATTTTACCTCATCCATTTTTTAAGTTTTTATATAATTATTTTTTAATTATTTTCCCTAAAGGTATTACAATAGTAATTTCGAATGTTACTCTACCCAGTACATTAGAAAAGAAGTATAATATTAAATTATTTTTTTAAACATTTCTGATCAATTGCTTAAACTCATTTTCTTTTACGGCACTTTCTTTAACTAGGCCATTGAATTTTCGATTTCGTTTAAGATAAACAATATTTATTTACTCCGGGTTGAAGTAATTTACGCTTACGTAACCTTGGGATATTTTTTATGACACTATATTTAAAATTATTTTTTTAGTGTGTTCTTTTGGCGCGTTTAGTTGAGTGTAAAATTGAGAGCTGCGCGCGCATTATACCTATGACAAAAGTGCGATATGATGAAGTTAGCAATAAATGATATGAATAATAATGTAAATTCAGTTTACTGATTAGCTTTTTAATTATGAAATATGCATTGATTAAAATAATAGGTATAAAGGTCAGTAAAATAAATTGATGTTATTATCATTGATAGTTAATTTTATCATGTTGTTGGCAGGCAGGATAAAATATTTTGAGTTATTTTGTCGTTCCAAATAAGAATAATTTCTTACGTGCTTATTTATAAACACTTTTTTAAATATTTTTTTGTATAGTTTATAATATTATCAGGAAATGCTTTAATTAAAAATAATTATTATGCTGAAGTAGACTTCATTGCCGATTGATTAGTTCCCTATTTTATCAAAAGCCTACAAGAGATTTTCGTGGCATTTTTTAAATGATTAACTTCTGCTCTAAATCTTGGATTTTAGTCTCAGGCCACTTAATAAAGAAAACTTTTCACCTTTCCTAAGTGACCGCCCTTTCGCGTCTCTCAAAAGCTATAGATGATATTGAATTCGTTAAATTCCCAGCTAACGACTTTGGGTTGATTATATCGACCGTGGTTTTTTTTACGATGTCTGTCCTATTTCTTAGACCTTCAGTGCGACTATATAACCATTCAACTTAATGGCGGTCCGCAGCTATTAAGAGGAATTCGTTTAGAGATTTTACTTACCATCGGAATGTAAAATGCTACCAATGTGTAAATTTTACTTTTTTGACGTTTATTAATTATTTGGTTATTTTATTTAATGAATAAAGGCAGCGCATATTGTGCATTACTTTTTTATATGAAATTTAAACAGATATGAGAACCTATCACAGGCGCCCACTACATTTCTTACAATATATTAAATTATAATTGTGTAATAATAATAATATTGAAATATTCATTGCAATAGTTTAATAAATATTGAATAGAATAAAAGTTTTAATTAATTTTCATAAAATTTCAAATATATAATAACTTCATTGAAAAAAATTTCACTTCTTGAAATTTGCATTCAGTGCTTTAAAATTGATCTCATAAAACACGAAGTTATTAAAAAATTATGTACATAGTTCAAAGATCAATTTCTAGGATTGCGTACCGTAAATTCAGCTTTTAAGTATGCCTTATTATGTTATACAAATTGAATAAAGGATTATAAAATGTATAAGTTATATGAGAAAACTAATAATAGATCTTGTTATTTATATAAGTTATGATTCAAAAAATGTATTAATAACAAATGTATTTCTATCTGTTTGCGCATATAAAATTAGTTATCTTAAGGGATCTGGAAAATAGTTTGTATATCTGTAAACTAATAAAGAAAACATCTTAAAAATAAACAATTCCTGAAAAACTCATTCTACTGTTATTATTATACGTTACTATCATTATTTCATTAATATCCATAAAATAATATAAGTAAAGTGTTGTACAAAAAAATATTGTAACCAATTATTCACAAAAATAATAAACGAGAGTCTTTAATAAATCTGAACTTCTAGATATATAAAGGTTACATTGAATTAATCATTATCTTTTTTTAATCGTCGTGATTTTACTCAATATCGTTTGTTTTACTTTATTTTCCCTGATAGACATTTATGAATTTAAGATTCGGAAAAAATTTGAAACGTGTGTTCAACGTTACACCCACATTTTTTTTAATCATAGCACGAGAAAATGGCTGCATTGTACGTAATGGTAAGCGCAGTACAAAATAAAAACAACAGTGACCACCAAGAGATCAGCACTTTATTGCAAGTCGTCGGTGTCTGTCGGCAGCTGATTATACGCTGACTGATACCGAAAGACGACAAACGCAAAGTCAGTTACTGTTAAGGGTTTATGGCCATTTTACATTGTAAATATACTTTACAATACCGCTTGATTACTGGGTATACACCGCTGATCCCAACACACCCAAGCGCGCCACTATGGCCGGTATTCACCTGGGGTATGGAACAGACATTGATTTATACAGACGCTTCGGGCTACTAAAAAAAATCTTTTAGAGAATACACAGTTTTGTATGTCAAAACAAGCAAAACTTGATTTTTAATCTTAAATCTAAAAAGACCATCTTTACATATAATAAAACTGAAGTGTCTGTTTGTAATGTCAAAATAACAGATTTTCACTGAATGCATATGTTAAACACGTTACCTATAACAAAATAAAACATTTTTAAATTTTTTATCTGTCTGTTTGTTCCGGGTAATCTCCGCAAAGTTGGACCGATTTTGACGGGACTTTCAGTTGCAGATAGCTGATGTTATAGGTCATAACTTAGGCTAATTTGATTTTAGAAAAATAATTAGGGTTCCGCACAAAAATAATTTTTAGTAGCCCACGCGAGCGGAGCCGTTAGTCTTACATAAAAAGTACAATAAAGTTTGTGTCAATTACTCGCCTAGCTATTGCATTATCAGTATTTTATCAAAAACAACCTATATTTTTCCCCTCTTGTTTTTGAAGGTTCGTTAATATTTCAGCCTGGCCTGAATAATGGTATCGTTGTAATTAATGAAGCCCACGATGATGAGGCTAAAATGTATTTTTGTGCGGCCGAAACCAGCTACATTGATCAAACTTTATTTCGAATACAGAGAGGCGTTTCATCGTATTATTAAGAACAAAACATTATTTATATTTAATCATAAAATATTCACTTTTATTGTAAAATGAGAAAACCATTGTTATATTGTATATAAATTTATAAGCTTCAAAATAATAATTTTACTTTGACACTATCTTATCCAATTATGTATTAATAGTTCTTAAATATAAAATTAACTAGAGAGTTACTAACTACTGAAAAGAGCAGAACAATGTCTGTAGAGCCATTTAGTATATCATATTATTAAAAAATAATGGTTTAGGATTTTGTTGTTTTTTCAGTTATTAACCAAATGTAAAGCGATACAACACCTATAATACTCTAGAACAGGGGTCTCCAAAGTTTTCAGCCTAAGGGCCAGATTGATTCCTGATCTGATTCTGATCTGGTCTTGAATTCTAGATTAATATACCATTACAGTTTTGATAATTGAAGTAAATATAGTGTGTATGGAATTTCGCTCATATTATTATTTCTGGGCTAGCTGGCTAGTGCGGTATGTATCTGTGTATGCCGTTGTAGTTGTATTGGCGCCGGTTGGGCCGGATATCATGTACGTAAGGCTCGCTGTCACGGGCCGTAGTTTGGAGAACGTTATTCTTCAAGAGATTGTTTGTTTGAACGAGATAATCTCTGGAACTATCAGTAAGATTAAAAAACGTATTTTGTATTTTATAGTCCATTTATTGAGGAATATTAAAGGCTATACTACTTCAAGCTACGATTTTAAGCAGCGCATCAGTGACCATGAACGTCATACAATCTGGAAAGTTATAAGCAAGTGTGTGATTTGAGAACAACAATAGGCTACACGACTGTTTTGGCGGCGGCACTATGTAGAGTTGGTCTAGTAAATTAATACGGGTAAAACTGTGAGACTCAGCTAGTTGTCTATATTTGTAAATTTCCCGTACAGGTGCCGGTTTCATGCGTCTATTTGGCACGCATCTAGCGTCACACGGGTCATCCCTGGGAACATACTTCAGACTGCTCCGTCCAAGAGGAGTGACCCTCGACTTCCGCGAGATTCTAAAACGTGTCAACACACCTTTTATGTTCTGCTTGAAGATACCTGGTTCGACGTCACTCGCTGAGGTAAGTTATGTTCGAATGTACATGTATAGGGGTACAACTAGTCGAATATACAATTACCTACAGCTTAAGCAATCCTGCATTATATGCCAGTTTACTTTCCAACTTGCCACTTTTGGATACATAAATATTCCAGATTGCTATCGTCATTGCTGTATTCTATTTCCCTAGAGCATAGTTAGTTATAATACAGCAGTATACTGACTATAGAATACGAATGGCAAAAAGCCAAAATGTAGCTTCATCGAGATGTTTTATGTAGATTACAGAAAGCTTTGTGAATTCACTTCATTAATGAATTAAGCAATACAATTACACTTAGCATTTACTGTAACTACTAAATATTACATCATAAGATAGATAAATCAAAAAATAAGCTCACGGTTTAGTGATATTTGTAGCGCATGCTTATAATGGACAAATGTCTTTTATACTTTTTCGGCACATCTTGCGACATCCTTATGCTGTTTTTTGCTTTAAATTTTATACTTTGTTTTAATTATAGAAATTGTAATTTGTGAGTAACTGAAAATGGAGACGTGATATTATTTGTGCACATTCTATTTTTCCGTAAATACATGTCTTAAGTAAAGGTAGCTATTACCTTTTTTTTACGGATACCGCGTCGATCTAGGTGAGTTCGATTCCCTACGATGAGCCAGAGCTTTCAGTATAGTAAGCATCGTGTTGAAATCACAATATGGTGGTAGGCCATTTTTTAACGACCGCCTGGCCTACAACCCTCCCCAGCAAATGTATTTGAGAGCCAGTTCTCCTACTAGTTTTGCGTGTTACCACCCTGGTCCACATCTTCCCTTAGCGTCAAGTGAGTAAGCTAAGTTACATAAATTTTTGGCTGTCGTGATGAGCTGGTATTTAAAAAAAGTTATTTAATTACACTTTAAGTATAGTACTCTGTCAAAAAGTACCGGGAAATGATCAATAATATCCAAAATGTTAGTTATTCATCCAAATTTATTTTATCGCCTTCAAAGTATGCTACTTCGGAAACGATACATTTATGCCAACGAATAATCAAATCATCAAAACATTTTTCAATTGCCTTTTCTGGAATTGAGTTTAGTTTTCGCCGCGAATTCTCCTTTATGGCTTCTACCGAATGAAAACGGGTGCCACGAAGTGGTAATTTGAGTTTAGGAAAAAGAAAAAAGTCGGGTGGAGCCATATCTGGTGAATAAGGTGGTTGCTCGATGGTATTTACACACTATATATTATGATCGAACTAAAAACAGCACTGTATTTAATCTAAATGACAGATTCATGACAAAATCCGCACCAAAATGAAAAACGGTTGTGCCAATCTAACAACAACAAAAAAATAATAATAATTGGAACCATAAACAAATTATTTATTCCAGATTTGACTGAATGTATAGTTGACATATTTAAAATCTAAATCCTAACTGGATTCAATATTAATTTGATATTTATATTCTTATGAGATAGAGCAATAATATTTCCGTATAGAACAAGTCTCTCCGATATAACTCTTATGGGAAATCCGTTCTGGCGACCGAGATACCATAATATACATGACCCTTTTAGCTCCTCGTCTTTGTCGAAACATTTTAATATTTGTCAGGAACACTGTCACTGAGCCGCGACTTATTGTAACATTCGCAGAAAGAAATCCCATTTAACAGATATCAAAACATTTCTAAGTAACAAAATCGTCAACACAAATTCCCTATTGTTTCAGCGAGTCGACAAAACGGTGAAACTTTCTCATTGTCTTAGTTACAACAAATGAGTTGTAATTTGACTCGTTCTTATTCAATTCTAACTTTATTATTTTTAATCTTAAAATTAATAAATTATGTTAAACAGAACTGTACTATAGTATTAATTAAGTAACTGAATAACAGTAATTAATTTCAAATATTCAATAAAGTTTTAATTAAAATGTTCAATAATCACCACAATACCAAATCATACCTCTGTGTAAAGTTTTAATAACATTCACAATTCAGTTAAAACTTATTTAAAAGTTTGTTTTAATTAATATTATGATAGAGTCAAATATATATTCTCAAAACCGTTTGTATTAATATGACGCAGTATCTCTCGAAGAAAGTGCGTGTTGCCAGTATCCTTATATAGTACTGAGACGTGGTCACTTACGATGGGTCTAACAAGAAAGCTCAAGGTAACTTCAAAGGGCAATGGATAGGGCATAGCTTGGTTTTCTCTGCGTGATAGAATCAGAAGCAAGGAGATCCGCAGACGAAGCAAAGTCACCGATATAGCTCTCAGAATTGCTAGATTTATGTGGCAGTGGGCGGGGTACATAGCTTGTAAAACAGATGGCCGATGAGGCCGTAGAGTTCTTGAGTGGTAACAACGTACCGGAAGACGCAGTGTGGACAGATACTCCTTAAGGTGGACCGACGACTTAGTGAAGCTTACTGGATGCGAGCAGCGCAGGATCAGTCGTTGCGGTGATCTTTGGGGATGCCTATGTCCGGCAGTGGACGTCTTTTGGCTGAATGGACGGATGTATGTATCTAAAGTAATGTTATAAAGCTCAAGGGATTATTTGCTTGTTTGTTCGCATGCGTTAACGTCTGGATTTACCAATCAGATTTCAAAAATTGTTTTTATGTTTTATAGTGTATTTATTGAGGAAGGGTTTAGGTTATATAACTTTGAACTATAACCCTAGGGAGCGGAATAGTAACCATGAATGCCAAGCAATCTGGCAAGCTATAGGCAAGTACGGGTAATGAGAATAACGATATAGAAATAACTATATAGAAACATTGCGGCAGTGCGGTGGAGAGTTCGTCGAACTCGTTTAACATGGGTGAAGCCGTGGGGCACAGCTAATTATGAAATAAAGTTTGCATAATGAAAAATTAAGCAAAGATCACATTAATTAACTAGGTACTCTCAGAAACTCACTAAGATACAAGCAGACACACACAGCAAAAGTAAACCTACATCAGCAATTTACAATGTAGGTATATCATCGCCCTTTGTTGACTCTCTTAGTGGGCTCCAAAACACTTCTATTTAAAGGACAGCCCTTTGTAGTCCGGCACTTTAGCGTGTTTTCCCAACAATATTACACCACTATGAATGGAAACTTAGGAATTATTTACTTTATGCGCCAAATTTGTTTAGATGTTCTCAGAGGAGAGCTTTGTAAATACACTTTCGAAGCTTGAGCTCGACGTGTGTTTGTGATGATCCCTTTTGAACCCTATAGAGTTAATCTTTACCTTGAGTATGATGATTGAAACTTATACATTTCGGTTTTGTGTAGTTGCCATGATAAGGCAAAAGGCTGGTGAATGATCAACAATATTTTATACAAAAACTCCAATATGAATAAAGTATGATGATATTGGCAGTAGTGAGTAGAAAGCAGTTCTTATAAAGCTTCGACAACACTTTTTATTGACCCATCTAGAAACTGTGTCACGGTAGATAGAATGGAAACGTGTTGCTATAACTGATGTCACTGTAGGTAATTATATAAGTACTGGAATAACCTATTAATTACGTTCTTAATTACTACGGTAATTAATTTAACGGATTTTACTGTACTTAGAAGTATAACCTTTTATTTATATGTTCCTTTTCTTTCTTTATTATCAGACAACGCCTTTTATAGTTTTAACCAATATCTCATCTGATTTTGGATGACGATCTGGTCATTGAAAGCCTAGAAATGGAACTCTTTCTTAAGAGCTGCAGCCAAAACAAACGGATATTATTTGCTTGGCAACAGATTTTCAAGTGAAGGTGTAATCAGGACCTGGCTATCAAGCCAGGCTACAGAAAATGATGTTGTTAATCATAATACTGTGCTTTTAAAACGTAACAACTTCTTGGAGAATTTGAAATTACGTCAAAATATGACAACACTGAATCATTATCCTAAGATTGCATTAGTTTCGGCTTATCACATTCCGGGATCGGCCGATATATATCCAGTTATCAAGAAGAGTGGAAGAGATAACTCTCTTATGGTTTGTATCGTTTCGGTTTCAGTTAGTTTATATCCAACTGCCAAGAGACATGCAGATTTAGATAATTTATAAATTATTTTTCGTTAAAATAAAAAATCGACGCTAATCGACGAGGCGCGAAATAAAGCCCGTATCAAAATGAGCTCGTTAAGTTAGATTTGTTAGGGAATGTAAATACTCAATTCGGCTGTTTGTCGGTCCCTTAACTATGTTTGGCCAAGGAATTGAGCCGGTCGCCAGAAAGGTTCGTCGGGGATTATGTCTCCCTGAATGCGGTACTGGGGGTCTCGTCGTTCGGGGGAATCCGTTTTATGTCTAAAGCTATTTTGCGGACGGTTTTGTTGGAAAAGTTACGGTATCCGCAAATGGACATCACTAAAATTTTATAGCCAAATGTTATTCGATATTGAGACAAATAACGGTTTTATGTGTTAGTAAATAAGACGTATTTATTGAGCTATCTATTGGTCTATATGTGATATAATTGACTTTATAATTATTCAAATCATTTTAAATTAGAACTAATTCCATTTTTTTAGTATTACAACGAAATTGAGTTTTAATTAGTTTATACGAAACTTCTACGAATCTGAATGTTAAATGATGAAGAACCTTTTTTTTATAAAGAAGTTTAAAAGTTTAGTCGCAATAACGATGTATTATAGCAAAAAATTTCTTAGTTGACATAGCAAAATATACTGTTTATTATTTTTTCTATTCCTTTATCTATGGTAGATTTGTCGTCATTTGGCTTAGTGCAGTTTGATGAAGTAAGTTTCCTGTTTAATGTTTAGCTTGTCAATTGGTTATTTTAACCCTTATATATTTCTCAATGCTTGTCATATATCTTAGACACGCTATTAATAGCTTTCATAATAAATTCTCAGCTGTGAATATGTAAAAGTGGCATTAATGCGGTTGTTTAAATTTATAAATACATCAATGTAATAGCTCGTAAACAAAACATTAGCAAAACGAATTATAAGCCTCCAAAATCTTTGTGACAACTATATCTTAGTGACTTAATTCCCCCAGACGAAATTTCTCATGCATAACATATTGTTTACTTTATCCGCCTCGGCATCTTTTAACCTGTTTCAACGAAGGCCTTACTATGAATATAACAGATTTTATTAGGATAATAACTCATACCCGCTGGTACATCCTCTTGAAAATGTTTTTGTTTTTTCGATGGAACTATGCGTTTTACTGGTATCAGAAGTGGGCTATCTTGTACTAGCTTTAAGATACCAGGTCATGTGTTCATAGTAGCTCGGCAAAAATCATCGTCTTCATGCCGGCCAACAGAGATATCTCTTCACGGCTCATTTGAAGGTCGCAGCATAGAAAAGTGGGAACATGCTGGCCGTGAGGTAATTCCACACATTATCTCAGTATGCAAAACATAAGAATTTGCAAACTTCTTTGAGATGGATGCAATTGTACAGCTGTGGCTTCGAATACCATCCAGCGTGGTTCTGTAATGAAAGAGAGATGATGGGATAAGATCAAAGAATTATTTAAAACACTCTTTATGGACGATAAAATAATAATAGTAATTTTATTCATAAAAAATCCTTACAATTGCATTAGAAAGTATTGGATTAACTATGTTACTAGTGGTTAATTTAACAATAAGATGCTCGCTACCACCTAAAATAGATAAACCTGTATTTCAATTGATAGTGCTGAGGTCTCGCCAATGTTGTTACTATGAGTAAATAAACAAACAACCGAAGCGTATAAGAGTTTGGTGATTTGCAAGCAATAAATGCTCAGTGAAGCAATGTCCTTTCATAACTTTTTTTTTTAGATCTTAATATACTGTTGTCTTTAAAGGCTCTGAAGCCTTAGAAGACTTTTACAGATTCATCGGGCTTGGGAGCGAGCGCTGAAGGCACTCCGCCGCAAAATAGTGGCAACAAACGCAAGGGTGCCAAAATGGCCACCTTAGTAACTGAAGCGGTTACCACAATAAAAGCTGTATCCTAACTAAACTATCTAACTACGTATATTTACACGTAACAAATTAAAAGCATAGCTCATTCGCAAGGTATTAGATCGCTGAAGTTTTCACGTGGCTTAGTTGTGTGACAGAAGCGTCCGATAAGTGTAAAAAATATTGGCATATTGCGTTTGTGTGAATTACTCTAATAATTACACGTTGTTGGTTATTACTCGTAGAATGATATGAAGCAATGGCAGACATTAATAAATGGCCTGGTAGAATCGCGAAGATGTTCCATAGTAGTGGTTGTCAAGGGGTTGTTGTATTGTAAATAAGCGGGAAGTGACCTGGAAACTTGGCTCTTATGTCACCTCAAATCTCAAAGTTTTCTCGAGAATATTGCACGGATCTATTTCAAATACGACGGAAAAACTATTTTCATTTGCTATAGTAGAATTAAAGTGAGAATTTTACCTTACAACATTGAGATACTTTATAATATTGACCTTAAAATAAAAAGAACGTAACGAATAAATTAAAAGTATCGGCAAATAAATAAATAAATATATTTTAAAAAAAAGAATTGAAGAAATAAGTAGATGAAATGAAATGAAAATGATACTAAAACCACTATACTATGAAAACCATATTGAAAACCGAAAACTCAAACTTATTATGGAATTATAAGTACCACATCTTTAGACTTTACTTGATTTCAAGTACGGTACTGTTTAAGAACAGAAGCGTGTTTAAGAAGAGAAGTGACGTTTACTAAGAAAAAGTCATTCAGTTGGATAATGCCTTACTTATTAATCCTAAAATGCAGCAAGCTTTTAACAGTTATTATGAAACTTTTTTACCATTTATGTCTTCGCTAGTTGCTTATCAATTTCTTAAAATTCCACAGTCCCCTTTCCTCTTTGTTCTTCAGCAACTTGAAGACTTTATTGGATACTTTATAGTCCCTAAAATTTATTATATAACCTTTCTTTTAACAGGGTTTGGAGATAAAGGGGCAGATGGTATTCTGCTCTGAATCGGATTCACTTCTGTTCGTCGGATCACCGTTTCTAGACGGCCTCGAAGGGTTGACTGGGAGAGGACTCTTCATATCCGACATTCCTTTACATGATGCGACAAGAGATGTCATTTTGGTTGGTGAACAGGCAAGAGCTCAGGTATGTATATATTTCTTGAGTAATAAATATTGTGTAATCTAACCATGTCAAAATGAATTTTGGAAATATATGAGATTTATTTATAGAAATGAATATATAAGATGGTTTTTATTTAATCTCTGAACGTGATAGGCAGTACTTTGTTATAGTTATTGACTACTGAATAGTGCAGACCAACGTCTGCGAGGCCAGCTAGTTCATTATAAAACAACTTATAACTGTCAAAGAAAGAAGCACAAGCTATTAATTACACTATATATTGTAAATGTTAGTTAAACAACTGGAGTTTATTATCCAGTTACGGTTATCGGCTTAAATATATTAGCTTAAAGCTCAGGGTACATAGCTCCGGTTCGGAAAATAGGAATGTTAGCATTGACTGTGGTACTATCGTAGTCAAACCTTACATAGATTCTACAACTCTTAAAGTTTTCTAAGGTCGTAAATGTAATGTGTGTATAGAATATCAGTATATTTTTGTTGAACAACAGGACGGTCTACGCAGGCGAATGGACAAGTTGAAGAATTCAATAGAAGTTGCAAGTAAAGCTGTAGACAAGGAGAGAGAGAAGAACGTTAGTCTGCTGCATTTAATATTTCCGCCACACATTGCTAAAAGACTTTGGTTAGGTAAGTATGAAACTTTGTAAACTATAACACTAACACCTTTAAAAGAGGAATTTATATTAATATAATTAGTCGTAGTTATATCTTCTTAACAATAAAATAATATCTTGCCGGCTCTTCTCGATGACTGGGATGTTTTTCGAACCGGTTCTAGTATGTTCACATTCATAAGTGCCTTCTTAGGGCCTAAATTGTATAAAATATTTATAATTTGATTGTGATCCAGTTTCTTTATTAGGATATATGCCTTCTTTCCAACTTCTGTTGCATCGTTGCCAATTAGTTGTCAATTAGGTATATGTTAGTGTGTAGTCAAATGTTAAGCTATAAAACAACATAATAATTATTTTACTTTTATTATAACATGTTCATGGTCAAGTAAATTAAATTTTACTCATAAAAGTTTCAATACAGTCCTAGTATTAAAAGGGCCCAAAATAAATACGAACAATGGTATTCATAAAGTAATTTCCGATAACAACGTAGTTTATTGAAACCTGGTAAGTGCGTAGAAGTAAGTGGTAGTACATGGTAGTGGCGTGTAAGTACTAGAAACTTCTTAGTTGAGTACAGCGACTGCTAAGTGTGACCAACGATTAATTACAAAGTTTAATCGGTATAGAAGCCGCAGTATGCTCGACGGTTTAAGGCGTCAGGTGTGGTCTATGTTTTATTATGCTATAAATGTTATTACGAAGGTGCGCGTAGCTTGTATAATAATTAAGTTGCTTAATCTACTATTAGTTGGATCTAGTGTTCCGTTATTTTTTTTTTATTTACAAGATCAATAATTTGTTTTGTTTAAAAGCATTTGTTATTTAATTTAACGACAAATAAATAAGGTTTTTTTTAATTATTACAAACATAATATTATTTCTGTGGTGTTTTATTTTGTCGCAACGCTATAGCTCTCTTTGATTCTTCATCAAAATTAATGATTTATAAATCGTAGTTTCTGTGCTATTGACGACTAATCGTTTAAAATTATTATTTTTGTTACAAAAAAACGATTATAAACCTTATCAATTATTAAAAAAAAATGTGTGTGTGCGATTCACACACGATAGAAGTGAAACTTCATTTTAAAAGACATTTTCTATTTTATTTAAACAGTGTGCAATATACATACATACACACCGACATTTACTCTCTCGCTCTGGCTCACACAAAGAGGAGAGACCGATAATGTGCGGTAAACGTTTAACATTTAACGTTTAACGTTTAACGCTTGGAAGTCGCATAAGAAGTTTCACTTCAAAATATCATCTATTGATCTCATTCCTAATGAAAATTACTAACTTAACCTAACTTGTAGGAGGCGTCCTCTATTAACAATCTGTTTAACTATCATGACAGCTATTAGATATATTACATTATAATAATGAGTGAAATATTCGCACGGATTACCTAGCGTTTATTATTCCTTCGGTCTTTGTGCTTGCTATATTAGAAAAGCAATTCACAAAACTTGGAAAATAGGATTTGAAGACGCAGTACAAAAGCAATAGTTATTAGTAATATGCAATGAAAATAAGAATTTATGAAAGTATATTTTATGAGATGTGGGATCGACATATAAAACGTATGATTGAAGAGAGTAGTGACGTCCAAATTTTAAAACACAGGACATTTAAAAAAAAACAGAACGTTACTTAAAAACTATACAAATCCCAGGACAAGCAAATAAGAAAAGCGCTTAAAATAATCATAAAAGTTTGATGAACGAGATGTCAGTCGAATAGTTATTATAGTCCAGGTGACATGCTACATTTTATACGAACAAATCAATATGACGGATGTTAGTTAAAAAAAGAAAGGTCTCTACAAAAAATTTGCAGACTTTTCGAGTGGCATGTCAAATGAAACAAGTGAAAATTCGGATTTCATAAATACAGTACAATTTTAAATATACAAAAAATATACCTAGCGACAAAAAAATTATAAACTTTAAAAAAATTATAAATACGATTCCTGTCTATTGAAATTCTGAATATCAATAGTGTAATAAAAGAAAAATAAATTTATGGTTTTTACAATTCCATAGTCGGGTTACGATTTTAATTATTTTTATTATTCATATTTTTTTAAATATTACCTTATTACGTTTACGTTTACGCTGAGACTGATTGTTAGGTAATTCACTTCTTTGTTGAAATTGATAAAATTGCCAAGTGCCACATATAAAATCTCAATAAATGCATTATTTATTAAGATCATGGTAATAAAAAATATATTTAAAATCTTGCTAATCCTACTAATTGTTAATAGTATAAATATCAAATTTTCATCAAAATCTCATCATCAATTACCATAAGAACATACACACGGACAGAAAGACAGAGAAGTTGAGTTTTATAATATGTACAGAAGATAGTAAAACTACAATTAGATTTAGTATATAATATGAATTTTAACTTGTCTAAATAAGTTTCGGTTTCGGCCGAAACTGAGACCAAGGCTGAAGGTTCGGTTTCAGCTAAAAATCCTATTTCGATCGGACACTATTTATTGTAGAAGATTCCTTGAATACGGAATTTAGTGACGGAGTTTAAAAATAGATTGAATTAAAATCTTTTGTTTTTCACAGGAGAAAAGATAGAAGCGAAGAGCCACGATAACGTAACAATGCTGTTTAGTGATATTGTCGGCTTTACCTCCATCTGCGCCACAGCTACACCAATGATGGTGATCGCAATGCTCGAGGACTTATACAGCGTATTTGATATATTCTGTGAGGAGCTTGATGTATATAAGGTTTGTGTATCTTGATTTTATTTAAAATCTTTGGATCTACATTTTATTAATATTAGCGAAGTGTTAGTCGAGTTTATAACTCACGCTGCAATTTCAAAGGCTATGCAAGGTATTTCGTTTGACATTTCAATAGACGTGGTTTTATCGTCATCAAATTATTAATGAACTTCATGCAAATATAAAATAAATAAGCACTGTACATTAGTCAATAAGCGCATCCAAGGATACGCAAAAACACCCAAGTGCACACAATTTCACCAAGGCGAGTAATACTAGTGAAGTTATGATGAACATTATCATAGAGGATCGCTTTTCAAAATCTGCTAGAATACATCCAGTTACTCATGGTGACTACAAGTTTGTAGTCATGGCAACTATGAATGTTGATAACACAGTCATCACGATTCTTAAATATTATTATCTTTTTTTCGAACTGATTATACTGTTAGCCTTAGGGCCCTGGAGCCTTTGCGGCTTTTACAGCTTCACCGGGCTTTAACCAGGATGCGCAGTTATTCAGTTATTTAACCTTTTTCAGACTCCAGACTTCACAAAAATTGTTACTTCATCTTATAGATTCCTCTTCATCATACATTTAGATTGCAAACTTTAAACTAGTGTGAGGTCAAATAAACTTAAACTTATTATGCCCAGCAAAAATGAAAAAAAAAAAATCTATAATTTTTTTTAATGTCTATTTACGTGGTAGTAAAAAGCCTCGTAACATTTCCTATATTTCATAGACATAAATATTATTATCTAAGCATATTCGAAAATTCTTGAATGTTCCGTTTTATGTCGCTTTTAAGACGTCAATAACTGAAGTCGTAAAGATGTTAGTATGCCGATTATAGTATTATGACTGTACATGGAAGAGTTTGCCAAATACATGCTTGGTGCTTTGATTATTTTAGGTATATATCGGAAAAAACTAATCGACTTTTATTACTAAGTTGATATTAGTTCTGTGAAATACATGATTAAAGTTATTTCTCTTGGATATTTATTATCTATACAGTTGGTAAAGGCGCTGCGCAAGCGTAGACACTTTTGTGTCTACAAGAGCTACCAGTGAATACCAGGGAACACAAGCTACCAGTCAATATTTTATTTTCATGCAATCAATATGAAATTTACCAACCTGTGCAGACTTAGACCCGTTTACGTCCAGTGGAAACAACTGGCCAATAAAAAAATGTTCAGTGTAAGCAATTAGAAAATAAGTGTTATCAGATTAAGATATCAAGCAACATTAATACATTTCAATAGAATTGTACTAGTTACATACATTACTGGACTGTGCAGTACAAATAATTGGCATCCAGAATAATAACGGCAAAATATTTCTTCATCAACTTCCATCATGAAACTAACAGAAAACAGGCACCAAACTGAATAGTAGCAACCTGCGACTGTGTTCGAATGCTGATACCGGGTACAGAAACCATGATTTCCTGTGCCAGCAACAAAAAGTGTCTACGTTTGCGCAGCGCCTAAGGTAGCACGTTTGGTCATGGACCTTTTCAAACCTTACACGTGTGGATATTTAGTATTATAAGACTATAATATGTGTATCATAAGACTATGATATGTGTAAAAAGCAATGTTAAAATATCTGTTTTAAGTTCCTATTTCAGCCATACCGCTTCGTCCATATTACTCTGTATTTACACATCTCTATGCATACTCATCGTATACTTCGAAACGTTGAGTGCTCCTTGCTTCAACACAGCGAGGACTTGTTTAATCTTTAACATAATTACTCTCTTTGACATACAAATTAACATTAATTGCCACGTTAATTTGAAAACACCCATTTAGGTAACTCGAATTGAACTTTACGACATTAAATCTTAATGAGGCATTTGAAAATAAAGTGCGTATAACTGTGAAATAAGTGGTGAATTCTAATGAGTATGGGCATTTTTCATCTGGTATTAATTTACGTGCTTTTGGAAATATTAAAACTTTTACAAAACTAAATTTATTTTTGCTCGTTTGCTATATATTGTAACTGTTTATGTTGTTAAGGTCATATCAGTAGTGCCTTTTAATGAACGCGTTTCATTAACCAAAATACGGAGTTCTTTTATTTAATATTTGAATGTAAACATCAATATATTTATTTACTTTAAATTTTAAATCAAACAAACTTTAGCTTGAAAGTAAAATAAAATATAAAATTAAATTATAATTAACATAATACTTAATTATTCTTTATATAAAACCTATTGATTTAAATAATTGTCAAACCAGACGTTATGTATTCCTAAAATCGAAGCAAAAAATGAAATATTCCAATGTTCGTTTTTTGGAGACATGACTGTGTCTTATAATTTTAGTCTCTTTATTCGTTAGGTTAAAATTAATAAAAAAAAGGTGTGTGTGCGATTCACACACGATAGAAGTGAAACTTCATTTTAAAAGACATTTTCTATTTTATTTAAACAGTGTGCAATATACATACACACCGACATTTACTCTCTCGCTCTGGCTCACACAAAGAGGAGAGACCGATAATGTGCGTTAAGCGTTTAACATTTAACGTTTAACGCTTGGAAGTCGCATAAGAAGTTTTACTTCAATAATATTAATTACTTGTTTTGATTTAGGTTGAAACAATAGGAGATGCGTATTGTGTGGCCAGCGGTTTGCATCGTAAGATAGAAACCCACGCGCCTCAAATTGCTTGGATGGCATTACGTATGGTAGAAACTTGTGCGCAACATCTAACGCATGAAGGGAATCCTATTAAGGTAAGTCTAATTGCGTGCGTGTTTATTTTTATTCTTTATAGGTCCTTGATAGATAAAATATTGGAAGAGAGAGGTGGCTGCGATTTGATACGAGCCAACTCTTTCTGTTAACGCGTGGCATGATAATCTATACTATATACTATACAAATAATATAAAAAAGCGGAAGAGTTTTTTGTTTAATTGTTTAAACACGCTAATCTCTGAAACTCCAATCGCATCCCAAAAAATATTTTTGTACATGATAAACCAGATTCATGGGGAATAGTATAAATTATTAGACTACACTTATCAGCTAGCCTTAAATATTGATTATTGTTAAGTAAGTCCGACAAATAGTGCACCCTAACTGCTTTATCCGCGAGCGCTGACGTAATGGTTAGTGATACGTAAACACAATGTTCTATAAAAATATTTTACCTTAGTACATGTAAAAAAATCCACGATACCGTATGCCTATCTCTTATACATAAGCCAAAATAAGGTATTTTAATACTAAAGTTTATTGAAAATTTAAAAGTGATTTATAAGCATTATTATTAGACATGACATATTAATTCTTACCAACGAATTCAACACTCGGATCGGGTCTATGACTATAGGTGTAGTGGCGTAAACGATCCGTATGAGTTGTGACGCATAGCCCTGGCCGACCGATAAAACTATTTTCTATAATGTAGTATTATAAATCATCAATCAGCGATTTCTTCTAAATTATACGCGGGTGAAATCGCGGAGCACAGCTAGTGATATAATATTGGCTAAAGATGAGACGATGATGATTATATATAGATAATTAATCACAGCAATTTAAAAGTCTATTGAAGGACGAAAGATTGACTACAATACGCCTTTCAATATTATCAAAAGACTTGATGGTTGACTCCTTATTCAATAAGTACAAAAGATTGAAAGAAGAAACCCAAAGGATTTCAAAGCATCGATGAATTTTGTTTAAACTATTCTGTACTATATCGAAATCATGATTAAAATAATTATGAGTTCTATAGTAATTTTCGTTTCACAGATGCGCATAGGCTTACACACTGGTACAGTGCTGGCCGGTGTTGTAGGTAAAACAATGCTGAAGTATTGCTTATTCGGTCACAATGTAACACTCGCCAACAAGTTCGAGTCTGGCTCTGAACCTTTGAAGATTAACGTCAGTCCAACTACTTATGAGTAAGTCACATTATATTTTATTTCTTACTAAAATTAATTAGTCTTTCTAAGCTGATTTGATTAATTAGCTCTTCTAAGAATCCGCAGTGCTTCAAGACGAAGTTCTTTAACTAGTGTGAAAGGACAATGGAAAGGGTGCTCGGAGTTTCTTTGCGTGTTAAAATTATAATTGAAAAAAATCGTATAAGAACCAAGGTAACTGATATAGCTTTAAGAATTGCTAGACTTAAGTGGCCATGGGTGAGGCACATTGCTCGTAAGACGGATGGTCGATGGAGCTGAAGAGTTGTCGAGTGGCGGGCACGTACCAGAAGACTCAACGTGGGCAAACGTTCCACAATGTGGACCGACGACTTGGTAAAAGTTACGGGAACCCACTGGATGCAAACAGCGCAGAACCGCTCATTGTGGCGATTATTGGGGGAGGCCTATGATACATTAATTTGCTTGAAAATTTAATACATTACTAATTATTTTACTTTTTATACTTATCAAAAAATCGTTTTATGTTTTTTGTTTTGTCATCTTAGTGTAATATGTGTATTTGGTCAATTTAATTTAAATTCTAATGTAATGATTTCCAGAGGGTCTTATATGGTCACTTAAGGGTTCACCCGCAGGTTATATTCAAATGTTATATTTCATATAAAAATCTTGTGTGCGTCTGTTAGTGATTATCTAACTTCCGAACGACTTGACCGATTGAATTCATCTTTACAAAATTTATTTGACTTATAAAGAGGATGTTTTATAGATATGTTAGGATTCGATAGGTACTGTGGTCGAGCCATTAACTACTGGATATGGAAGAGTAACGTCTACCGGACTAGCTAGTACGATATAAAAAAATAACATGCCGATTTAATAAAGTATAATTTGGTAAATGCTAAAAATGACCCGCAAATTTTAGTGTCGTAAAGAATTCATATTCTCAAAGTTAAAATTAATTATTATAAAAATAGAATGTTGAAGTAGTGATGCTTCTCAAATCCTGGACGTACTTATATGAATTTCTTAATTAAAAATAATGGCATGCGGTTGGTTGGTAAGCCTGTATAATACTTGCATTTTAAGGATCTCGTCTGACATCAAACCTGTTTAAATATCTAAATTTAATGCATAATATTATAAAAGCAGTCTCTTTTTTGTCTCTTTACTATAAAATAAAATTTGAATATACTTTTAAATTATGTACCTCATGTATATTTTACAACTTCTAATTAAAACTTACATAAATATTCTTGTAGTATCTTGTCGTTTTTAAAACATATTTTTTTATTTTAGTAATTAACTAAATCGGGGTGTTAGGGATCTGTATGCGACTAGGTTTCGACCACTATGTGCATGGTAACAACAGGCGGGACAGTGACTCTTTTTTCGATTTTCACGTTTCTGAAGTCTGTTGCGGGCCGGCATGACAGCTACGACTGGCGGTTGATTGTTGGTGGATTGGTGATCGCCGTTTCTTTTGGATTGTACTATGCTTACCATCAGTAATAGTGCCGTAAATTGTGCGTGCTACCAGTGTTACTAAAGTTGTTAAGATGATATTGAAAGGAGAGTTAATGCTGGTAACTTGGTGAATGGGGTGTTACACACCTTTATGAAAGCCAAAAAATTTCTAGGACAGCTTGTTTGGCTGTGCATAGAGCAGTGTTAGTTCCAACACTCATGTACGGAAGTGAGAGCTGGGTGTGGCAGAAAAAACATGAAAGGAGAATAAATGCAGTAGAAATGAGAGCGCTAAGAAGTATAATTAGGAGTGAAATTAGGTAAAAAGATAAGAAATAGTGTGGTAAGAGAACGTTATGGTGTGAAAGAAGATATAGTGATACGGATTGAGAAAGGTATGCTTAGATGGTTTGGGTATGTAGAAAGGAGAATGAAAGAAGAATCACTAGGCAAATTGAATGGGAATAGGAACGTTGGAAGAGGAAGGCCTTGACGAACGTTCCACGATCATATCGGGGATGTTCTGAAGAAAGGTCAGGTCAAGAGTACTCTAGGCCAACGAGCATGTATGAAAAGATTGATGAATGCTGAAAAAGCGAAAAATGTATGTCAGGATCGTAGCAAGTGGAAGGACGTGGTCACTGCCTAAGAGCCACGTGGCCACTGGCAAAGAGGCATAATTGATGTATCTATGCTATGGTAAAAACAAACCTTGCCCTTCATTCAAGAAACAGAGTAATAGGTATTTATAAAAAACGAAAACGAATTTATAGTTTTAAAAATGTTGACCGTAAATGTATATACCTGTATACCTTTTTTATAGTCTATCCTTTTAAAAGTAGGCGGTAAAGCCCCTTTGTAGACGCTAAAGGTTTTCAGAGGCGTCGTAGAAGGCTCAGAGAACATTAGGAGGCGTTAAAGCATTCTAGTAGGCGCTCGCAGATTCAAAAATAGCTAAGAAATCTTGTTTTCTTGATACATATTTTGATAGTACTACGGAATTAGAATTCCAGGTATTTCAAACTATAGTTAAGTTTCTACATTAATTGTATAATTTATTTCATTCCTTATTCCTACCGTGTTTTTGTTTTATTTATCATGACTTTCCTAGCTTTTGTGTCACGTCACGCCGCGAGATATATTACTAGCAATCAGGTTCTAGCAAGTTTTTGTTAAAGAACTCGTTATTCGGGGGCGATAGTTTTTTTCTATTTGATTGAGAAAAGTTTGAGAACTTTTAATATACACTTTTTTTACATATGAATTTGTTAGTTTTTTTATTATTCCAATACATTTGATATTTGAAAATTTCGTCAAATGTTATCCCACTTTCCTACTACGATGCTGTCCTCCTATCCTATTCCCATTATGATGCTGTTTGAATTCTATATGAATGTTTCCCAAATTGGTCTGTTTATAAGGACCCTTAAAGATAGATTTTATTTAATACACAAGACTTAGAATTTGATGTGACTAAATATATCTTATCCTATTTTAAAAATTATGTGTAAAAAAATAAGATGTAACTATTTCGAGTTATGTCTTAATAAATCACTGCGTCAGTGAATCACATTGGGACTCATGAAAGGGCTTGGCGAATTGTGTTCGTGAAAGACAAGTTTTTGTCGCAGGTGGCTAATAAAATTCCCTGGATTCGAAATGGAAGCTCGCGACCGCTCGTGTCTACCGAATTCATTCCCCAAGGATATACCGGGGACATGTTATTTTCTCCACAAGTACACCCACCCCGGTACGGATACCGATGCAGCCCAGGTAACATTCTACTACATATTACTGTGTAATAAATTTGGACATTTCAGACACTTTTTTATTACATTTTTTTTACTAAGTTAAGAATTTCATGGTGATTGATTGTAAAGATTGCGATTAGTTTTCCTTAATATAGTTGTTAATCTTACGTATCTTTGAACAATACTTGCTATTAAATATTTACTTACAATTCTTATAAGGTCTTAAAATATTATATTACAAAATGGAGTATTTTTTAAAGATCGTGACTTATATCCTAACTTTATAAAAGCGAAAGTGAGTTTGATTGTTTGTTTCTCAATTACAGAAAAACGACTGAACGGATTTCAATTAAATTTCGCACAGACATAGTTTATAACCTGGATTGACACATAGGATACTCTTTATCCCGTTAACAACAATTTTTGTAGTTCACGCGAGTGGAGTCGCGGCCACAGCTATCGATTTTTTTATGTATGTTAAAGCTTCGTCATAATTATGATAATAGTCAATTGGAAAAACTCTTAATTTTTTATTTTTTTAGAATAATAAACAATTGAAAATTTTAATATTTTAAAAAGAATCACATGACTACGAACGCTCCACGATTGATCGCCAGGTTTGTGACGTCATAATATAATAGGAATTTCATCGATTAAGAGTCAAAGCACTGTATCAGCTGTGTGCTACAATGATTAGAAATTAACTTTGTGACGTCACATGCGCTCAGATTTATTCGGGAACGATCGGCGCGTTTTCGGTACTGTATTCAAAAAATAACTTTTATTTTGAAATAACTTTTGAAATATTGCGGGAATAAAAAAATTTTTGTTATAAAACTTATATATGATCTTTCCATTTATCACAAAAAGAAAAAAAAAAAACAAATACCCAATTAGGCCGGCATGACAGCGGTGACCGCCGATGGATTTCGATCTCTCGGTGTCAAATCTTTTTCAAATTTTATCCCGTTATGAGCTTCAAATAGTATGTAATTACATAATCTTTTTATTATGAAAAAACTAAGGGCAGCATTTTTACTTATATTATTGATATTTTTTACATCCTAAACCCGTCCGCGATCTTTTTTACAACTGTTATTGACTATTCTAATACTCTGTTAATTATATAATGATATAATATGCTTCCCTTCTACAAAATTTCATCAAAATCGGTTGAACCTTTTTTTAATGTAATCCAGACAGACAGACAGACAGGAAAAATATCATATTCATGTTCAGTGAGTGTCCTTTATAACAGATTTCTATAAGGAAAGTTAGAATGTAAATTACATTAACAGATAACATACATAACTACAGATTATAGATAACCCAAACATTATAAATATGAAGTTTGATGTAAGCATAGAAGCGAATTATATTTGTGTTATCAGTGTTCCTTATAATACACTATAGGATAGTAGGGAACAAGGTTAAAGCTTTCAAGTCCTGCATACTGAACAAGTAATTGGGACAGTGTGTTCATTAAGTAGGGTCGACGCGGAGCATGGCCGGAATATTCATTACTGCTTAAAATTAACAGCAAACATGCCTCGAGCAGTGCTATTTGATTTAATCTCATTCCCCATTATTTTCTTCTATAATAATGGAAAAATATTTTTTCTTTCTATAATAAAATTCAAGAGTTTGTTTTGTTGTTGTTTGAATTCGCTAATCGTTGGAGCTACTAATTCTTTATGCATATTTTTTGAGAAAGTATATAAGTTATCTGACATCACGCTACGACCTTTAGGAGTGGAACAATTACCACAAAAAGTGTAGGTCAGAAAGTACGCTGCGAGAACGAAGTAATGGCACGGGCGGGCTATTTATGTTGTGACGCAGGGTGTCGGGGGCGAGAGTGGGTTGGCTGCCCGACGAGCACCGAGCATTACCGAACTATAAATACTTAAACTAAAAATATTGCTTACTCAGAAGTACTGTTAGTTTTATATCAGTAATTCAACATTTTATAAATTAAATATGAGTGAAACTGCGCGACCACTTATTTATACATATAATAAAATTGAAGTGTCTGTTTGTAATTTGAAAATAACAGCTTTTGGTACCTATAACAAAACCAATTTTTAAAATTTTTGTCTGTCTGTTCCGGGTAATATCCGAAACGGTTCGACCGATTTTGACAGGAAAGGTTAAGGCTAGCTGAAACAAATATAGTGCTTTAATTCATACATTTATCTTTATTTAATTTTTTATTAGCCGGTTCCACGGTTTCTCCTGTGTTAAATTTAAACCAACACTCCAGCGCGTCCGCCAATACACCACCCATGTTACCTATCTATTGTTCTGATTTTCAGGGTCATAGCGTAAAATTATACGGTCTATAATCTTTCTCAATAAACAGGCTATAATATTCAAAATCAATTATTTAAATGTAACTGGTAGCTCAAGAAATTAACGCGGTCAAACAAAGAAACAATCTCTTCGTATTATAATATTAGTATACACATTGTTGTTTTTTTAAATCAAACATCTTCACTTTCGAAGTTATCCACGTCACATCTATTTTATAGAAAAACTCAACATGGTAAAGCCGACAGGAAATTTCAATAACCAAAAATCTATACGGTAAATTTCGAATGCATTCGAAGTTTGATAAGGATATGTTATTCGACTGAACAATATTCTCGTGTTTCGAAAAGTTCTCAATACATGTGAATAAGTTATATAATATAATTTTCTTCGGCAGGTAAAACATATACAAGACGCATTAAAGGATTACGGAATCGGACAAGTAAATTCTACGGACGTCGATAGCGAAGAACCAACTTAGTCAAGGCAAGTATAATAACATTTTATTCGTTATAATTAATAGCTAATAATATAAGAAACAAATTTCAACATTGTCGTAACTGTAAATACCTGGTGTAATTGCTTTGTGAAACGTTGATTTAAAAACTTCGTTCATAAAAATGTTAAATACAACAAAGAAGTCCAGACTTTTGATACTCATAAAATTTTTCACTCCACTTTTCTTTGTTGATGTCATTTCAAGTAGTAGCTAAGTATTTGTTGCGGTTATTAATGTTGATATCAGCGTATACTTTCCTTTTAAATATAATAAAAATTTTGATGATCTTAAATTGATATTTATGCTACTAAAGTAGACGGTAGGTGTTAAGTTAAAATTCTTGTCTGTAAAGGAAATACGATCGTCGTATTAAATTAAATTTCGTAAATGTGTTTATAAATCTCGTAGTTATGTAAATTTGTAGTGATCTATGTGAAGCTTTACGATCTCGTTCATAAGGAAATGTACATAACGTTGAATCTGGGATAATTACGACTTATTTAGACATAACACAATTTGCTATAAAATAAGTAAATGTATTGTGCTTTTAAAATATATTGTTGTAGTGTTTAAACATAATATACTTCATATAGGATAAGTTACGAGTACTCTCCTTTATTTTCTTTAATTTTTACTTTTGCCTCCTTTGTTTGTAAACATATTATTTGTTATTGCTTCGAATGCTTCCGCAAAAAAATATTACCTGAAAGAATTTTAAAAGGACCTCTTAGACCGTGTCTAAATAAATAAATAATATCAAATTTCTTCCTGTCTCACCGAATTTAATTTGGGTTGATTAATATTAATTATTTTATAAATTATACATAAAGGAGACGGAGGAGAGTATTTCTGCGTCCAGACCGTAATTAGTTGAAGTATGGTTTATAAACTCGATTATGTTTTTGAAGTGAAACTTCTTATGCGACTTCAAAGCGTTAAAGGTTAACTTTAACGCACATTATCGGCCTCTCCTCTTTGTGTGAGAGAGAGTAAATGTTGGTGTGTATGTATATTGCACACTGTTTAAATAAAATAGAAAATGTCTTTTAAAATGAAGTTTCACTTCTATCGTGTGTGAATCGCACACACACCTTTTTTATATTTAAAAATAGTTAAATATCAAAACAATTTATAATCTAGAAAATGAGAAAAGTAATAAGTTAAGGAGTAAGTAATGATTAATGAAAATCGATTCATGATTATAAATTGATTCAATCGTTTTCTTTTTATCGGAACTGTATTTTTAGTCTGTTTTGACATCAGACAGCTCTGGACTAGAATACTCCTGTACCCATGTGGATCACTCATTTCGTGATGTAATTTTTAATATCTTTACTTATGATGAGTGGGCGTTCCAAACCCATAAATAAAAAAATATCAACCGTACTTCAAAAATAATTTGTTTAATTGTAGTTTATTTACATGACTATACTTTTACGAAATATCTTAAAACTCTCTCTCATATTGTCAAAATCCAGATAGTTTTCAGTAATTGTTTGATGGGGCTATCAATTAATTAATAGCTATTAATTGACACCATTTTCGTATTTTCACATAATTATTTTTACTCAGACCCAAGATTGTATGAAAGAGAACTCCGTCTCCTTTTGTTGTGTTAGTTCTGATAATGTTGTCTCATTCATCTATTTTTATTTCTTTAAGTCTCCATTATGCATTATCTGTTGCGAATATAGTTTCGTGATAATTAATTAAATCCGTTTGTTTTATGTTCACCAATTGTATTATAGTATTATAATGTTGTAAAATGTTCCTTTAAAATTAAGTTACCAATTTGAGAGCCTGTTTCATTTGTTTTTGTTCGTATTATTAATTATATTCCACCTATTCAAGTATATTAGAGTAAATCAATTGTGGGATTAAGAAATAATGTTCATTATATAAATTTCATTCCATAGGCATAGGTAATAAGCATTGTAAATTTTAGGATCTCTAATCGACATCCATTAAAAGCGGTCGTTCTAAAAAAATTAAAAAGCTTAATACAATATTCGATACTAGCTTACTTCTAAGTAGAGTTTTATTAACAAAATAAAATGCAATTCTTTATTCAATTTTTTAATAGTGTACGTTTTAGCCATGCCTTTTCTATTAATTATTGGCGAATATTATTGGCTTGGTATTGTAAGGGTGATTTAAGATTTGCCTTTTGTGTATCGAAAAAATATAGATGCAATTAATGTCTGCAATCCATATAAAATCTTCAAATAAAAATTTATGTTGTCCTTCTATTATGACTTCTTCAACTAAAATAGAATCTAAGAAATTGCATTTGCTGAAGAATCCTTAAGAAAAAAATAAAAAAATGTTAATGATTTTTTAATGGCAATTATGAGATATTTTTTTTCTGAATGTGGATAAAATAAATATGGTAAAATAAATAACATAATGAAAAAAGAAGTTTACAAATTCTTATTTTTAAAGTACCGTGCGGATGTGAAATGGTCTCCCAGATAACGTGTTACCTCCTTGCTAAATGTTGAACCTTTAAAACGAGGAGTGAAAAAGCAATTCAGCACGACATTGGCGACTGCCGATGAAATCCATGTCACTGCTAGTCACCGTTGCTTGTGGACTATTACTTACTTACCATTAGATAGTCATTTTGCCCAGCTAGTATAAAACAAAATATTGCCAACTCCTCATCATAGTTCGCATGTAATAAAATTAAATCAACAAATTTTCAAAATTGCAATTTTGAAATTTATCGTCTACAAAATAATAATGTTTTTTTTGTACATCAAAATAGATTTTTCAAACTATGCCAATTATGATTTAAGGGGAACCGATATTTTCTAATGTTTAGGTACATATAAGTATAGATACAATTCCGACGGCCAGCTATATATGTGATCGGATATTCAAAATTAAGGTGGGCTTCTCCAGTCATTTTTTTTAAATCACCTTGATCTTAATCTTTAAGCAAAAATATACATTATAATAGATTTAAACGGCAATAGAAAATTAGATAAAATTTCTGAAGCTTACTGAAAGATACATTCCGAATATCCACTAACATTTTGCAGTGTTGTGATATAGTTTATTAGAAGAGTCAATATTAAGACGTATTTATAATCTTATAAGGTCGATTGTTGCTTTAAAACATTTCAGCACATATCGCGTAGTTTCTTATTAGTGAAAGCATTTTCATCTAGTCTCTAAAGTTAATTGTTCTAACGTAGAACCTAATGTGGAAAATTTATCCATATTAGCTCGTATTAAAGATAAGTTTGAAACGAGTGAAAGGATTAGGAACTATAACAAAAATATAAATGTAATAATTTAATCTTATACATGTTTAATGTAATTATTTAATAAGAGTATTTATAAAAAAATATATCAATTGCTTTATTTCTATGATATATTAATAGTGTAATATAAGGATAATAGGAAAATGTAAATCAAACACTATCCTATCAAAATTCGTTAGTAGAGATATTATTAAATGCATATTTATTTTCAACGAGTCTCATTCAGTTTGCAATATATTATAAACCTGTGGAATATAATACTGAAATGTTAAAAATATATTTCGTCTAGTCATTTCAATATAGCTATAGGTTTTGAACATAATTACGTAAGTGTGATTATTGTATAGACAATAAATTGTTGTATCTAAAAAATATTATACTTTCATGGCCGTAAACTAACTAGCTTATACATAAAACCAAATTTGTCACTAAAACGCTTTATTTTTCTTTATAAAAGTTATCAAATTGTTTAGGCGCGTTATGAAAAAATGATGAGTGGATTTTTACGTTGCTCACACACAATGTAACGAAAAGTGTACAATATGAAGTTGCTTGCTATAAACATCTTATTTGACGTGGTGAAAACAGTTACACTCGATAGATACTATGCGTAACATAACATCGAGTGTACCTATTCAAAGAAGTGTAAAACTTCTACCGCGCGTTCATACTTTTATATAGGTACTAATTATACGTATAATCCTATTAAATTTCATAATTAATAAAACTAGTTGATTTCAAAAAATACCAATATCACTTATAATAACTATATAAAATAATTATGTAAACACTTTATTTTATATAGCTGTTTGGTTAGGAATTTAAAAGTAAAGAAATTGATTGCTATTTAAGCTTATAAATTAGGTTTTGTCATACGTTCAAAACTTATAATTTTTCATTGTAAATACGCTTATTAGTCAGAGAGATTTAGTTATACAATTTAAACTCCTTTGATTTTGATACAAAATTTTGAAAAACGGCATATTATTTATGTTAAATAAAATACATGAAATTATTATGTATAAAATTAACACAGAAAAATGAAATCGTAAATTTGCTGTATTTTTCTATTAATATCTATCTCTATTTGCATGTTTTTGGTAAGTGTTTAGTGATTATATATTTCCAAGGTGAAATGTGTAATAATCTATCCTTTTAGAATATAATCGCCTAACACCACGGCCTTCTAGAAAATAAATGAGTAATCACGAATATCTAAGTGTATTAATTATAAGAATAATATATAATTCACTCTAACTGTAAGCTATTAATTGTATTTCACGCTGTTTCAAGATTGTATTTGTATTTATTATATAAATTAGTTTCTTGCCGTAAGAAATTTTAACTGTGAATGCACTGTTAGTGAAGAACTATAAAAATAAAATGTTTCTTTCGTAATTAGTGTTTCATTGGCTTGCATTTTTATATATTTACAAAATTTATATAAATATAGTTATAATTTAGCGCTGGTTTATTAAAAAAATGCATTTGGTTGAAGTGTAGGATGTAGTGTCAATTAGAAGCTTTTTAATACTTAAATTTGATATATTATATGGACAGTTTATGGAACTATATTCACGTTAGATGGGACTTCTTGCATGAAGGAGGCGTGATCAATTTTTATAGTACAATCCTAAAACAGTGGTGACCGCAGACAGATCGACAATCATCGTTCAATTTCTGCTTGGGTCAAACGGTACGTGGTTGTCAGGGTTTCTTATCACAGTAAAAGTTGGCTATGAGCTCGCTCAAATTACGCGTGCGATTGCTGTGTCCAGCAAACCCTGTTTGAGAACCCCGGCCGCTCACGCCGCGGTGTCAATTATTGTCTTAGTTGAGAGTTCGTCGCTTCCATTGTTCGTTTATAACATATAAGAAAAAACTTTTACCTTTAACTTTGAAGTAATGTTGATTATGCTTTAAAATGAGTGTAAAGGACTTATATACCAGTGAAGCATCTGGATTAATGTTTTTGAGTGTGGATTTTGTGGATTGAGAGACTTGTGAGATTCGCCAGCCGACCACAAGGTCCAGCGCTAAGAAATATCCAGGTGAGTGGGCTTTGATGCTGAATTTTTGCTAGGATGAGTGAATCGGCAACCACATATAATAAGTACACTCAGAACCCCAGGTGTCTGAATTGGGAATACTTTATTCAGGTTCTATACCACGCCTGTACTGGTTAATTTTGGCCGGTACAATTACTATATACCACCGGTTCAGAGAACATCCCAGTCATCAAGACACTTGATTCGGTTAATCAAAATTATATAAAATATATATTTTTTTACATTATATGTATTGTTTACAATTATTCCCACATTATTAGTGGTACAAACACGGAGTAACTAGATACCTATCACAAGTATTTTTTTATCTTTTTATTTTGATCATATGCTGCTTGCTTGCTTGCGTCCATATAATACGAGCATGGTGGTCACGATCTAGTCATGCTATACCGCCTTATACTTTATAAATGATAATCTTAAAGGCTTTGAACCGTTTTCTTACTCAGGTGGCAGAATTGAGCAAATCGGGTTATTTGAAGTAGCTAGTTGTGGTATTGTGGCGTCTCGGCACTTACTAATATGCCTATTTAATCCTACTTGCACGTACAAGGAAACCATAAAGGCAACTGGCAAAGTTGTACAGGTGGCATCTACTTCTTACATGCAAGGAATTTCAACACAACCACGAAGGAAATTATTTGAATTGTTCAAATATTATACCTATGTACGATTATATTTTTATTACAGAAACCAGCTAGACAACACTTTAGGCATTTTAAATAATTTTATATGACCATTGTGAAATTATACAATAACTTGCTACAATAAATAAAAAATACACTTTAAGGACAGCTACGTTGCCTTCAACAAACCAGTTAATAAGTGTTACAGCGAAATTCTGTAGACATCTGTTCATCCACAATTCTGCTAACATCACGTGAATGGAATATTTTTCTAATTATACTTGTCAATTTTAAACAAAGCTCTGACAAGATGGCGGCTTCCTTGTTAAAACTGTTTAGGCAGTTTTTGTGACAACTGAAAATGCATGTTCCCAGTGATTATTTATAATCTACTTAACGTGTACACAATGACCAGACTACATCACGATAAATGCCGCCGAAATTACATTATATAGGGTCAAATAACATAAGTTATTGAATTCAACTCAAAATCATGACATGACAGATTAAGATTCCCCCAAAAATTCCCCAAAGCAAGTCTTTACTGAGCTTTCTACCGTGTTTATGGTAGTCACAATTCAGACAGACACATAACTAACACACGAAATGAGCTTGTAACATTGATGAAATAAAATAAATATCAATTGCCAAAAGTCGAGAAATAGAAACTTTTGGTGCTGCCAAATCGAGGCAAAGTCTCCGGAATACGACTAAAGAGTTCCGGCCCATGATTACACAAGCCTTGCTGATCTAACTGTTGTAGCCGCAAACGTTCAATGTTTTCCTTTATGTCTTTATTTACTTCGTCCACATACTTACGAGCTGGTATTTTAGAAAAGTGTATGGATTGGAGGTAATCATTTTTGTAAATAAAAAGTATTCATCATTATTAAATTGATTTCATTCAGTGATCATTATTTCATGATCATTATTGAAGCAATCATGGCTAAGTGGTAGCGTTTACGGAGCGTCGATGAACGTGAGTTCGAATCCCTGTAATGAGCCTGAGCTTTCGGTGAAGGAAAATATCGTGATGAACCATATCATGGTGGTAGAGTTTTTTCTAATGCGCGCCTGTCTAGCTACCACACTTAAGTTAAAATCTATCGCCAAGCATCAATAGGTAATAAAAAGGTGTATTCTGGCAGCTGTACTTGAGAGCCAGTCTTCCCACTAGGCTTAGTGTGAGCTTATGGCAACAACGCTACACCTCAACGATAAAAAAAAACACATAAGAGTAAACACCGTGTACTGTACTTAACAGAACAAGGTTTTTTTATAATAGTACGGAAAAGTAGCAATACTGTGCGTTATGGTAAGCCCAGTCGAATCTAAAAATAATGGCGACCATCTAGAGTTGGCAATCCACTGACGGCCGCCACAATTACGCCGACCTGACAGCTTATTGGTATCTTTATATAAACTCGCTTATCCCGAAAATAAATTAGTAATTGTGATGGGTTTATTACCATGTGTATGATGGTCCCGACCCATCCGAGTTCATATACGTACACTCTCAATATCACTTGGTTTGAGTGATGATGTGGCCCAAGATGGTAATAACACGCTAAGCCTAGTGGAAGATTGGCACTCAAGTGCACCTGCCGGAATACACCTATAGGTGTTTGGCGACAGCCTTTCAACATGAGGGTGCTAGTTAGCCAGGCGGGAACTAGAAAACTACCCTACCACTATACTATGGTTTTATCACGATGTTTTCCTTCACCGAAAGTTTGGGCTCATTGCAAGGATTCCAACACACGTCGATGGATGCGATGCCCATAAAAGCTACCACTGAGACATCATTATTGATGTACATTGGCTGATTCCGGAATGTTACAAGCCTACGCGTATCACTCAGGCGGGTGTTACATCTAGTATATGATGGTCGCATACAATCGCACACAATTGTATTGTCGTACCACCCATTTGATAATGTTATGTGTCTAGTGATTATTTTATAAATCCGTTGTTTATCATAGGCAATTGTATCTACCACTATTACATCGAAAGCCTAGCAGTGATGTTAGTAACCCTTGTACAAACTTGACCTATATATCTGCGAGGGCAAATCCCGGTCAATTTAGCCACTAATGTAATTAAGGTTCCAATTATCCGGGCGATTAAAGAAGTATTTCTTTGACAAATTTATCGTAAATATTGTGTTATTATGTAACATTTTTGTGTCTCATATTGCTAGAAAGGGTATTCTTTGAAGTTTCATTAGGCGCGTTATGAAAAAATGATAAGAATGAATTTAATAGTAAGTTGTGTGACTATTCACACAAGTCTTGATTTTAACGCTGGTACACGAGTACACGCAACCACTTTTTTTCAAACTAGCAATAATGCTTAAACATACATACATTAAAAGGTTAAATATTGTTACAAGGTCCGGCTTTCTCTACCAATACGTCATATTAAATAAGATACTATTTAATATATGTCTGAGAATCGTGTCGATTGATTATGGAATCCGTACTAATGACTTAGTATATGTACTATTGATCCGCACTATTGGTTGGGGCATGATAGTAACAGGTGTGCTAGCGCCACAGCCATTGAAGTCATTCTTGCTCAAGCTATGGGATCATGAAGATCTCAGTTAATAAGTTGACTACAATAACCACTGTTCCTGAATGACGTCTCGCTACCCATTTCGTTAGCGTTATATACAATATAATATTTATAAAATAAATTAAAACCAAATTTATAAACACTTTAAGATCAAAGTAATGCAATATAAGGATTGGTTTGCATTATGACTTTTACATAATGTATTTGGTCGTCCCAACTCGAAAATGAGAACAACTTGTGATGCGAAAACTAAAGGCGAATTACGACAATGTAAGGATATCCAGCGTAAGTATAATGTTCAAAACGTCATGCCAACTCACCGGTTCTGCGTTCTATGGTGCTTGCTGGTCGGCGCCGGCAATGTCTTGATGTATATATATGCACCTTCACGTACACTGGCTCAACACTCCTCGAACCTGGATCGTATGGCTGTGGTGGAATGTCCAAAAAGAGCGAGTTTTGCACCGCGCGGACGCGATAGTGCCTCGACGAGACTCCGGCGTGAGTCTGTGGTGGTGGCAACGACAAATCGTAAAACTACCCCGCTAGATATCACAATTATTCGCGACGAAAAAAAAAAAAATTTATTTAATTCTGAGACTTTGTTATTCCTATACTTTATTTTGTCGTCTTTTTATAAGTCTCAATTTATCATTTACTTCCGTTTAAATCCCTTAATTCTATACATATTGTTTAACCTATTACTTATTTGTCCATTTAATTAATTATCGCAACACACAGTGACACAGCAATTTATTTATTTATTTCGTCATCGTATGGTTATTATTTCATATTATCTGTGGAGTACGTAATTGTGTTGTTTATTATTTATATTTGTCTAATGATAATATTTAACGTGTTGCCTATGTTATGCGTTCGTGGGAATATAATTATGCTGCCTTCAATATTAAATGCACTGTGTGGAGGAAATGCTGAAATCTGCTGTAAGAAGAGTCGGGCGGCTTCTAAGTGGTATTTTTTTTTAAATGGACGGCATCTGAATTTTTGGATTTAATACAGGCTTTGCCTTTAAATGAGTTTTAATTCAGGTCGTAACAATATTATTTATTTATTTACGTATATTATAAAAAATATATTTTATGAATACTACTTCTCGTGTCATGTTTACGAGAACAACTCTCGTCAATAATTTTAAATTAAATTAAATTTGGACAACCAAATGGAAACAACAAACATTTGAAATAAAGAAATCTGCAAGAACCACTGAGAAGTGTGAACAAGAAATACTATAACTAAGACCACAGATGTTTGAATTTTGTTCATTGTGTAAAAATAAATTAAATAAGCGAAATAACATGGCATTTTCACTACACAATTGTATAAATAAATTAAATTCTATTAAAAAAAATCTATGAGTAACCCGCCGCTTTGATACAACTAAACTTCAATAAGAATCATCATAATTTAGTCGTAAAAAATAAACGCTTTAAACACATTATAATAAAAATTCAGAGCTCCCGCGTAAAATAAATACAGCCGGCTTTATAAAGCTTATTAAGAAAATTCCTTTTCCCCGCAAAGTACCTTCACGGGGAAAATGAAACTGTGAAATTATGTAGACATTACGAATTTTTATTTGGGAGCCAAAAATAACTTTGGATGTTTGCCTTTTGTGATTTCGCGAACTGAAATTCTTTAGCAAATGCTTTGAAGGTATCATGGAAAATTACATTTATTGTAAGTACATATAATATTTTTTGCAAGTTTTCTGGTAGACATATCCTATATAAAAGACACTAATTTCGAATATACCATAAAAAAAAATGTTTTTATGTACGAATTTAATTCAAAAACGACTTGACCAATTGTTACGATGTTTTGTACTCGAGAAGCTTTATGATATTGGTCAATTGATTGATTGATATAAGAATTTTAAATAATACTTTAAAATGTTTTTTTCCACTCTTAACTGATGTTTATGAAATTTTTTACCCGTGAACTATATTTTGTGTTATCCCAAATTTAAAATATATAAGATACGTCAATATTTCTTGAAAAACCCTAGAAGAAAACATGTTTTTATTAATTCTCACCCGATTTTCATAAAATTGTGTACACGCGAAGTATAAGTCATTTCATAATTTTATTGATAGGCTATTATTGAGAGGCTATATGAATAAGCCATATTTGAATAATAGGATTAAAAAAAAACATTACGGGATAAAAATAATTACTGCGGTACAAATACGCGAATAGGCCTCGGGGCACCGCTAGTCTTTTCATAAAATTATAATGTTATTGATTCGAACATTTACAAGATGTTGTTGCTGGAGGTATATATTTTGTATTTATAATCCAGCTACGCTATTGTACATCATTACAGGAATGAACAAATTCCTTCTTAATCATGTTATAGATTGTTTATTATGTTGACATTTTAAATTATGATATAAGGTCAACAATTTATGAATTGCTTGACGACGACCTTATCTATAAAATACTAGAAAACTTAACGATATTGATCAGTATTTATTTGATAAAGATAGTGACCAGTCTCGTGTGTTACAGAACTAGATACATTAACAATTAAGGTAAAATCACCAGTAATTAACACTGCACCAATAGTTGACACTTTGACGAAGAAAATTAAATATTAAGAAAAAAAAAGGAAGCTAATGATCGAGATGGCCAAAATCACTGATTACTGATATATTTTTAAGGTTATGAATACATATAGGTACAGTCAGTTAAAAAAGTCGGTTAACAAACTCAAGATTTCAAATCAATTTAGTATTAAAAGGAGTCTTGATACAAAACGCTGGATTAGGTACAGGGAAGAGTGGTGAAGTACTCTTCGCTGTACTTATTCCAGTGATTTGTGTATCTACTTTCATTATATTCCTTTTTTGTGTAATTCTTAATATAAGCATACCTATGTCAACTACTGAAAATAAAAAGTGTCAACTACTAAATATATTTGTCTTCACTAGGTGTCAACTACTAGCATAGTACCTTTATTTTATTAAAAAATAACATAAAAATACACATTAGTTTTATTGCTACAATTCTTGTCACATTCTGGAAGGGGAATAATTTGCGCAACTATTACCAATTAGAAGTTCCCTCTAAGATGATTTCATATCAAACTATGTCAAAAAACATACTAATAAATCATTAAGGTGTCATCTACTGGGTATTTTACCTTGTACTTTTTTTATATCGTGAAACTGACATTCAAATTATCTTTTAGCATGAATAACTTTAGAAGTAGTAGATTTATCAAAAATCATATTTTATAGATTGTTCAATTCTCTACATGAAAATATATTTACTCATTTCAACATACTGACCCAATAAAAGTTATAAAAATTTGAATAATTCAACAAAAAAAAATGTATATGTAAAATAGAAAATTACCATATGCGATTCCTTAATATCAATACTATCAATTACTAGATCTATAATTCGGTATCCTTAAATGAAATTTTGGGACCAAAGGGAAAAAAATATAGTTCTTTTTGTAAAACTTGATATACTATAGATGTATAGAATGAAATGGGTTTTAAAATGGCCGGCAAAAAGGATGTGTTTTTTTTTAAATTTATTATGGCTACTGGATACAGGTCTTTTAAATCTAACTTTATTTTTTCTAATCTTCAAAGTGATTTCATACAAGATGGAGGAGGCTCCCTTGTCAGAACTATATATAAGGGAGTTTTTGTGGCAACTCAAAATACATGTTTCTAGTTTATAATTATAATCCACTTCACGTATGCACAATAATCAAACTATAACAAGCAAAATGCCACCAATATTACATAATATAGGTTCAAAAAACCTAAGTTATTGAATTAAAATAAAAACCACAACATGGCGGTTCAAGATCCCGCCAAAAACTCCACAGATGTGATGTCTTCTGATATTGCAAGCATTCTTAGGCTGCGGACCGCTTACTGTTAGGCGAAAAATAATTATAATCAATACTTCAGAACTTTACTATAATATGTATGTATACTATGATTAAGACAAAGCAAGATTTCCCAACGGACGTGAACTATGGTCCTCAGTACAAAAGGTCATCGGCTAATGGTCCTAAATACTTATAAATATGATAATGATATTGCGTTCTGGGGTATGAATAATGTATAGGATTACAATTTCTAGCGAGTTACGTCGGTTAAATTATAGTTACATATTCTCTAGACGGTCAAGAACGCATGTAGTACACTTACGTGCTTAACATGCATTTTTAAGTATTTTTAGATGGTTTTTAAATTCCAACTAAGGATTGGGTTAGCGTTAAATAAACTTAACCAGTTATATAATTATGTATTCTAAATAGTTATACAGCGTAGTTGTAACTTAAGGGTAATACTTGAAAACTTAAGCTTGGTAAATTTTTTATCGATTATTAAAACCATTTATTTAAATGCATAATTATTGTCTAAATATTTATCGAAAAATCAAAATCATTTTAGAATAATCTTTACATAAAAATCGATAAAAACCCAAAAGTGTCACAAAATATGATTTTTTTTTAAGGAAAAGCCGATAGTTAATATATTGGCATTAGAATCTGATAATATAAACCTTGTTTCACAAAATACATAGTATTTCATTTTCGATTTAATTTGTTTAAGCTTGAATTTTAGTTTTCAAAAATTCAGGTTGATGCTTCTACTGTCCTCTTTTTCTTTCGACCTAATGTCGAAAGACAAATACTGGTGCAAATTACAAAAAAACATGTTTGGTTGAGCAAACGAGCCACTTTTCCAGCGAAAAATAAGGACGTACTACCCGGTCACAATATCTGTGCACCTGACCTCGTGACGTCATATCGGCGGTCTGGGTACGGTGTGAAGTTTTTTGTACGCACCGGGGAGTGCGCGGAGAGGTGACAGGGGAAGCGGGAGAGGCGCCGCATTCCAGCGAGGTGCACAGATATTCTGACCGAGCTGTAATATAAATTTCAAAATAAAAATCAAAGTGAAATCGCTGGCCAATTGGTTTTATTTTAGAAGTCAATCGATTCCATTACCGATCCAGGTGAAGTCACCAATTATTCAATTTAATTCCTGAATTCATTGGATTTACCCGGGATGCCGCTGCACAATATCTAGCTCAAGGTCGGTTCGGTGATAAATATATTACGCAATTTGAGCCAATCGTAACTGTGCAACGGAAGAAGAATCGTTGTTAAGAAGCTGATGAATAACATAAATGAAGCAACAATAAGCATAGGAAAGTAAGTTCAAAGGCGAGGATATTCTTATTACAAGAATACCAATGTTTCCAATTGACTTGCCTTTACAATTTAAACGTATCCAGTTTCCAATTATTAATTTCAATTAATTCATCATCGTACTGAAATTGTTGGTTTCAATTTACACAAATTCAAGGAAAGATTCGGTTCGATGAATCCCTTCTCGACAAATGACTGACTGACTGACAGGTTACGTAGAGTCTAAACCAGTGGAGATAGAGACATGTTACTTATACAATAACCATACTTAATATTTGACAGGCCTCGTGGCGCAGTTGTAGTAAGCCCTACTATTGAGCCGAGAGCTTCGATCCCCGCCCATGATATATATATATATATATATGTATAGTATAACAGCTGTTTAATTACCATAATACAAGCTATGCTTAGTATGGAATTAAATGACCGTGTGTGAAATTGTGTCCACATATATTATTATTATATATATATATATATATATATACATATATATATATATATATATTATTAATATTTTTTGCTAAGCGCATTTCTTAATAGTATCTTATCTTTATTAGTAAATTTCAATCATGACAAGCCGGGGCGGGTCGTAACTTTATAAATGTGAGAGTTTTGCATGTTTGCATGTCTGTAATGGCAGATTATCGCTAAGAAAACTAGGCTCGTGCCTAGTGGCGCGACGTTACAAAAGGGCGCACGAGCGGAAGAATATAAACAAAGAAAAAATAATTTATGATTTTATTTTTTATTATTTATTTAATATTAATAAATTCTTTTAAGCTTTTACATAATTAATGATAATACACCATAATCTGTTAATACACATACAAAGTCAGATCTGTTTCCCAAAGAGGCATTATGGATTCCCATGTTTGTTCTGCCTCTCTTGCTTACTTCACTCTCATAACATAATTCAGTCACGTCAAGGGTAGGTACACGTGTCCTGGCCTATCTAATTATCCTTACTATTATTAATAACGGCGAAAGTGTGTATGCGTGTGTATAGGTATATATTAAAGGTATATATTACTTCTTCATGAAAAAACTACTGAACTGATTGCGTTTAAACTTGGTATACTATGTATTAGTATGACTTGGTATACTGTGATTAGTAGCTGGAGACCCAGATTTACACATTTTATCCCGAAATTCCCTCAGGATGAGGTATCACGCAGGTGAAACGGTGTGGCGCAGTATTAGTTATTATATGTTTAAGCACTAGTTAAAATTTATAATATATGGCCGCTAGAGAGGCGTCGATAAGATGCTTGCCTTGGGCGCCTTCGACATTTAACCCGTCTCTGCATATCTGGATGTTTGTTACTCAATTACTCAAAAACGGCTCAACGGATTTGGATGAAGTTTGGCACACAGATAGCTTACAACCTGGATTAACACGTAAGATTATTTTTATCCCAATAAATGACATGTTTTTTATTTCTCCCTGGAGCCAATTCTGAAGTCCACGTAGGCAAAGTCGCAGGCAGAAGCTAGTTAATACATAATTATAATTATACAAGCAAAACGCAAACATTTTTGTAACGTTAACAATTTCAGAAATTGACTTCTTTACCCCATCTTTAATAACCGCGACGTCAATCTCACTCGCAATTGAAAATCTAATACCTCTTCAATAAAAAAGCTTCTTTCCTTCGTGTTTTCTTTGTAAATATGCTTTCTCGAATACCGCACGAGTGAATCATTGATGAAACTCGTGAGTGAAGTCACAAAAGCGTTCAGCCATCTGCGAAACAAGCTTACTTTTTAAGGATAGCTTTTATACCCTTATTACTAGTTTCTACCCGTGACTTTGCTTCCATATGATAAAATAATCCGGAAGTAGATAACTTTAGTAAAATTATTTTAAACACTTTATATGTTGAAAATAATACCAGTGAAATAAATTTTTATTATAAAAATATGTTTTAATATAAATAAAAACATGCCGTAAAGACGCGGTGTGACGTCATCATTCAGTAAATAAAACTAATAGTTTAAATATTTTGTGCAAAGTGTACATTACTTGAATTTTAGTTATGACATTTCCTTAGCACATATAATTTTAAAGCCTCTATTTCGATGCTTAGTATATTCTTGTATCTATATACTTGTATATTCACTTAACGATGACTTCACATTTTCTGTATAGCGTTTCCATTCGCGTGACTCACAGACGAAAAATTTTAATTTAGAGAAGCAAAAATTAAATTATTAAGTAAGTTATCTGTTTAGTTCTTTTATCAATAGACCAATATTATAAATTAATTAATTTTAAATTTTGAATAATTTAAAAATTAAATTTTTAAAATTTAAAATTTAAATTTTCATATGAAGAGCGTCTTGTTTAGTTAAAGTTTACCACATTGGAAGAACTAAGAAAACGTGGTGACCTCATCGAAATGTACAAAATATTCAACGGTTACTACAACGTACCAGATATTCAGAACTTAATACACTGTAAGTTAAAGTACACATTTCATAGGACAATCCATGAAATTCAAACCTCCGAATACACATCTTATCTAATAGAGTAGTCACCATGTGGAACACTCTTCCAGAGTTTGCCATTAGTGCACCATAAGATAACTGTTTTAAAAATAGACCAACGGAAATTAAATAAATATACAACTATTTATTCTAGATTTGTATTACTTTAGGCTTTTAGACCAATATTATGAATTCAAAAACTTTAATTTTTAAACATATTGTCAACTTGCGGATTTTACTACCGTTACTCGTAGAAATCATAGCTATTAATTGGTTAACAACATAGGAATATGGACGCGATTTCCGCTGATTGAACCTGCTTTGGTAAGTATCAACGAATTCGCCACTACATTTATTGAAATTATTAATACGTCGTGGGCAGGCGTGGTCATTAGGCTTTTAAAATTTGTAACAGCAAGAAATATCTAGGGACTTTAAACTATAGAGAGTCGTTCGCTATTTTTTAATATTCACATTTTTTATCAACACGCTATTACTACAGTAGTATAAGTGAAGGTTTGCCAAATATGATAGATTTTTTTATTATGGTACTTATTTATAATAAAGAGTACATACTCAAATATTTTTTTATATTAAAAAAAGAGAAAAATACAATTCATTTAAATTTCATCAAAGTATTCGGTGTCGGTTTCAATCGCAGATAAATTAAATCGTTCCTAAGCCACAGTTGGAATATTTGATCTACAACATAAAAGGGAATATCGAATGTAGCATCAAAGAAAATCATATTGTTTCAATGGCTCATTAAAATACACAAATACAGTAATTTCAAATGATTTATTGGTTTCTAAAAAAATGTATAGGATGTGTTATGTTTATTAAGAACTGTAAGCAATATAACTGCAAATAATCATCAACAACGTATACTATCTTAAAGAAGCTTTCTAAATAAAATCCTTATCCCAAGAGAAAGATTAATGTGAAAAAAGGGCCAAGTTCGGTAGAAACGACGTTTGAAGTAGTTATTGACAACGATAAAAGAGCTGAGATCTAACGGGTGCCAAGTTCCATAGCTGTTCCTTTAATAATAGCTGTAGGAATGTACTTTCTTGAATTCAGTTACAAAACAATTTGTTACTTCCTTTGATACGGTATTTCTAACTTGGCAAGTTGTCAATAAATATAAACGTTAATTTCTAATTAAAGGAGTCAATTTTTTATTGTATATCAAATATTATTACTTAAGCTTCGATGATTTTTTTCGAACGGGCTATACTGTTAGCCTGTTATACTGTTTAATTTTCCTTTGTGTCCTTGGCATATGCTTAATGATTTACTTTGATGTCAAATTCAAGTTTCCGAGTCACCTTGAAGTATTCTAGGATTTGATGAGTGAGTGATTCTGTGATTGATAAAAATGCTACTTTTTAGACCCTAATATTTGAAATTTGAGATGCTTGATGTTCAAAGGAGGATTATTAAACATACAAATTGTCAATTGTCTAAATCGAATAGCTATTGGCTTATGGAGAGGTCGAAATTAATTCGAAATAGTATATTTAAATGTACATAGCACATTGGTCGGTGTGTCGCCCTTTTCTTTTCCGAACTTGGCTGACACACTGCCACGTGTCTCGATCTTCAAAACCTATACCATAATCTGACTGGTAGTTCCAGAGATTAGCGTGTTTAATCAAACAGACAAAAAAAATTTAGCTTATTAGCATAGAAATTAATTATAATATTACAGTAAATTAAACATACCAACCTAACATGCCAGTTGCAACATAAATTAATTAAAAAAGAAAAACTTAATACTAAAACCCGACTACGTAAAAAATCGTACTTTGGAAAGTACGAAACTATAAAATATTTTTGTCCGAAATTCTTATCTGCCAATTATTCAATTTATCGTCTAATAACGAGATAACTAATATATTTTAGTTTAACACATAGATATAGATAGTGATGTAACACATAGATATAGATAGTGATGCTCGGAGGATTGCCGTGGTCGTATGTCACTTTGTCCTCGGATATTAATGTTTACGTAAATACGAAAACGAAATATTATTGAAAACCATTAGTATAGCTTATCTTAGCTCGTCAAAACATATGAAAATATCTACAGTACTTACTTTGGCCGTCTGAATGGTGACTAACGCTGGGATATCAGTACCTCTCGCCGTTGATATCTTCATGCCACCCTGCAATACCACGGAAAAATACTTAACAAATATATACCGGCTGATCTTAATACTAATCTACTTTGACGGATATTTACCATATGTACGGTGGCTTGAAATCACCTCAACATCACTATTTCCTCGTTTTGTTGGTTAAGCAAGGATGTTGACTAAAAGTTTCCTTAATAAATAAACCATCCTGATTCGTAAATGGCCAGATAGTATATTTATGATAACATTCTACTTATTATAAGAAGTTAAGAGACAAAAATTAATAGAAGAAGCAGACTCACAACACAAAATTGAGGTGCGAAGCGTGAAAAAAAATTATATTGCTTTAAAAAACAACATAATAATGACCACACATACAAACATTTGACTAACTTGTATCGGTAAACGGATAAAACCGATTTCTATTACCAGTATTCAGGTTTAATGGTATATTGCCTGCCGGTTATTTGGAGCCGTATCGTGATCCAGACCGGAAGATAATCCATTTATAATCCCGCATATTGTAAAGGCTACAATACAGTTACATTACAATACAGCTACGTTACGCTAATATTAAGCTCACGTCCGATTACGACAGCCTATATAGAAGAATTTACAGTATTTTGTTAGAAGTTATAAAATAAATAATTTAATCCGACTGCCTCAGAGCACAACTCGTTTATGTCCTACTTAATATATTATAATATGTGAAAGTTTGTATGTTTGGATGTTTGTTACTCAAGCGCGCAAAAACGGCTTAAAGGATTTGGCTGAAATTTGGCACACGGATTAGTTTATGAACTGGATTAACACGTTACGGTAACTGACATGGCTTAACAACTGTTATCAATTATTTTGTTTTTCGATATCCACGCGAATGAAGTTGAGGGTACAGCTAGAATCTAAATTAATAAAGAAACATTGATGTATTTTTAGTATACCGACATCGTTTAAATGAAGAGGATGTGTGCTATTTTTAGACGTTATTCGTTTGCCTACGTAATCGGACCGATAAGATTTGAATGTGTGCGTGATCCGCGATGCCTTTTCTTACCTAATAATACATACTCGATCGTAAATACTAGGATCTAGCTGAATTAAAATTAATAATGCTTTAGGCCTTAAGAAGACACATATGACTGTCAAAATACTACTACCGGTTCGGAAAACATCTCAGAGATCAGGATTTTATTCTAGCATAAATTTCATTGATTCTACACAAACATAGATAATATCGTATTACCATTTTATTTCATTGCTTTTTGACATAAGTCGTAGGATTTATACACGTATGCAGATTTACGGCTTGCCTGAACATCAGAAAATTGGGTCGATATAGATCTGCAGGACTTGATCCGTAATATTAGAAAAAAAAATAGGCAGGCTATTTTTAGAAATTTATTACTTAAGTAACCTGATCGATAAGTGATACCAATGTATGCGTGTTCCGCGAGCCTGCGAATTTATGCTGGATGTTTATAGTAATTTCCAGTTTTTTTTTATGTTTTAAGTTAGTGCATTTTTACATAGATCGTCATAATATAATCGTAACAAATGATAATACAAACAAACAAATACATTACTATAATAATTGAATTGTTAATCATTAGTAGGTAATACAAATGCTAAAATAATTTTTAGTAGTATGAATAAAACTTATGTACTACTATAAACTTTAAGTGGCTAGAGCCACATATTGGGTAGAATTTAAGATTAAAAAACTCGCTGGCAACATTATTTTCGGGTAATCAGATACACAATATCTAGTTGGAGTTTTTGGCGGGATCTTAGTCTGTCATGATGTGATTTTTATTATTATTCAGAAATTTGCGATATTTTATCCTAAATTGTATAACATTGATAGCATTTAGAGTTGCCACAAAAACTCCGTAGACAGTTCTAAAAATAGAGCCACCATCTTGTTAGACCCAACTTTAAAAATAAATAAAAACTACGATGTTACATTGGAAAACATTGACACTGGCAAATTCTTCTGCGGCGCTAAAACAAGAAGAAGACAGGTTACTTTAATTTCGACGCGGTTATTATGTAATAATCTGTCTAGTAATGAAACATAACTGTATGCATTATTTAATTTTGCATAGTTGTTGATATTAAATTATTAGGTCGTTAAGAAAAAACTAAAATACTTTCACCTGTTTTTATGATAGATCAATAAAGTAAATTCGTAGTGCATTAAATAAACATTCAAACGAAACTTAATCGAGTATTTAATTAATAAATAATAGTAAAGTGGTGTAATAAATTGTGGTGTAATAATAAAACAGTTGAAGGGAACGAATGAATTCTATTCGGGGTCCGTTATCAGGAGCTGGCTGACGCTAATAGCCTATACTGTGAGATTTATTGTTCGTGCTCACTAAACACTGTTATATGTGATTGATTGTAACTGTTCATGAAACATTCGATTTTCGCTAATCGCTAATTTACTTTGCCCTAATTTATGATAACAAGTCATAAAAATGTCAAGTCATAAATGTGTAGTTCATTCTTTGAAATTGAAAAGGAATTACTTGGCAGGTTTTTTCGTAGGTTAATGAACTCCAGTCTACCATTTTCGTTTTAAATAAGTTTCCAACTATGCTAAAATCAAACTGACCAAATATAAAATTTTACTTGAGGCTTCTTTTATTAAAATATACCTTAAAGTGAACTTACTTGCTAGAAACTTGCTTCTTTCTGGAAAACCATTAAATCTCTATAGATATATTATACTTATATATATGATAAGTATATGTATATGTTCCTATTATTTTAGAGTAAACTGGGTAATTAAATATAACTTCAAACAAAAAAACGATATAATTTCCAATAAGCAATGTAAACTAAAAGATAATAGAACATTCTCTTTTTATGGAAAATTATATAAATCCTTAGAATTAATATGAAACTTCAATGTCCATCTAAACTTATTGACATATTTTTTTCTTTGAATATGTTATATTATGAAACATAATAGAATTATGGTAAATGTTATTCTGATATATTTTATTATAAATTTCTATACTCCTATAAACATAGGCTCACAAAGTTATTCCACCCACAAAGTCAGCACTTTGGTAAAAAAATCCTACGGCCTTCCGACTATTTTTAACTTACCATCTATTATTACAAATCTTAAAAACTCTACTCAATATTATTATTAAATATGCAGTACTATATGAGTAGAATATGGCCTGGATAAGCTTCTATCTAATTCATCCTGCGAACAGCGCCACGTGCGATCGCGTGATACACGCGACGGTCACGACAACTAACGTAGAAAAAACAACTCGCTCAGCTGTGGTTCAGTTTTATATAGTGTAAATTGACTCGCGAGTGCTTTGATAAAATAAAATTAAAAAACGCATGAAAAGAAGATATAAGTTCAAGGTGAATACCAAACACGTGAAAGGAAATTTTCACTATACTAATTTTCTCTGAGTTTTATATCGTCCTTTAAGCATTCAGTCTACTCTCTGCACACTTTGAGAACAATGGCTTTAGAATTTACATACATACCGGGAAGCGTTACGTCGCGTCGGTGACAAAGGAAATGGCGTTGTGTATAATATGAAAACAAGTTGCAGAATAGTTGTTACAAGTTGAAATAAAACAAAACGTGCCCTGCCATTGATACAAGTTATTTTCCGATATGTTGGAGTTAACTGTATTAATTGTTGTAAAACTAGCATCATCTATTTCCTTTATACATGTTTCTTTTAATGTTTTGTTATTAGTTACGTACTGATCGAACGAACCGCCTCTCGAGGCTACCTCGGGCTTGTGCCAAAACCCCGTTTGCCGTGGCAGCCTCGGTACAATTCTATGCTAGGCAGGGCTGTTTCACGCGGCAAGGCCGAGCCACGTTGAGGTTGAGCCAGCAACGAGCATCCTGTTTAACGTGTGGACGACATGAGGCCGCGCCTGCGAATTGTTATTGCAGCTAATGCGTTTTTAATAATTTAACGACTTATAAAGAAAAAGAAACAGAAATATATATGGTTCTGTGTAAATATAAAATGCAAATATGGGGATCTAAGCATGGTCCCTAGGTTGTTTGTTAGTATACTCTGGGCATTTTGAGCCCCAAACCAGTCTATGGTTACCATATAACTGGATGAGTATCAAACACTATTCTTTGTCCTTTGTGCTTGAGCGAGGCATAGGGCGACGTCAAGAGTGAGCATGACAAATGAACTGAGACGCTATTGAGCATCCACAAAAACCGACAATGCACGGCTCGTGCCACGGAAGACTCGGGCGAGGTAGCGCACGCGTTTGCCTCGAGCGAGGTACGTACTGACCAACAGAGCAGTTGCCTTGTGATGCTGCCTCGCTACTACTATCGTACTGCTAACTTGACAAGAATACTTCCAGATTATATTTTCTGATCATAATAGTTTTAGCCTCATTAAAATTGTGAGTTTCTACACTGATTCTGAACACGACAAAAATGCAAACACTACAGATTGATGGTTAGTTGTGAACAAAACAACAGTTTATAAAACGCGTATATACTTGTAAAAACCTATTAGAATTTCTTAACAATATTCAGCTTTAGTTGATGAATCGAAACTCCATAATTATTTAAAAAACTCTAATACAGGATATAATATCCAATAATCAAGTGGGGTGCTAAGCCTTTATCCGACTGAGTCGCGATTAACATGCACATGGTGATAAGTCCGCCACGCTCTTTTTTGGTTTGTCGGGATCTTTTCGGGATAATTCAGTTTATACGCAGCTGCTGATAAGCTTGCAGGGCGGCATGACAGCAGTGACCGCCGATGGATTGCCAATCGGAGTTGAACGTGGTCACCATTGTTTTTCTAATGTTATGTAATATCTAAGTTAATGTTTGCATCACCTAGGTCTAAGCGCAAAAGTACAGAATATGCGTAAGTTTCATCAAGTTGAAAATTTAAATGGCACAGGCTAACGTTGATGAAGATTCTATTATTTAAAAACCCGCTATGATCTTTTTTGTTTGTCGGGATCTTTTCGGGATAATTCAGTGTATACATCGCTGCTGAGAAGCTTGCAGGCCGGCATGACAGCAGTGACCGCCGATGGATTGCCAATCGCGGTTGGACGTGGTCGCCATTGTTTTTCTAATGTTATGTAATGTCTAAGTTAATGTTTGCACCACCTAGGTTTAAGCGCAAAAGGTCATTATATGAAATGCATAAGTTTCATCAAATTGAAAATTTAAATGGCACAGACTAACGTTGATGTGGATTCTATTATTTAAATAGCAATTAACAGGCGACTTCTCCCCAAGAGAAATACATCGTGGTTATTAACATTTTTAATTGAAAACGTGATTTTACGTGGTTGAGGATTGTATATCGTTGGAAATCTAATTTCACTGTAAATATATTAACGGATTGCCTTTGTTGTTTGCGAGTATTGGAACGTGAGCCTAGAATATATTTTCAATCCACTTTGTAAATGTTTTTTTTAATATTGATTTGCCATATTTAAATACTACAGAACAAAACTTCACCTAATTTTAAGTGACGATCCGCCCGGAATTGTTTCACACTAAGCCTTGAAAGGAAACTGGCATCCAATGCGCTGCCTAAAACACTTCAATGTATGTAATAGTGTATTTTATATGTGTGTTTGTGACAGAATAGCAGATATCTTGTTAAAACCAAATACATTTCTTTAAGTTATATATTAACATAAATCAAAAAACCGACAGAGGTCGCTTTATCTATTATATGTTAATGCGAAACCTCCTTGGAGTACCTATATTATTAAGAAAAATACTAGGCTGGAGGAAGTTAGTATAGTCTGTGAACGATGACTGGACAGTTCGGTGCTCCCGCGTTCTCTGAGCTGATGTATCAAGGTGAGTATTTATATTATTTTGTAACGCATTTCTGATAGTTTTTGGTTGAAATATTGTATTATTTTCATGTTAATTATTATTGTAAAGTGATTAGTTTAAAATAGCACCCTTAGAGTTTCTTGCTAGTTCATTTGATATATTGAATATAATATATATTGTCTATTACGTTGTATTATTTATATACTACGAGTATATCTTAGACCTAACCAATATACAATACTAATCCTAACTATATAATATTTTAAAGGGGAAAGTGAGTTTGATCGTTTGTTACTCAACCACGGAAAAACTTCAAAATAATATCTCGTATAAAATTATATGAAGATTGAAAAATTGGCCCTTAATAATGTGATAAATAATAAATTTTAAATCACGGGTATTATTTTCCACGGATGTTTACTCCCAGATTCTATTTTACTATTGGAAAGAGGTAAAATTAATATTTGAATATGCTTCTAGCATATACATTTTATTCTAAATTTCGTGATAGGAATTTGTGCGTATAAATAAGAATATATATCATGATATTATTAATATGACATTAAACACATTGTTTGCCTGTCTGTGTCTGGACTTTACTGAAAAACGGCTTAACCGATTTTAATGAAATTTCGTACACGCGAAATATATATCATTCCTCAATTGATAGGCTATAAGCATTATCAATAGTACACATAGAGATTATAAAAAAATGTATACATTTATTTACAAGCGATTATGATGACATTTTTTAATTAATTGTAATTTTAATAGCCTATATTAATTAACAACCAAAAATTTTTTTTTCAATTAGTGATTTTATTTAGTGAAAATAATGACTGCGTAATAAACGCGTGCGTACTGCGGGCTCATTTGGTAAATAATAAAATCGTAAATAATCCGTGTAAGAACGCGTATTACTGGAAAACTGTTGAGGTTCTGTAAGGGACGTATAGACAAAAATTTCAGACCACTAAATACACATACACATGTTCCTTCCCTCCTCCCAGGGGGCAGAAACATGTATATATGTATAGTTAGTTTAGATCGAATTACGGATAGGGAATTAGTCAGATCGCGACTTAATTGCGTACGCGCAACAGTCCGAGCCGAGGTCCGGCCACTTTGGCACACTCGGATGTTGTTGCTTAGCTTTCGTGGCTGAGTGCCCTAAGCGCTCGCCCCCAAGCCCGGTAAAACTGTAAAAGCCGTAAAGGCTCCAGGGCCCCTCAGGCTAACAGTGTAGTCAGTTCGAAAAAAAAAAAAAATTGCTGAACCAGTTTTATGTCCGAACAATGACAGTGTATCATTGGTCTATTATCACTTCCGACAACCCTACACAATAAATAAACCAGTAAAAATAATATAAAATCTCCAATCCAATGAAAACTTTCATTTTAAATATTATTGATCCTGAAGAAATAATTATAACAGTCTTTTCACTTGTTTTACATAGTTCATAATAAGACCAAATTTAAATACAAAATTAACTTGGAAACTGTTTGAAATTTGATTACAAGAGAAATCTAATTACTGGATTTAGAACTAGACATGAATGTATTAACAAAAGTAAATTAATACTGGGAATCAAATGAAGCTCATTCAAAAAGCCTTTGTTTTCGAAGAGGGTCTGTCTCACTAAAAGCAAAGAGGGGCCTTCCGTGACGTAATGAGAGCCTCTGAAAGGGGGCAAACAGCTAAAAGGGAAGTAATAATAATTATATTACTAGCTACGGGAAAGTGTAATGGACAACATCATAGAAATCTTTAGATTTTCCTCTTGATTCGACGAAAAAATGTTCATAATTTACGTGGTACATAATACTTTTCACTTTTGTTTTATATCGTTTTTATTTTTATATATCGGATTGATTTATTAAAATATGTGTTTTATTTTAATAAATCACGCGGTTATGTGAGAAGAGGGCATCCTAAAAATACTTGTATGAACTGTGTGAAAGAGGATATGCGTGTACAGGGAGTGAGTGCAGTGATGATGGGTGATAAGCTGGCATGGAAGAACAAGACGGGTTGTGCCGACCCCACCTAGTGATGAACAGGACAGACAGGACAGAAAGAAGAGATATGTTTTATTATCGTATGTAAGAATAATAAATTTTACCTATTAAATGGTATTTTTTTTAAATCCTAAAACCTTTTCTAAATTATGACCATTACCAATTTAAAAATCATCACATTTTATTTATTTATTTCTAACAGACACGCGTTTGACCTTAATTTGATGGTAAGTTGAGATAAGCCCGGCGATGGATCGCGCTTACGGAACACATATCTATTCACTCTCCATTAAAAGAAATACATATGCCGGGAGAGAATTTCACTCTATAGCCGTTCGCATTAAAAATCACGAAGCAATCAATTACATACGGGTGATAACCCTCGCGGCATCTAGTTGTCCTGTGGTAGAATGGGGAGAGCGGAATTAAATCATGTAATTCGTGTGTAATGTTTCCAAAGAGTAGCCTTTTAACACCGAGAGGCAAGCTACTCTACGACGATGTTCCAGGCAGATCATTTTCACCTTCATCAGTGTAACATTGCCAATAAGCCGTCTAACACAACGATCGATTGAAACAAGAGCGACCAACTCGTATTTAGCTGATTCAATCCATTGATGGCAGCAGTTTTCCACACACCACCGTACTTGTGCAAAGTACAAATATAAATTATTATAAACATCTTTATTTTATTATCTACTTATTTAGAATAATTGGAGAATATTAATTATTATCTAATAATTAATTGTAGGAATCGATTATTGCTTGTGTGACTATAATAATAGTGTTTCCCAAAAAAAAAGAAAAAAGTCGGACTTAATAATTATTGGGACAATTCGAAAAGTTAGAATTATTCGTAAGTTTTTCGAATAATTCCATAATTTAGAATTATTTGTAAGTTATTCGATTCACTTTTAATTTTTAAACTATTCACTTCAAACTTTACATAATACCATACAGTTTTTCCATGAAAAAAGTCATATACGTACCGAATTGAAATCGTTTATTCAGAAATAGAATTGAATATTTGAAACATAAATCGAAATTAGAATTATCCGATTACGATTTCGAATAGAAAAGTAATATTCAAAAGAAAATATATAAAAAATATAGTAAAACTGTCTCTTCTTCTTGTTTGGCACCGCAGAAGCAATCGCTATTATTATATTTGTTTTAAATAAAGAAGTTTCCATATAATGTTGCTGTTGTACTACAAAAATTGAATGAATATAGAATAATTACCAAAGGTATATCAAACAAATGAAGTAAAAAAAAACCGTATTCAAATAATGAAATAACATTTACAAAAAGAAACGTGTACGTCAAATTTTATGCTTCTCGCGCTTTTTCCAAAACAGTATCGTATAGTCGCCCAGAAAAAAAAATCCCAATTTATTTTAATGGGTTTGTATAGCGTTAAAAAATCGAGCGACAAAGAATTCTACATATTTTGTGAGCAATTCTACACTGTGAGCTTATAGCAATTATGAAAAATGTTTCTTGAGAAGTCTTTTCATTAAAAGTTTCGTTTGACTAATTGAAATTGTTCATTTTGTTGTTAAGAAAACTTCAACTGCGACACGGTTTAGTTTCGTTTAAATTTAATCTTTAGTTCGAACTTGTTTGAGTATCGATGTTTTAATTTAATTTTATTAGAAGTTCTCTATTTTAATTGGTTAATAATATAGTGAGCAGTATCGTGTTAAAAATCTTTGTGTTCATTTATTTAAATATAAGTTTAGCTTAAAAAACTAAAAACATGCTTTAACTACGCATTAAAAATTATAAAACGTTTTATCTTATAATAACATCTCGTTACCAAGCCCAATATATCTGATTTTCCAAAACGAATCATATGAGCCTAACCTCTCGAGGGGTTTTCTAGTAGCCACTGAAGTGTTCCACTATCCACCTCCTGGCTCCACCAACAGATCAGCTCCAAGATACCAAATTATAGTATTGTCATCCGAACTACATATACATACAAAATTTTATTTCGATACGACAATTACAAGTAGGTTAAAATTGAAATCTAAGATTTAATTACATTGTTAGTTAATTACAAATGACGCTAATACAAGCGTGTTAAAAAAACACCAATAAAATTTACATTTTGACAATTACAAGATTTTAGACAAGTGCGACTCTAAACAACTGTTGTCTTAATTATAGGGGTTTACGACATGATTACACACTGCGAGCAATAAAAGTGATTTACAAACAAGCTAAAAAACTAAAAAGACGATTATAGAAAAAACAATTTTTAGGTAAACATCAAAGGTAATAAATAATACATGTTTTATTTTGTTTTAAACTTTTCCGTTTTAACCTTTGTTGTACGGTTGATATCCAGAACTACCGATAAATAGTGCTAGCAGTATTCATAAACGCTGAAATATAGTAACATTTTTCTCCTCTTTATTATTACACCCTACTCGTACCGATAGTAAAAAAAATCAGAGATCCCCACTTTATTGGATGTAGCATCGTTTATATTGATTTTGTTTGTATAAAAAGTCACCTATGTCACCGGAACTATAACAACGAATTGATTGACACCTCAATCATCATAATCAGATGAGTGATTTAGGAGCTACAGTGAAACATACGTAACCACAAACATACATAGACTGGTAAAACATTACTCTTCCTTTTGGCTTTGCCGTAGTTGGGTAAAAAAACACAAATTACTTTATAAATTTAATTAAAAATAAACTAGATAAACTTAAGATAACAATATGGATGTTTTTACGCGATGGAGGCTTTAAGTAATTTTTAATGAAAATATATTCAAATTTTGAAGTGAACACTTCTTTATTACCGTTGTGATTTGAAACTCGATGAAACAAGAAAGCGACAGTAAAAAGAGATAACCATATACATCTATAGGATTTAGCCTACGAGAGAATAAGATAGAATACATTTGAATATGCAATTTCGAAAAGGGCACAACTCTGAAAATGTTCAGGAAATGAAAAAAACTGATTATTTTCTAAAGCAGTGTAAAATTTAAAATATTTACTTTTGAGATACATTTCAGTGTTAATTAGCAATTGAAAATTACTGGAATTATTATCTTAAATATCAGTATATATATTTTATTAGATATTTTATATTTGTGAGATATGCCCTTTTCGAAATTTACGGTATTGAATACAAAAACAAGAAGCAGAAGAACTATTTTAAGTTTGCGAAACTTTTATTTTAAGTATCTAAAATTAAACATAGCACATAGATAAACATAATAACAGACTTTCTTTAAAAATCTTCCTCTGGAGGCTCTCTTTCGGTAGTAATTGGCCATTGTAGAATTTCTCCATAAAATCTGTAAATTCTGCCGGTATGTATTGTTTCACCTTGAGCCCATTTCTTAAAATCAATAATGTCTTCTGTATGGACTGTTCCAACGTTAAATTTCTTGGTGTTGCTGGATTGTATTGTAAGATCAATATATAGGTGATGGGTGAACACAAGATCTTCACGTCTAATTTTCTGTTTGACAACTGACAACATGTTTATATTTCACAGGATTTCTTACTCCTCTTTTCTTTATTTTCGGAAGTTCACTATCGGAATTAGTAGAACTCATTGTGAAAGCACAACGGCACGTGTTGACAAACTACCCACAACACAATGACTGATGCAATATTTTGATATTACTTATTACATCATACTGACAAAAGAGCGATAAATATGTGGTTAATGGTTTTAGGTTTAATACAATAAATGCGAAAAGGGCACATCTCTGGGAGTTGAGACCTTTTCGAAATTATTTCTGAACATGCAATGATGTCTACAGTAGAATTAATACCCGAGATGTGCTTTTTTTGAACACAATGGGTGTAGGTAAGCCTCAAAACTACATGTATATGAAAAAACGTATTTCACAAAATATGCGACATGTGCGCTTTTCGAAATTGCATATTCATTTACATTATGTACATATAATGTAAGTCCTGATTTTCATGATTATCATCGTCGCCGGATTGGCCTAGTAGTGTGAGACGACCAGACTTCATACGCAAATCACAAACAACTTCATACTTCAAATCAAGACGGTGCTAAATAAGTTTTCACTTCAAAAAACAGGTAAGTGGATGACAGTCGAGTGGACTGTACGTCTGACAGCGAGGCGAGATTATTTGGATGCATATTTGATCAACTGGCCAAAAGTAGCACGAGGACAGAGAACCATTGGGAAATACGGTTACGAGTTGAGTAATAAGTGATTTAACTTACAAATTTGCTTTATTATTACTTTATATGGTGTCTAATTACGGCATCATCATCACGATCAGCCAAAAGATGTCCACTACAGAACATAGACCTACCCCAAAGATCACCACAAAAACCGGACCAGAGCTGCTCGCAACCAGCGGCTTCCCGTAACATATATCATCGGTCCACCTTGTGGCGGATCTGATATAAAGAATATATAGAATAATTGATTATTGAAATATTAGGTATTTTTTGTTATAAAATGGTTATTCGCAATTATTACATACTAACAGGTGCCCATCAGCTTGGGTAGACGTATTTTTTATATAATTATAAAAAGTAATCCACCATATTCGACTTCTATGCCAAATTTCATTAGGGTTCGTTCAGCCATTCGAACTTGATTGATGTAGAAGCATTCAAACATACTGCTACATGGATCGGCTTACTCGAGCAACACGTCATATTTTATAAGATAATATTTAATATATTATGTCGGAGAATCGTGTCGATGTGATTATGGAATCCGTACTAATGACTATATATTCGTACTGTTGACTTTACTATTGACGCCCTCTATTAGGTAATCGCGATAGCAACAGGTAAGCTCTGTGATTGCACGCACCTTACAAGCAAGCAAAGACCGACTTGAAGACATTCTGGTTTGAGCTATCGGATCGAGAAGACCTTAGTTAGGTAATAAGTCGACTACAATAAAACTCTTCCTGAGTGACGTCACGCTGCCCATCTCAATGCGTATTACAATATGTTCACATATATAATACACATTATTTTTATATATTTACATTCCATTTACTCATTTAATGTCATTCAGTGTCATCTTCCTAAAACACGACAACTGTAGTAGGCCCGCCGTCGTTGTCGGCAGTAAAATTTGTAGATCTTGCCGACTACATCCCATCCCTAATTTATATACTGCATTATATCCAAAACGCGGGCACAAAATACACAGGTACAGAGAGCTAGCTTCATACAACGACTATAACGGTGCATTCACACAAACGTTTACGTACGAGGATCACTGATCAAGTCAAAGTTAGTTTTGGCGTTCATCACTATTATTTTGTACGTCACACTAGGTTCTGAACTGATAATGAATAAACGATGTAATCGAAATTGTTCTGTGTTTGCAAATAAATAGGTACTACATTAAACTGAAATGAATTAACCAACCAAATTTTTTACCAACGTTTTTGACGTTTATAATTAAGTACTTCATCGATTTGTAATTATTGCGATGTGAAACTAGCTGTTCCCCATGTTTTCATAGTGTTAAATTAATTCCACAAACTCTCCATGGCGTCGCTGCCAACGCGCCCGTGGAGCCCTATCGTTGTTCCACTTCCCGTACTTGCCAACAACTTGCCAAATTGCTTGATGTTCAAAATGACCGCTTCGTTTCTTAGGGTCGTCGCGTAAAATTATATAGCCTATTTTCCTCATATACAAAAATAATCTTTCGAATCCGACTGGTAGTACCAGAGATTATATTATATTAGAATAGATAAATATAACTAAATACTTTAATACAAATGATTTTTATTGAAATCCCGTTTTTTTCAAATGGAAGTTATGATAAAATATTGCTGTCTTTCTTATCTATCTATTTTGTGATGTGGCGCATGTGCGCAACTGCCTACCGTGGTCTCCACCAGTCGAAATTTATAGCTTGACGTAGAGCGCACGCCTAATGAGAGTCCTTTACCGCACGGTAATAACTGCAGATATAGTGCTCGTAAAGAATTCTTTGTGTGTAACTTATATCTAAGTAGCTCTTCGTTTGTTTCCGCTTTCAACTTTCATTGTGTCTTGTATCTTATGCTTGTACTTTACACGAAATTACAGGTATAAAGGTCCTATCCTACTTTGAATCTTCTGTTTTTGAAAAATACTAAAAATGTAAATGACTTTATTTTCTTCCCATGTTTCACTATGTACGAATGTGAATTATTTCAGTACTACGTCGTTACAGAAGGAAGTAAAATATAAGACAATTATTAACAAAAAAGAAAACCAACTTTAATTATTTTGAGTAAATCCCTGATTTACCTACGAAGTCGAAGATCCAATGCCAGTGAAATTGGGAACACCATGAAGAGTTCCCTTTCCAACGAAAAAAGAATAATCTAATTCGCCTCATAAACAAACATGTTATGCCTGAACATCCTTAAAAAAATATCGTTATAGGTTTAGGGTTGTGGACACAATTTCACCTGAACTTAAGTGGCGTTGTGGCCCAAGCCTCTCAAGCGCAGCTGCCGGAACACACCTATAAGTGCTTGGCGACAGATTTTCAACTTGAGGGCGGTAGCTAGCCAGGCGGGCTACCACCGGGCCTACCACCATGCTGTGGTTTCCTTACAATGTTTCCCTTCACCGAAAGCTCAGGCTCAAATCAGGGTCTCGAACTTAGGTCAATCAACGTGATATCCGTACATGCTACCTACCACTCAGCCATCATTGATTTCGAATTGAGAATCTCCTCCTTTCCTTGAAGTCGCTTAAAATAGATCTAACGTAATCTTTTATATTTTTTTGTTTCAAAATTAAAAGTAGGTACTTAATTCAATTTGGGCTATAAAAAGGGACTTTAAAACACTACTACTGGTTCAGAAAACATATTAGTCATCAAGAAGGCCGGCTAGAAACTCGATCGAGTTTATTCTTTTTTGTTTACCTTTGTGAATTGAGTTCACAGTTAATTATTACATTATTTTAATAGTTTTACGTAATCATCCACTATATTTGATCCTTATCATTTTCCCTAGTAAGCTTAGTAGCTGGCATATCCTCCCATATGTTCAAATCCCTGAAGCTATCATCATGCATCGGGTAATAGATGTGTCATGTTTTAGGGGCCAATAGATTAAAGCACTAGTAGATAATTACAGAATTTTAAATAAATAAAGTTTTGGATATCAATTTGTTGAATAAATATCGAATCAAATCTAATTGTTTAAAGCCTTGCTAATTACGTAAATAAACCTACACAGATATCAAGGCGAAATACGAGTATATTACGGGGTCGGTTCGGTCCAAAAAGTTGACGAGGAAAGTTTAATTGGCTTAAAAGCCCTTTACCCGGTTAATCATGCTCCGTTTTTAATTAAATCCGACGGTATATTGACTTACTTTCGAACGATATATAACGATTTATTATAAAGTTTAAACTGAAAATACATATCTCTGTATTGAAAATCGGTTACGTAATTGGAAAAGTAGCGGACGCTGCTGTAGACACATTGATTGTTTAATGAAGTTAAGACTGAAATATAGAGGCTTACAATTTAACAAGAACCAATAAAAATTGGTAAATAATCCTCACCTTATTTGTATGTAAAAATAAGGTTTAGATTGCTTCTAATACCTACGCATAAAGTTTTTTAATAGTAGAACAGGAAAGTGACATATCTTTACCTGATGGTAAAAGCACAGTATAACCCAAAAACAGTGACGACCACCGAGAGATCAATAATTCATTATCAGTCACCGCTGTCATGCCAGTTTGAGTAAATAAAAACTGGATATGTAACATCTGATCCTTTTTTTTTTTTTTTTTTTTTTTTTTTTTTCGAACTGACTACACTGTTAGCCTGAGGGGCCCTGGAGCCTTTACGGCTTTTACAGCTTTACCGGGCTTGGGGGCGAGCGCTTAGGGCACTCAGCCACGAAAGCTAAGCAACAACATCCGAGGGTGCCAAAGTGGCCGGACCTCGGCTCGGACTGTTGCGCGTATGCAATTAAGTCGCGATCTGACTAATTCCCTATCCGTAATTCGATCTAAACTAACTATACATATATACATGTTTCTGCCCCCTGGGAGGAGGGAAGGAACATGTGTATGTGTATTTAGTGGTCTGAAACATCTGATCCCAAAACGCGATGCGAATAAGCGAATCACAATTACGAGCTTTTCACCATGTGTATGGTAGTCGTGACCCAGTCAGACTGTACAGCTCTACAATCCCGCTATGGTAATTTCCTCATTCGTTATTCATTAGGGTGCACAAAGTGCTGGTGAGTTTGCTTGGAAAATTACACCCCGATTTGGGTTCAAATATAGAAGAAGCCTTCTCGAGAGGTGCAAATGTTGTATTTGTCTATATGTGATTTCGACTAACGCTCGATGGAATATTGATAATTTAATGGTCTGAATAGTCCTGAGTAGTCCTCGGCTGAGCAAGTAGTTATGCGAGACTCTTACTCACAAAAACTCTACGGTGTACCATCCACTACCTTAAAGGGGTAACACGGCCTCGCTTAAGCATTTCACCGTATTGCTCCAGCGGTCGGCCCGGCTAAATTTGGACCCCAGAACTAAAAGGAAACAGTTGGGTATAACCCTAACTGCATGCAATGGTAATACGAAGACGGGCCCCCCAACCTGTCTTCTCTGGTTCGGCTAAGGAGAAAGGAAGAAGGAAAGCGATTCTTCTAGAGTTAACCGCCCTTCCTGGAAGCAGAACTGTCCGTCTAATAGTTCCGGCCCCACTTCCCTAAGGTGCCAGATAACACGAGAAACGATAATACGCTCAAGCAGTTTCCCCGTGTCATCTAAGAATACCAGGAGTCAGTAAGAAAACGGATAGTCTAGAGCCCTCCTTTTAGGGCTTCGGAAACCGTCTGACAAATAGACACCGGTCGAACAGCTCCCGAAGCTCTCCCCCTAGGTGGACGAGAGCAACCGACAAAATAACATTCGGAACACCGTCCGGGTTAGGTGCCCTACGCTCACTGCGTTCCGTCACCAGCCTCATCTCTGTATTTGTAAAATGATGGGGCATGGATCGGTGCAGTCTTATTCCAATGTCAGCTATGTACGCTAAAAACGGTAATTCATTGAAAGACCAAATATTGGCTTAACTAATAAGTGCCGAGGGCACTGTATTATTTGAAAAACTCCGTGGTCACCGATATTAACTTTGTTGACTGAGACCCTTTTTGCTATCAGAAAAAATATCAGTAGTGTTATAGATGATAATTTTCTCAATAATTATTAAAAAAACCCTTAAAGTTTAAAGCGTAAAATTACATAATCATTACTTTCCAAGAACTCTAAAATGAGGGAAAATTATTAAATAGAAAATCAAGTCCTACAGGCCGACCGCTGTTAACACGACCCTCCTGATGGTTTGCGGGACGCGAGGCGGCGGGTGTGCACGGGTATACACGGTATTGAGGATACCCTATATCTTAATATCGATAGTTTGTGCATATTATTAAAACTGGTACAGATATCTAATGATAAACAATATGTTTAATACACATAATATTGCTGACTTTATTAAAATTCTATAAAAAATCTAGTGTATTGTGAATAAAATTGTGCATGTAACTTTTATAGGCAGTCGCAATGAAACTTCTTTGAATTTAATGGTATATATTGAATATATAATTGAATAAAAATGCGCTAAAGCATTACTTTGGATAGACTGTATAGTTTTTTTTTAAACGCAGCGGCGGCAATTCCGTCTTGGTAAATTAATCTTATGTGTAGCAGTCACAACACAGACTAGCTTATTAGTCGGTCTTTTCCCCTTCCGTGTCCCGCAGACCATTAGGAGGGTCATGCTTACGGTGGTCAAGCTATAGTGAAATAGTGCTATTAATAATAAAATTCGTACAAAACCAAATTTATCAATAATTCTGCGGGCGGCTATTAACGTAATAAGAAATTATACGATATATGTATTCAATTAACAACAATTCCGAATGGAACTGTGAGAAATATTACTGTCAAGGCTGAACGTGTCCAATTTCGTTAATTAAATGAATTACAGGAAAACTAATGGCTCGTTACTGGGACAAAATAGAATTATTTTTCTACTATACAACTGTAATAACCATTTAGGCACTTTCATAATTAATTCCCTTGTGATAATTCTACTTCACCAAAATTCATTGTAAATAATTTTCTTTATGGTTATACTTTGCTTTTTTCCGGAACGCTTTCTGTTCCAAGTGGAAGTGAGACATCGAATCAATATTCCGCCGGTTCTATTACGTTTCAATCTTACCTGCACTCATCGGTTATCAACGGTAACACACCGCTTACAAGACAAATCTATATAAAAAAATGAAATTTGTTCGTTAGTGAGCGCATCATTAGAGGACGGCAGTATCTAAGTGAGATAGGGCACAGAGAAATTTCTTTGGAGATTTCTCTCTACAAGGGGCAGCCCGACTGGTGGAATACCTCCACCCTACACAAACTCGCAGCCAAATGTCCTAGTGTAGTGTTACTACAGTGAGTAGGGTTTCCAGAGCTTCTTATGGGAAAGGTGGGTTCAAAAAGAGGTAGAGGACAGAAAAATTTATTTGGAGATTTCTCCCTACGTGGGGTAGCCCCACTGGTGGAATACCTCTATCATGCAGAAGATCGCAGTCAAATGACCTAGTATTGTTTTCCTGCGGCGAGCAGGGTTTTCAGAGTTCCTTGGGGAACGGGGGTTCAAGGTCGGCAACGCGCTAGTGATTCCTATGGTATAAGCGTCCATAGGCTACGGTACCCGCTTACCATCAGGCAGGCTATATGCTTGTTTGCCACCTTTGTAGTAAAAAACCTATAAGACTATTTTTTATTTTAAATTGTTCGTAATAGTCCGAATTCGGTTTTAAGTAATGAAAAATTGGAAAAGTTTACCGGAAAATTTTCAAATATTAGGAAAAACTACATGCTCTTTTTCTGGCGGATTTTTGTATAAACTCAAGACCATAACTCACGATTTATATGATAGATATGCGTATTTTTTTTTTGTTTTTTTATGATTCTTGAAAAGTTTTCAAGCAAAAAACGAGATAAGTTAGACTTGTGGTCAAGTTATTGCCTATTGGAAAGGTTAGACGTCTGCCGGGCCAGTTAATACTGAATAAAAAATAATTTTTCAATAAGCCATACAAAACCGCTTAGCTTTTGAAGAAAGAATATGAGCGTAAAATGACTAACTAATATTAAGTAACTTCAAAACTTTGATAGAATAAGATACAGAAATAATTGCGATGAAGAAACGCTAGATTGATCCAAGCCTATTAAACTGGAATTTAAAAAAATGGAGATCAGCGAACACTGGTGAAATTCCGGTTCTGTCTTCTTTTTGAAGCGGATTCTATCACCACAAGACCACTTACGGCAGAACCTTTGGTATCTTATTTATTATTTGAAAAGGGACAAGTGTCATTATTCGCATTAATAATTTATTTAGGATAGTAATACAATATATTAATCGAAGCGAGTTAGTATCATTGTTGTATACGGTATTTAATTTAGTTGTGTTTACTTGGCTAGTTTTTTTATTCTAGTGTTAGGAAAATGGCAAGTTCAATTAAGACTATTGAGGTTATCTTTTTTAAGCTATCAGAGTATTAGTAACGATAAACTATATTGTTATATATACATTTATCTTATTAATATTTATCATCAAACTTAGGCTGGCAATCTCCTATTTGGCGCATATGTAAAACGTTAAATGAAATATGCGAATAAAGTTTTAAAATATTTTTCAACACATTTGCTCAAATAATGCATTTACGAAGCCTGTATTCCTTGTTCAAACGTTAAAAATTAATCACCACACAACGGACCGTGCTGTAAATTTTTTATCGCACGCTTCGTTGTATAGCGCCGTGCGTATCCCTTACGTTTTCTTTTTTAATTTCTATAAAAATATATAAGAATTCCACCAAGGAGTTTCACATTACGAGAATAAATAAGCTGTATGATCGAACCTTGGAAGCACTTTTATGAATACATTTGTCTCACTTTAATACTAAAGACAAATTGAGAACCCCATATGTAGTTCTAATTTTCACCACGCGAACGTGACGTTTGCAAATGCGCGTCATTTTCATATTAGAAACGTCAAAGATTGTTGCGACTTTCCGACTGATATTTATAAACAAAATAATAATATGAGTTCAAGCGAGGAATCCGATATTAATATGGAATCTACTTCACCTGAATGCGACGCCAATTGCAGGTAAAATTTCCAAGAGTATCTGTATAATTTCTTATTTGCTATTAAAAATAATGTAATGAAAAATTTTGCTTCATTACTTATTGTACTGATTTCTCGCAAATGCGTTGAAAAACGTATGACACGCGTGCGGAAATTGGTTTTTCAGAAACTCGTGACAATACTATTTACAGTATATAACATGTTTCAATATTTATATTATCATCTTTGAGGCTATAAAGACGACGCGACGCCTCGACCAGAATGTTTGAACGCATTCGGGTTCGTGCTTTCGTGTTCTGGCGCGTAACCATGGTAACCAAAAGCAATTGCGCTAGAGATGTGAACCAGTTCGAATTATATTAGCTAGTTATATTATGTTTACGTTACAGTAAGAATCCTTCATTCTAGAAAAATATGATCACAATTGACACAAACTACCTCGTCCTATGGAATCGCTTTAAACTTGCGATCTGTATTAAACTAATAACTCAGCACCTAATCCCCTTAAATAAAATCGCACTTAGTGTTATTATATTTCTTAATAATAAGAAAAGAAAACCGAACAAACTGTTATTTGTTAAGTAATCGGTTCACAATATCTATTGAACACTGATAACGGCTTATGTGCTAAACCATTATAATGTATATGTGTAATATTCATGGAACAGGGACAGGTGATAGGAACAAAATGGCAAACGTAGGTGAAAAAATGAGCAGACTGCCGGAATGAAATCTGAATTTAAATAGTATCAGCTAAGAAACGTTTCAGAGTGAGCAAAATTTATTATTCAAGCGATGTTAGAGCGATCTTACGAAAACCAGTCTCGAACATTATTATATAGGTAGAAATGAAAAGCGAAAAAAATCTATTCCATATATGTATGAATTTTAATCAGGCATTCAAATTATTGAAATAAATTAAAATCGCGATATCCCATAGAAATTATTTTATGATTTAACATAACAAAAAAATGTACGAATAACCTTTACGCGTAAAGTAAAAATTCTTTCATCTTGTAGCAGATATTGTTTCTGGTATAAATAATTATACTAAAAACTAAATAAGTTATTTTAGAATTTAGTGGTAGTTATTGATAATGCACGTTGAAGCGCAGCGGAAACTAATCATTAATTTAAGTATACAGTCATACAAAAGCGTTACAAATAAGATATTGTATTTTTTCTTTATCACTAAAGCGATGAATATTATTATTAGTATAGAATTATATAAAAATAAATAAAAACCAATTTCACTATGATGACTATTTGAATGATTTTACTGAAAGGAATTCAGTTCGAAAAAATCTTTGAGTCAAGTCGTAAGCCTAAGTAAGTTATAATTCGAAAATTGTTGCTTGAAGCAGGGCAAATCTTCGAGTAATTAAAAATAAATAAATAAGAAAGTAATATAATAATACATAAGAATAGTTTGTATTTATTTACTATTTTAATATCGCATCTTTATTGGATTTAAGGTATTTCTTAGCTCAGCGGTACACGCTGTCGCATCTGACGCGAGTCAACGTTTGCAGTAATGGAAACAAGCTTCGGTGATTTCATACTCCGCAAGTCTGTATGTACGTACGTGTCTTGATATTAGAACTTTCCATAAAACATAGTGTTCCATCTTTTTAGAGTTCTGTAGTTAACAAGAAACCCTTATAGTTTCGCTGTGTCCGTCCGACTGTCCGCGGCTTAACTCAGGGATTCTTAGTATTTTGTCTTGGATATACATATTAATTACGCCGACAATGCGCTAAAATAAAATCTTGACCGACAAAACTTTTTGTGTTTTTTTTTCAAGTTTGTCCCAAAGTGTGAATGGCGTTGGATAGGTCGTTTAAAAATATTGCGGGTGTGTGAAAACCGTTTTTTCGTTTTAAGGATCCGTTTGCGAAATATTAAGCTTAATGCTAATTTTTGTCCCCCTGCCAACTAAATGCTTGTTTGTGGATATGCAAAAATTCACGGCAGTAGTATATAAATATAACTCAGTTAAAAGGAAATCTATCACAGCTAACTATCATCCAATGTGGGCCCGATTTTAGGTGCTATTAGCTGTTAAACTGTTAACTCGATTAATATGTTCATAGTGTCAAACAAGAAACCTCTTACTAAGTCTGCATATTGTGACGAGCAATTACGGAAACCTAAACTGCGTGTGGCCCGACACGCATTTGGCCGGTTTTTTATTTTTCAGCAGTGTAATTAAATACACATAGATTTTAAAATAGGTGTTTTAATGTATATACACTCCTTGTAGTTTGCGATATTCGTTAATTTATGTTATTTTTTTTAATATAGTACGAAATAGGGTATTTAAATTCTTCATATATTTATTGTTTAGTACTCAGATCCAAAGGTATAAAGATACAACACAAAGAGATTGAATTCGCAGACGGAATCTACTTTAGAAATAAAATTGAAATATATTTATTTTTGGAGCATGTAAATATTTTGACGAGCGCAGGTGGCCGACCGCTACTGCCATAAAAGTTATAATTTATTTTCGAGACCGTTTCAAATTTAATTTGAAACTCTACACGCATCGTGTTGCAAAAACAACACTGTTCTGAGTAAATCTCGTTTTTAATTTGAAAATTATTAATACAATGAATATGCGTGAATCAAGAACATTATGGTGGAGAAACTATGTGTGTTTTTGTTCCTCGTATTATTTTTGTTCCACAACACACATGTATTTGACTTTACATTACTTGAATTCATTGGTTTTATATATTCATTTATTATTATAAAACTCAACGTATCTCTGTATGTCCATTTATGTTATTTTTACGCGAAAACGTTATAGAATTTGTAAAATAAAGTATCATACGAAATAATCAGTGACTATAATGTTGAATCAATTTGGAAAAAAGACGCATTTGGGTCACTTAAATAGCTTGCGCTGGGTAAACTATACGAGATGTATCAAATTAATGTGCTATATAATTGTAGATCTTAAAAAGGCTTACGAAAAGTTCGACAATAGCATATATCTATCTGCTAAGGATCAACCACAATAAGCATTTTTGTTTTCCGATTTTTGAACGGGGGCAACAAAATTCGCGTGTGCGCTCGACCGACGTCATTCTGTAGTCCAAGCGAACGAAGCCGCGGGCACAGCTAGTTATGTATATATATGTAAGTATCTAGTACTGCTTAGTTGTTATATTTTATTAAGTACACTATATAATTTGTATTTATTTTATCAATTTTCTTACAAAATACCTTGTTTACAATTCAATGAATTTTATATTGCTTAAATTTGTTTTACTCCCCATTACACCTTCAGTAGTGAGGTTTTCGACCTTTAAAGTATACATATTATCATTATCATAGTTACTGAGAATATGTTAGTCTATCTTCGCTGAAAATATAAAGAGTGTTCATTAGAAAAAATAAATCATATGTGTAATATTCGTATATCAAAACCTTATTAATACTGAAATAAATAACCAATTCAATACGTCATTTAAAATGTTTATTTATTTACACTCAATAATAATCTCATATATTAATGTTTGATTTTCGCTGCATTTCAATTAGATACCGCGCTACATGCAAACAATGGCTCCTAGAATACGGCAACTTAGTATCGTAGTATGTAGTGACTATTTGAAATGTAGCTTGTCAACCTGACAGTATTGTCGGTATGACATTGAATCGAATACACCGATACGGCGTAGTTTTGATTGCTTTTTTATAGTACGCCGATGTTATCTAGTTGTAGCGGCGCGGAAACCAATGATTAATCTATGCGTAGAACTTAAAAAATAACTTACACATTTGCTAACAAGGTTTTAACATCAAAACAAAGGTTACTATATAATAGTAAACAGAAAAAAAATAGAAAGATTATTTATTTGTTCATTTAGGGGACTAAATTGTATAATCCTGGTAAACCTAGCAAAAGAGAAAGAAACTTAAAATTAAGTTAACCATTGAAACAATCGAAACTTCGGCTAGGACCCAAAGCAAACTAACTTAATGAATAGCGAACTGTTCATCCAAACGTAAGGTACTAAAAATTCTATTGTCTCCAAGTTGTTCATCCCACTTCTGACATTGCTAAAGCCTTATTCATATTTGTAATAAATAACCAACTCGATACATCTTTTACCACGTATATTTATTTAAACTTAACAATAATCCTCTAATTTTCATTCAGTAACACAATCCGCGTGTCTATTTAAAAATTATTATTTTATTAGTTGCTTGTCTACACTGACTACGGGCTTGTCATCATTCCATAAGTATCTGCGGATAAAGATTTTTTTTTTATAATTTACTACCAACATACATTGAATCGTTGACAATAAAACCTTCGGAAAGCGGTAAACATTCTTATTGTATTTTATTAATGCATATTAAATATTTTGGAAACAGTGAAGTGTCTAAGCTAATAATCTAACGGTAAGTCACTCAGTAAGCCGCTTACTGATTATTTTTAAGTTCTAATATATTGAATATGCTACACCGTGTTAAGCGAATGGTGTAATTATATTTTTTAATATACATTTTGTCGTCTTCGGACGCTTTGAACAAAACGCTGTTCAGTTTAGCAAGCACTTCCTCAATTAATCGATTCAGATGATATCTAAATAAATTTGTCTGCTCTAGGCAAAGCTGGTTAGACTGCTATTTTTGATATCCGAGAAATTAGATAATGCGAAAAAAAATTGAATGTGAAACCTAACAATGATTAAGTACGGGAAGAAATTAATATTAAAAATTATTGCTTAGTAATTCAACTCGTGGTCGACATTATGGTGGTTCATATCAGAAGAATACCTATCGATTCGACGCCCACAGGCTCGAGCCCGGGCATGTACTGACAATTTTTTGGAAAATTGGGAAATTTACACTTACTAATTTAAATTTGTAAAACTACCGACTAACGGAGAAAAAAACATCGAGAGGAAACCTCTTGACAAATGTTCTTATAGTATCACTGTATGTAGAGAAAAAAAATGAATTTCTTAGCGTTTGAAATCGCCAACACGTTTTGGGCTAACATTGTGATTAAGCCCATGCAATAATTACCTCGTGAAAAGGCAGTCCCAGCAATATTGTTATTATTATAATTCAATTATTTCGTAGAAGAATTTATACATCTTTCCTGGTTGGATATACTTGAGAAATCATATCTAGATGAATTTAAAAAACTTGTTATTTTGCTGGATAGCATATTAATAAATGATTAACTCGATAGGAATAGGGAAGACTGAATTGCTAAATTTGCTTTGGCAAGCTTTAGTGCTGATAATTCTGCAATTTAAAGCGCTAAGACGAATGATGATACTTGGCTCCGGGCTAGACATTTAATATAATTATTAGCTAAAACAATTTATGCACTTATATGAGTTGAAAATCTTGAAATAGATAAACCCTAGCAGGAGAAGAGGTTGTAACTTCATATTACAAGAACACGGTAACTTTCACCTGATGCTGCAGTATCATCTGAGATCTGCAGCATACTCAACTCCTCCCCAACTTACAGTCAGAGTCAATGAATCGGTTATTTGTGTCGGGTGTTTTATTTGTTTACCTTGTATATTATGTCTTTTACTGTAATATTACCTTTATATTATTAATATTGAGGGTTGCAACTGGTAAATTACCCAGTTGTGATTATAGCACTGACGACTTGTTCGCGTGACTAATGTCATAAAAAAAACATAGACCGTTATCAGTAAATAGGAAATTCGAAAAGTACCGTTTATGAGAACTGTGAATCTTTCCATTATAATTTTTACTTCGTGTTCTTTTTAGTATTTTTTTCTTGTAACCGGTTATTTGTTTTCTTTTGAGTATATATTTAATTTGTGATTACCAGTTACAATAACTTCAAAAAATGTAGTTTAATAATCGCGCTAGGTCCGACTCTACTTTTTTTATATAGCAACTGATATCATTGTATATTCATCCTAAGTGTTTATAACAATTTTTATTTCATAAGTTATTGGCTTACTTATCTGTTAGCCTGCGTATCCACCATTGATACGCGGCGCGCAAGGAAAAAATCCACCAATAAGATTACTTCATTTTCCTAGCCTCACTAAGCGCAGCTCTGGTAGAAGAAGGCAAGCGAGGCTAGGTTTTAGTACATAAACAAAAGCGAGAGATGTGAGCAAAGCACGTGTGCCAGGGACGCGAGCGGGGAATGTGTGCGATAGATGAGTGTAAAAGGCTGTGGGAACTAGAGCTACTGTTACACCACTCACCTACATTTCACAGCATCGCTATGCATCCTTATACCATATAAGATCCTTGCACAGCTCTAGTGGAAACCATCACACCGTACATATCCTCGCTCCACCTAGCTACCTCGCACATCTCTGGTGGATACGCAGCTTAGCGGGCGAGTAAGCCAAGCACTTACGAAATACATGTCATGTTAGTGCTTTAAGGTACATTTATTATTTTATATTCCATTTTTCTATTTAGAAATGCAATATAAAATATTTTTTGGCGACTAGCTTACAAATAACCATGTAATACTAAAGAAAACGTTAAATTTCCTTGACGTCTATTATGTCAAATGCCCATTACAATACTTCAGTATAAAGTTTATACTAATAGTAATATGTAACAAAGCCTTACAAGTTTACATCGGTACGCTATAACGCTGAGCTAACCGTGTAGCGAGATCAATAAACGTTGCTGTGACACAATTTTGGACGAGACACAACTTTATGGAATTTAGACTTGCATACTTTAGTTATGCTAGCTTCTTTAATGTTACAAAGGGGATTTGCCTGAATATTATACAAAAGTCGTTTTGTTACTGCGACAATTTTGTGTGAAATCTACATAAAATTAAAGTTCGACATGAATTATTCAAAATATTGTTTTTTTTTAATTACCTCAAATGTAATTTAACAATTGTAGTTTCGGATATTACATATTTTATTTCGTCTGGTGTAAACTTTGTATTTTGTTAATACGACTAAGTAGGCAAACATGCTTTCGGCAAACGTGCATCCTACTCACCGCAGAAAGCAAGCTCACAGCTTAAGGTTAATCGGTTACGATCTTTTGTAGGGAGAAGGTATTTCACCAGTCAGGCTGCCCTAAGTAGAGAGGAATATCCAAAGAGATTTCTCTGTTGCCTACCTCTCCTTATGTTAACCTATATTTATATGGTCAGGTTGAAAATTGTAAAGATTCTTCTTGTAAGAAGAAAACTATTTACTAAAATGTAAAAAAAAACATCTTATATATAAGGAACATCATCGCATATTTTCAAGTCATTTAAGTCCCCGTGAAGAATCAATAATGTATAGGATATAAAAATAGGATGAGCTACGAATGTCAGAAATACAGAAATAGAATAGACATACTCATTGAAACTTCAAAACCATAAATCTCCCTCCGAGCTTTTGTTCCAAATGAATACCAGAATCGTATATTGTAGACGGTAGGCAATTGATTCCAGAAACTAGGTCAAAGACTCGATCAAAGGATATTTTTTGAATGAAGTTACAAATCGCATCTTTAATAATAAACTCATTATGGTCAGTTTTTTTGTAAATTGTGTTTAATGTTTTGCAAGTTCACCGCTGATTACAATTTAATTTACATTATGAAATGTGAGTAAGCTACAAAAATGTAAATTAACTTGAAGAATTATTGTCAATAGAACGCCCTTTCGAATTATATTTAAAAATAATTCACATTACTTATTCATTTAAAAATAATTAGGTGTGCAAAAATAAATGCAAATTAGTATTTAAAATGCTTCACAACAGTTGTTCACCTATTGTTACAATTTATTATTATAAATGATCTGTACAACTATAAATACATTTAGGATTAATTACATTTTAATGTAATTCTAACGATAAAATTATGACCTAATTACTTAAAGCGCCATTTCCATATTAAAATGATCGAGAATATGTTTATTTGTTTTGCTTGGAATGCAGCGCCTATTAGACTCCACCTATTCTTTTCGTGTATTTATCTACTTTTATTATAAAAACTCCATAAATATATTTTTTAAGAGTTTATTATTAATTATGTAAAATATGTCGAACTTAATTATGATCAATGCCTCAACAATCATATAATTCATGGTTCGGCCAATAAGGTAGTCTGTTGCCGGCAGCAATACCTATTTGGCGTATGGGGCTTACGCGGTCTTATTTTTATGACTGCTACACATGAGATTATCTTATTACGGACGCTGCAGTTAATAAAACTATACAGTAAATCTAAAGTAATGTTTTAGTTGTTTTTATTCAATTATATTGTCAATAAATTAATTTATTTTTCAATTTAATTTCACTTCGACTGCGTGTTAAGGTTAAACGCATTTTTTTTTAATATAGTATTTTTTTGATTGGCTATTTAATAAAGACAGCATTATTATTTATCATAAGACATCTGTACCTGTTGCAATAATTTTCTTAAACTATTGATCTTAAGATATTGGGTATCATATCAACACGGTGTATATCCGTGCACACTCGCCGCTCCGCGTCCCGCAAACTATCAGAAAGGTCGTGTTTACAGCAGTCGACCTATAGGCATACGACAGATAACTGACTGACATTGGTTTCGCATTGTATTCTTTGCTAAAGCTACCTCATTAGAAGTTATTTTGCTTTTATCTTGGAAAAGGTTTAAAAAAATCATTATAACGAAATTGCAGTAAAATAGATAAGTATTTTTATTTTTTATAAGTTTAGCGTTTTACCAAAATCTCACCACATGTTAAATAAACAAGTGGCCAAAAAAGATAACACGCTAAGTCTAGTGCAAAGACCGACTCTCAGGTGCAGCTGCCGGAACACACCTATAGATGCTCTGCGACACATTTTCAACTTGAGCGTGGTGCGTAACCAGCCGAGCATTAGAATATACATTAGAAAAGTTCAGGCTTATTGTGGGGATCCGAAATTCCGAACCCACGTGTTATATGTAAAGCGAATGTTTGTGTGTTCACGTTCTGTATTTTGGCACATCGTTTATTCTATTGAAATGAAAAAGTACAGTATTTTTCTGAAGGTTACTGATATAGTAGGTACCGAATAACAATAGATGGTTCGTGAGCCGTTTTAACAAATAAATGCATTGCATATAGATTTTGGTGTTTTTATCTAATTTTGATCAATATTATTCAAGGAAGGGTCTAGATTACATATTATTACGCTTAATAATAATAAGCGATAATAAAATAATTAAAACAGATAAGACAAGTATTTTCACGTAAACAAAGACGCAGGCAATAGCTAATCTATGTATATAAAGTAAGAAACTGACTTGCTGACTGCCTGACTGACTATCGATCAACTCGCAGCTGAAACCGCTAGGTCTAGAAGCATGAAATTTTGCACAAATGTTCCTTAAATGACATAAGTGTGCCCTATGAAGGGATTTTTGGAAATTCATTCCTGAAGAGCTTAAAGTAAGGGTTAAAAATATTTTTTATGAAAATCCGTCATTTTCGAGGATAGATCTATGAACATTGGTATTTAGCAATTCAGTTAAAAAAAATACAAAAATGGGACGACATAACTCAATTATGATGCGTGGAAGCCGCGGGAAAAGCCTTAGTTGTAAATAAAATGTATGATTTATTTTTAAATTCAGTAGATTTTGCGAATTCATTGATGCATTTTACATTGCGTCTAAAATGTTAAAATTATTAGTATAAGTAGTAGATAATATTAATTTGTGTTTAAGTGTTTACGTAAACAGGTGCGACTACTCTAAATGGATTTGTTAAGATATATTAATTACGAAATCGTAAATCCGAAGATCAGGTAAAGTGACCTCGTACAAAAGTAGACAAATACGAGCCGACAATAATAGTAATACTTTATCTTAAATTACAAAAATCTAAAAATACATTAGAAACTGTTGGATTAACAAATTTACATGTTGTTGATTTTACAATAAGATGCTCACTGCCAGCTATATTAGATAAACCTAGTATTATAGGTAGCAGTGCTGAATGGTAATTTAGAAACAATATCGCGACAATAACATGATTAATGGTAGTTAAACGCACAAAACACGATGGTTGGAATTCGATTCGAATATATGCAGATTGTCCGGATAATGAAAAGGAAATTATATGAGCGTAATTGGAAATTTGCATTGTTGTATTTATTGAATTAATATACAATAGTATATGATGGCACTGACTTTGTCATTTGTACTACGCTGTATCCTTTTAGGAGGTACCTTTCTGTCTGCTGTGCTTTTCTTGAAAAAGAATTGAGGTATAAAGTTGAAATTAATATCATATGTTAAGATCTATAGCCCCATATACGGTACTTCATATATCGAATATCGCTTTCTGAATGATTATCAAAACCTAGGTATAGGGTATATTATACTTCCAAGAGACCTAGAACCTTGGAATATAGTACAAAAGGAGGTCTTTTAACATAAGGAATTATTTCGAAAATAATGAATTCCTATTCCCTTGTGAGTTATATTGCAACAAAATTTTATTAAGTTTTATTTTTTATTTCGAAAACGGCGTGAACTATAAAGATGAAATTAATAACGAATATGACCTCATAACAATATAAAAAAATAGTTTCTATGTGGTCTCGCAATAAAGAGATACAGTCCTTCATATTAAAAGTCAATCACTAACTGGTTATCAAAACTGTAGAGTGCTTCCTGCAGATCTACAGTCTTAAACTTACACGACGTAAGGTCTTTTAATGTAAGGAATAAATCCACAAATAATGAAATTAAATACCGTGAAGAGTTACTGAGACACAAATTAATATTTCGTTTTTTAAAATCGAAAACGGGTTACGTCTTCGTTCTGCTGTAAAAAAGATATTTTAGATGAACACAACAAAATTACGACCTACACAACAAAATACGCGATACGCGAAAGCGATTATCAAAACCGATAAGGCACTTTCTGGGAATTTGCAGTCTTACTGCAATAATAAATTACTATTACTATTCCTATATTATGCCGCAAAGCAAACCAAAGAAGGATGTGATTGGAAACACGTACTGACTGGCAAATGAAGTTAGGATCGTAGTTATTGCTTTTAAATAGCTATGATTTTTTTTGATTGATCTTATTGGGTTCAACGAGAGCAGAGTTATAGAATCATTTCATAAAATCTATAAACGAGATGCAATTATTTGTTGAAACAAAATTCATTACTTTGGTAATTAACAGTAACTGATCTTATCACTAACAATTTAACTGTTATCAATTATGCAAATAAACTTTAATTATATTCTGTAGATGTAAACGTACGTTTGACCTAAAGGGATTTGCCGGCAACCCTTTAATGAATCATCAGCAAAATTGAGACAATTATACGTTTATTGAGTTTGATATCGGAAATGTATCACAAAGGAATTAATGTTCTGGTTTAAATTATTTCTTTGTCATGCAATAATGTTTTATTATCATAAATAAGCTCGGTGTTAATATGATAAAAGTATAGTAAGTATATATATGTTGGCAGCAGCTTTGTAAGATGTGTATCGTATTCCTCTTCGTACATATCGTATCTTATAATTATCGCTTAAACAGTGCCTGTAGAAAGTATGGTTGATATTTTAATACAATATTTCACATAACCACTACTCGACAGAAAATACAATATTTTATTATATTGATCTTCAAGACTAACAGTATGGTCAAAAGTAAGTGAATTGGCCCTACGTTACTTGTCAGTTGTTGCGACTTTAGTACCCTCTGAAAACTTATTTTCTCAAGTAAAAATAAAACTTCAGAGATCAGCAATCGTATAAACTCGAATCGTCTCTCCAAATTATTGATTTTTACGTAGTCTAAATGCTGTCGAATGAAAATTGTAATGTTTTATGTTGTTATTAAAAACCTGAATAGACTTGAGAAATTTTTATTTTGAGAAAATACCCCACTTATATCATCTTATAAATAATTTCAAATATCGTATGTATCGACACAAAACGTTACGATTTATCGATGTATCGACAGATTAATGATTGGTTTCCGCTGCGCTTTAACTAGATACCGTTTTACTACAAACAATAGCTCCTATAGAATATGGCAACTTAATATCGTATTATGTAGGGATTATTTGAAATAATGCTTGTGCACGAGATAAATAATGTTGTGAACTTTTAAACTTGCCAGACGATAATGGCAGATCTGTATTGCCAACAATTGCAAACCACGATGGAAAAGCTAGCCGTTAAACAACCGAGAATGGTCAATCTCTCTAGCCTACTGCTGGTACGACAGACGACAGACGGTCGTTAAAAATTCAATTCCTATGAGTCTATCCAAACCACATTCAAAGATTTTATTGATTCTCGCTCCCAAAATTTTTCAGCAATCTTATCAATGACCTACCTAAATAATACAGAATATGTTACTATGCAACGCACAAATATATAGTACAAGAGTTGATAGGAACAGCCATTATTTATTCTTCAGCGAATTCATGTTAAATCTTGATAGCTAATTTTAACTAGTTCATGGTTTTCAAAAATGTAATGGGCCTATAACTCTTCAATAGAGAGTTGTCGCCTTTTTTTTTAAGAAGAGTACCACCACACTCTGTTCCCACCCGCTTCAAACCCATTTATGTCTACGTGACAGTGTTGTTGGAATGATACCGACTCGAGTACGCTGATTTCGGCGTAGTTCAGATTACAGTTTTTTTGTAGTACGTCGACGGTATGTATTCGTAGTGCAGCGGAGACTAACATTAATCTATGATTCCCTTATACGAAATTTCATACCAATCGGTCAAGCCGTTATTGAGTAAAAAAACATGCTTTATTCGTGATCAAATATCCTTTGTAATAACTTTCTATCGGAAAATTTGGAAAAATTTTAGATTTACAGAGAGAACTTCAAATGCCTTCAAATGTGAGAGAAAATTAATAATATATTTTCATAATAATCAAAGATATACCAAAGAAATTTAGATAAATCGCAAAATTAATTTCGATTTTAATATCGTACCAGTTACAAACTTATGGGTCGTAAATAACATGAGACTTGACGTTTGAAATTAATATCAGCTAAGGTATATTATTATGCTAATGTATGTGGGTCACAACAGAATCACAAAAGCTAAACCTTGTATTTTTTTTAAGTAAATGTACCTGTGTATTCGATTTGAAACTTTTTAAGACTTTCAATACATTGCGATGAAATAATAAAGCACGAATATATTCATGTATATTACTAAAATCAATAATTGCCGATTATTAGCACACGATTATTACACAATAATTATTTTCATCTGTTGTATGTTGTAATAACGCCATCTAGCGAGAAAATAAAGAAATACCTATAGATACTCGGTCACTAAATCGTAAATATATCGTGGGCTGTCATGGTCATTAATGAAGCCCATACATTATAGAAAATTTTAGAAAATTAGGTTGCATAATAGTTATTATAATTGCAGCGACATTTACATGCAAGTAATATTGTAAATAAATAATGTATTTCAAATTTCTGACGTAACAAGAATAAATTTAACTCAACGCAATTCAATTAATTAGTTTAATGTGTCACACACTAATTGCATTGCCAACAGTTATATTAATGACGTACGTTTCAATTATAATCAACCAGCGCGCGTTGACACATAGGTATGCCGAAGGGATTTCTTATACATACTAAGCGTATCTACACATGTAAAGTATGTAAGACATCTACATACACTTGTTCTAATTTAAACAAAACTTGTCATAAATTGCGTGAACGTAATTATCATTTTAACAAAATTGTTGACTTATGAAAAAAAGTAAATTCGTAAATTTGTGAGACGCGTAGTATGATTGAAGATGTGACTAGAACAACCTTCAGCGAAAATCTATTTATTATAAATATGTTTAATCTCAATGTAATAGATTAAGGCATCTCGCAAAAAAAGTTGGCGATACCGGCAAGTGGAGAATAAGTACTGGAACTCGATGGAACTGACATTTTCTTTTGGAATAAAGTCCCAAAATTAAATAAAAATAAAAATATATTACGGTACAAAAATAACGAGAAAAATATAATATCTTCATTCTAAACTTTATAGGTTTGGAGTATTCATAATCTTCTACTCATTGAGTGTATATTTTTAGACTAAAACTAATACGTAAATAAATTTACGTAAGGAAGTTAAATGTTGGCACGCAGTATATTTGATATTCAATATATATTCCACTTGCAACTATCTATAACGAATCTTAAATAAGACTGCATTGTAAATGTAATTAGTCAATGTTAGGTTGCTGAGTTAAAACGACAACTGTGCTGGTGCGTGTTCCAAGCCGTACCTTCAAAATCATAGCACTAATGCTTTACGGCTTTAATAGATGTAGCGATGGTGCTTTCGCAGTTAATAATATTGCACTGATTCTTGCATTATTTGTAATTAATACCATACTAAATTAATGGCATTATAATCAAGTCCACCGATCTTTAAAATAACAAGTCCTGTCTGACTAGAGGTCAATACAAAATGTTGGCTTAATGTCAAGTTGTGTAGTTAGAAATAATTGGTAATTCCCAATTAAAATAATTAAAAATTTTAATTGGGAACCTTGGAGAAGGAAGGCCTAGACGAACGTTCCAAGATCAAATTGGGGACGTTTTGAAGAAAGGTCAGTTCAAGAGTACTCTAAACCGACGAGTATGTATGAAAAGATTGATGAATGTTGAGGAAGCGAAAGTTGTATGTCTGGATCGTAGCAAGTGGAAGGACGTGGTCTCTGCCTACCCCATTGGGAAAGAGGCGTGATTTATGTTTGTATGTATGTATAGTTAGGGTATGGGTATAGGTATGTTATATATAAGGGTAAAATGGATTTTTAGATAATTTACTTTTATGTGTATAACAATACAATATACATAGTAGATATTTAGGCTAATATTCTCATTGGATTCTATTACTCCGATGAGGGGGGTAAATTCTTTTTTAAAAGAAAAATGAACATTAATTATCAACGATAGTATTATCTGCTAGAAAACGTACTAACCTTGGGACTTCAAACATAAAGGGTTTCACCTTTGTATTTTTATAAAATTTGGTTGTGTTATTCTGACTATTTTTATTTAGTCATGTTTAGCCTATGTTTAATTATATACCAGTTTAAAGCTCATATCCCCCGTTATTTACGAAACTTAATATACAATTAGATTAAAATTATTTTCTCGTAATTTTTATTATTAAAACTTTTTCATTAAGAATGCTATCTGTTGCTACCATTAAAACTCTAAGGTATATAAATAAAATACTAGGGATTTGATAAAACAAATTTATATATTTAAAGAAAAAAAAAATGACAGATATCTTCATAAAAAAAATGTTACAACCTTTATGGTTACGAAAGGTTACAAAAGTTCCTTATATAAATTCGGCTTCCTGCCATCAGGCAAGAAGTGAGTCGATTAATCTGACACTACTCAACTCAGCTAGCTTATTAGGAGTCTGGAGTTGTAAAAAATTGGTAAAATATTATCTCAAAAACCGTGGGGTATCTATGGCAAGAGACTGTGCTAGAAGAAAAATTCAGTGTGTTTTGAAAGTAGTTAAAATTCCAAAATGAAGGATGTGTAGGTTAATGATGAAGTTGTGTAGCTGTAGGCCGAAGCAGCGGCCGGTCGCGACAGCGGGTCAGGAATTGAGAGGCACGGAACCTCCTCAGTGCTCCTTGCTGACGGTTGTCCTCAGACAGCTTTTATGTGCAGTACGGGACGACGATAGTATTAACTAAAAACCCGTTCATCTGAAACGCGTCCACGATAACATACGTTAGGGCTTGTTGCCATGATAATAGTTGCTTTGGGATGAATACTGATTTAATAAATTAAACTCTAAATCAACTGGAGAAAAAGTCGAGTGAAGGTCGGCTTAACCTCTAAAAATTTCAACTAATAAATTTGGTAATTATTTTTAAAAGTAAGGAATAACAGTTGAATGTGATAGGTCTAAAATAATAGTTAGGATTGGAGATCACGTAGACACGTGGCTTATATGATCATGAAATATCGCCGTACTCCGACAAAAAGTGAGGTTATTTCTACTATATCGTAATAAAATCTTACCGAGGTTCTAATCACTGGCAGCGTTAATGAGATGGAAAAACTTCCACGATTCTACTGGTCGGAAGGTCGCTTAAGTGCCACGCTGTCACCAAGAAATTCATCAGCGAAAACACTGGAAAATTTTAAGGCGAAGTTTTATAAAAGTAATCCCTGAGGTTCAGGATGTTTAATCAGTAACCCAATTCAGACAGAAATACCGATCGATGTTGATAGTGACGACTCAGCAGTGAAAGAAAGGGCGGGACGTCTGGGGCAAGCTATTTTATGCTGCTTGCAACGATGGGGATTGCTTACAATGTAGTGATGAAATGGCCTTCTCGCCCATATATAATTAAAAAGGATCGTATTTACTACGAGAAATAATATTAAATTGGAATGAGAAACAGCTGATCCGAGACTTAGATTTTCTTCCCGACTGCCAAAAAAGGCGAAGGTATTAATTACCCTTTCCTACAGACAAGTTGTAAAAAATAGTACCACATTGTTAACATGAGCTGTAATGAGATTTAACATTATATTAATTAATTTTACAAAGTTGGATTGTTATTTATTTATAAAATATTCATGGTAATAATATTAATAGGCAATCGCACGGATTTTACAACGTGACACTATTGATTAATGATAATATATATTCAAGGCGCCATCTATTAAAACTCTTTTTAACTAACATGACAGCTGTTTGTTAGATTGTTTGTATTGATAGTGTGCAAAATATTTGCATGAGTGAGTAACGGAAGATGCAGTATGGAGAGACCCGCCACAAGTTGGACAGACGACATGGTGAGATTTGGAGAAAGCCATTAGATGCGAGTAGCGCAGGAGCAGTCCAGTTATCGCAGGAGATCTTTGGTTTCTAGCAGTGGACTTCTTTCAGCTGAAATGATAATGATATACATAAAACTTTGTTGTGATTGTGTGTAAATTTAAATTCTATATATATTATGTGATATGTGTTTGTGTGCATGTGTGTGTGTGTGTAATCAATTAATTCGATTACAGTCTGAAGTTATGTCTCTCCCATATGTTCGTATAACAAGAGGTATATAATTTTACGGCCTATAAAGATGCCGTGTACACGTTAACTCTTATTACTATATTACAGTTATGACGACATTATAGTTAAGGGTTTAAGCGAACGTAATCTCGTACGTTCCACAGAGTAATTTATCGAGAAGCGGTTCGTTATTAAGCGATATTCAATTGCAATTAAAATTTTCATAATATTAATAAACTATGCAGACTTATTTTAATAAACTAATTTATCCGAGTGTTTTCACCCGCGTAAAATGACTATTTATATATTGGAGAATTTCAATTCCTCCAACAAATTATGCCGGCGGCATAGACGGCGGTTTTTTTCACGGGTATGCCGCTGAAATAATTTTCAGTAAGTGACAGTTCCTGATGTTTGTTGTTGACGGGTTAAACAAACAGCGGCCTTAAGGATTGATTTGGCTAAAACGGTAATTTACATCTTAATTTGTTTTAAAGAAGTATTACCAATTCTTTGGAACATATTTCTGTATATATATTTTTTATTCATGTATATAATTTCACTATTTGACGCCAGTGTAAGTTTTCTTGCCTTATTGTACGCTACCTTGGAAATTGATTTATAAAATACCTTTCCTAATGCGTATTAATTTCTTGTGATATCCTGGCAAAAGAAACCTGTTGCCCGAATTTATTATTTGTATCAGTAGAGTCAGCCGTACATTCGTTCAAAATAGATTAAATCTAGTTATGGTTTAGTATGAAACAAAATCTGACAATAATATATAAAACAATTGAAAAATAACAATTATGTGTACTTATGTACGCTCGTGTTACGATGCTTAAATAAGCATATTAGGCGTGGTTGGCAAATGACTGGCACTCGGTGACAACCGTCCAATGTATCATGGTACATAGTTTTAATATAATTAATGTAATCAATTTATAACTCAATAAATATCATTATATTTGAATACGAGTTTATAAACCTATAGGTAAATTACGTAAGAACTTATAATTTGACAATTTTTATTTATACACTTTTAAATTGTTTTACACAATTTAATAAATAAAAGTATTTTAAATTAAATAATTATCATTGATGACTAACTTCATCGTGTCACAGTCAGTTGATGTGCGCGCAACTTTTAATAGTTTCCTTTAACAACTAAACGCGATGCAATAAGTATACCTAATTTCATTAATACTTTGTCTAAATTTTATCTTTTTGCTTTGTTTAATTATTTATTTAAATGTTCAAAATTTCATTAATGAATGACTATAAGCAGATACACATATCTGTAAAAAGCAATTAGGAAGTAAACATACGAGCCAAGATTGTCTATAAAGAGAGTAATAAAAAACCCAATTTGCTTTAAAGCGGTTCCCTGTTTGTTTCGTGCGTTCGTCGAACGCTCATTACGTCTGGGCTCCGAGTACAAAGGGTAAAACGACTGCGGATGCAAACCGACCGAGAAAAAAAAAGTCATTTTCCTTATAATTTACTAGACACCGGCTGTAAAGCGCTTCTGACCGTAACAAGTTTTCTTGGAAATTCAACCGAGAGAATAGAATCGCGTACCTAAGCATTGTCGTCGTGTATTTTGCAACTTTGCAAAGATAAACTTTTATATTCAAGGAAAATGACGTGAATTTATAAAGTACTATTTTTTTGTCACGTTAGGTGAGGGTAAAATTGAAAGGCTCGCGCGCATCATGTGACGTAAGGGCGAAATGACGAAGTTAGCCATCAGTGATAATAATTAATTTATTTTATTTAGAGACTGTTTAAAAACAATGCAGTAAATGAAATTTTTATTTGTTACACCAAAGAAGAAAATGTTCTGATAAGTGTATACACTTTTTAGGGTTGCGTACCTCAAAATAAAAAAAAACGTAACCCTTATATTATCACATTATGACTGCCTGGCTGCCTGGCAGTGGCGTGGTGGAGAATGTACTGATTATTTTGGTGGAAAGTATTAAATATGAAAATTGTTGGAATGAACCCAACATGGCTCGATCCATGGAGGTAGGTATTTGTAATTCGATGCTGTCAAACTCTCCGACTCAGAGTGCGAAGGTATTATATAGAATCGCAAAATTAGCTTGTAAGAAATGAAAATTGTGGTTTGAATTTGTTAAAAAGAATACAGTATATTTGTGATGTTCTTACGGGGCGTCGTAGTCGTAAAGCGACAAAGCCCATTTTCAAAGAAAAAAATATAAGCATAATACTATCAAACTACCAACACATCGGCAGTCCTGTGACTCATTTATCAATATGTACATCGTGGTCGCAAGCCTACCACACAGCTTGGTACCTACTGGACATTCTGATCTCAGAACGCGACACGCATGAGCGTGCCACTATGTCTGGTGTTATCCTGGTATGTGGAAGTCGTGATCAAGACGTACACATGTTTTTAACCTAGATTAACACTAGGATATCCCGGGTAAAATTTTTTTTATGGTTCATGCGAGCGAAGCCATGGGTACAGCTATTAGTAATAATAAGTTTATTAGAAATAGTTACATCACACGTTCGAAGTTGATAACATGATTTGTCAAATAAAAAGATATGAACTACAAAATAATAAGGCTTAATGCCTTATTACAAATAACATGGTAAAAGTAATATATAATAAGGCAAGTCATGCTTAGGTAAGCTGACAATGTAGCTCTTCATACATTCCGAAAGGAGCATTCCGGCAATTACAGATCCGTAAATATAACAAGGGTCAGAGTACCTTATTATCCCAAGATCAGTTGTCCGAATTTACACTCCAGTGATTCTTTATAGAACACCTTTAATCCATCGTTAACGAAGAAATAACGTTCAATTAAGTGTAAAAAGTAACGGAACGTACCCATTACAAGAAACTCTTTAGTAGGTATTGCGTATACGTTACAATTGAAATTGAAAAAAAATTATATTAAGCATCATTATTAGGCAGCAGCAATCTCCTCGATATATCGTCATTAGCAATGAACACACGTTTCGTGGGTGTCGTCAGGATCGAATTCAAGCACATGTCAAGTGTATACTCTCACTGTCTGGTTATCTCACCATTGCCCGCGCATAGGCACAGCATCCATAGTAACCATATAACCACAGCAACCAAGTAGCCACAGTAATCATACTAAGGTGTTCTCATAGTGAGACAGCTATAAATGGAATGATCTTCCCTCTTCATGTTTCGATTGATAAAGTTGCTCACCATTAGACGACTCCAATGAGAGTGTCCTCCAAATCGTTTTTTTTTAACGAACTGACTATACTGTTAGCCTTAGGGGCCATGGAGCCTTTCGGGTTTTACAGCTTCACCGGGCTTGGGGGCGAGTGCTTAAGGCACTCAGCCGCGAAAGCAAGGCAACAAGTTACGAGGGTGCCAAAGTGGCCAGACCTCGGGTAATTCCCTATCATTCGAACTAAACTAACTATACATATACACATGTTTCTTCCCCTTGGGAGGAGGGAAGGAGGAGGAGGTATATTTAGTAGTCTGATTTTTTTTCTCTAACTAACCAAAAAAAGAAAAAAATGGTCTCTCACAGAACCTATGTGGCGTGCATGTGTGTATGATGCAGTGTAATGTGTGTCTGTGATAGCTAGTGATATATCGCGCGAGCGGCTGCTTAGCTCAAGGGCTCCATGCCGATGGATAGGATCTAGGCCTGAGTTGCCGCAGGAGAGGCGGTCGTGGCGGGTGTGCGGGAGCGAAGTTAACCGTACGTTCCCTACGGAGGGAATGGTGGTTTCGCGGGCGTGGGCGCGAGCACGCATGGGCTACAGGAGCGGACACATAAAATTCGTTAACTTTCTCGATGTCGTCATCGGGATCGACAAAGAGATTTCGCGGACAGCGTTTGTAACGTTGGACAACTGGGATCGAATTGTTAGGGTGTAGTTCGCGGTGGCTTTTACGAGCGGATTGGGATGATTCGAAGCGCTGTCAAAATATCTCCTAGTGAGTATTTCACATAGGTTTCTATCGAAGGAAGCCCCATATATCTGTGGAGGTCAATGTTCCTAACAAAAACTGGAGGGTCGAGAAGGCGACGGAGAAAATGGTTTCGTATTCTTTGCAGCTCAACAAGGTTGTTTTAGACATATGTGCGAACGCGGCGCAACTATATGTCAAAATCGGACGGACACACATCTTGTACAGTGTAAGCTTGTGTCTTAAGGACATTTTGCTTACCAAACTGCTCCAAATCGGTCGCCGCCCGCTTGTAAAGTGTATGCGATCGCGGAACACACGTGCGACTTCCATCTGTCGCACACTCGTTGCTATCACACTTGTTGTTAGTCAATAGTATGGACTCAAGAACATGTAAACGGTTTCATTAATCACACCGACATATATATAATATAAAATTTATATACCCATTGACCGATTACATTTATGAAGTTGATACATTTAGGTGTTTTTTCATGGAGAAGGCACGATTTGTGGCACAATGATCGACTTATTAACTACTGGAAAAGACAAAAATGCGAAAGTACATTTGTTTAAATGTTTATTCAGCAATAATATTTAAATGGTTTAACAGATTTTAATGAAAGACATAGAAATCGATACTGTCGTCGAAAAAATAGAAAAAACGTAATATACTTTTAATAATGATACACAAAAAATACGCCCAGCGAAGCAGGCGAGCAATAGGTATAGTACCTATACAGAAACAAAGACAAAAAAGAAAAACTATTTTTCCTCCAATTACATTTTATTATATACTTTATTCACTAATGATAAAGTTATAACTTATCTTACAAGATTGCACTTCTGAAAAGTTATGATTTTAACTATCGTCAAATAAATGCACCTTCAATGACCTAAATAATAAGATTCCTCCCTAAAATGATAGATGTCTCTAAATAATATAGAAACGCTTATCAAATATTATTATTAATTATTCTTCAATATTATTAGTATCTATACTGTTTCCCGCTGATTCTTATCTCAAGTCAAAGCAAACCCAGCCACGTCTTCCGTGAATTGATCATTAAGCTAAGGGATTTGTTCAAATCTCCGTTTTTACCATCTCCTTTTTGAGACCGTTTTCATTAGTATGATGGCAAAAATATTTGTTCGGAATATATATTATATGGAATTAGGGGATACATATAGACGACGAATATAAACTTTGGTGACAGAAAATATTGTTGCAATTTTAAAACAGGTATTTAAGAAATAAATAAGCCTATATTATTCTAGACCAAATTTATAAACAACAGTTTGAAAATCAGTCTTTGATATTGCAATGGATTCCTTCTCATGTTGGTATCAAAGGGAATTATGAGGCTGACCGTAGCGTAAAATTAGGATCAACTCAGGGTATATTAAAGAAATTTAAAGTCGATTATTGGGAAATTATTGAAGAAACGGTGTCATGAGAACTGGAATAAATATTTTGATGAAAGAAGCAAAGAAAAAGGTATTTTGTATAAAACAATACAGTGTCAGCCTCTTCATTAACCTTGGTTTAGTGAATGTCATTTAAATCGACAATTTATAAAGATAGCATTAAGACCTCTTTCAGGGCACCATCCATCGGGAAAACTTGCATATCTCATAAGGAAAGCAGAGGTATTTTATTAAATTAAATAACAAGTCAACCTCTAGATGAGCTCTTAGAAACTTGTATAATAAAATGTATTTTACTCAGTTTTGGGTACTGCCGTTCAGAATCGCTTATCTATCCGGACCTTTCGAGTTATCTTCCGGAAGTCTATGGTTAACATTCAACTTTGGGTTCGCTAATACATTTTCAATGTATAAATTCTGCTGTATACCCATTATTTAATAATCAAGAGATAGCATTGAAAACTTGTAATTTTTTGTGAAGACTTCCCATTGGCTGATTTATAATACTATATAAATTAATGGTCCCATTAACAATAGGTTAACATAATTTCATACCGTGAGTAGTAGAAAAGTACTAAAGCATAAATACAATGAAAAGTAGACAAGCTCTAATACCAATTCATTCGGACATAGAAAGAACGATGTCATTTGTTTCGCAGCCGAGCACCTTCGCACGTTCGCCTTATATTTTTTGTACAATAAACAAAATAAATCACATCTTCTAGATATATTTATTAATCACATTTTACCTGTTTATCCACAATCTTATGTTACGTACGATAAAAAGTTTCTTTATTAACGATATATTTATACGAATTAGTTTTATATCGACTATTGTTTTGTAGAATGCTTAAAAATTGTTCATAACTTTTCGTTATTCAACAAGACTTGGTGTATATAAAAAAATCTCTAGGATTTAAACAACTTTTCTTAAATATTGAGTATAAAAATTAACTGATTTTTGCTTATTTATATTTCATGTTCATAATTTTATTTTTTGAAGTAATATTGAATGCAAACTTTATTAATTTACACTTTAACGAAGAAATAAACAAATAATTAATTAAGTATGCTGTATCCAAGATGAATGATATCGATATATCTGATGAAAGATTAATTAAAAGTACGAATTTAAAATTTTGGGCGTAATAAAACAAAATAAATAAAATGTTTTCAGCGTTAAATTGATAATAATGTAAATTCATTTTAGGGTTCCGAAGTCAACAAGGAACCCTTATAGTTTCGCAATGTCCGTCTGTCTCTCCGCAGCTTAGCTTAGAGATTCTTAGTAATAGAAAGCTGTAATATGGTATGGAAATACATATTAATTACGCCAACAAAGTGGTAAAATAAAATCTTGAAAAACGGGTACCTCCCCTACACATAAATCGGAAATGATTTTTTTTCTCGTCTATCACACCGTGTCTGGATAGGTCGTTCAAAAACATTGCGGCTATGTAAAACTAATTTTCGATTCAGTGATCCGTTTGCTAAATATTAAGCTTTGAAGCGCTAATATTTTTTAGAGTCGAGTGTTCTACCCCCTGCGAGCTAATTGGTTGTTTTTGGATATGTGAAAAAACATAATGGTAGTAGTTTATATACCTAACGAAGTTAAAAGGAAAACCATCAGAGATAAGTAGGCTTTACAAGTCAACGAATGTCAATCTATTTATAAAATGGGCTCAATTTTAGAATAGCGTCCGATCCTCCGGTATGGAGCCCTCAAGCATGCCGCTCGCGCGATACAGTGATACTGCATTCACTAGCTACCTAAATACAGTCATTACACTGCATTATACACACATGGACTACATTCAGGTACATAGGTTCTGTAAGGTACCTTTTTTTTTGGCTGGTTAGTGTTAGACCAATTGACAGATTACTAAATACATGTACGCGTGTTTCTTCCTGCCTCCCAGAAGGTAAGAGACATGCATACATGTATAGTTAGCTCGAATTCGAATGAAAATTATCTAAATCGCTATGGTTGTATATACGGCGACAGCCCAAGCCGAGATCGGCCACTTTGGCACCCTTGCGCTTCCAATTCAGCGGTAGCAATTCTAAAGTCCAACCATAAAATTTATTTGGAGACATAATTTCGTACAAAATCCATTGAAAATTACTTAAAGCCCCCTCTCTAAGTCTGCATATTGTGATGGGCAACTACGGAACCCAGCACCGCTCGAAGCCCGACACACATATTTTTTATGTATTCACATTATTTTCACTGATGGCTAACTTTATCCTATGACACGTCCGTCAAAAGATGCGCGCGCTGTCCTTAATTTTACCCTCTACTAAACGCGCAAAAAAAATATAACTTAAAAAAACTACGTCACATTTGTGCATTTTATGTAACAAAAGATTAACTGAAATGATTCCTTTACTACTTTAATAATAACGAAGGTTTAGCATCAAATATCTACAAACATTTTAATCATAAAAAAGACATCTCACAAAATTTTCTCGCCGACTTTGTAAATAACCGTAGCTCAAAGTTAGCACAACCGCATGAATAATACAAAATTAAGGTCTGAACGTACGGCAGCACAGTAAATGTTTTATACGAAGTGTTTTGTTAATTTGTTTCTAAATGGAAGTCATGCAGGTTACCTGTATTATGTGCTACAGGTACCTTGCGTTGCGATGATAAGCGATTAAGCTTTTATAGATACGAAATATATTTTTAGAACATGAATTAGAAAGAGATGTTTGCGTCTTTTCTATGTTTTATTAGACTAAGATTATATTACAATTAAGTAGGTAAAATATACACGGGACAGATTCGCCATAGCTATTAACTTAGCGACGTATTTTGAAGCGATGATGGCGCAGTGGTAGCGTTACGACTTCGCGTCGACTGACGTGAGTTCGAATCCCTACAATGAGCCTGAGCTTTCGGTGAAGGAAAACATCGTGAGGAAACCATAGCATGGTGGCAGGGCATTTTCTAATGCCCGCCTGGCTAGCACCACCCTCAAGTTGAAAATCTGCCGCCAAGCACCAATAGGTGTGTTCTAGCAGCTGCACTTGAGAGCCAGTCTTCCACTATGTTTAGCGTGTTACCATCTTGGGCCACATCGTCACTTAACATCAGGTGAGATTGTGGCCACTATGCCAAACCTATAACGATAAAAAAAGTATTCAGTTTTTTTATTTTTTTATTAAACTACAGATTAACTGTTGTCATTTCTTGTTTGTTTACAAAGTAGCTACTGAAATATATTTTTTGTTTCCTTATGTTACTCGAAATATCGCTTTGTAATATATGGCTATACTAGGTATATTATAATACAGAAAGTTGGAAAATTTCAAGGATCTGTATTACTGAAACTAGTTTGTCTCCAGAGGCTTTGTTCACGGGAATGTTTTTAATGTTTCCCTGGAACCACGCGTCTTAGTGAATTAAAAGTGGGCTATATTTTATTGTTTATTATATAATTTTATCATTACTGTTTTGTCTCTATAGAAAAGTCTAACAATTTGTAGCGTAGATCCTTCTCCGAGTTCAACTTAATATTAATGTTAAAATTTCAGTGGTTTTTAAGTTAATTTTAATTCTAACACAAAAAAACGATTTTATAAAAAAAATTATACTTCAACGAATCCTTGCTTTTGGAAACAACTTCGTTACTTAAAACTAAAATAAACTCAAAGTTACATAACAAAGGCATGAATTTAAAATTGTAGCGTCGATACTCAGTTAGAAATCAAATGGATGAGTATAACATTCTCTGTTAAAGAATCAATTAATGATTGATGAAGAAATGATTAATATTATACTATAATTGCAATTAGTAAGATTTTACTTCTAATAATTCACTTTTAATCCAAATCCACCCACCCACAAACGAGTAATCGTCGTGTTCCTAGCGAGAGAAGCTCTGTTTTTCCTTTAATAAGCTATCGTAAATTTGCATAATGGCATCGACAGCGACCTATACCGGTCAGCGGGGATTTGCATGGAATAACGGTCGTGTTGCTTTGTTTTTACATTACAATTATAAATTGAAATAATTTATAAAGATATACACATGAAGTTTAGTTCTAGCTAGTACCTGCGACTTCGCTCACGTGAATATGATGTTTCACGAGAACTACGTCTCTTATCTATCCGGATTAAAAGTGAGATGTGTTTTTTTACTTGTTAACCCCCGACGCAAACAGAGGAACGTTATAAGTTTACATGTAGGTATATCCGTGATCTGTTTATCTGTGTATTTGTCGGTGGCATCGTACCTTCCAAACGGCTGAACCGATTTGGACCTAATTTATTTTTATTATCAGACAGAATGTATCTATCTATTAGTTTTTTGGTAATTTTCAATATTGAACCTAGTTTTAATTTTAGTTTTATCATAACTGCTAAATTCATACAGAAAAGCGTAATGATATGTAACCAAGATTTCTTTTTGAAAAGTCTTCCACTCTGTCTGTTAAGTCTAACCTTCCAACAAAAACCCCGTTAAAAACATTTCAGCCATTTCGAAGGTTAGCCCTGACATGATACACAAAAACTTTAGAAACGCGTGTTTGGGTTTTAGTAATGTACAAATAACCATGAGGGGTAAAAGCCTTTATTAAAAAATTACAGAATGACATTTTAATTTTATATGTTTGTATAGATATAGTAGCAGCCGAATAGCTTAAACAGCCGTTCAATTAACATCCTAGCTTTATTACACAACGGCGTCGTACGAATAGCGGCATTAATGATATTTAGCCATTCAATCAAACAGTTAGGCAAATGACTTGGATCGATAACGTTTAACTACTTGCCCAGCCTGATTGCGTTTACACAAAAAAATAGTTAAATGGAAAGTTTATTGACAAAAATAATGGGAATTTAGCTGTGACGGACTCGAGCAGTTTAACATTTTCAGTTTTATGAATAATTTTTCCGTTGTGGTGATAAATTTGGTTTGTTTAACAAATGTTGCATTAGACGCTACGGCAGTAAATCATTCAGGCCGCTAGTTAAATGGCGCCTTTTAGTTAAAAAGCTAGGCTGATTATTGAACAGCTAATTAAGCTACTTGACTGCGACATAGATACCTGTAGATATATTGTGCAGGGTATAGTAATAAAGCGTTGACATATATGTACGAGAGATTTTATACCGATAGATCAATTATGAAGAGATGCGTTCTAAAATGAATAAAAACATAGTAATATTATATACAAAGATATGTGGTGTATATAATGTATAAAATCATAAAATATTATATACAACTAGGGCTATTATCCATCCGGGTTTCCCCAGATTCGAAAAGCGTCCGGGGAACGTCCCTAGCGGGTTTTAAAAAGTGTGTAATGCCCGGACACTTTTTTGTCTTGGGAAAATTCGATTAATAATTTAATAGACTAGTAAACAGATAAAATAAATTTCATAGATTTAGGCTAACTTAATTAGATGACTCATAATTGGTTGAGTATGTAGGCGAGTATTAAGGTGGAACTACGTTCTGATTTAAATTTTATGTAGCACTACCTTGGCCCGCAGGCGCTGTTCTTTCCTTTGTTATGGTCAATAGGATAGGACAAAACAGAGCGCCACCTACCTCGATTTTTTGTACTGAAAATCTTCCTGGTCCATAGCGAACAAAACATAACAGGAATTGCCCATATCCATCTTTCGCATCTTGAATTATGGTCTTGAGTTCATATGAAAAGCCAATAGATAAAATGGACGTTCAGTTTTTCCTGAATTTGAAAAATTCCCGGGAAACTTTTACAATTTTACTTGCGATAAAAACCTAATTCGGTCTATTACGAACATTTTCGAAAAAAAAAAAAAACAAACAGCTATTTCTATTTCTAATCTATTGAAACGCTTATCAACAAATATACACTTTTTAAAATACATTATTACTTTGTAAAATTAATTTGATGCCAAAAATAGAGCGTTAAAATTATCCTTCTGACTAGATTACTTCATAAAGAGCAGTGTAATACAAGGGACCCACAATATAATTCATGAAAGATGCTAAAAGAAAAGCATTCCTAGTTATATGAGGGTCCTCATAAAAACACGGGCCATGTAATCAGCAATCTACGGTAAGTGATCTCATGTCGAAGAAAAAATTGCCTGAATTTATCACTGTGATGAACGAGTTTTCATATTCGGAATTTTTCAACCTTTCTCTTTCAGGTGTTTGAGTGTCGATATAGGACCCTTATTTTTAAGTCTGTTCGACATACACTTACGATATACCTTATAGGGTGACATGGCACTGAAAGTAATTTAGAATGTGTATTTGTGTTATTCTTTCAGAATTCCTCATAAACATTTTTAACTAGATTTGTTTATATATATATATCGATATCTAGACATTTCATTAACAGCTGCCATAATTAAATTAACCAATACTATTTTATGTTTAGAAGGGAAGATTATTTTTGTACCATGTTAAGTATCTACATTATCATATTAAGCCTGCCTGTAAGTTCCCCACTGCTGGGAAAAGGCTTTTTCCGGAAAGAAGGTAAAATAATGATTATCATGCCAGTGCACGACTTATTGGCGATTTTAAACGCCGATAATTCGCACATCGAAACGTTTATCACAATTATATTTTCAGATAAAATATTTGGTATAAGCCGAAGCTTATTCAGTCGACCTTAAATGAATATACCATCGTTTTTATTATACGGTCAATACAACAAAAAATAATAAGTAAATTGAGAAATTTAAACTAAAAAAAAAGGTGTGTGTGCGATTCACACACGATAGAAGTGAAACTTCATTTTAAAAGGTATTTTCTATTTTATTTAAACAGTGTGCAATATATATACTCACCGACATTTACTCTCTCGCTCTGGCTCACACAAAGAGGAGAGACCGATAATGTGCGTTAAACGTAAACGTTTAACATTTAACGTTTAACGCTTGGAAGTCGCATAAGAAGTCTCACTTAAAAAAAAACAAAGAATTGATTTTTTGATGTTAATAGGTTTACAAATAATTTTATCCTAACTCGGGAAAGGATGTCCATTCCTATAAATTATAAATGTGGCATAGCTACATTGATAGCTTATAATATTAATAGGTTAAGTAACTCGGCAGTATCACATAGTTCGACTAGTAATACTACGAATATCTTTTAAGCCAGTAAATATGACAAAGGAGTAGTGTTACATAACAGTATACCATCAAAACATTAATCGCTTCTCCGGCAAAATTATTGATATAGAATTAGAGTTAGATAAAAAGAGACTAGATATAGTATGTTTTACAGAAACCTGGCTTAAGCTTAATAAGATCATATTTGATATACCACACTTTTCGATTGCCAGTGTTTTTACAATCGTACAAACGCTGTCGGTGGTGGTTGTATAGTATTATCCAAAAATAATATAAAATTTAAAGACCGAAAAAATATATGTAGTCCTTCCCATTAATCATGTTTTACTTTATACAAAAGTTTACTGTAATTTTTTTGCCGTGTCCGACTCCGGCCCTGTGTAACATGAATGATCCTTATGTCTGCATATTGTGACTGGCAACTACAGAACCCAACACTACGCCTGGCCCAACACACACACTAGGCAAATTTTTATTGAGTATAAAAAAAAAACATTTGTTCTATGAAAACCTTACGAATAACCTAAGATATTGCGTGGTAATAAAAATATTTTGGCAAGCTCACCTTATGAATATCGGCTACGTACCGAAGCGACGGCAACGTTGCCTACATAAGCGATGAAATATTACTACACTACATATGTGGAAATTTCAATTGTATGTAAATGTCAAATGTCAAGGCTAACATTGTATTTTACCAAGAAAACTGTCACCAGCCACTTTGTAAATAATTGTTTCCAGTGAAATATAAATTCTATACGTATGTAGGTGGAGGTGGGACACGATAATTGTCCGAAGCGAATGAATCACGACCACCGTACACCATGTGTTACGCCCGCTACTGTAGCACGTCGCATTTTGGGATCAGGCAGTGTATGTCCAGTTATTAAGCGGTGAACAAGAGTATCTGAACCCGACTGGGTTACGACCACCATGTACATGATGATGTACTGTGGTGATCTACAGCGACTTTTTTGGTATGTCGCGTTTTGGGATCAGACAATGTATATCCGTCGCCGAAAGGTTTGCAGGCCGGCATGACAGCGACAAATGGCAATAGGTTGTTAATCTCTTGGTGGTCGCCGTTGTTTTAGAACTGTACTAATAAAAGAAAACACTACTTAAATGTACTTACGTAGATTAAGCTATGTGGGATAGTTTTGTGTTTTGCAACAATTGTCAGTTTGAATCTTACAAAATTAAAAGGGGATTTTTGGTCGAAAAATTATCTCCCTTATGCAGCTGTGGTATAAGCAATTTGTACCTATGAGTACGCTAAAGGGGTTCGAAAAGAGAATTCCGAACATTATCACACTTTTAGATCTATATGTTATCTAAACACATCGCATACAAACGAAGGGCCAAAAGGTAATCTTGTATACAATCGATGTACGCACTAAGCATCAGTATTGATGGCGATAAGCCGCTACTACTGTCTTCAAATTTAAATAAGTTTAAAATTAAAAATCTCATAACACGCTTTAATTACGCATTAAGAATTATAAATCTATTTAGTCTTATAATAATAACATTTCGTTACCAAGCCCAATCTATTTGACTTGTCAAAACGAATCGTATGCTCATACGACTTGGCTTAGGCTCCTAAGCTCGAAGGGTTTGCTAGTAATCATTGAAGAGTTCGACTATCCACCTCCTGGCTCTATCGCCATACCCTCGTCATTAAGCCCAATATATTGGATTTGTCAAAACAAATCTGGACTTCTCAAAACAAATCATGTAAGCCCAAACTCATAGAGTTTACTAGTAGCCAACTGAATTTTTCCACTATCCACCTCCTGGCTCCATTATCTGATCAGCTCCAAAATACCAAATCATAGTGTTGTCATCCGAACTACATATACATACAAAGTTTCATTTCGATACGAAATTTAGAAGTTGGTTAAAACTGACTTGTAATTTTATTACATTGTTTGTTAGTTAGTTACAAGTGAAGATAATAAAAGCGTGTTACAAAGGTGCTCCTTATATATATTTTTTATAGTAGTTCGGCAAATTGACGATACTGTCCCCCATGGTAAGCACAGTACAATCCAAACCCAACAGCGACCACCGAGAGATCGAAATTCATTGGCGGTCGCCGCTGTCATGCCTGCCTGCATAACATTACAAATTATTCATATCTTTTGCACATAAGTACGTGCTTTCATTGAACTTAAATATGTAGAACATCAAGACACATTATATCACACCAGATACATCAGTTGTGTGTTAGTTATATGCTTAAATAAATTAAACAAAATTATAAAAAACACGCTTTGTAACATGTAATCTGAATAAAAATACTGTTTCTTTCTTTGTGTGTTTGTTCCCTATGCGTTCCTAAGCCAGTCATCTGATTGCAATGAAACTTTTGGTGATTATTGTTATAAACACCGCAAAGGTTCTGTATTATGCAGCTATATGCACTTACTTTATAATAGATGGCGCGCGAGTCTTTTAATCTCAAAGACAACAGGAAGTAATATAACAAAGCGGTTACTCGCAAATAAAATTATAGCTTAGTGAGTATATACACCCGACACAAATCGTATTTTTGTGTTGACAATAAAAGTCCTACGTGACCCGAAGTAGAAGACAATACTTTGGCCTTTTATTTACTTAATCTAACGTATCATACGGGGCTTGATTTCTTTCGAAAAGGTGCCAATCTCTTTTGAATACACAATATGTTTATCTGACGGCCAGGGTTATGCGTCACACTCACACGGTTCGTTCGCGCCACTACTGCTATAGTCATAGACCCGAACCGAGTGTTGAATTATTTTAATTTTCTATTTTCTAATCTCGTAAACTATGCGTTCAAATAAAATGCTATAAAGAGCAAAGTTTATCTACATAAAATTGTTTCGTTTCGTTCGTAAGGATTAATATGCCATGCCAAATAATAATGCTTATAAAACACTTTTCAATTTTCAAGAAAACTTTGCCACAAAATACCTTATTGTAGCGTATGTATAAGAGATAGGCATTTTTTTAAATATACTAAGGAGCAATATTTTTTGTAGAACATTGTATTTATGTATCATTGACCATTACGCCAGCACACACGGATAAAGAAGTTCGAAAAAAAGGTTGCATCCGACTTAATTAACAAAAATCAATATTTAAGTCTAGCTGAGAGGTGTAGCCTAATGCTATATAAGCCTATACAAGTCCTCGTGAATCTGGCTATCATGTACAGAAAGAACTTTTCAAATCCGACTGGTAGTTCCAGAGATTATCGTGTTTAAACAAACAAAAAAGCTCTACCGTCCTATTATACTATTATAGATTTCTCGAATGATTTTTCCTGGCAAAGCTATATCTCCGTTAATTATTCATCGAAATTAATGAATCAAACATCATTTTAAAGCTTACATTTCCCGTTATTGACGAAACCAGCACATAGTTTAAAATTAATGTTTTCGTTAAAAAAATATTAAAATACTTTTTCATTAGGAATGCCATCTGTTGATGCTAATGAAAATATATTCAAGGCGCTATCTATTAACAATCTGTTTAACTAACATGTTTGTTAGATAATATAATAATATGCGAAATATTCATACGGGTAAGCTAGTATATATTTAATGCGGGAGTTTTGTATTACATCTTACATAAATGGTCATTTCAAAAAAAAAACACAATATCTTCATTAAATAATAAGTGAGACAAACCGCGAGCACAGCTAGTATTAAATAAACACAGTTTTTTTTTGTTTTGGTACACCTAATAATATGTATTTTTGTTACGGCTGTATTTAAACAATTGCCTAAAATTTATATAGGTAACCTACGTTAATCACTAGCTAAGGTGACGGCATTTGCTATAATAATTCTGAAGAAAACATAAGCAATAATTTACTTATCTCAACTACAATGTTTATCCTTGAGATGTAAGTGCAGATTATAAATAAAAGTAAAAAAAAATCATCTATTTAAGTATTTAAATGGCTGTTTAAAATTTTTGAAAATTATATTTTAATTATGAAACGTTTGTTATGTTGAATAATTGTTTTGTGAATTAAAATTTTACTTTTAAGTTGCCCTTGTTTTTGTATTTATTTAGTTTCTTACTAACTTATGGAAATTAAATGGTGTGTTTTATCAACAACATTCTTCAGAAGGGAAAACAATACAGTGCTACTTACATGTGTTTGTTGCTTTGTGGTGGTAAAAGGGTAGCAGTGGCAATTTCGCAGCTAGACTGTGCGAAATTCTATCCCCTTCAAGCCTAAGTACAAATTTAACGATAGGATATTAAAATGTTTTTTGAAGTGAAACTTCTTATGCGACTTCCAAAAACGTTTAACGCACATTATCGGTCTCTCCTTTTTGTGTGAGCCAGAGCGAGAGAGCAAATGTCGGTGTGTATGTATATTGCACACTGTTTAAAAAAAAAAGGTGTGTGTGCGATTCACACACGATAGAAGTGAAACTTCATTTTAAAAGTCATTTTCTATTTTATTGCAGTGAAACTTTTTAAACAGTGTGCAATATACATACGCACCGACATTTACTCTCTCGCTCTGGCTCACACAAAGAGGAGAGACCGATATCTAATGCGTGTTAAACGTTTAACATTTAACGTTTAACGCTTGGAAGTCGCATAAGAAGTTTCACTTCAAAAAGGTGTGTGTGCGATTCACCCACGATAGAAGTGAAACTTAATTTTAAAAGATATTTTATATTTTATTTAAACAATGTGCAATATACATACACACCGACATTTGCTCTCTAGCTCTGGCTCACACAAAGAGGAGAGCGATAATGTGTGTTAAACGTAACGTTTAACATTTAACGTTTAACGCTTAACGCTTGGAAGTCGCATAAGAAGTTTCACTTCAAAAATCAAAATCCGCCCCATGATTAAGAAAGCCGACTACGAGTCAAAGATAATATTGATGCTTTTGACTGCATCTCTACGAATATTTAGCTAGTTTTAATATTTTTTGTGGCTACATAAATATCAATTTCACAAAAGCGAAGATACCGATAGGTAAAAGCTTATCGCAAAGAAAGTATAGTAATGATTTTACTGAAGTAATAAGTAATACGTAGTAGTTAACAAACCAATTTTGACTTTTCGGCAGTTGTTGACAAATTATCTTCCTTGGCGCGGCGCGGCGGTATAACACACTGCTGCACTCTGAAAAAATGCGCACCCATTATGTAAATAAAAAAGGTGTGTGTGCGATTCACACACGATAGAAGTGAAACTTTATTTTAAAAGGCATTTTCTATTTTATTTAAACAGTGTGCAATATATATACACACCGAAATTTACTCTCTCGCTCTGGCTCACACAAAGAGGAGAGACCGATAATGTGCCTTAAACGTTTAACATTTAACGTTTAACGCTTGGAAGTCGCATAAGAAGTTTCACTTCAAAAAAGGTGTGTGTGCGATTCTCACACGATGAAAGTGAAACTGAATTTTGTGGTAGATCACACCTGATAGGTGATAGGTGTGGTCACGATAAATTCTAATCTTTATAAATAATTATTAACGATGTAGTCCAGTATGTATATTAAATTAGAACATGCGCATAATATTAAAAAAATGGTTTAACATAGAAAACTAGTTTTCTAAATCAAATTAAAATAAATTTTCTTTGATTGAATTTTATATTACCTATATCATTTATTCTTGAAAAACTAATGACCTCTACCCATCCATTTATCCAACGAGAAGGTTCTGACAGTATTCTATTGTCAAAAACCCATCTTTCTCCAATACAGCCACAAGATTTTCAATTTACGTTCAACCAACATTGTCGTTTTTAAATGAAAAAAAAAAATGTTTCGTCTTTTTGCGCTGACAAATGGCCTTTCATTATTCGACGAAGGATAAACATCTGAGTTTGACTTTTTAATAAGAATTGTATTACTTGAAATGAGGTAAATCACATCTGTGCTTGATTTTATAATAATAATGGCGTTACTTGAAACGAAGTAATTTAAGGGGACCTGAGACCTGCTAAGTCAGTCAACATACAGAATAGTGTCAAGTATACATTTGTAAAGTCCGATCCAAGAAATGAATTACGAGAGTGGAAGAATGTGTGTGAATTCACTGCGGTGGTACCATCAATCATATATCTTTCACACAAAGTAGCAGCGATTCTGCTGTTATATTTCGGTCAAAAGGTCGAAAATTCTTCACATTACCACATGGTTTATTAATTGTAATAACTTTTTATTCAAAACTGGTTGAACTAATTATCAGTCGGTATATTAAGGATTGGAACTAAAAGCCGCTGCGATGTAATAACAGCAATTATAGGCACACGACTACATCGAACCTCCTTCATGCAGACCAGTCCTTTATTTTTATAACATTGTAACAATTCTTTTAGTCACGATTGAAATCTATATTATAATAAATCTTTAGTACTGTCTGTACATTTAACGACTGAACGGCTCTAACGGAAGACTAGCGTTAGTTGTTTACAATCAGCATTAGGCTGAGCTGGGGCCATTTTGTAACAACTGGCATTTGACTTTTACTACTTTGTAGGAAGATGTAAAAACATTTTTAGATTGTCTGTGGTTGTCAAATATCTTTATTACAAATAAATATTTATTTCTTTCTATCATGTCTCACTTCCGTCACATGGTGCCCCTGGTGGCATGTTTAACTTTCTTTTGTATATGACTTGTTATACATCTATACTAATATTTAAAAAATAATATGTGTGCAGCAGTTCACACGTGTCAGAAGTGAAACCTACATAAGAAAATAAACATATGTTCTTTAAAAAATCTATCTATCTATCTATAATCATTCTATCTTCTTTAAAAAATTAAATAAAGTATATCAGAAGAAAATGACTTATTTCTTATTCAGTCTATGAAAACTGCTATCCTTTGTAGCTAACAATACATTCCAAGAGTGTGACTCAATAAAGAAGTTCTTTCAAGTGCCATTTATTTGGTACATCGAATTTCATTCATATTACCTACGGTTTTAGGTTCAAGGTTTTATGGAATGATAATGATGTGTTTCTTAGAAAGATAAACCATATTTACGGTCAAACTATGGAATATGACGATTTCTTTGTTATATTATTTCATATTAAAGAAAAATTATGTGTGCAGCCGTTCGCACGTGTCAGAAGTGAAACATTCAGAAGAATATATGTTCTTAAAAAAAAAACAAATATCCTAAATCAGCGGGATTCGAACTATCGGCCACTCATGCGTACTGCCTATGAAGTCTGGTCGTCTCACAACACTAGGCCGATCCGACAAGGATCACAACCATGAAAATCGGGACTTGCATTAACCATATATTCTATCTCATTCTCTCGTAAGCTAAATCTTATAGATGTATATTGTTGTCTCTTTTTACTGTCGCTTTTTCGTTTCACCGAGTTTCAAAAAAGAAAGCTGCTAAAGAAGTTTTCACTTCAAAAAAGCTAAAGAGTTTTTTATTTGATTGTTTATTTAAACACGCTCTTCTCTGGAACTAGGATTTCATGAAACAGAAGGGACGCTATGTCTGATTATATGTTTATTGCTCAATTTTATAGTAACTCAGCTACATACCTATGTAACTTGTACATGTAGGCTAGTGATGATACGGATATGATATTTCTGATCTAGATATGGATATCTTAAGAGTATTTTATCGGTTTTGGTTTCGGATAATTTCAGTTATAGATAATACATTTTTCAAATAATTGTTTAAAGAAGTAAAAATAGGTATTATTTGAACATTTGTAAGTAAACAAAAAAGTTGTACGTGTTCGGAAATTATTTTATTTCGATGATCCGATAGTTTATATATACGGATGCCAAGTTCCATAACACCATTGATATAGACATCCCTTAATAATTCAATATTAAAATACTGTATAATACTTAAGCACTTAGAAAATCACAAAACAAAAATATAAAGCTCACCGCTGCCGCGGCGCGATACCGAAAATCATTCAAATGATATTATTCCGTATAATTTCACATTGTTTCTTTTTACACGTAAAATTTCGCCGAAAGCTTCGTGAACATATTACCGTGAATTGGTTCTAGACTTATTTTACCTTTAAGGTTTTTTCTGTTTCTTATTTACCTTTGTTCATACAAATAACGTCTGTGTTTATTTTATGTTTGAAAAAGCAATCTTGCTACAATAATTGCGTCGTATATTTACAATAAAAAATAGACAAAATTAGTAGATAAACTAAAAATAACTATAATATGTATTTTACATAATTGGATCATAAAGACAGTATTTACAAGATTCAATGTATAGTTTTAAATTTTCAGATTACCTTGGCTTTTCATTCGACGTACTTATTGCAAATTATGTAAAAAATGCATTATGAATCAAGAAGTCCAAACTGTAAAGAACAAATTAACTCAAAATTGAAGAGGGGTAACATTCTAAGCCTGGATGGGAACTGGCTCTCATATGCAGATGCCGGAAAACACCCAGGAGGTGTTTTCTGACTGATTTTCTTCTTGTACCTAGCCAGGCGGACTTAACAATGCCTTATAACCATACTATGGTTTCATCATAATGCTCCCTTCACTGAAAGCTCAAGCTTATTATAGGATTTGAATCCACGTCGATCGACGCGGTGTACGAATACGCTACCACTGAGCCATCATTAATAAATTGCATTTAGATGTATTTACTATAAATAACAAGAATCCAAGAAATAAAATTATACGACAGCTATCGAAAGCTTAATTACACGCCCGGAGTTTCTTAAAGACGGCTCCGCGTTGCATTTCAGTGTAAATCTTAATATTTAGTCGAGATTAATTAGACACTGCTTTAAGATTAGTCTGGATATGATTGATACATATTTTCAATCCCGGACGCAAAAAGAGGGGTGTTATAAGTTTATAATTTACGTTTATATCTGTGTGTGTCTGTGGTACCGTAGCTTCCAAACGGTTGAACAAATTTTGTTCTAGTTTTAAAAGATGTTACCAAATGTTTAATATTCCTTTGCGCAATTGTTGATTTTAATTCAAAGTCCATTTAAATCGACAATATTATAATTTCTCATGGTTTTCACACAAAGCTGAATTTAACAACGACATGCATTTCTTTTTTACTAACCGACATTTTTTGGTACAATGAGGCTTATATACATTTATAATAATATGCAATACTACAAAATTGAACATACTTATCCATCAAGGACAAGGTTTTAGACTTGTCCTTAACATTGGCAAACAATGATTATTATTATAGAATACACAACTTAGTTAGGAATTAAACGCAATTTAAAAAATTAGCCCTTAAATGATGCCACATGAAGTTCCATCAGAAACAGGACCTATGTTGTTGGTTATTCATCCAAATAATCATGAAGCTGGAGGAAGGTTATCACTCTTTTAATAGAGACTGTTCTTAGCTATGATTCAAGAAAGGTTTTCTTGAATAGTTATAGTTTTTTTTTTAAAGGTGATTTGTCCTGGAGTGTTCTTATCTATATGATTCAAAAAAATCTCTTCAGCAGTTTGGAGATTATCGGCTCTTTTCTAGTTGAGAAATGGATTTTCACTGCACAGCGACTTGCACTGGAGCAACTTTTACAGGTTTGATCGAGTCAAAATTTGGTATAATGTTACTTGAATTATATTATAAGAACATGGCGACATTGAGCTGATGCTGCAGCATTATCTGGAATCTGCAGCATACTTAACTCTTCACCAACTTACAGCAGAGATATCGTGTTTGGGCTCATTGGAATGGTCTCAATGAATACGTTAAAGATACGATAAAGATTAATAATATTAATTGAATTTCTGCGTTATTTGAAGTTCTGCGTACAGGTAATTACTAATAATAAATAATTAAAAGTACCTGATGATAATATAATAACTTTTTTATTTCGTGAGGAGGAATTGAAACCGTATAACTCATATAACATCATAAAACATAAAAGAGTGTTAAGGACGAAGGTGAACGCATATAGGAGAAAACGAAGACTGAAAAAGTTATAGATAGAGAATAACTGAGATAACAGCTGATGAAGGCGAGTGGAAGAGAAAAATAAATTGTGCTTAACGTACTTAGGTAGGATAAAGGTAAGAAGAATAAAAATAATATAATCATTTTATTAATAACTAGCTGTGCCCGCGAGTATGCTCGCGTTGACTACTAAAAAAGGTTTTTTTTATTTTTTGTGCAGACCCCTATTTATTTTTACTTATTTTAGGCTGAGCTACTTCAAGCAGTTTTTGAGTTACATCCGGACTTGCCAGACAAATAGACATTTTTTTCATAAATATCATATATTCGTGATCAGTATCTGTTATAAGCAATGTCTCTACCACGAAATTTGGAACAAGATAATACACGTACAAAAAAAACTACAGATATATTAATATAGATTAAAACTTCAACTACTGAATACTATTTTTATGTTTGCTTTATATAACAATTTAATTTACCTCAAATTTCAAGTAGTTACTGGAGTTTACGGTTTGTTTGGTTGCTCGTCTTCCAATAATATCATGCGGCTTTCTTAAATGCGCTTGAAAACTGAACTGCCACAAAGGCAGCCTTACGACACTTAAGTTTCAAAGGGCTGTAGTATACGAGTATATTGAAAACAACCAAATCGACACTCGTATGCTTTGTGTTTCACGTACTACAATAGCAAAGTAAAAATAATTAACCCGATGAGAATAGTCATAGAACCGTAAAAAAAAATTACCAACTGCCTGAGACTTCGTAATCGTTAGTTACAATTTTTTATCGTTAGTTAGGTTTAGCGTTGTGGCCACAATCTCACTTGATATTAAGTGACGAAGTGGCCCAAGATGGTAACACGCTAAGCATAAAGTAAAAAATGGGGGGACTGACTCTCAAGTGTAGCTGCCAGAACGCACCTATTGGTGCTTGGCAACAAATTTTCAACTTGACGGTGGTAGCTAGTCAGGCGGGCATTAGAAAAAGCCCTACCACCATGCTATGGATTCATCACGATGTTTTCCTTCACCGAAAGGTCAGGCTAATTGCAGGGATTCTAACTCGCGTCCATCAACGCGACGTCCGTACACGCTGCCACTGAACCCCAAACAAATAAAAATAAAAGTTAAAACATACGGTAACCTTACCGTACCGAATGAAACGTGCCGTATCTTGAACGTTGCTTAAATAAATAAGTGAAAGAACTTTTAAAATCGGATCACTAATGACATAACTTTAGGCCGGCATGACAGCGATGACTATCGATGGATTATAAATCCCACGGTAATCGCCTATGTTATTGGATTGCACTGTGCTCACCTTCAGGTACAGTGTTAGTCACTTTGTCGTACTATAATAAAAAAAGTTCCGAAAATTCTACCATCATATTTATAAACTTTACCTCTTGATAAAAAGAGCTATAAAAATTTATAGCTATTATTATTATTATTTATGGCAAGAAAATAAATAAATCTTACGTAAGTACGTTACGTAAAGCCAAGTAGGAATTTACTGGCGGATTAACTACGCGGTAAAGAAGATCGTATCTAAGAAAGAAATAAATAAGAATAAGTTTCATAAACCACATATACCTTTCTGAATCACTATGTTTTCCTCGTTCCTATTTTATACAGTTACCGTAATTTTGTTTGAACTTGAATTACCGTTGAATTAACAGTGCTGCCGCACTGTATTGGACCAATAGTTACCAATTTAACCAAGTTATTTTTCTTTGGATTATAGAATATATATTTTGCAAAACGACGTAATAAATCAAAAAAATACTTTATTCAATTTAGGCCACAAGAAGGCACTTCAATTACTACTACCAGTTCGGAAAACATGAGAGTCATCGAGAAGAACCGCCAAGAAACTCGATGGGGCTTTTTTTTCGCTTTTAAATTCCAACTGTACAAACAATGTTTACAGTTAATAGTCATATTAATAAGTTAATGTATACACAGAGAAAGAGTCAATCCAGACATCAATATCAATCAATGATCTGCCCTATAATAACCCTTTTGACAGTAAAATCTGCTTGACATGGTCGTTGGACTCTTTGTCTGGCAAATCAGTAATGTGCTTCGGAATCTTATTATAGAACCTAACACTATTACCCAATAATATTACATAGTCTATTTGATATTACTTTACTAATTTCACCTGAAATAATATATCCTTAAAGGCAGTATATTTATTTCTATATTACTTACTTCTTCTTTTCAAATTCTTCTTCAAGCTTTTGTATCACCTAAATAGGGTCAGCATGACATATTTTCTTCCTTTATTGAAATTCTTCTGTTTCTCAGTATTTTACGACAGCCTAACTAACGTAAACTCTTCTTGGGATGAAGTATTCATCTTTTTAATATTTTCAATAATGTTATTTATAACCTAAGAAAATAAATAAGATATCGTTAAAACATCATCAATAATTGACGTCTAAAAAAAATGGAACTAGTGTAATGTTAAAATTGTGGAGGAAATTCAGAGAGTTCAGTTTAGTTCAATTATCAACATCAGTGTTATAAAGATACTGTTTTTAAATCATTTAGTGTAATCACTTCTAGTACAAAATGATGAGGATATCTTTAATCAAGCTCTGTTGAGACGAGGACTGAGTAATTCGCTTTGGAACTCGTTGCATCTTTGCTTGCTCACCTTTAGGTCTCGCTAGGTAGTTCTTTAAATTCTTTATGTTTTTTTTTATAATTTTATTATGTTCTTTAAACAATTATATGGAGTTTTTGTACGGGACTGTTGTATTTCATTTAGTGGTTTAATTTTAATTCATAAACTGATGTAATTTGACCCTATATTATATAATTTTGGCGGCATTTTACGTGATGTAGTTTGATTGTTTTATGAAGTAGATTGTAAATAATAATTAGGAAATTAGAATAGTTTTAACAAGAGAACCACCATCTTGTTACATCTATGTTTGAAGAATATATGAATAATTGGAAAAAAATCTGTTCACGTGAATTTGGCAGAACTGGATGAACACAGTTGCCATTAAGTAAAAATAATAAGATTTTACCAGAATTACAAGAATGGAATGTTATTAATGAAAGGCATAAATCGTAAGGAAGCCCAGATTCTATGTGAGATATATTACGTAATAAGGTATGCTAGTAGTTGATCATACGGAACAAAACGTCGAAATCCAAAATTGTTACTACAATAATTGCCGTTATGCACCCGTGTAACCTATCGTTGTTCTCAATTCCAGACTAAGCCCGGTGAAGCTGTAAAAGCCGCAAAGGCTCCAGAGCCCCTAAGGCAAACAGTATAGTCTGTCAGAGAAAAAAAAACAAGTATTGTACTTGCCTACAGCTTGCCAGATTGCTTAACGTTTATGGTTACTGCTCCGCTCCATAGGGTTGTAGCGTGAAATTATATAGCCTATACTAGCCTAGTTAATTTGGCTATCATTTACAAAAATATTTTTTAAAATCTACTTAGTGGTAGTTTCAGAGATTAGCGTGTTTAAACAAACAAAAAAAAAACGATATACCGAGCTTTATAACATTGGAATAAAAGAGAAAATTTCATCTTAAATTTTATCCTTTATCCAAATATATTTATAGTGTTTGAACGTACACTGCATATTCTGCCATCCAAAATTATACTTTCATGTTTTAACGTAAATGTTTACGTTAAAACGTTAGTTAGAATTGGATTGTGCAAACAACCCCGAAGTATTCATCAACCCACATGCCAAGTAAAATTCCAAGAATAACTTAACGAGGCAAGCTGTGCCACGTTCTCATTAACTGCGAAATCCCATTTCCCATTGTGGACTCCGGATCTAGGTGTCGGCTGAATTAAACCTAACACAATGGGAAGTTTATTTGCTCCACTGCGGTACCTATTGTTAGCCCAGGAGTTGTAATGAAACTATTTAGGTAAATTATAAATTACTTATAATTGTTTAGTCAAAATAGATGCTTAAAGCTTAATATTATTAAAACTAGGGAAGAAATAGTTAATTTCAATTTTGGATATGAATTGAGATATATAATACTTAGTTAATTGAGGATTTATTAACAACTTATAAGCGATTTATATCATGTAGTCAAGGTGGTAGGGAACTATACTCGACTCGACCATGAACATTGTGAAAAACCCATCACAATGGCCCTTTTTTGTTTGTCGCTTTTCACAATTAACGAGTGTATATATTATGAGTGGAAAGGATACATGCATGCATTCGCTCATGACAGATAACGCATTCGCGCTTCCTCTCTGTTTTCGATTTGGGATGTATTTAGGCCATAAAGTAATATGAGAGAGGTTTTTTCTATGATTTTGGAAGACCTACTTGAATTTCACAGACAAAAGAACTGGAAAATAAAAATAAGGTATCGTAATTAATTATATTCGATAACCCTATAAAATAAATGACGTCAGTGAAATTCCTGTATTCTAAACAGTTTATTACAATTTCGCTAATTTAAAATATATTTATAAATAAATTGTCATACATTTTCATTCACAGTCACTTATCTTAAATGATTTACAAATCAGCTGCAATATATTGCAATATATGCACTTATAAGTGAATTTTAATCATAATATGGTTTTGGTACTTTTAAGATCAAATTTCTTTATTGCTGCCGATAAAGATGCAACATTCCTTTTAAGAATATCTATGTATGATTAGAAGTTCTTGATTACAACATTTAGTTATTGATATAATAATAAAAAATCAATAAAAATCCTAAAAGAAAATATCTGTAATGATGTCTGTTGGGAAAGTTTGTTGATCTGCATGCCATTGGTTGCTATGCAACGCTTTGCTAGTAAACATTTTTTATCCAATTTGACTCATGTATAGTGGGATGACTGGCTCTCAAGTGCAGCTGCCGAAACACACTTATAGATGCTTGGCGACAGATTTTAAACTTGAGAGCGGTTTCTAGCCTAGTGGTCATCGAAAGGTCAGGACTCATTGCACGGATTCGAACCCACGTCGATTGACACGGTGTCCAAACACGTTACCAATGAGCAATCATTACTTCAATAAGAAAGAAATGTACGTACTTGTGTACTGTCGGATACTCAGTATTACGTCATGTGTTACGTATTTTTAACCCCCGATGCAAACAGAGGGGTCTTATAAGTTTTACATGTGTTTGTATGTGGCAACCTAACTGCCAAACTGCTGATCTTGGTAGTTTTTTTTTTGTTTGAAAGGCGAGTCTTTTACAGTATTCTTGGTTATGATTCAAGAAAATCTGTTTAGTAATTTGAAGATTATCAGCTCTTTTCTAGTTGATGTATGGATGTGAGCATCTTCCACAGGTCAATTCGAATCGCAACGAAATTCTATTATTTCAAGAATTACATTAGTAGAACATGATAACCTTGACCAGATACTGAAGCATTATCTGGAACCTGCTTAACTCCTCACCAATTTTACAGCAGAGTTATAGTGCTTGGGCTCAAAGAATAAACTATTTTTTTCGTTTTTTTTAATTATACCTAGATTATTAATGTAGATTACGGTTTTTTTTTAAATTTAATGTGAACCAAATTTTTTCAGGCATTAAATAAACAAAAGAATAAAAGATCAGAGAAATATTGCTTATTTTCGTCCACTTGTCATAAACAATTTAATATATTTTGATAACGATATCTCATGGTAGAATACGTGTTAACCGACCGATTAGTCCTATGCAATTAAGCTCGAGCAGGGTTTCACCAAGTTAAGTCTACGAACGTGATCCTTTAATTTGGACGTTAGTTAAACCTCATAGGAATGGAATTTGTAAATTTTAATGTTCCTCACGGTAATTTTCCAGTTCCTTTATTATTTAATGGCAGTTTAATTACTGCTTTCTTTTCTTTCAGTTGAACAATAGAGTGATTTGTTGACTAATAAAATATAATTTAGGTACATTTTATTGTGAAATGGAAAATATTGTTTTATCTGCTTTAGTTTTTGAATTTGGTAATTAGTTTCGTATTTGTATAAAGTTAAGCTTTATTAGAAGCCTTCTGTCAACATATTTTACTAACGTTATAAAAACAGACGTTACATCATGTGTAATTATTGTTCGTTTGTATGGATTGAAGTACATTTGTGTAATAAATTCGATTTTACTGCCAAATTTTTGAAGAAGTAGGATATTTATTTATGCTAATATATCGACAATCTTTTATAGGTTACTATAGAAAAAATGTCCATGTAGTGTGCTTTTATACTGTATAATAAAACTTTTTAGGTGTCAGAAGGCCTGTAACTTACGATTTTTTTTTTCTTTTGCTAGTAATAAATCTAATTATACTCGTACATCGTCATACTACAATTTGAATATGTAATTTAATAATATCAAAGCGGGTTAATTGTTCTAATGCTATTTGCTAAAACAAGGATTTTTGACTTTGAATTTTATAATTCCAGACCACAGAATTAGTATTTTACGTCTGTATAGGAGCCAAGCTATTGATTTCACCATTTGATTATTTTGAATTTACGGCATTTTTGTATCAAGTGTACCTCTACCTATACGTCTTAGATGCTCTTAAATGTAATACATATAACAATTAATATAATTGATACATTTATCTAGCATATAAAATCTTAAAAACGAATGAAATTTAATAGCTTAAATATGTTCAATAAACTATAACAATGTTTTTCTATTTTTTAATCTAATTTAGTTAAATTTAATCAATACTCATACTGGTTAGGTTTGAGGGGTAAAGTTGAAGGAAAGGGCCGACCACCCAACTGAAATCTATAAGTCTGCACGTGATTGGTCGAATATCAGAGCACCCATATCATCCATAAATTTCGGCGTTGTGAGTATTAATTATTCTTAAGCGCTCGCCGCCAAGCCCGGGAGATGCTGTAAAAGCCGTTTGAGGGTTCAGAGTCCTCCTTTTGGCTAACAGTATAGTAAGTTCGAAAAAAAAAGTATTAATTATTATATAAGTAAATACAAGAATGACATCGCAAACATAGACAAATGGATTTTTGATTGTCCAAGCTTTTCTAACCACCATTGTTCTTTCAGATATCTGATAAAATACATCACCGCTACTGCAGTGATATAGTCGACCGGTTTGGACATCTTGTTTTGGTGTTCTCTAAAAGCGTATCTCGCACTACGTCACCTTTATAAGTCGTCGAGCTTTTACCAGCGACAATGTACCAACAAAACTTAAATCAATCACTTTAGCGAGTGACGATAGTAAACGACCCGACTGTATGACGCTTATTACGTATGACTTAAAAGATTGGTCAGCCACGTGGATTCGTACTTTAGTAACGTCTCATTTTTCAGTTACTTAATTGTAGGCTGTGGAGCACTAGCTGTCTCAGCAGAGGAACTCAAGCGACACAATTGTGTTATGAGGCTACATTTTTGTGCCGTTTAGAGTCGAACCCTAAGACCATGGGGTAATTAAGTACGTGCAGCCTTTTCAAAAAAACTCGCAAGTCGACTGATCAACTCGTTTCGTGACCAGAAAGCTCGTCATTACATCGATCAGCGATCAGGCTTCTGGATACGTTTCCTTCTAGCTACGAGTTGCACTGCATTCACTACTTGTAGCGTTTGAAATTTGTTTCAATTTTTGTTATAACTCTATTGTTTATATATAATTAAATTAAAAAAATATGTTCCAAAAATTATAATTGATTATTTAAAAAAAGTATTTAAATGATGAACTAATTATTCTCTGTGGTATTTCTAATTATCTCGCCCGTTTTACAAAGAGTGAATGGAAACATTATTTTTAGATCTCGAGGCTTGCAATAAAAATTCGCTTCTCTATTGTAATACTGGAAGGTCAATTCCCAGTTCTTTGCGGTATAATAAGGCTTAAATACTTTTTAAAAACGAATGTTCACACTTCTACAAAACTACTGAGAAATAAAATATAATAGGGTTTCTTATATATATATTTTTATATTTTAGTTAGTGTTGTAATTACTTTCGCGGGATAACAAAATGCAAATACTTAACAAATATAAAAAATCAAGGAATATTCATACTTTCCAAATACATTTTTTTTTTCTTTTACATATCTTCTAAACACGCCTCTATTAGAAACGAGGGTGGAATTAGTACAAAAACTGAACATTTTATAGCATTTAAAAATATTATAGAAATATTAATTAGGTAAAAGGATTTATAAAAGGAGATATTAAGTAAGTCGCATTTAAATGTTACAACTGCTAACCACATTTAGCATATTTATTCAAAGGTAAGAAGTATTCATAATTACAAAAAACAAATAGAATAATTCGAAACTTAAACATGGCTGCTTGAAATTTTAGTTAGCCTCAATAATTAAAGCTTCAAAGGGAAAAAGCCACCGAGCATAAAGTTTCGTTACGATTCACGGCTTGCATTTCAAATGAGCCGTTCTAACCGCTGTACTTGGGTTTTCCACCAAACTCGAAACGTTTATACCAAGCAGCGTGAAGTCATACTGTGTGACACGGTGTTAGACTGTGCATCTTAAGAAATGGTTTTGTGATCATGATATACTATTACGCGTTTACAATAGAGTAATTAATACGACCCTGTAAGGAGGTGTCTTAGTGGATAAAGATTCTACAGTTGATTTTATTAACGTAACATATTATAATTTTGTTGATGTAACAAATTTTATTTCACGATTTTTTTATAAATTTTCTTATAGCTTTACTCTGTTAGCTCGGTCTGAACCAAAACGATATCCAATACGATCGTCTCATACAGAATAACAATACAGAATAAGTAATTATTAGTTTTGTTAAAAAAGATAACATATAAGGTAAAACCACCAGTAATTGACACTGCACCAATAGTTGACACTCTGACGAAGAAAATTAAATATTTGATACTAAATTGATTTGAAGTCTTGAGTTTGTTAACTGACTGTACCTATATGTATTTATAACATTAAAAATATATCAGTAATCAGTGATTTTGGCTCGATCTCGATCTTTGGCTTCCTTGTTTTTCTTAATATTTAGTTTTCTTCGTCAGTGTCAACTATTGGTGCAGTGTCAATTACTGGTGGTTTTACCTTAATTAACTTCAAATATGAAATAAGCATACGAAATGGTAATAATTGAAACTATAAGTGACTATAACACGATAAGGAATCGGCGGATCTTTCGCTAGGGAAGACTAGCTCTCAAGTGCAGGTGCTGAAACACGACTATTGGGGCTTGGCGACAGATTTTCAACATATAGGTGTTTTTTTTTTAGAAAATACTAGCTATCCAGGTGAGTTTTTTTTAGAAAAAGTCCTACCTTTATTCTTTAATTTCCTTACGGTGTTGTCCTTCAAAGAAAGCTCATAGCAGGAATGCGACGCGATGACCGTACACGCTACCACTGACCCATCATTGCTTCAACAAATAAGTGTAATATGAAAATTTCTTTATTTCCTTCAAATCTTCCTTACCTCGGTTCCACTTGTGCTGTCTGTGAACTTTAAAAATAAAACTGATGTGTAACGAATGACTGCAGACAAAAGCGCGTCACCTAACGGAGCGCAAGAAATTATCGCGTACCCTTTGAAAATTAAAAATAAAACAAACAATCGTTAAGCTCCGACTTTATAAATCCCAGGGTGCTATAGTTCTATAAACAGTGCATAATGTGCAGTGTTTAGAAGCCACGTAAAACCACTATAAGCCAGCCCAAAGCTACATAGAGGTAGGGTACAGAGAAATTTCTTTTAAGACATATCTAATAGGTCTTTACCTATGAAATTGCCGTTCTGCAGTACTGGCCATTTCAAATCAAAAGAATTTTTGTTTGGCTAAGGATTCTAATTTCAAATTAATTTTATTTTAAAAACATGGAATTCTTTTTCCAAAAAAAGTCATTTGTTTATTGATTAGTGTTACATTTTCACCGCATTTCAATCTTTTTTGTCATCATGGATACGTTAAAAATTCGAGTAATTATGGAATATGAGTACCGTTGTGGCAGTAACGCGGCACAAGCGGCACGCAACATCAACGACGTTTACGGAGCTAACACTACAAACCAACGCACCACCTGTTATTGATTTGCTCGCTTCCGTTCTGGGAATTTCGACCTGAAAAATGAACCTCGCGGTCGTCCTAAGACTTTGGTCGACAATGACGAATTAAAAGCGATTGTGGAAGCTGATGATACACAATCTACGGTTGAATTAGCAGCAGCTTTCGACGTTAGCGTCAAAACAATATTGGTCCATTTGCGTCAAATTGGCAAGGTAAAAAAGCTTGACAAATGGGTGCCCCACGAACTCAATGATCGCCAGCGCGAAGTACGCGTCGAGACGTGCCTTGCTCAACAGACACATAAATGAAGGAATTTTGAACCGCATTGTTACCTGCGATGAAAAATGGATTCAGGTTCAGGAAGGTTCAGCACCTAAACAATGCCCTAAACGAAAACTTACCCCTAGAAAAGTGATGGTCATTGTTTGGTGGTCTAGCGCCGGTGTGATTCATCACAGCTTCTTAACAAACGGGGTGATCATTACTGCGGATGTGTACTGTGAAGAACTGAACACAATGATGGAGAAGCTGGCACATCTCCAACCAGCATTGGTCAATCGCTCGTCTCCGCTACTCCTGCACGACAACGCGCGACCTCATACTGCACAACAGACTGTCTCCAAGTTGCAAGAACTGGGATTGGAAGTTCTCCGTCATCCGCCCTACTCACCAGACCTTGCGCCTACAGACTACTACTTTTTCCAGAATTTGGATAACTCCTTGGCGGGAAAAAAATTAAATACCCGAGAGGCAGTACAAAATGCCTTTGAAGAATTTGTTGCCTCCCGTCCAGCTGATTTCTTTAAGAAGGGCATCAATAAACTGCCACTGCGCTGGCAAAGATGCATTGATTGCATGGATGATTACTTCGATTAATACAAATAAAAAATACATGAAAAAACATCGTTTAAATTTTTTCATACAAAACGGCAATTTCATAGGTAAAGAACTAATATTTAGGGCAGCTCGACTGGTGGAATACCCCTATCATTCAGAAGATCGCAGCCAAATAACCTTGTGTTATATTCCTATAGTGAGTAGGGTTTCCAGAGCTCCTTGGGGAAGGGGGGTTTAAGGTCTGCAACGTGTTAGTTGATACCTATAGTATTGTAACTCGCTTACCATCAGGCTGTGGCCAAAATAAAACCAATACAGTACTTCATATAGTTTTCGGTGTTTCGAATATAGTTTTCAAATTCATTTATTACGCAACTTTATGAACGAACTAAACTACACATACGCTTTTATGCAGTTCAGTAATATAAATTCAATTAATAAATTCAAAAACAGCTCACTTTTTATACAGATTCGAAACATATTTTCCGTCGAACGTCAAAAGCATATTATTACGTGACCAAAGTCGCAGGCACTAGATAGTCATTTATTCAAAATACATAATCATAATATTAAAATACGTAACTTTAATACCATATAATATAATAAGCACAATTGTATAGTTCCCTTGTTACACTTGTAAACATAATTATATCCCTGCAAAGAGGCTCGAGGCGAAAATCGTTTAATGCCTTGTGCAAACCAAACCGCCTTCCTGGAGAACCTTTTGTGATACCGCTTTATAAGCGTTTTCTCCGAGATATATTTATTTTATCTAATAGCAAAGTAAATAAAGTTGTTTCTAGGTTATATTTTGATTGATACGTCAATGATGGCTCAGTGGTAGAGTGTACGCACACCGCATGATGTCTTCCTCGCAGTTCGAATCCCTACAATAAGCCTGAGATTTCTGTGAAGAAAAATATCGTGATGAAACCATGGCATGATAGTAGGGCTTTTTCTAATGCCCGCCTGGCTAGCTACCACCCTCAAGTTGAAAATCTGTCGCCAAGCACCAATAGATGTGTTCCGGCAGCTGCACTTGAGAGCCAGTCTTCCACTAGGTTTAGCCTGCTATCATCTTGGGCCACATCGCCACTTAACATTAAGTGAGATTGTGGCCACTACGGCAAAATTATAACGATAAAAAAAAACCAGACATGCTCGTAGTTTTATAAAATATTTCATCACCCTAATGGATACAGTGGCCAGCAAGCCACGCAAGCTTTCTAAAACCCCGATAACTCATTTACGACAACATGTGACTTCACAGGCTTAGAATAATTTAGTTATGAGCTTACACAAACCCGATTAATCATTGTATTCGAGGAGACTGGACCCGATTAGAAATCATGATTTTATGTGATACTAGCTGTGCCCGCGGTTTTGCACGCGTTTGTTACGCAGTAATTATTTTCGTCTCGTATATTTATTTTTAAACTTTGGGTTCAAAGAGAGATAGGGCACAGATCAATTTATTTGGAGATTTCTCTGTACATGGTGCAGTCCGACTGGTGGAATACCTCCACCCTACAGTGATGCGCTTACCAACGCACAACATTTCCTTTTAATTTATATGATATATATAAAAGTTTTGGCGTACTGGAGAAACAATAATATTTTTTTGTACAATGTGGTGAACAAGCGTGCGACCCAACTGATTTAAAGCGGTTACGATTGTAACATCGGCGGTATCACTAGAGCGTTGTTGACCTTAAATTGCCCTTCTCTAAGAAACTCTGGAAGCCCTGCTCACCCTAGGAACACAACACCAGATTGTGGTGGAGGTCTATGAAGGTATTTCACCAATCGGGCTGCCGAAGTAGAGAGAAATCACAAAAAAGATTTCTTTAATAGGAAATACATAAGTAATTAATTTCTCGTTTTAAAAACAAATATTTGATATTCAAATCATAATTTCAAGAGAAGCCTTATTAATTACACGAACCGACAACCACGGAGCACGGGCTCGTAAACAGAAAAGCAATATAACCAAAATTAATTGCGCCCATAAATGAATATTCATTTTATTACCCGTTTAAATTCGCCTCACACCCTATATAAGATGCAAGAACTGAACTGCAGCAAGGTTGGAATCTCATTAAAATCCTAGCATCTTCCCACGTCATGGCGTCAGAATTTTTCAATAACCTTCGCTAAGCCTCGAGACGTCCTTATGAAGATGAATTTAATTAATATGACAACCTTGTGTAGCTAATAGGGCTATTTTTTTTCTCATTCACCAGTTTATTTTAAAGTGAAATTGCTGATATTAAAAGCTAGTTTACAAGAAGGTAAACTTACAAGTAAACAAAATATTATAAAAGGACGGTGCTAATTTTGTGAGTTTGTATGTGGAAGGTAGTCTCTAAAACAACCAGTCAGATTTGACCAATTCTTCTTGCATTTTATAAACATATTTATTGAAAGACGTTATAGGCTATATAACTTTACGCTACGACACTAAATAGTGAAGCAGTAACCTTGAACGTTCAGCAAACTGCAAAGTTGTAGGCATTTACTGGAAATGAGAACAATGATAAACACGGGTGCGCTGGAGTGCGGCGCGATGGAGTGTAGGAATAAAGCTCGTAGTTAATTAAATAAATGATCTAAATCATCCACTACGAGTATTAAGTATGTACTCCCTTGTATGTATTAATAAATTTATATACATTTACGATACGATATTGTTCCGGTTAATTTAGAAATCATTTTTGGAATTAATAAATCTGCTACATTGTTAAATATTATAAATTATTTGAAATGATGGGTAAATGGAATTTTGAATGAAATACATGCTTCGAAAAATTTCAGAATAAAAAGAACGAGAAAGACCACACAACTGACTGGCTTATTTAAAGCCTTCTCCATGTGCCTATTCTTTTTTTCGATCTGAATATAATGTTATCCATATGGGCCCTGAAGCCTCAGACGGATTTTACAGCTTTACCGGGCTTGATTAATGTGCCTATGAAATAGTTAGCTAGCATAGCTTGTCTTGGCTTAAGGCTAAGGCTAATATACCACATAGTGTTATTATTTACTATCATGAAGATAAAATCAAACTACAGGTGATATCTATATAGTACTGGTGAGAGCGAGAATCGATAAAATCTTTGAAGGCGGTTTGGCCAACCTCATCGAATTTTTTTTTCTTTGCAATAACTTGTCCAAATTCCGATAAAAGTTGTATTCCATCGGAGCAAGGACCGGGGAGTATGGTGGGTGTCAAATACATTCCAACCGCAGTTTCTTTAATTTAGCGAACGTTTGTAGTGAAGTGTGGGTTCTAACGTTGTCCTGAAGCAGCAGTGGGCTAAAGACCAACCAGTTAACCAGTCTCGGTTGTTTAAGGGCCTAGCTTTTCCATCATGGTTTTTGCAATTGTTGACAATACAGATCTGCGAATATCGTCTCGCTAGTAATGTATTACACCAGCACTGGTCCACCAAACACTCACCAGTACCTTTTTCTGAGTTAACTTTCGCTTGGAACAGGATTTGGATGGTTCTCCTGAGTTCAACTACTGTGATGAGCGATTCAAAATTCCCTCGTTATTGTGATGGTTGACTAATGTTGAATTGCACTCAAAGCGTGTTTGTTGGTGTGCTTCAATCAATTTATGCGGTACCCATTTCTCGAGCCTTTTCACTTTTCCAATTTGTTTCTAGTGAATTAAAATTATTTTATCACTCACACCGAAGTCTGCCGCTAACTTTGACGTGATTTGTGATGGATCCGCTTCCACGATCACCTTTAATTCTTCATTATCAACTAGGGTCTCCGGCCGTCCACGGGGTTTTGTTTCGTAGGTCAATATTTCTAGAACGGAAATGTTGGAACCAGAAATATACCGTGCTTTCTTTTACAGTAACTTATCCAAACACAACATTAATCCTTCGAACTGTTTCTGTAGCGCTGATGCCGCGGTGGAACTCATATTCTTAAATAAAGCGATATTTTAAGTTTTCCATTTTGTGAAAAGAACGATGTCAAAGAAAAATAAAATGGTGCGAAAACAAATGAATCACTAAATTCGAAACACTAAAAGCCTAACTATACAAGCAAATTTGAAATAAATTTGAATTTGGAATTCCTAACCTTGAGATTTGAGATCAAGGTGGCCAGTTCAACAAAACGCCAATTTCATATGTAAGGACCTAATAAATCAATTAATATAGACTTATCAAGTTAATATGTTAATATAATTTATTTTTTGACAACTATCACAAATATAAGATTCGGTAATCGGTTTTGGTGGTTATTTTACTATTTATATTCGCAAGAATTCCACTCGTCCCAGAACGCGGAATGCCTAAGCTCTCCATTATGGCGGGAATTACAACTGATTTATGCTGGTCGGGGTCCACTCGAACACAATTATCGCTCCTAAAGCACCAATGAAAATTATTGACATTAAGAAATTTGGCGCAACGTCTCGAAAAGAGTGTTACCTTTCTATCTTATCATCGTCGCATTAATATTATTACCAAGCTTTCGCGTTTATTAAAATTTATGGAACCCGCTCGATTGGAGGTAATAATTGTCAAGTCGTTCTTGAGGTAATTTAATTATTTTCCCAACACCTTTGAACGTATAAATTATTCACACCCAAAGTGATAATTAAATTCTCCTTCAACTTTACAACGAAAATTATTATTTAAATTTATTAAAAATCCATTTATTTAATTAAATATGCCTTGTAACTTTATGGTAATATAATTGCAAGAGACAATAAACAATTTTCTTTATAAATATATTAATACATATATTAACTTGTCACCCAGTGTAAGGTGTTTGATAAAAATCTTGAAGGACCATTTCGAATATCTATATTAATAATATAATAAAGTTGAAGAATTTATTTGTTTGAATTTTTAAACGCGCTATCGCTGAAACTACCAGTAGGATTCGAAAAAATATTTCTGTGTATAATAGCCGAAATCATGAGGAATAATATAGGCTGTATAAATTCACGCTACAATGCTAAAGAGCGGAGCAGTAACTATGAACATAAAGCAATCTGGGAAGTTATAGGCAAAGACGGGAAGTGAAACAACGATACGGTTACACGGGCGCGTTGGCAGCAGCCGCGCCGTGGCGAGTTTGTCGAATAAACTTAATACGAGTGAAACCGTGGGGCACATCTAGTGAGCAGAAAAAATAATTTTGTGTTTTGATTGATATCGATAAGATTTGACTTGCAGTATTAAAAATCTCTATAATTATGAGTCAGATTATAAAAATTCACAAAGTATCGGTATGCAACACAGACCAGTTTTTTTTATTATATTGGAAAAAAAGAAAATTAAAGAAAAGTGCCGCGTATATTTTCTCGTAAAGAAAAAAGGTTAAGCAGTAAAAGGTCTATTAAAACGTTGTTGTTCGAAGCATAATTATCATTTTTACGATATACAGCGTCTCCTACTTAAGTTTTTCAATACATTTAACACAAAGTAACAATTTTATGATACTATAAAACGTTGAAGTTACCATACATCATTCCATGTAGTCATAAGACTTTTTTGTTGCAAGGTTTATCATAAACTTCATTGTATTAGAAAGGTACAGTGTATTACTCGATTTTAAAATATCACTTTTGATTAGGCTAAAAAAGTAACATGGTTTAATATTAAATTAAAAATGGGAAAATTATCGAGTAGAGCTTGCGCCCTGAGGGTTCTGTACATATTACATGTTTTACTTGAACATTGTTTGTATGTTATCTTTACATTCTCTATCTATCTTGTTGTACCTTGAAAAGTTGTTTAGCTATACATTAAAAGCATTATATTAGTAGATAATTTTCTAATTCGTGATTAAATAAAGCTTTCTTTCTGTAATTGCACTAACGACTCTTTCAGTGTTTTCCTTTAAAGCGGTATTCTCATAGAATTAAAACACTCGGAAACAGTCGGAACGGACGAATGAAACTCCCTCTTAGCAACAACTCTATGAGTATTCTAGTACAGTAACGCCATCTTAATTTAATACATTTGTGACATTTTTTATAACACAGAATTGTGTATGTGTGTATGTGGTATAGTTTATTTTAAGTTTCCTGTATTTCTCCTGAAACTAATTACTTATATGGAAATTTTAATATTATTTATAAAAAAAATTCGCATTTTGGCTACATTTTTTTTATGTGACAATGTGGTTGGAAATGGAATATCGTTAAGTCTAAAAGACGCTCTAGATGCATCGATTATTTTATTTATCATATTGTTTAAAATGACAATCAACTTACTCTTGTATTGAACTGAACTTTCAATAGTTGAATACTGTTATTTATCATGGTGTTACACGTGCCAATGGAAGGAGTTTTTACGAGGTAAACGAAAATGAAAGTAGCCCGGCGTATGAACATGCCATACTCGGTCGTTTGAACTATGACATGAGGACAAGCGCATATTTATTACGAAGTGATTATTTTCATTTCGTAATTTTATTTGTACTCATTTTATTTACAATTCCTATAACATATATATATACGTAGGCGTATGACACATACAGCTACAAAATTTCATCAAAATGGGCTGTAAATTTATGTACTTTTTTACGAAATCTAAAAGTATTATTAACAATTCTTATAGCCTATTAATTGAAAAATGATATAAGCTCCATATATACTAAATTTTATAAAAATCGGTCAAGCTGTTTTGGAGTTAAATCTGAACGTACAAATCGACAAAACATTTCTGTTGCTTATAATACTTCTATATTCATGTATTTTATAACAGATTTATATCTGGATATATGGAAAAAAACACAGATACTGACAGGATTTGTTAATATAGATTCCGTGCTGAGCAATAACAGAGTGTAAATAAAAGCTTTCTAGAGGACTACCTTAGATCAATAATACACTGATTATTGCTTTAGTGTAGATTATTAGTGTATTATTGATCGAAGAGGACTACAGTTATGGATACACCAAAAAACAATTGGTTCAAGATAACTAACGAAATCAAATTTTCGTCAAAAATATCTAATACAGTTTTAAAAGTACATAAAAAATCGAAATTTTATTGTCTTTATTTCCTTATTCTTCATTCGCTTATATATATAAGATATTATTTATGCTGCGATAGGATATTACTAGAGTTATGCCACAAGTTGGCTGACATATATATATATATATATATATATATATATATTGCGTAAAATCCTCTAAAATTTAATAATAAAAAACTCTTTAAAAAGTCCATAAAAAATTTCTATCACTGTTTATTAAAAAAAGAAAACACATAATATATTTAAATACCATTTTTGTCTTAGAAATCAAAGGAAACATGACATATTGATCTCCCCTTTGTAAATATCGACTGTCTACACGTTTGGCATTGACAAGACAAATGAGATCAAGGAAAACATTAATGCTTGGGAAAGTGATCTTCGCATATATGGCGCGGAATGTATGACAAGGCCTTGACCGAGAAGAGAGAATTCGCGTAAGGACTTCTTTAATAAATACAGATATGGTAATTAATGATAATGTCTATAATTTAGATAGTACTTCAAATATATAATATATTTAAACATATTATATACATACACTTCTATAATTTACACGTACCACATGTACCTTCTAATATTTCATATAATATCTTCGATTTTTTTTCTACTTATTCAATGGTAACGTGAATAGATTTTTATTTCTAAGTTTCAGAGTTTAATAAGCTTTAACAAGATGTTGGCTCTCTTCTTAAAATTGGCCAAGGAATTTTTGTGGCGACATAAAATTCATGTTTCTAGTTATAATCTTCACACACTTCATTTGAGGCCAATAACCAAACTACATCCCGTAAATCCCAGCTATATTACATAAAATAGATCCAAACAACGTAAGTCTATGAATTACAACTAACATAGCATTCCGCTCGAAAAACTCGACTTCAATTATTCTATCTTCGATTATCTATATAAACATATATAAGTGTACATATGAAAGAATGGCCTTTGCGTATTTAATAAATTAAAAGTAAAAATATCTATGGTGTGTTTTGCTGTTGGTATAAAGTGCCCAGTATCTTTCCTGTCAAAAAAATAAATCATAGAAACATGTTCCTTGTTAAAGCATTTGAATTATCGCATAAGCTTCCCAAACCAGTGTTCCAGAGTGAATTTTAAAAAACTGTCGCAAACTTTTTAGCCCAGTGGCTTAGTCGAGCCTCACGGAATTACCCTTAATAGAGGAAAAAAAACCTTTTTTTGGATGTTTTACTTAATTACGAATGCCGGACAGATGCTGTACCTACTCGTAAAATAAATAAGGTAAATGGAACGTTAAAAAACTTGGTGTTTTAATTGTGTTACATCAAAAATGGACTTGCTGCTGAATTTTTATTGTTGTTAATTTGTTCTGTTTTACTTTCGTATATAAAAACTTATTTTATATAGTCAATAGTAAATCATTGAAATACTAAAGTATTAAGGTGAGTGGAATGGCTTCTCGGTTTTAAAAAAATAATAAAATATTAATCTCTGTTTTATACGGCGATGTAATAATTGTTTTGACAAACTGTAAAAAAGTAAGATTTCAAATTTTATTTTTTTGTTTTATATAATATGTCCTGTCTCTTTCCATTACGGGTTTTATTTTAGAAATAAGTTCCCGGAGGTAACTCGTAAAAGGCGAATCAAATATGAAGAAATAAGAATAATTGGAAACTACGATAAAGATGTCAATTTCACCGATTTTTTTTCATTATTCTATCACGTCAAAATAAAATTTCAAAGGCTACATTTCTACGTCTAATTTGATACGTCTTATCTTTGCCATACTGTGAAACTGTCTCCCAACCAATGTGCTCCCTCTTTCCTACAACATGGAGTCCTTCAAACATAACGTGCAAGAGGCATTTTTTTTTTTTTTTTTTTTATAATAGCTCGGCACATTGACTGTACTGTACCTGATGGTAAGCACACTACAATCCAAACACAACAACGACCACCAAGAGATCGCAATCCATCGGTGGTCGCCGCTGTCATGCCGGCCTGCTTAAATATCTCTTCACGTTACGCTTGAAGAATATCTCTTCACGTTACGCTTGAGCAGGACTGCATAACAGCGGCGACTCACAACGGATTGTAAATCCCACGGTTTTTAAGATCTACAGTTATGTAGTAAGTACATTAATTTGATATATCTCTTCTGGTTTACTCAGCGTAAGCCATTTAATCGCTCCAAAAGCGTTTTTTAACCAAATCGATTCACCATTATCGTCACTGCTTATTTCGTATGTAACTTTATCTAACAAAATATATCCTATAACCTGGCCAGATTACATAGTTATAAATTAAAATAAAATATTTAATTCGGATAAGTGGTCTTCACGTGAAAAAAACTTAAACGGATAGAGAGAATTGAGTTTTATAATATGTATAGATGTATTTACAGAACAGACTTAAGAACAAACATTTTCTTTTTAAATTAAATCCCTTTTGCAAAGAAAAACTGCTAAGCAGTGAATATTTTTGGAGTATCTTTAAATCGCAGATAACTCACCAATCCTTCTAATCAAAATGCATCAGATCTTATCTAACTAAAAACTTCAGTTTTTTTTTATTCTAACTTGAAACACTTTATTTTATCTAGTTTATCTTAGAAACTTCGATCGATTCCCCGACATTTAATGTTGTTAGGTTACTATTAAATTACAATATGGAATGAGTTGAAAAATACAGAATTGCAGTGACTGCCTTGCACAAAGTGTGTATGGAGCTATCGGCCATTTTCAAGATACTTCAAGAGCGTATCAGGCCTTTCTAATACCGTACTATCGACTGCTTTACTAACACTTTCTCTGTTGAATTATGGTCAGTTTTAGAGGACATGGCCTGGTCTAAACGACACACCAACATTGAGTCTCTTAAGAAATCTCTAGAACTAGCAAACTGTTTCTCATGGAAATAGTGCGTAAATTCATAGATTAGTGGCCAGACAGATTAAAAACCTGTATCGAAGCCAATGGTGTCCATTTTGAATAGAATTATTTTCATTACAAATTAGAATTAGAATTTACAATTAGAATTATTTCCAATTACACTGTGGGAGGATTTTTGGAAATTCAACCCCTAAGTTGGTGAAAAAGGGGATGAATGTTTGTATGAAAATCCGTCTTTAAAATATTTTCGACCAGCGCCAAGCCGGGGCGGGCCGCTAGTTTGTACATATATGTTTTATTGAGATGACATTACTTCATAGAAAAATAAACGCCTTTTCATTTGTAACAGAAATTTTGGCCAGACTAAGTAGTATATTAATAAAACGGCTTAAACCAATTTACAAAAGCAAATAAATATTTATGCAAACACAGTTATAGTTTGGAAAGCCGGCTCGACGTGTCGGTTGTCCAAATATTTTTATTCCAAAACTATAAAGAAGCTTAGCGCAATCGTGACGAAATTAATCTAATAAAAAAATAAAGAAAAACTGTTATTAATAAGCATGTTAAACTTTTTCCACGTTTTTTTATTTATATTCTACCAATTTTAAATTACCTACTCCATGATTTACTGTTATTTTGCATGTGAAATTGCTAGAAGCTATAGAGTATAGCTGTTATTTAGTCAAATTGCTCTTCTGGGAAAAAATTTACGTGCAATATAAGTCTTGATTACGTCCATTTTAAATCCATAAATTTGACTGTGCGACATGAACAAAATAAAATTAAAAACTGAAATCTAAAAAAACTTTTATGGATTATTTTTGACATTCCACTTCTTTATAAGGTTAGGCATATTTAATCTGTATTTCTTTTAAAATAATTATAAGTTAAAATAAGATTTTTCATTTAACTTCGGGTATTATAATGTTACAAATATTACATACCAGCGGTGTAATTTCGTCTTGTAATTTTATTTTTACACATATTAATTTAATTCTTTGAATGAATTTTGAATTCTTATTTTTATTTTCATACAAACACATTAAAATATTATTTAATTTATTTAGTCTTCATTTCATAAAGCTAGGTCAGGTACTTTTGGAAATATTGAAGATTTTCTAACCGACCCTTTTTCTTTGCGGTTTAGTTTATTACATATCAAATGAGAAATGACATGTAATTTCCGTATACAATTATCATCAAAATCAGTTGTACTTTTTTACGATTTCTAAAAGTATCATTCAAAATTCTTAAAACCTATTATTTTAGAATGACCTAAACATCCCGTGTACAAAATTTCATGAAAATTTGTTGAGAATGAATACAAAAAATGTTTGGTATTATTATTTTTTCGATTCCTATACTATTATTTAGGACATTGATCACGAATATGAGATAAAAAGTTAAAGTGGAAGTTTATGTCCTTTCACAATGACAAATTATATTAATTGTCAATAATGGGTACCCACAACAAAATTCCGTGATAAAAATAATCACTGCTTGACAAACATGTGGAGAGTCACGGAGCACCGTAAGTCTTATTAAAAAAAACAACCTTTGTTAATCAGTTTGCTGGCATCCATAAACAAAGCAACACCACTGCACGCTATCGACTTGTTAGAGTCTGAGCATAGTATTTTATATCATAAAACCTAACCCTTTTAACCAATTTTATTAACAACTTGCTTAATTATAATATTATAAATAGTTATACATTAGTCATCTCATGTTTTAGAGTTAGATTGAGTAAGGCCAACAAAAAAGTTATATATATATAGGCATATATATTACCGAATTGTCGGACAATAAGTTAATGACTATCAAACAGATTTTACTGTCAAATGGTGATCCACTAAAAATAAGATAATTATTAACTGTAAATATTACTTAGCAGTAAAAATAAACAAGGTCGAGTTTCTTGCGGACTCTTCTGTTCGGAATGTTTTCTGAACCGGTGATAGTGTTTTTCAATTTAAAAAAGAAAAAAAAAACTAACGAACGCAATAGTAATTTTCACAGAACGGACTGAAATATAATGTTGGGAATTTTACTATTTTGAAATGTACGGACTTTTTATCAAAGAAATCTATACTTTTTATATAATAAAACTGAAGAGTTTTTCTTAGTTTTTTTGTTTGTTTGTTTAAACGCGCTTATTTCTGGAATTACCAGTCGGATTCGTAAAATTATTTTTGTATATGATAGCCAGATTCACGAGGAACAGTATAGGCTATATAATTTCTGGCTACAACCCTAAGGATCGGAGCAGTAACTATGAACATCTAGCAATCTGGCAAGCTGTAGGCAAGTCCGGTAGGTGAAACAACGATGCCCACACAGGCGCGTTGCGCAGCATCGCCTTAGAAAGTTTGACGAATAAATTCACCACAGTTGAAACCGTGGGGCACAGCTAGTATGGCCTAAGTGGTAGATAAGTACATTTTTGAGTAAAACAATGCTGTTACATTTTTCCACCGAAATTATTAGTGCTCAGACTGCCGTGTTTCAATGACACAAAAGATATGCCGATTTTGTACTTAGAGACTAGCAAACGACAGTCTATAATAATTACAAACTGCTGTCCTATTTGAAATAGATTGCCCACCCCTACACAAACCTCTTAACATTAATCAAAACGATTTGTTATATGCTAAAAAGAGGAAGTAAGCGAAGGTTGACCAAGGCCTTACTTTGCGGAAGTTCGTTGGAAGCAATTTATTTAAAAAATATATGCGATATAATTAACAGTTGTTACGTCTTTCTGCAACAAAAAACGTTCGTTAATAATCCTTGATGTTAACCTGAAAATATCAAATTTGAAACTCATAATAGAAATAAAGGATAAGGGAAATGTTAGTAAGTGAAACGGTAAAGAAGATGCGGTCGAGTCCATAGACCCGACCGTTATTAACCTAAATAAGGATTAAATGATGAAAATAAGTGTAAAAAAAAAAGAAAAACTGATAAAAAAAATGTTGCAGATGAGACGTGACACGACCAATATCGATTACATTTGCCAAGCCCGGTAAAGCTGTAAAAGCCGTAAAGGCTTCATGGCCCCTCAGGCTAACAGTGTAGTCAGTCCAAAAAAAATAATAATAAAATAATAATAAATTAAAAAATCCATTGCAGATGAGACGTGAAACGACCACAAACGATTACCTACACGTATTTCGCCCCTCAATGAGCCATCGTCAGATCGACGAGAGGATAAAAATAATAATTCTGAATATGGAACAAATCTGAAATATACATAACAGATCATATCTGTTGTGTCGTTGTTTGGATTATATAACGTAACTGCCAAAAGGTATAACACGAAACGCCATACCCAGTGATTTGCCTGACAGCTGTGGGCGCGGCGAACTGGCTAATTACACAAATGGATTACATATGGGTACGGCTCTATCTGTTTGTGGAACTCTATTAATTTTTACCATTAGTTGGTGTTTAAACCACTTTTAACTCTAAAGGCATGTAGGTAATACCATGTATGTATAATTTAATATTATTAGGTAGGCATATAATTTTTAGTTAACTAGCTGTATCTGCCACTACGTACGCTTTGATTAAGCAGCAATTATTTACATAAGTTACATTAGTAACTTTTATAGCCTATCAATTTCGAAATGACATATACTTCCTGTACACAACACTTTATACAAATCGGTTGAGAATTAATAAAAATGAAGTTTTTTTTATATCTATACTAAACAGTACAGGCTATATAGCAGTAGGCTACACCTCGCACCTAACCTTAACTATTGATGTTTGTTAAGTAAATCGGAAGAAACAGCGCACCCGAACTGTTTTATCCGCGTGCGCGGGCGTAGTGGTTAGTGATATGTAAATACAATGTTCGACAAAAATATTGCTCCTTAGTACATCTAAAAAAAGCTGCAATACCATATGCCTATCTCTTATAGAAAGCCACAATAAGGTATTTTGTGACAAAAAATTATTGAAAATTGATAGTGATTTATGAGCATTATATGATTATTATAATCCTTACGAACTAAAGTTACTTCATAATGAAGACAATTTTATGAAGATAAACTTTGCCCTTTATAGCATGTTATTAGGATGCATAGTTTGGGAGATAATGGAAAATTAAAGTAATTCAACACTCGGTCGGGTCTATGACTATAGGTGTAGTTGCGCGAAAAAGCCGTTTGAGTTGTGACGAATAACTCCAGCCGCCCGATAAAAATATTGTCTATACTGAATGAAGTATATTATAAATCATAAATCAGCGTCATCGTCAGTCGTCATAGCGTCAGCATCATAATCATTTCTTTCAATTATAAGCGGTTGAAACCGCGGGGTACAGCTAGTATTTTTATAATTCTTAAAAGTATTATGGATAATTTTTATAGTCTATTAATTGAGGAAAGACATATACTTCCCATGTACAAAATGCAGTTAAAATCGGTCAAGTCGTTTTCTTAGTAAAATACAGAGAAAAAAATGAACGGTCAGACAATGTCTAATTCGAGATCAGTGACCTATAAAATAGTTATCTATCACTAAATTTTGGATAAAGTAATTCACAAACAGAAACTACAGATTTGTTAAAATAGATCAAGAATATATGCATGCAAGAGATATATTATACTAAGGATAAATATAATTAGAACATAAAAAAGGTTTTTTATAACGTTATTAATCATCAATATTTTATTATCAAGTTATTAATTATATTCAAGATATAGAACCAATTCATTACCTATTCTCAGATTTGTTTTTTATCGTTCCTTACAGCAGAGATGTTCAGACTACATGCGATCTACAACAAAATATTTAAGAAGCAAGTGATCGATTGCGTAGTTAAAGCGCTCTATACACTAAATCCGCCGACCCGCCTAAACATTTTGGCTGCTTCACAACTTCACAAAGCAGAAATGTCGATGACATGTCGATGACACAATATGAGCAACTTTCTCTGGGCTGTTAGTGTCTGACAAGTGTAGAGATACGTTGAATGTCGCCGGTCAACCGTGTATGTCGGCGGGTAACTCGCGACGCTCGCATGGATACAAGCCGTCGATATGATTCTAAAAAATGATATCGCCGATTATCCGCCAAGCTATGTCGGGAGGAATGCGGTCTCTAGTTGTTGATCCATGACTCGCACATATAAGTATTTTTAAATTTTTCTTCTTAGATATACATATTAGAATAAAATTTGCCATCACATGCTCTCATTTTAAAATAATTGTCGGAAATCATCTGTAATACTTATTAAATTTTGGATAGAAATCATGTTCATAATATTAAAAAAAAAACCATTCATTTATTTCTACTAACTACCGGCAAAACTCTTTCTTATAGCGAGCTGGGGATTTTCTGAACTGAATGAGTGAGAATAGCAATATTAACACCATAAACAAGGCGAGACCATTTTTAAGCATAAATTTCTTTGGCAGTGTCTATTGCAAGTAATGTTTTTCCTTTATCACCCAATCCAACTTTTGTCTTTTATACCAGTTTTTTTTAATATAATTTACTTGATAATCTAGTAAGATGCAGTGCTTCTACATAAGCAGTCTTGGATGCATTTAGTGTGTTTAAAAAAAAAGGTATCCTATATGTTAGGACTTTTAAATGGCTGTGTCTCTAGCTTGTAATTATTTAAATTTGTTGCTGAATAGCTATTGGTCTTCCTATAAAATAATTAAATTAAAAATGTTTCATATTTGACAAGCAGATCGTTCAACGTCTTTATTAGAAAATGGATAACTCCTAAATGTAACAGTATTTTTCAGTTCGTCGAAATCAGGAGACGTTTTTCTAACTCTCTGTCCAATTCAATTAGGCTCAAAATCATAAAGCCCCAGTGTAATATAATGATCAGATTTATGTTTTTTCACGTCTGTATGAATAAATGTACAGACAGTAAAAAAGGCTACATACAGGTGTTTTCGTATGAGTAATCAGTGCCACGAGACTGTAAAATAATTTATAATTTTCGGGAATTGCCGTGATCGACTATTTAATCTCTAGATTTAGAGTTAGATCCCTAGTTTACAACCAAAATGTTTAATCAGATAAGCTAAAAAACTACTAAAAATAAACGTTAACAGCGGGTTTCAAGTACAATACCGGAAGCAAATACCGGAAAATACCATAAAGGTCCTTGGCATCAGATTTTCCTCCTTAAGGAAAAATAGCCAGATGGGACCAGAAACGACCCCGCTATGATTACATTACGATGCATTTCTTCAATGTCATTTCAGGCAAATTTTAGGAGTCGAAACCAAATTGAACGACGCGCTATCCGACACCACTGATTCATAATCGCTTCGAAATATTAAATGAAATGTTAAATATTAATAATAATACTTCAGTGACTAATATTTTAAGCTTAGTAAATCGGTTGAAAACGTAAGACGTATGGTGCCGAAATGTGGATGCTCACAAAAGGCAATATGCATAAACTCAAAGTTGCACAAAGAGCTATGAAGCGGGTCATGTTGGGTAAGTCACACGTGAATCATGTACCAAATGCGGAAATGCGGAGGAGAATAAAGGTTGAAGATATTGGCGAGCGGGCGGAACACTTAGCAAGACGAGAAGTCTAGCAATGAATCAAAGGGATTTCGGAATATTGGCCCTGAGCTGGAAAACTGCTCCGAAGCAGACCGCCAGCCCCATGATCCGACGACATAGAGAGAGTTGCGGTTAAACCCTGCAACCCTGGATGAGAGTCGAGCAAAATCGTGAAGATTGGCATGAGCGAGAAGAGGCCTTTACTCAATATTGGATAAATGTGGGCCAAATGGATGGATGGAAATCGATCTATATGTCAGCTTCACTAAAATGATATTACCATAAATATTTATCTTTAATGGTTATGCTAGTAATTTACCACTTACCGACCTCTATGATGGAATAGCTAGAACTAAATAGTTAGTAAAACTTACGGCAGGTGTCCACTACTTAATTTAATCGAAACAATAATTTTAATATTCCGGGATTTTTTATATATTAAATGTAGGAATTAATCACATTTGTTTTTCTTTTTTTTTTTGACATTAGAAGAAATTATTATTATGTAAAAATGCATATTCTTTTTTAGTCGGCTTACTATTGGCTACTTTCAACGGTGCGTCAGTTTGCGCCAAGCTCTCGGCGCGGCTGGTATATTAACGGGGTGTGCTCGCTATTATAAAAATATTACGCGACAAAATTGTAAGGTTTCATACGAACTGCTGTCTCGCAGATTGAAAAACAACATATTTACTGTAATATTAGTTGAAAGGTCAGTTTATTCATATATATTTTCTATATTATAACAGTTTTGATATCTGTATCTAATGATTTGTTGTTGTAACTAGATAATAGTTATTTTTTTGTTTTTCTTTATTGCATGTGTAACATATATGTAGTTTTTATTCGTTCTTCGTAATACGTAGTAATTATCTCCTTTTTAATGTTTTTCTTCAAACTACTTCAATTTTAAAATGTTAACATTTTATTTTATTATTTCATAAAGCAATATCATTACTATTTGATTGAATTCACAATCTAGTATCGTATTTTATAAGTTATATTAATATATTGTTTTATTATTATTAATTAGAGCTCCAAATAACAATCGTATCCTTTCTTAGTATATAACTCGCGCCATCTATTACACAATAGAGTAAAAACATTTTTAGGTTAGTAGTTCAGTGTGTTATGCCATCTATGTTTTAATACTAAGAACTAATGTTAATAATATTTTTTTAATTATACTTCAGATTATTACACATTGGCATCGTAGAAGTATTTTCAATGTTTTACTTCCATGGAAGTAATATTTAAATTTTATTTTGATATCGTATTTATCATGTAAGTCAAAAAAAAATTCAATCATTGTAAATGTTCACCAATTAAGTTACAAAATATATAATCCAAATAACTCCTATAAATTAACTTCATAGAATTCTCATTCAATTTAATAAATAAAATAATAATAACATAAAATGTAAAGTTATACATTTTATAAACACATCGATAAAACAAGAATTATCGTTTAGAATACAACAATATTCCTTAATTTATAAACTTCATACAAAAAAATACTTTAGTATTATTATTAAAAATGAAAAGCGTCAAATAATTAAACATAATTTCGTTTCGTTTCAGCTGCAGAAAATCTACAAGATGGTAAGAAGATCTTTCAATAAATTGTTAAGGATTTTCTTTGTTCTTACTTACATATTTCTTTATTACTTCGTTTGCAGTACGGCTTCGTAAATTATGCCCTCGAGTTACTGGTTATAAAAACATTCAACGAAGAAACATGGGAAACAATCAAGTAAGTTGTAATCTATACCATTGTACCTATATAATATTATGAAGCTCAAGATATTGTTTTTTTTTTTTTTAACGCTCTAATCTCTGTAACTAACAGTCTAATTTGAAAAATTATTTACAAGAAGGTATAATTTTACAAGTAAACAAAATATAAAAAGACTGTGCAAATTTTATGCGTTTGCATGTAGAGGGTAATCTCTAGAACTACCAGTCAGATTTGACCAATTCTGTTGAATTTTATAGACTACTAACTGCGACCCGCGAGTTCACCCGCGTATAATTTAAAATAAATCGCTGATCGATGATTTATAAATTGTATTACTTCAGTATAGACAATATTTTTATCGGACGGCTAGGGTAATTCGTCAGACTCTGACGCTGACGGCTCGTTCTCGCCATTACACCTATAGTCAAAGACTCGAGCCGAGTGTTGAATTATTTTAATTTTACATTATCTCCCAAACTATTCGTCCAAATAACATGCTTTATAGTGCAAAGATTATCTACACAAAATTGTCTTGATGATGAAGTAACTTTCATTCGCAAGGATTCATATACAATGCCTTATAATAATGCTCAAAAATCACTTTTAACCAGAAGTATTTTCAGGAAGAAAGCGGACGTGTCTATGGAAGGCAGTTTCCTGGTACGACAAATTTATGAAGACGAGATTACTTATAACTTAATAACAGCAGCAGTTGAAGTTCTCAGTAAGTTTTAAATTTAAGTATACGGTAGGTATGATATAATATTATAGTCTCCTTCAAGATCAACTCACTTGATCCTTCCTGTATACAATGTGTCTCAATACCTTTGGAGATATTATTTTTAAGCACTTTTTATATTTTCTCGAGAAATATGATAATAACAAGGAACTTTGGATTATCAATACAACTATTCTTCATTTAAAACTTTGATGTAATTTAGATGATATTTTTAATTATAATTTTTCATACAACTTTTAGAAATACCTGCTGATGCAATCTTGGAATTGTTTGGAAAGACCTTCTTTGAATTCTGCCAGGACTCTGGATATGACAAGATATTACAAGTATTAGGCGCTACACCACGGGATTTTTTGCAAGTATGTGAAACAATAAAACAAAATACAGCTCCCTGTAGTGATTAGTGACCATAGTCCTCCTATAAACAGTTTAATAAAGGCTCCCCAATTTATGAAAACTGGCAGGCCACCTAGTCGTGCTGCATGTGATATGTACTCTTTATAGAGATATTTACTTTAAACCATGCTATAAGTTATACACAGTTTAAAAACTATGCACGACAACAATCGCGTGGGGTGGCCATTCGCTACTGTTGGCTGACAAATTCAAATAAATTGGTGGACCTGGGATTGGGCAGCCTGAGGCTGCGTATCCACTAGAGATGCGCGAGGTAGTTAGGCGGTGCGAGTATGTGTAACTGCGCTGTGAAACGGTGTGTAGCTGAGTGGTGCGAGGATGCGTGGCAGTACAGTAGTACTAGTTCCTCATACCATTTTGCTCACATCTCTCATTTTTTGTATATAGAAATACCTAGCTCAGCTAGCTCTTTTTCATCAGAGCTGCACTAAGCGAGGCTGGGAAAATATAGTAATCTTATTGGTGGATTTTTTTCCCTGCGCACAACCTAGCTACCTCGCACGTCTTTGGTGGGTAAGCAGCCTTAGTCTAAGTTGACCTTAATTACGTAAGTTCACCTTTGACTTAATAATCACATTAGATATATTATTACATATCGTATTATATTAGGTTTGCAGATTAACATTCCATGAGGCAACTTAAAATGTGAGAGCGTGATGAAAAATGGTCTCTGCTCTGAAGAGTAAAAAATGAAGGACCTTATTACGAACGTATGATTACCAGTTTATTAAGAATTTACAATCGAAACTGTATCAAAGTATTATAACAATTATCTTTCAAGTATTAATATAAATGTATTTTTTATTGGTATTTCCTACGTAATATTTTTTAAGCAAGTATTTTACAAAATAACGTATAACCATTTCAGAATTTGGATGGTCTACATGATCATTTGGGAACCTTGTACCCGGGGATGCGATCACCTTCGTTCAGGTGTACCGAGAGGCCTGAAGATGGAGCTCTTGTGCTCCACTATTATTCTGATAGGCCTGGCCTGGAACACATAGTTATTGGTATAGTGAAAGTAAGTAAATAAATAATTTTAATACATATTATCAGATATACAAGTCGGGCTCCTTGCTCAAAGGACATACTGCCTATAATTTAAATTATTTAAAAACCAGAAGATTCGCGCGGACTCTCTTAATAACAGAATTTCGATTTTTTACATAATATTAATACTTATGTTTAAATATTTGAGAAATAATTAGATCTGATTAATCTGACTGAGTTGAAATATTCTAAATTTATTGTTGCGTGAAGGTCACTGATATAGTACCGTGACATAGTACACAGATGGTGCGCGAATCGTTTTAATAAATGATTATATTTTATATATCTATTTCACCGGCAGTTCTTATGTTCTCAGATAAATATAGGAATTAATTCAACGAAGTATCTAGATTATATATCAATACGCTTTTCCTTAGGGTAAAAACAGTAAAAAATATATTACTTAGTTTCCGTGGAATATCAAAGCATTTTCACGTAAACGAAGTAGTGTGCGCCAGCTAGTCTATTATAATAAATTTATAGTCCTGTATGTACATGTAATTTTTTTTCCAAATTTCTTTATAGACACGTATCTATATAAGGGACTGTGATCACGAATATGCCATTACAAATTTTGATGTGTGTCCATCTATTTGTATGTCTGGATTTAACTTAAAAACGGCTTGTCCGATTATTACGTTATGCTGTACATGGGAAGCTTTTTAAATTAAAATTATTTTAGACGGTGGCAAGTAAGCTCCATAATACTGAAGTAAAAGTGGAGATCTTGAAGACGAAGGAGGAATGCGACCACGTTCAATATCTCATTACTGAGACATCGACTTTTGGGAGAGTGTCTGCTCCGGAGATTGCCGAGATTGAAACTCTTTCTCTGGGTAAGTAAAGAAAGAAATTTACATAAAGTGAATTTAAAATGATTTTCCTTAAATTTTTATTTAATAGTAGTTTAGAGTTAAAATATGCCGTCTGTCTCTCTCTTTCTCTTTCTTCTCTTGCCGACTCTGGAGCTCTCTGTTGTGTATGTGTAAAAATAAAGACTAAAGGTGAAACCGCACTAGGCGGAAATAATCTGCGCGGTATGGCGCGGCACGTCACGGCCGTATGAGGCATACCGCACTACGTGCCGTGCCGCTACCGCCTAGTGCAGTTTCATCTTTACTATTGTGATAGAAGTATTAAACTAAACAAATAGGCTACTTGCCTCATACCAAATTTGGCGCACTAAATAAATATTTTCTGTAGTATTTGACTTAAGAAACAAATATTTATCGATTTCAGATATTAAAATGGTAAGATGGCTACATATATCCAATTTAAAAATAGTTTTTATTTCATTTTCAATTTTGAACTCTGAAAACGGTTTCAGTCATATTAGTCTATATATTATCTTTGCTGTGACGACATACGGGTTGTTAACAAAAATTTGGAGGAGGAGGGATCATGAAGTAGTCAGAATGAGATAGAATATAATAACTATTGATAACTTAGTCATTTATTTTTCTTCATAGTTTCCGAGTCTCTCTACACACCGAATCCAGCGCTTTTCCAAGTCTTCACAAAAAAAATTTTGTCTTGGTCTTGCAAAAAGCTCTCCACGGCATCCATCACCTCGTTATCGTCTTCGTACCTGTTTCCCCTTAAGTATTTTTTTTTGATTTAGGGAACAGATAAAAATCGCTAGCCGTCAGATCTGGTGAATAAGGGGGGTGGTCAACCAATTCGAAGTCAGCTTGCTGAATGGCAGCCATCGCAACTGCCGACCTGTGCGCGGGTGCGTTGTCGTGATGAAACAGCACGCCCTTTCGAAGTTTCCCTCTCCTTTTTTCTTTGATGGCATTCCTCAACTTGGGAATTATAGCTGCATAATATTGGCGATACACGTTTCGACACGAAGCAAACAAATGAAAAAAAAAACAAAAGAGAATCCGATATTTTTTTCTTTATTAATATTACAAATATGTATCTGAGCTATGACTTGCTAGTATTTATTTGTTTTTCTTACCAAGGAGTATGTCGTTCTCACTACGTTTTGATCCCTCCTAGTAAACAGAAATCGTTTATTATAGAAATATTGAAAATAATAATTAAATTTACAGAGCCAAAAGTGAGTCCAGCAACATTCTGCCGAGTCTTTCCATTCCATCTAATGTTCGACCGAGAGCTGAACATCGTGCAAGCTGGTCGCACGGTCTCTCGCCTTATGCCAAGAGTCACACGACCAGGCTGCAAGATCACCGATGTTTTAGACACCGTGAGTGTAAATTTAACCACTATTCAGAATTATTGATATAAAGAACTCCTTTGCAAAATTTCATGCTTCTAGACCCACTGGTTTAAGCTGTACGTTGTCTGCCAGTCTTAATAATTTTATTAAGTAGGTAGTATTTTATAACAAAATTACTGGTATGAAGTTGACACAAATAGATCCACTATTAGAGCTAACGCGTACAGGTGACTTTTGTCGCCTTGACAAAAAGTGGAATGCGGTCAGTGTTACCTACTGCACTTTATTTACGGTATGTATTATCTACTGTATGGGGAACACTGTATTTTTTTGCAAAAATGAACGCTATTTTTACATATTAGCACATGAGTAAAGCACTTTTAAACTTTCGTTCAAAGAAGAAAATATCCCGATCATAGTTAATAAAATATCGCAGTGTGCACGCGATAGTGTAATTCTGATGTTATTAATGCGTGAATTTTAGGTTAACTAAAATGATGTTATGATTATGCTATATATTTTTTTTGCCTTGAAGACGTGACGTGAGAGTGACAGAAACCGTGGCGACAAAAGTCTTTCGTACGCGCTAGCAATTAATTAACTCTATTAGCTTAGTTTGATAGTTTTTTTTTAAATGTTGTTTTAATATAATCAATATAATACAGCTATTATAACTCGGTTTTTGCGTATACCTATCAATACGGTTTGAATGGTGCAGGGAGCCTTAGTTTTGAAGTTAAATGTGATTAAAGCACAGAAAGATATAATTTATAAGGCTCGTCTGCCTAGCTGCTATTGTCAAATTAAAAATGTATTTCATAACTCATCGATTTGTTCTGACATCTGCACTTGATAGCAATTTACCTATTTATATTTGTGTGTTAGCATCTCTGACACAACATCAGGTAAATTTATGGTGAAGCGCTAAACTAAATATTAATATAAAAATTAAAATTTTAAGGTGCGACCACATTTGGATATGACATTTGATAATGTATTAGCACACATTAATACCGTGTATGTGCTTAAAACAAAGCCTGAAGAAATGACTGTCACTGATCCCCATGAGGAAATAGCATCACTCCGTCTGAAGGTATGAGAAAAAATTTTTTTTGCAGTCTTTAATAATGAATTACATGATTTAAAAGTTTTTTTTTATAGTAGCTCGGCAAATGATTGTACTGTCCCTGATGGTAAGCACAGTACAATCCAAACACAATGGCGACCACCGAGAGATCGGTAATCTATCGGCGGTCGCCGCTGTCATGCTGCCCTGCATAAATATCCATTCTCGTTACGCTTGAAGGACCCGATTTCGTAAGAAGGTGGCAACACATTGGCTAGGAGATGATTCCACAGTTTCACGGTACGACAGAGATAAGACACAGGGAACTTTTTAGTTTGTGCCGAGATGGAGGTTACCGTAAATCTGTGACTATGAGCCCCAACGTGTTTTTGCAATGTTTAAAAAGTTACATGCTTACATTGTTTTTAAATATTTTATAACCTTCAATGTATTTGAACACACATTACATATATACTCTAAGATTTTAAAGCTTTGTCTACACAAATACAAATTAAAAATAGATTTAACTTAAAGATGAGCAATAGCGTAAATTATATAATTACTTTAAAATTGTAGTTTTATTAAGGCTAGTAGAAAATAGATAATACTATTTTTATGACAGTAGCGAAGAAGTATGAAGACAGTAAAGTTGAGTGCCTATGTTACACCATTCAAACCGAGCATCGTTGCTCTCTCTGTAGCTGAAAAAAAAATGGTGTTAATTTCATTCTCGAATCAACTAAATTTAATTTTATCAAATGTCTTATATAGGGTCAAATGCTGTATATACCAGAAACAGATGTGGTCGTGTTCCAGTGCTATCCGAGCGTGACAAATTTAGACGATTTAACTCGGTAAGTTTATTTCGTAATTCATTGCATTTATTCAAATTGATGATCAAGATTTATGGTATGCACAAGACCACCACAAGATAACCAGTGTACATTAAGAACATTCTGGGATGTACCTTTTTTAAATCACTTGCCAAAATGACCATTCTTCGACTGAAACTAAGTGCGTTCAAGAACCGAACGAATATTCAAGCCGTGGTTAATCACCACCAACACCACCAGTCTGGATAATGTTTCATACATTATCACATAATTTACACTTACTAAATTCACATGGGCTTTGAAAATATTGTTTGTTTTCTATTTTACCATATTACCTGTTCTAGCTAATTGAGATCATTCAACTAAAGTGAACATGTGTTCACAAGTGTTGTAACTTTTGTGTAAGTTACATTTATGTTTGTTTTAGACGAGGTCTCTGCATTTCTGATATTCCTCTCCATGATGCCACGCGAGATTTGGTGCTTATGTCTGAGCAATTTGAAGCTGACTACAAGCTCACACAAAACCTTGAGGTTCTCACTGATAAGCTTCAGCAAACATTCCGGGAACTTGATTCGGAAAAGCAGAAAACTGACAGGCAAGTTTATACATAATTTAAGCGTCTGTTTTCCTTTATTACCTGCTCTAATGCCATCTGTATATTGATGAAACGTTTTACAATTATACCAGTACTAATTAAAATTTAATGGACTTTAATAAAATTATTATGTATCTTTCAGAATAAGGATTATAGTATTTTTAAATCTGCAAAATACAATGTAACTACAGTATTTATAATCTTTATAAGATTATTAAAAAATGTAATATAATACTTTAAAATATGATTCGATTGCAGACTTTTATACTCAGTTCTGCCTATAAGCGTGGCAACTGAATTACGTCACCATCGTCCAGTTCCAGCCCGTCGTTATGACACCGTGACTTTACTCTTCAGCGGTATTGTTGGCTTTGCCAATTACTGTGCCAGGAATTCTGATCATAAAGGAGCCATGAAGATTGTGAGGATGCTTAACGATCTGTATACTGCATTTGATGTTCTTACAGATCCAAAAAGGAATGCTAATGTCTACAAGGTTCATATCCAAATGCTTTTAAACTACTTGCTTAAGATTGTAAATAAAAAGTAATCGGCCATATTAGAGCATTAATGTAAAAAAGTAAAAATTATAAAATTTCAGGTTGAAACTGTTGGTGATAAATATATGGCTGTGTCGGGACTTCCTGAATACGAAGTCGCTCACGCTAAGCATATTTCTCTTCTTGCTCTTGAAATGATGGATCTTTCGCAAACTATTACCGTTGATGGCGAACCAGTGGTATGTGCAAATAATTATGTACAGACATATATGACACTTTTATTATATTAATTATGTATAAAATTCAGAATATTATTAGACAATTCGTAATATACAATGACGACCAAAATATCTGCGCTAAGCTTATTTGCATTATTGAAATCATAAGAGTTCTTTATTTTAACTTTTAAATTAACAAAAACTGATTCATTGCAGTTTATTAATTAAATTCTTATTACAGGGTATTACAATTGGCATCCATTCTGGTGAAGTAGTAACTGGTGTAATTGGGCATCGCATGCCTCGTTACTGCCTTTTCGGTAACACCGTTAACTTGACCAGCCGCTGCGAGACCACTGGTGTCCCTGGAACTATCAACGTCAGCGAGGATACATACAAGTAACATTTCTTAAATATCTTCTCATTTAAAATGTTGTTCCACAGGTTCAATAATTAGGATATTTGATATCTTATACTATTAAGTGAGATTTTTCTTTTTTGAAATTGGTTTCTCGGATACAGTTTTAACGATTGGTTTAAAATTTTGTTTTTAGATTTTTAAGTTTATCTAGATAAGTGTTTTTTTTATTTCGTAGATACCGAGCCTAGCTTGTTTACTCAATTATTAAATAGCAATTTGACTTCAAGATACCGTAATTATTTTTATATGATAATTACATCTTTCAAGAGAAATCCGTTTATTTGGTATATGGTTTCTCGCTCAAGTCTCTTCAAATAAATGAACATTCTATTGCATTGACATATATTCTATCGATAGACAAGAATGTTCATGAGAACCATTTGTTCAAATACTGGAAGTGATAAAACATGTCATCTAACCAAACTCTTAAAACATGCACCGCTAGATCGCTTATTGAGTATAATTTTCTTACGTAGTACTCGCTATGAATTTCCTAATTTATTTATTTGTATTTACGTCTACTCTGTGGTATTTTATATGTATATTAAATAAGTAATAACTAATTATATATTATATTTACTTATTAGTATTTACGTCCAGGTCCACGCTTTGATTCGATTTATCACACTATTAGCGCTGTTCCGTACACGTCTACCGTCGAAGTTGTAGGGTTTGCAGTACACTTCAATCGAACACAGCGAGTGTTCGGATCACGAAATCTAATGGGTATATACATATATATCGGTGTTGTATTGTAACTTTAAATCTAAAACAGACATCTATATTACTAAATTAAAATTATGGTTTAACAATCGTTAGTCATCAAACAAATCCAGATATCGTTTCAATGTATCCGGTATAGGTAGCTTTTGAATTCCAAACGGTAGTTCAAAATTCTTCCACAGAATATGCCTAATCTGACATCTGCAAAGATGCTTCAATTCCACAGGCTTCAAACCACATCTCGAGCTTGGTATTAGATGGTCTTCTAAAAACTCGCCATATTTCTCCAGCACGACTTTTCTTTGATAGTTATAATCGTCAGGTAACTCCAAATGATCTACAACATTCTTATCAACTGTAAAATTTACCTCTGGAACAGCTCTCAAAACTAACTTCAAACATGTCACCAATTCGTAAGGATATTTTCTATTGTATTCTTTTAGTCTGTCTAGTATAGACTCAACAGGATTAGTTGACACATTTTCAGGTGTAACCCTAGCACCGAATCTTAATAAAATCATCAATATCTCTGCAGCACCCATCTGTATAACAACTCTTACTGGTGAAGCTTGACCACAGCTTTCTAACCGAACATCTATGAAACGATAGGATTTTCCTGCCTCTATGTATTCCAAGCAAGCATTAGTAGCGTGATCGAGAAAGAAAACCAGTGCATGTACGTTTTCCTCTTTGTCCATGAAGTCCGATTTCCAGCCGGCTAGAAAATATGGAGCTGATGTTCCAAATATAGCACCTGAAAATTTACAAATGGTTCAGATATTTTGTTTTTTATCTTTAAGCATGTTTTAATTACAGACCGTGAAAAACAATGTTGTATTTAATCATTTCAGAAATCAGTACATATTAACTGATCTGGATTTCTAATACCTATCAAGTACTAGTTTACTCAGCATTGTTAAGTTTAAACGTAATTGATTTACCTAAAAATATTCGTTCGAAAGTTCCTTCACAAGAATATAACTCGTCCAATAAAGCCGCCACTACTCCATTGTCTTGCAGACTCCAATCAAAGGCTAACTTCATTGCTATATAGAGAAGATTATGATACTTCCCCATAAGACAGACACCACCGTTGTTCGTTTTGCACTGGTTGTGATATTTCAAAGCTGATAATACGAAATTCTTGCATGTTGCGTTATCAGATTTGTTTTGTCCTGAAACCGAAATAAAAATTACTAAGATTGTATCACTATGCCATGCTTGGCTTTAAACCTCTTTTATACATATAGTATCACGTCATAGTGACGACACTGTGACTGATCGTAAGCGAGAGATCGGCAACCCATCTATGGTTGCCAAATATATATTGGCTGAAACCTAAACGCGGCAAACTAAAAGATAGTGACGGGTTTATCACCATGTGCATGGTAGTTGTGACTAAATAGATTACAGATCCCTACCACCATGCTTAACTACTCGACATAACTTACTGATCCAGAATCACGACACACCTAAACCTGCCACTATGGCGTGTATTACAACTAATGTATGTTAGTCGCGATCCAGTTGTACAAAATACAATGTCGTGTCATACTTGTGAAATTGAAAAAATCGATAGAACTAATTCATTAATTCTATTTTAACATATTATTTTGTATTTTGATGTAACATTGTAGTTTTCAAAGCGTAACATGCTTGAGTATACAATAGTTGAATAAATATCTGTTTGACAGTAGGTTTCACTAAACTACAAGAACAACTATCCAGCCGTACTTACATTTATACTAATAAGCTGTGGTCTACAGAATGCTGTTAGTCGAGCTCACGCATGAATTATGCAGCCTCAAAAATGCTTACTGTGGGTGATCCTTAGAAGGGTTTTTTAATTAATCGGTTCACATCACTCACTGTTTGCGCTCTCTATGTAGTGCACAATTTTTGTTTCAATGAGCAGAGCTAATAATTTTATACACAAATCAGATATACCTTTAGCGCAACCGATGATAACAGTGTTGAAATATTTAACAAGTTCTCGTCTCTTGAATCTTTCGTTCAAACAATCACGATCTAAATTAACGAAAACTTCTTCGAAATAATAGTCCATGAATGAGTCCATTTTGATATTGATTCACAAAGTTTTTATCGTGAAATACGAATTGGTTATGTCAGTTTTCAATAATGACAGTCTAATGGACTTTATTTTTTTTATTAATATGCAAATAGTACAAATTAAAATAACATTTCACTTTTTTTTTATTAAAAGTACATTTATTGCTACATCCATCCAAAGTCGCAACTAAAACGTTAATAGTAAGGAAATCAGGAACAGCACCCTATTTTATGAAGAACACTTGCAAGTGCGATAATCACTTTACCTTAACTAGCTACGAAGCCGTATAGTTATAAATCGTCTGCGTATTTTGTAATACTGACGTACTGACGTACTGACGTACTAGATACGCTATGAAAGACAGTCAATGAATTATACCGGTCAACTCAAAGTATTTGAATCGTGAAAATTGTCATATAATAATTTGCTTGGTGGTAGGACACGGTAATTCTGTCCGGATCGTGACCACCAGGTATAAAACCTGACATTGGGGCACGCGTAAGTCTTTATAGGATTTAGCGTTTGGTCACAATCTCACTTGATCTTAAGTGACAATTTGGGCCGATATAGTAACATGCTAAGCCTATTATGAAAACTGACTCTCAATTGCAGCTGCCGGAACACATATATTGACGTAAAATTTGCTACTTGAGAATGGTAGCTTATCAAGCGGGCATTAAAAAATGCCCTACCACTAGCGCTATGGATTCCAGTTCAAGTCAATCGACGTGGTATCCGTTCTTTTTTTATCCGTCTTCAAAAAAAGGAGGACGTTCTCAATTTTTTAATGGATGTTCTTTCGATTTAGAGGATATTTTTTTCGTTGTTTAAAGGCTACCTCAAGGCTAATCCTATTTTAATTTCATTGGCGTCGGACATTCGACTTCGAAAATAAACCACGGAACTACTCAATATATATGAAGTTCGTGTTCTTTTTTCTTAAAAATTGACTTGTTGTATTGAAATTATGAATATGTTTGTCTGAGCTACTGATCTGATGCTAAAAATTCCTTCGCTGATGGTTATAGACTGTATTATTGTCATTAGTTTTCTATTGTAAATAACACGAATGAAGTCGCGAGCGGTTGCTAGTAATATTATAAACGTACAAGTATGTTTCTTTGAATGTTTATCCTTCTATTCTTAAGTTTGTATGAAAGTCGATTATGTCATGGAATAAGACATAATATTGATATTTTGGATTACGAACGGCGTAAAGGACATTTTGGCGAAAATAGCTTTGTAATGCTAAGATACTCAATTTTTAACGCTCTTTTCATCTGCCTTATACAGTTTGCGATATTCGTAATAAATGTCACATACGACCCACGTTTTTTGATATCAAATATGAGTTCTCAAATTAATAAGATATAGAGGACACGCTGCTAAAATACAGAAAAAAGATTGTATGAGAAAAGTATTTCAAAACACATGGTTGCAAGGTATCAGATTCTAAAACATATTATGCAATTTAATGGTGTAAAATACAACTGCGCCGCTTGAAACATGGATATAAGTCGCATGAAAATTGGTACTGTAAAATCCTTGAGATATCGGGTTCTAAAGGATAAAAACAACTGATGTTTTAGGGCGTATGAGATATCTGTTTTATAAACTATTGACCAGACACTTCAACGGCCATCACAGCGATATAGATCATGACTTTTTAAGAAATATCTTCCTTAAATAAATTATTATAGCAAGTATTACAAAAAAGTTATATCCTAAAATCTTTTTTTTTTTTTTGCTACTGAAAAATCGTATTTTACCCTTTAAGCCTTATGCCCTTTATAATCCGAAGTGTCGATATAATACTTCTTTTGTACTTGTTATGATGCTGGAAAGCGCGCGGGTAATAGTTACTTCAATTATATCTAGCTCGTAATAGCCCGATTTGCTGGGCGTTATTTTTTTTTTGTATTTATAATAGTATCACATGTGCTATTCCACGCAATCTGTCCAGTTGTTTAAGCGTTATTGATAGGCAAAATTCAACCTATTACACTTAGTTTATAATATATATTAGATTGAATACAATAAATCTAGAAATATGAGTTACTAGCAATTTTTTCTGTCCGAGTCAAACCTCTTAAATATTGTTGCTAACAGATTTTCAACTTGATGGTAATAGCGGGCCAGACAGACTCTAAAATATGTCCTACGCCCACGCTATGATTTCATCATTAAATTTTTCCATACTAAAAGTTCACTATAAGACGATAGTCCCTAGATTCGTTTCACCCTTATTTAAATTTATGGTTACAGCTACCTTATGCGTGAAGATAACCACGACGATCAATTCGAACTGACTTACCGCGGCCACGTCACAATGAAAGGCAAGGCCGAACCGATGCAGACCTGGTTTCTCACAAGGAAGAAGATATAAATGAAAATTCATCAACGCGCTCTTTCAATAATGGAAATATCCAGGCACCTATATCACAAAAATAACTTTTATTACTAGATAATAGTTTCATTATAAAAAAAATGGAATAAGTTATAAGAACTAGCAAACTCTGATGTTACGACCTGACTTAAAGTCAAAGTTAAGAAGCCATTTTAGCTGTTTATTGCATACATTAGTATTAATGTACTGCAAATTAATGTTTTCTCTTATGTATTACTTAAAATTAATTAGAAAGTGTATGCGTTTAAATATTGTGTGTTAGTTTTGTGCGTTAGGAGTTATACTTTTTGTCTAGTTTGGCTTGATGTTATATGACGCGCAGTGGCGGATTTCCCTTAAGGCCAATTAGGCCTAGGCCTAGGGCGGCCAGATATTAGAGGCGGCTAATTGTGGCAAAAATATGCTACCAAATGCAAACATATGATAATAAATAACAGTACACTAAAGCATAATATGAAGTATATATTAAGACTCCAGACATGGATAAAAATCAAGTTTGAATTACAATACTGACATCGTAAAACTGTACTTTAATACCATCCAATTTGAAATGTTTTATTAAATAATGAGCTGAGAAGGAGACGGCTAGTGCTACACGGCCTAGGGCGGCCAAGACTGCAAATCCGCCACTGATAACGCGTAACATTGGGAGTGACTAACTTCACCAGAATAAAACTAGAAATTTAATAACTTCATAGTGTATATTTGTCACATGGTGCGCGCGCACCGTAAAAATTTAATCTCATATTTTTTTCATAGCACCCCTAAAGAAGTATAATTAAAGAAAATGTTAACCTTTTTCTCAGTTCTGTGTATTACACCCTAAAAATACCCAAGATGTTGCTGCATCCTTAATTTACGTGTTCAGAGTAATCACATTGCTATCCACATATTTTCGAGACATGTATTATTATTTGATATTTACCAGAATTACTGAAAAATGTTTATAATAATGTGTCACGTGTTAACATGACTATATTGCGCATTACTATTCTCAACTTTATTCATTGTTTCTGCATTTAAATATATACATTTTTTAATTTATTAATATTACTATGATCGAAATCGTTAAATTAATTTGGGGCTTTTAAAATGTGCTAGTTATCGATGTGTTTATTAAAATATTGTTATAGAATTTTCATAATTTAAACAGTTATTAGAACTAATTCTATCTACCAAAAACCTGCATAAGTAAATAGTTTGATAATTTTATGCGTTAATTAGTCATTAATGTAAGAGTTTATCTCATTCTAGTCATATTAATAACCATTTCCAAGCTTTAAATGTATAATATAAAATATATAGTAGAATTTAGTTTAAGTAACTTGTGAAACTTTAAAAAAGTAAATTTCCTTGTTTTGTGATCAATGTCTAAATAAAGGATCTGAATATCAAAGATTAGAATGCGTTTATAATACTTCTATAAATAAATCAGCTAGTGTTGTGCTTACGACTCATTAAACTACATATCGGATTTACATGCTTCCTTTATTAATTTATAGCTATATTATCTGGCCAAGTTATACGATAAATTTTGTAACATATAGTAACTCAATATAAGCAGTGAAAATAATAGTGAATCAATTCGAAATAAAGACGCATGTGGGGTGCTTAAATAATTTACGCTGAGTAAACCATACGAAACTTTCGCGATTGAGCGCCTGAAGCGCTCACCCCCAAGCCCGAGTGAAGCTGTAAAAACCGTCTGAGGCTCTCAAGCCTAGGTCCGATCCATCGCTATGGAGCCCTTGAGCCAAGCAGCCGCTCGCGCGATACAGTGACTCTACATTCACTAGCTTTCACAGCCACACATGACACTGCATTGCACACACATGCATAACACACAGGTACATAAGTTCTGTAAGGGACCTTTTTTGCCTAGTTAGATAAGACAAACACTTTCAGACCACTAAATACACATACACATGTTCCTTCCCTCCTCCCAGGGGGAAGAAACATGTATATATGTATAGATAGTTTAGATCGAATTAAGGATAGGGAATTAGTCAGATCGCGACTTAATTGCATACGCGCAACAGTCCGAGCCGAGGTTCGGCTGCGCTCGCCCCCAAGCCCGGTAAAGCTGTAAAAGCCGTAAAGATTCCAGGGCCCCTAAGGCTAACAGTATAGTCAGTTCGAAAAAAAAAAAAAAACGTCTGAGGCTCCAGGGCCCTTATGGCTAACAGTATAGTAAGTTCGAAAAAAATAAAACATAAAAAATGTAAAGATATATCAAATTAATCTACTAAATAATTGTAGATTTTAAAAAAGCTTACAAATATGTATTTTTGGGGCAACAAATTTGCGCGTGCGCTCGACCGACAGCATTCGGTAGTCCACGCGAGCGGAACCGCGGTCACAGCTAGTCTACATATATAGTATAGAATGTCTCGCGAAGATAATCGTACTGTCGTTCCTCACGAAAGCCACGCAGCTTATCTCATCGTGTCGTATATTAGCGAATACCTAAATACAATCATTGACGCGGAATGTTGTCCGTCGGCCTCTGAGGTCCGGTCACTTGTGTCAGATAAACGTACTTGACGACCGAACGGTAAACTAGTTTAATTTAAAAGTTTATATAAAGTATTTATATAATGAATTTTAGATTTGTTTTGACATGTATATATTTATTATTGTTGAAGCAGGTATGGGCATAATGATAGCACTTTCGGACACTGTCAAAAGAAGTTGAGTCCTATTATGCGTGTATGAATTTACGGTAACGGAAAACATAAGATCAAGCTATAGTCAGATTTTTTTTAAATTATACCGATCCGGGTTTATAATTCTTTATGGTTACAATCTCACCTGATGTTAAGTGACGATGTGGCCTAAGATGGTGACACACTAAGCCTAGTGGGAGAACTGACTCTAGTGCAGCTATCTAAACACGCCTATAATAGGTGCTTGGCGACATTTTTACAACTTAAAAATTAGCTTGTCAGGTGGGCATTAGAAAATGCCCTACCACCATGATATGGTTCCATCATGAAGTTTTCCTGGATTATTGTATGGATTCGAAATCATATCGCTTCATGTATCATGTACGCTACCACCGAGCCGTTTTTATCATTGCTATCACCAGTTAACCTTTTCAGCTACATTTTTATCTACTTTGAGTACGTGGTCAAATACTTAAACAATAAAAGATTTACAAGCTACTATTAGTTTATAGGTTTACCGTTTGATTACAAACTTACCTGATATTAAGTGACGATGTAGCCTAAGATGTAGTATGCTAAACTCTTAAGTGCAGCTGCGAGAGCACACCTATAATTGCTTAGCGACAGTCAACAGACTGTCAACTTGTAGGTGGTAGTTAGTAAGGCGGGCATTAAAAAATATCCTGACATCATTCAAATTCCATTCCGTTTCATCACGATGCTATTTTTACTGAAAACTCAGGCTCATTGTGAACTTAAGTCGTTCGACGCATTATCCAAACACGCTATCACTGAGTCATTACTGCCACAAAATCACCTAAATAGTTTACTGTTGAGAGATCCTTCAGGGCTTTCGAGGGCCTGGTTTCTGCAACTCGACGTCTATGTGCGCTTATTTTGCGTGATTTTGACTGGCTTCAATCGTACCAGCCCAATTCTTGCAGGAAGTGTACCAGTCGCCCGATATTGTTAAATACGTCCGAACTTCCTCGGTGTGTATGTGTGTTATTATATCAGTGGGTAATGAAAATGCTGTTAGATTTTACTTGATTTATTTGCACTTAGTGAAACAAAATTTAAACAAATTTCTTTCTACGGTGATCTTGCAGATTTCTTCTTTTCGACACTTGTTGTGTCTACTTGGTTTTGCAAAATATAACTGTCCTTATATACCAAAATAAATGGTGGGTCAAAATTACTAGAAAGATCTTAAACTCTACGATATCGTTTACGGGAAGTCTTTGTTGGATTACGCAATTAGAGCTTCTTTTTTTCGATTTAGCTACACTGTTAGCCATTAAGGCCCTGAAGCCTTAGACAACTTCACCGACCATGGGCAATCAGAGCGATAAGCTTTGAATGTGTAGGTAAATGCAATGTCTTTTCGAACCTACGAATACATTATCATTGTTTCGAGTAGATTATAAATGCTTCCAGATATTTCGCGAATAGTGTTTTTTTTTACTCGCATCGTAATATTATAATCAAAGAAATATACATCTTAACTATTTAATTTTATTAAAAGCACGTCACCAAACTTTGAACGAACTTAAAGAAATACAACAAATAGATTCGTGTTCACGGCGTCTGTACTCGGCTTGTTATATGTACATTTGCCTAACTGTACCCTTTGTTTATTTTGTCTCAAAAACTGCTCATTAGCTGTATGATTAGCCCACATATACATTCTATGAAACTCCGGTTTCATATTTCACACTTAATGAAAGATGATATCTTTAATTGATTAATAACAAAAATAAAACAATATGCTTAGGGATGCTACTTTCTTTATAATTATTATGGCAAAATAACCTATTAACATTATTATTATTAGTAAGGTCGTATTGTAGGGTGTTCTACCAAACCAAAATTGTAGAAAATTAGTAGATGAAGTGTTAAAACTTGGTAGGCTGGAAAATGAATAATTATTAGATCTACCTGCTACAGGTGAGCTATAACAGGTATAGTGTAAAATAAGAGATCTGTTCCAGAGAAATACAGCCTGTTTGATTATGCTATCTCTTTCTAATACTATAATTGATAAGAGTATACATCTTGTTCCAAATTATATTAATTGTTTGTATCTCTTTCTGGTAGAGTAAACATCCTTACCCTTGAGTAGAGAACGGCATGTTCCAAATTGAAACAGTTCTCTTTTGTGTTACAGCTAGCCTATAAAACAGGTATAGATTACAAACACAGCTCCACAGTGTTGCTTATAACAATATTTTCATTTAAATAAATCACTCTTAATAGCTACTCTTTCACTCAAGTTCAGTAGATTTTTCAAGACTAAAAATTGATAAAATAAAAAATGTTTTAAAAGATCTTATTTATTTATTGAAAAGTTTAGTGTTCCGAGCTATAAGGCTGCTCGTTTTTTGCGATGAATCTTATTGTGTGCAACAGTCCCGCTAGACTGTTTGTGGAAAGTATATTTTTGTTGCAGGTTTTTATAATAATAGTTGAGGAAGAAACCTCTACGTTGGCGTTGCTATGTGTAAGAGTTAATATTTTTTCACGAGTTTGCACAGCAGAGAATACATCGGAGAGTAGTCTCCTTTTTAGGGTTGCCAAGTCAACAAGAAACCCTTATAGTTTCACTATGTCCGTCTGTCTGTCCGCGACTTACTTCAGAGCTTCTTAGTACTAAAAAGCTGTTATTTGGTATACGTATATATATATATATATTTGGTATAAGTATACATATTAAAGAAGCCGGCAAAGTGTTATAAGAAAATCTTGAAAAAAAAAAACGTTCAGAGTAGCAGGTTCCCTACACGTATAGTAGGAATGTTTTTTTCTCGTCTATCCCATCATGGATAGGTCGTTCAAAGATATTGTAGGTCTGTGAAAACCATTTTTCAATTCAAGGATCCGTTTACGAATTATTAAGCTTTAAATAGCTAAGGTTTGTTACAGTCAAGTGTGGCCCCCTGCCAGCGTAATGGTTGTTTTTGGGTAGATGAAAAAAATATGGTAGTAGTATATATAATGAAGGCAAAAGGAAAACTCTCACAGATAAGTAGGCTTTACAACTTAACGAGAAATAGTAAATCGTGCTTATTGCATTTCGCGCAAGAGCCATCGAAAATTACTTAAAGACCCCTTTCTAAAGGATGATTCATGTTACACCGGGCCGGGCGCCGCCGGCCAGAACACGGTCAAACATATATAGTATATTTTTGTATGAAGTAATTTATGCTATACCGGCTCGGTGTAACATGAATCATGCCGTACTGTATACAAAAGTGTACTATAAATGATTGGTTGGTTATAAACGTTATAATGTATTACGTAAATAGTCGAGTATTGTAATAAAAAAAAAACTAAATAGGTATTAACCTCAATTGTCCACAATCTAATAGTCTTTTTGGTCTAACAGCATGCCTAAACCCCTTTACCGACCAGCAACACTCTATAAAAGTAAAACATAAACACATTTGATATGCCAATACATAATACCGCGCCTGTAAATATACAAGAATGCGTATTTTACCATACAAGTCTGACCAGTTGCTTTAAAAGGACTTTTTTTGCTCCTCCGAAGCAATCATGGAGTACGAGATGTCCTAAATGAAGTATTTATAAACAACCTTGTGCTGTAGCTAATAAGGGAAACATTTTTTTTTTTAAAGTTGCATGGCTAAGTGACTGAAGTATACTTGAAGCACAATACAATCCAAAGACAATGGCGACCACGGAGAAATCAATAAATAAATAAATGTATGGGTACACAAATTCACACACGGCCATTTAATAACTTCCTAAGCATAGCTTGTATTATGGTTACTAAACGGCTGATATACATACATTACAAACATATATAGATATTTAACACCCAGACACACAACTGAGAATTATGTTCATCACATAAAAGTCAGTCATGGGCAGGGATCGAACCTGCGACCTGTCGACTCAATAGTAGGGCTTACTACCACTGTACCATGAGGCCTGTCAATGCTTCGCTAGTCGCCGCTGTCATGTCGGCTTGCGTAAATAGAAACCGGATGTGCATCGCCTAATCCCAAAAAGCGACGGACCTTACGCTGATCAATACCCAGTCAGCCTATACAACACCGTTATCGCCATTACCTCGTTCGTTACTCAGCAGGATGCCCCACGTACAGGTGAGGTTGACTTAGATGTCTCAAGTATTTGGATGTTATTTAAATCCCTTTTACACCCCAAAAAGTCATAGTCTAAGCAAACGATGAAATTACAATAGAATACAAAATATACTGTTTCAATACAGACCACTCATGATATCTTTCTGTAACTCGGTCAAATGCCTAAATATTAAAATACAATCACTACAACATTAAGTACGATCAATCAAGGTCAAACTTGCGATTAGGTAAATGTTATATATAAAGAATAAATATTATATGTATGCGAATGATGCTATGCTTATCGAAAAATCAAAGAACGGTTTATGAACTCTTGTCACCTGCGTGAAAGTAAAGGTCTCCCCATCTGGACGCAAATAAAACTAAAAGGTCTGGCGAATAAATGAATTGTGTGATAATAGTGTTTAGAACAAGTGAATGTGAGTCTTTATAAGAGATGGTAAGGAGACGATGTAATGGATTAGAAAGATGAGTTAACTGTGACAAAAATTGTAGTTATTATTGGGAAACCATTATAAAAAATAAAAACACATCTAAAACAACACGTTTAACCATACAGAGGGCAACCTGTACGGTACTGAAGCCTGGGTATATCAGTAGAAGTAGGTACAAAAATACACAAGATGCACACAAGATTACTGACTTACTGAGTAAACGATAAGATATATATCAAATTAATGTACTACATAATTTTAATCTTAGAAAAAAGATCCACAAAAAAGTCAGCGAAAGCATATGCCTATCTTCTAAGGATCACTTACAATGAGCAGTTTTGTCTTCCATCTTTTGAGCGAGGGTACCACGATAGGTTTCCTCTTAAGCATAACTTGTATTAAGACAATAAAAGATTTATAAACATAAATATACAATGTACATTACTATGTATGGAACATTTAGATGCAGAATTATCAATCAATATTATCGTTACGCATAACTCAGAACACGGGAATCGAATTCGAGACCTATCTTAACGGAATAGCTACTACCAATGTTTCATGAGGTTTTGTTTATATAGAATATACACAGGTTGATGCAATATATTGTACAAATACCAAATGTTACACGATATCAATATTTAAAGAAGTGACATCACCTCTTTGAAATACGCACTTATCTCATGCTGTAAATATTTTAGGTTTATTTTGATACGACGCGACGGTTTGTTATAAAGTTTAAAAAACTACAATCAATATTAAATTAATGTAGTTCATGTTGAAAATATTTTTTCTGACGTTAACTTTACAACCAAGAAAGAAAAATTTATGTTGTTACAAATATAAAGACATTAGCATTAACAAAGACATAAAAACATAGATAATTTAACATAAAAATTCATATTATATACAACATTTCAACACAGGTACTTGAACTTTAAATATTTATAGTAAACAAAGAACTATTATAAACATAATTATCATGATTGATGTATGATAACTCAATACTGTTAACTCGTAAAGATTAAAATATGTGATTCATTATTACGAAAATATAGTACTTTTAATTACTTAAATCGACGATTATGTTCGAACTTATTCTTTCCTTTTAAAGACATCAACGCAATCGCGAAGAAAAAGTGACAAGGGTAGTGTCCGAATGTTTTATCCAAATAGATTCAAATAATACTATTGCAGTATAGCGCTTTAGACTGATTCGAAGAGAGAAGGAATTATGATTAGAATTAATATTCTCCAAATAATTAAAATATCTGTTTTTTAAAACTATTTCTTACTTGAAAACTTTTAATTTAGGCACTATATTTATTGTAGAAATCGAAGTAGATTTTCTTCATCGAACATATTTTAATTCTTGGTTTATCCTCACAAGTAACATTTCAAGTTATATTTATATTATAGTAGTATATTTTATTATTTGATTCAGTAGGTATCAAACAAAAAACATTACATGGAGCATTTCACATTGCTTAAACAAAATTTTACAGTTTATAGATTTATTTATTACTTTTTTAAAGTTGGTTAAGTTTTATTTTAAATCATTTAGTTTATTTATACGGGTAATTTATGATTATCGTATTTTTGACGTTTAAAATAAATATAAAAATCAACTATTGCAAAAAAAGCTGCTCATGCGCATGTGAAGGCGACCGAGGTGGCAATACGTTTTGTTTTATAAAAAACGTCGCAAGCGCCATTAAAATTATATTTAAACCAATAGCCTTTTTGCTGCGTAATACAGTTTAAAATAATTCCAAAATGGCATAGTTAAGTTGACAACGTGAATGGAGAAGGTTCGATTGCCACTCGTTTGAGAAACTACCTGACTGAATGCCTCAGTTTGCGTCAAGCATTTGTCGCGATTAGACGCGTACGCAGCCCAACGCCATTCTCCAATTTGAATTTCAAATTCAACCGTTCCTTTCAGACGAACGGCCAATCGCGTTCGATCGAACGTTTTGATTTCTTTTCGCGTCAAAGTATTTTGCATGTCACATAGTCGTCGACTTTGTGTGTTCCGTTACTTTGGTCTGTGTTTGTGACATTGGATCTTCAGGGTGTGTTGCTATTCAGGTTGTGATATTTTTAAAGAAGAACGGATTTATTCTCACGTTTTTCGGTAAGTATTTAACGGTTACATGTTTTTATTTCTTAATAATGATTAATTTCATTCCCACGACTTCTTACAATATTATCTTAATTTTACAAGCTGATTAACCTTTGTGGTTGATTGTTAAGTAAGTTCAAGGTCACTTTCTAATGCATTATCATTTATTAATCCTGTTGGTTGGCAGGGATTTATCGTTTAAATAACTGCCTATAATTTTAGGAACAAAGTTACAGTTAAGTTCTTACTCACGTATATTATGTCTATTTGTTTAGATATATAGCAGCTCTCATTTTAATTTAAATGTATATTAAGGCTATACTTTCTTATTGCATATTTTACATGTTTATAAATAAATAATTAGTAAATATAGAGACAAAATTTCTCACACGGCTATTTGATTCCAAACTAAGCAAACTATATGCTAGTTTGCACAACTAACTAACTACTAACAATAATTATGCTTATCAGACAATAATGTGCGAGAATCAGACCCGCATCCTGTCGTCTCAATAGTAGGCCTTATTTCAACTGTGCCATGAGGCCTGTCAAGTTTTTTGGAAACAAACGCATATGTATAATAAATACTTGTTCTTAAAAACGACAACAACATTCTAGAAATAAAATAATGGCCATTATAAATAATATTTTTTTAAATCCATTTAAGCATTTATGATCATATATAGCCACGTTTATCCTATAAAAAAAGTAATAGGATATAAACAAAGTTTAAGGTCTTCAAAAACATAGAAACACGCTACAGTACCGGACGACTTATCTCATAATTATGACAATTATCAACAAACAAGTTACAGTTGTAAATTGTTTTATCTTTGAGGTCACATCTTGTGCGGTGCAACGTAAGTTTCCCACTTGTTATTACTATTCAGTATTATTACCAGTAATTTAAACGTACATCAATTAAATGCTCCAGCAGTAGCACGCTCAATAACCACGTCGAAGGTTTAAGTTCGATTCTTATAGTGACACGGACTTCTGATAAACAGAAACACTCCTGATACAACTATATATCTATACTTATAATAAGAATATAGAGTCGACATTTTTACATTAAAGATATTTGAGAAAATATACTACGGGGGTTTAGAGTCATGAACAGAAAACATTTTGGCAGTTTTTTGAAATTTGTCTGTTTGTTTGTATGCCAATCACGCAGAAACTACTGAACCAAATTTCATACAATTTGGTATGATTTTAGTTTATAGCCTGTAGGTACATTTACATTTACACGTACGATCATTTGTATGGTCTATAAATTGCATTAAGTAATGTACATATAAAAAAAGGAACGTATGTGACGAACGAACAGACGAACAACTTTTAGGATTAGGACTTTTAGGAGACAACGCATTTTAGGATTCCGTTTCCAGAAGTCTATGCAATCCATCCTACTTTTATCTTTTGAATCGTAATAGGTAACTGGTATACTAACAAATAAACAATAAAAAGATAAAATATTAGGGTATCAACATACAATATTATTTTTTGCTATGTGGTAATAATATAGGTAGTACATTTAAGCATCAAACTTGTCTAGCAAAACAACAAATAATATAAAAACAGGTAGACATGGGTCGGGCTCGTGCTAAGGATCCTTGTTTTTTTTTTTTTGTAAAAACAAGACGTAATTATATTGTGTGGTGGAATGGAATCCTCGATACTAGTTAGGTTTGCTCTTGGCCAATTTTTTCCAATATATATATGTATACATATCAACTCCATCGTTTACTTACTTTAGTTTAACATATATTCTGATTTGGCAAGGTTGATTTGTTTTCTGATTACAGTATGACAAATCACTTCTTTTCTCTGCAATAGAAAAACATTATTACAGCTTATGTCGTTATAATGACTATTTATAATATTTATAATTTATAATACTTCCATAAAAAAAACAATACCAAAATTTTATTTATTATTAATTGTTCGACTGTGGGTTGCAAAAAGGATGTATACAAACCACACATTTTATAACAATAAATTATGTAATTCTGTGTCAATAGCCGCGATGAGTCAACATAGTATCATGATGGATATAATTAGTATAAAAGGACATTAATATTATTATTACAGTAACTATTGTTCTGTTTAATTGATAGCAAAATTGCAGGGGTTATAAAAGATTTGGATGACAAAACTGAAACTAGCTGGCCCTTTAGACGTCGTTCCGCCTATTCTAATATTCAATAACTCCATCATAACGCCAACTAAATAAACATTTTATTCTAAAAAAAAATCCAGGACCATAAGTACAAAACAAAATAAGAATTTCGCATATCCATCTTTTGAATCGTGAGTTAATGTTCGTGAGTAAAAAAATAAAAAAGTACAAAAAAGTAGTATCAGTTTTTCCTGACTGTTCTAATTTGTTCTTTCCCTAATAACCTAACTCGGAATATTACCAATATTAGAATATATTTTTTTCCATATCGGTTCAGCCGTTCTCAAATGATGCGCTTACCAACGAACTATATTTCATTTTTGTTTATATAGGTATATATGTATAATTTTTTTCACTTTCACTTCATGGGCGTTTATTATGACCTAATAATTAATAATAAAACATAGTCAGATGTCACTTACAAAGAATATAGCTATATATTTAAAATTAAACGGATTAACGAATTAGTAATTCCGGAGATTACCTCTTACAAACATACACACTTCACTTCTTTATAATAACAGTATAGATAAACAAAGGCTGGCAGCATTGCCACGATGTATGACAATATTTATCCGCTGACCGAGGTATTGGTATGGCATAATTATTACGTTGTACTTTTATAATTATAATTAAAAAAAAAACATGCCGGCAGTTTGAAACGTATTAATCTGGAAAAGGTTTTTTATATTTACATTTTCAGTTCCTATTTAATGTTATTATTAAACCTAACTAAGCCTAACTAATCGTTCTTGGTTTTATTAAAAGCTGTTTTTTTTTATATTTATTAGTTTGTTTATCCCACCACAACCCGATATGGTGGACCGGCTTCCCCTATCATCACTTCAAATTAAATAAGACATTACAAATCAATATGAGTCGGAGAATTGTGTCGATGTAATTATGGAATCCGTAGTAATTACTTAATATTTGTACTATTGACCCGCACTATTTACTGGGCGCGCTAGCAGCGGGTGTGATCTGTGACAATCCCTCAATCAATGTGACTATTTGATAAATCGCCAAACCCGGTAAAGCTGTAAAAGCCGCAAAGGCTCCAGTATAACTGGCTAACAGGCTATCCAGGCTAACAGTATATATCAGTTCGAAAAAAAAACCTTATAAATAAGCAACGACAGGGTTGAATGCGTCTTCACGCTCGAGCTTTTGGATTGTGAAGACCACATTTAATAAGTCGACTAAATAAACACTGTAACTCAGTACCGTCTCGCTACCCCTCTCGCTGAGTGTTTACAATATAACTTCTAATTTCATTGTCGTCACTGTTAGTTGTTGCTCAATATAACAACTGTACCTGTATACGTTAAATACACAATTATAATTACTCTGGGATTAATTCCTCGTAAAATTAGACCATAATTTATTATTACTCACCATTTCAAATGAATAAATCAAGCCGATTTTTTTTGCCGTTGATCCCTACAGCGACTGGTCCTGTGTTCAGCGGATTCCTATAACCTGCAAATAGGTCGTCGGTTCACGTTGTGACGGGTTTGCCCACGCTTCATCTTCTATTGCGTGGTCGCATTCGAGAACTTTTCGGTTACATCGGCCGTCCGTTCTATCATTCTACACCAAGTCTAGCAACATGAGGGCTATATAGGATCTCCTTATTTCTGATTCGATCACAGGAGTAACTCTGAGCATAGCCCTCTGCATTACCGAGTGACCTTGAGCTTCCTTGTGAGGCCTACCATCAGCGACCACGTCACGAACTATCTATTAAAATATGACTTTTTTTAACACATGATAAAGTTAAAATTTTATTGGCAAGCCTTACTTCAAGTATCCGCCCCGCTGAGCTACTTTCAATGAACGAAAACACCATCGTGCGTCGAAAAAGCGAAACGCAAACGAATAAAATATAATGTTAAAAAGAAAAGTGGGTATGTAGAAAAACTAGATTCGGTGAAACTGGCCATTTAAATCTTTAATGTTCTTGTTATGTGAGTTTGAATTTACTTTCGCGTAAAAGTTTTGAAATTCAAACGCTGCATTCGTTTTGTGCTGTTTTGTTGAACTGCACTGAAATAAAAAATCGCTGCATCTGTTGCGAAGCAATTAGGAAATTGTTGCATTGACCAAACCTGACGATTGTTGTGGTCGGTAGCAATGCACTGTGAAAGCAAATTATAATACGCTTTAACAGTAAACAGATCAGATGTCTTTTTAATTTGATAATCTAAAACCTAAACCAAGTTTATAGTGTCATACACCTCTAAAACATATTATGCTGCTAAGTACATACGTCCTAAGTGTAAAAGCATTATAATAGCAGGTACATAAGTGTGGTGTATGTATCACAACACTATTTAGTTTTAAGTCTATGTTTTTTTTTTGTCTGATACACATTAGAACAAGTTAGTCGTAGTCAGTCGTAGTCGTTTGTAATTGCAAGATAATAATAAATATGTGTCTGATTATATTGGTCTTATAAATTAAACAGTCCAGTAACTTTAGTAAACTAAAAGAACCCACAAAACACAAGAATAAGTACATACATACATAAGTTTTGCAAGCGATCTTTTTTTCTGTAAGTTTTTTAGGTAGTTTTAAACCAAATTACCCGATTACTAAATGCATATATGCTTGTTTCTCCCTTCCTCCCAGAAGGCAGAAACATGTATATATTATGTATAGTTAGTTACATCGAATTTTCTACGGATAGGGAATTAGTAAGATTGCGACTTAATTCCAACCAAAAGCCCAAACCGAAATTCGGCCACTTTGGCACCTTTGAGCTTGGTGTCCTGCTTTCAAAGCTCAGTGCTTTCAGCGCTCGCCCCAATCCCGGTAAAGCTGTTAAATCCTTCTGAGGCTTCAGGGCCCTTAAGGCTAGCAATATAGTCAGATCGAAGAAAAAAGCAAAGTTATACCGATAAATCACTAACCTTTTTTTTTAATGTGATAAGATATTGAACAGGCATGACATACATACAACAGTCCTGAGGTCAATAGTAATTTGCTATTTCTGTGGAGTGAGTTGAAACGGCTCATGTGCCAACCAAACACTTTGTACTGAAACACAGCCGCTCAACCACGGCTAAAAATAGATGTAGTATTGGTGCTTCTGTATATGAATCTTGCATAGGCTGTACAAGTTTTTTTTGTTTATATATGTTGTTGTATAATACTCTAGTTTTGTAAGGAATGTATGTTCGTTTGCTTTCATATTAAGTTTTATTATGATCTTTTGATGTGTCGATAATTACATTTTTAATCTGTTGATAGTAATTAGACATTTGGATTTTTTGATATTTTTTTTATGTGTACATTATTATGTTATACCTTATTTTAGATATGCTATTTTGATTTAAACACAAATATTCATTCACATGGCTAAATCGTAAAAATGTTGATTTTAATTTATGAATTAAATCATATACACTTTCCAAATACGGCTTTCGCCGGACTTAGATCGGTTTATTCAAATTAATCCGGATTTTTAAATGCCGTCTCGATGAGTTCATTGGCCATCGAACTTGGTTTTTACGTTGACACAATCGCGTACCATAAGCATTAATATTTCATTTACACATAAACCTATCGTTGATGTAATGTTCTTAGAGGATCAATAAAGGAACGTATGTAAAGAATAAATACGATTTTATACAATTTAGGTAAATTTATAAGGTTAAAACAAAAAAACCGATCGCTGTGACACGATGTCACAAAAGACTTAATTTTCCATTTAAATAATTATAAACAAAATATGACGTACAAATGTCTATTTATTTATAGCATTTTCCTCACGGGCGCAAAGAGAAGGAGGGCGCATATAAATTTATATGGAAATTCTGTCCGGTTACCGGAATAGCTTCACCCTGCAGAAGATCGCATCCAAATAACATTGTGTCGTGTTCCTGCGTTGAGTAGAGTTTCCAAAGCTCCTTGGAACAGGGAACTTAACATCAGGCGGGCCGTATGCTTGTTTGCCCCCTTAGTTGTATAAAAAAAATACGCGATTAGTTTTAACTAAGCAATATTTATAGCTATGTGAGACAATCAGCAACAAGGTGTAATCTATACTTCGTCCAAAGATCATTTATGTGTTTGCTAACGTTAATAAGAAATAACAATACAAGTATTAGTTTCTTACATATGAGATTGGCGTTTTGTTCAACAATGTTTATGAGCATAACCAAAAAATAACGAAATGAATACATAATATGCCTGGAGATACGACTTGCCAAGAATGAAATTAAAATTAGAATGCAAGCGACAAATTAAGTAAAAAAATATATATTAGTTTTTGCTTTTCTAAGGTGATTATTAAGTGCGAAAAAACCTTTAAAACACATTATAAGACATATATCACTCCTAATTTTTGACGCCGCATATTTGAAACCATGTCTGTAGCCTACATTATTTGTATATGGGTATGGAGGGATACATTGTTTCTCATCGTAGATCTAATATTCATCTTATGATGTCCTTATAACACCATTCTTTGATATAATGGTCGGAATAAAATATTAGAAAAACTCGACCGCACTGTCTGTCACGGGTGTCGAGTCTATTGAGTGTATTTGTAGTGGTCTATTTTAATGACAGAGATAAGTATAGACTACTTAATTATATTATTTCTAGAGTATAATATAACTGTATGTTCTCTGGTTGTTTTCTATAGGAGCCAACTGTGATACTAATAGAACTGCGAGCCTGCAAGTAGCTTATCGCAATTAATTCACCAGCCCGTAACTGTCAAATACCATCTCGTATGTTCCATGAGGGTAGTCAATAATCATCTATAATAAAGATCTTGTCGACTGCGATTGCCTTGCCTTTTTATAACATCTCTGAATCAGAATCGATCGTGAATCGGTCGAATCGAAATAGATACGTTAGTGTAAATTTGTATTAAAATGCAATTTTTTTTATTAAAAAATAGATGTCGGTTAAAATAAATCTTTAATTCTTAAAATAAAAATAGTTAATTATATCACTATAAAAACATTCTCTTACAATTTTTGCATAATTTTAAAGTGATTATTACGTTTTCTAGCACTTTCTTTTTCGAAATTAAGAGCCTAAACGGTCGGTGACCACGCTTTGTAATTCTATGATATAAAATTTTTACACGTTAGATAAGCTATTTTATGAATCATAAGATATTTAATACCTGTTATGTGTTTAATATTAAAAAGTACCTTATATAGTTATATTTATGAACATTGCACAGAACCACAGGCGCTCAGCTCCGGAGTCACAGTTTTATAGTATCCCCCTTCTCCGACACTAACAAATAAGTTTGCTATGCCATTATCTTTACTGTCAAGCTTTCTCCCGGCCAGTGTATTCTCTCCGTCCAACGATATCGAGTCCTTCAGGCATTTCTAACATATTGTGAAGAAACATTTAAGCAGGGAATACATGGCATTTGACAGTGCCATGGTCGCCGATATTGTTAGATTGTTAAAGATTGGTAAAGTTATATATAAATTCAAGATAGACTTGTGTTAAATAGATATATGTATTCCCTCCTTTTTATAACATAGGGTCCTAAAAGCGTATCGTGAAGAGATATTTATGCAGGCCGGCATGACAGCGGTGACCACCGATGGAATTTGATCTCTCGGTGGTCGCCGTTGTATTTGGAATGTACTGGCCTTACCATCAGGGATAGTACAGTCAATTTGCCGAGCTATTATAATAACTTTTTATAATTTCTGTTTAGTTGGATCTTATGTAGAAAAAGCTGATTATTCACCTTATCAATACTAATATAATAAAGCTGAAGAGTTTTTTTGTTTGTTTTTTTTTTTAATAGCGCTAATCTCTGGAACTACCAGTCGGGTTAGAAAAAATATTTTTATATATGATAGCCAGATTCACGTTATGACCCTAAGGAGCGGAGCAGTAACTATGAACGCCAAGCAATCTGGACAGCAATTTACTTAATAATGTTCCGACGTTTACAAGCGAACATTAACCTCCTTGACTATAAGGCATCCAATTATTGCATTTCGCGAATCTCTCGATTTCTACATATTTATACATCCTTAGAGTCTGACTAGCAAAATTATCGCCTTTAAACCAGTTCGTATTGTATTCGAACCTCGGCTTAACAATATCAAGGACAAAGGTTTACGCTGTGAAGTAATTTGAAAGTTTTAACAAATATTTATTATCAGATTATCTCTCAGTTTTATTGACGTTAATGTAATAAAATTAATTAATTTTTATTTTGTTTTATTTTGTATCGAGATGAAACCATAGCATGGTGGTAGGGACTTTTTCTAATACTCGCCTGGCTAGCTACCACCCATAAGTTGAAAATCTGTCGCCAAACACCTATAGGTGTGTTTCGGCAGCTGCACTTGAGAACCAGTCTTCTACTAGGCATAGTGTTCTACCATCTTGGGCCACATCGTCACTTAATATCAGGTGAGATTGTGGCCACAACCCTAATATTGTAACGATTAAAAAAAACATGCTGGTTACCGTAAGGCTGTTGCTCTGGAGTCCAGTGCGTGTGGTTCTGTTATGAAAGGGAGAAGTGGGAATTAGGTTGAACAGGTCTTAAGAACACTCGCCATGGTTCAGATGGTAGAACACGCTCAGCGAGGTAATGTCCCTGCGCAGCTGAAGCGGCTTGATGAACTTAGTAACGTCTGCATCAGTACAACGCGGACAGCTCATCTCTGCAACTAAAGAGTCCTGAAATTTGGCACGAAGCTATCTTCTTCAGTACCTCTGCCCTATGACACAAGTTTTGGAATAAATTCGAAAATAGTTCTACTTGCTACTTGATCAATTTATACTTTATCCGGGTGTAGACAAGTTTTGAAAAATTGTTTTAAACACTTAGTATGTTCATAATTATACCCGTGCATTAATATTTATTCATTATTATACCTTCAAAAGTAAAATATTGTTAATCTTAATCATGCCGTAAAAACGCGGCGTGACGTCATCATTCAATAAATACAACTAAGGTTAAAGGTATTATGTGAAAATTGACTTTCCTAGAATTTCAGTTATGAAATTTCTTCAGTATATATTATAATTCCAAATCCACTAATCCAACAAAAAATTGACCATGTACCGTTGACTTGACCTTCTCAATACCGTGTATATCCGTGCACACCCGCCGCTCCGCGTCCCGTAAATCATCATGAGGGTCGCTCTTACAGGAATCATTTTAGAGTCACTTACACTCAACTGTATATATTCATTGAACGATGACATCATTTTTCGTCTATGGCGTTTCCAATCACGTGACTGATAGATTTTTTTTTAAAGTCAAATATTATAATATTTTTTCCAGTTTTGTATGGTTCTAGGTAATTTATCATAAGAATAATATTATAAAATAATAAACTTTAAATTTTAAACATACTGTCAACACGCGGTTTATAAGTACTACTAATACGTAGGTACGTACTAATAGTACACACAATTAAAATATTAAAAAAAAAAACGATGACAGTTGACCTTACTTTAGTCGAAAGAAGCAATCTTATTTACCATAAAAAAACTACAATAGATTCTGGTTCTCATTGGAAACTGCTAAAACAATTGAAGACAATGCTTGATGATTGATTTCAATTTACGGATCGTATCTAGCGTGACGAGCCCTAAAAGTATCTTAGCTGAATGCAAGTCTTTCGTAATATTATAAAAGTACTTTAACCCTGATTACTTACGTAATCAAAGAAAAAACAGTTACGAACGAAAGTTAAATTTCTCAGTATTTTAAAACAAGAATTTTGTAATGGTGAATGTTATGATGGAACTCGCATTAAAGGAATTGGCGGTCTTTCGTAAATGTTAATTGGATTTATTATTGCGTGTTTAATTTTTTATTATATCATGTTCACGATGTATTTATGTTCCTTTACTTATTAATAATTGGAAAATTTCGACGTACAAATAAAAAAAGATTATTATTATGATCGTACATGGTATATAAAAAGAGGCAGTAACCGTCACTTAAATATAAAAGTGTGCTCACAATAAAAGATATACTTCTAACACTCGATTTTATGGGTCACATAACTGTAATTTCTATTTCAATACAAAAAAACAAGAGACTTACCAATTAAATTCATTGTAGTAGACTATTTATTATAATAATGCACACGAATTGTAAAAATCGCTTAAAGTAGTGCCTATAACTTCGAAAAGATTCTTTCTCCTAAAATACTATATCACAAAAATAAAAACAGGTAGAAAATTAACATTTTCTTTGTTTTCTATATAATATTTTGTTATGCTTGGTTTTAGAAGCATAACTGTAGATGGTAACATATATTTTTTTAAATATACTGACTCGGTAAAATTTTTGCACATTACTTGATGGAAAGTACGGTCGGTACTCTCTAGAAACAAAGGTGAACGCAGATGACAAATTCTATTGGCAGTCCTTTAGAAATACCTGTTCACGTCTCGTTTGAAGGATTCGGTACCGTAGTAAAAGAAAAACGCTGTCCAGGAGGCGATCCCAGATCTACAAAATACGGAAAAGTGCTTTTAAGCCTTTAAATTTCTATATAACCTTCAAAAGATACTATATAAAGATAAATTTCAACACTGAACGGAAAGAGCTTATTCACAATTTCACCCGACTCGGTTCATTACGTACGCGATTGTTGAAATTTTTCGGTTCAAACCGCACCTTTTTAAGCCATTGTGATTTTCTGTTTCCCAAATGGGCTTGGTAATGTTGTGAAATAAGGATCTGCTTCAATGGCGTCGAGGAGTGGCTAGATTATCTTTACGATTAGACAATTGAGTAAATTTTAAGATAAAATCTATATTATTTCATTATATATTATATTGTATCAAGTGGTTACAATAACAACATGTATCTTAAAACTAGGTGATTTATAAATTAAATTATAATTTATGTAACGAACAAAAGCTATACATAAATATTATAAAACTCAAGGTATCTCTGTCTGTCTGTCCGTTTATGTTCTTTTCACGCGAAAACCACTAATCCGATTTACATGGCTCCTCATAACATGCCGAATCATACTACTCCCTAACATTATCTATTTTATATCTATACATATTATAAAACGCAAAGTCTCTCTATCTGTCTGTCCGTTTTACCACAAATCCGATTTACATGGTTTTTTCATTAATTCATAGCTATGGTATGTGGCCAGGTTATAGAGTATATTTTGTTAGTAACATAGGAAATAATCAGTAACGTTAATGGAGAATCATTTCGGAAACAAATACGCTTTTGGGCAATTAAATGGCTTACGGTGAATTAACCATAAGAGATATATCAAATTAATATACTACATAAATGATGATCTTAAAAAGACTTATAAAAAGTCTAAGATAAGCAAATGTCTATCTTCTAATAATCATCCACAATAAGCATTTTTGAGGCAACACCATTCGCGCGTGCGCTCTACCGAAAGCATTCTGTAGTCCACGCGAGCGGAGCCGCGGACATAGCTAGTTAATAATATTAAAAATTAGAGAAATGTAAATTAATACATATGTATATGTGGGTTGCAAGTAAGGAAAAAGTAGGTAATTTTAATAATTAAATAAATTAGCCTTTAAGTAAACAAAATGGGATGATATAATAGATTAAATAGTAATTTCACACGGTCTATGCCCCTAAAACATATTAGTTTTAATTTTTAAATAAAATACATACCATTGCTCGATAATCATCTCGGCTGGTCAACTTTGCCGTCAAAATTTTTAAGTAAGGACGAAAGAAAGTCCTGGACGGTGTCACTGACCCGGAAACCTGTTCGCTCATGGTCAACTGCCGCTGCAAACAATGCAATTACCTTATAATAACGAGCAGTTGTGCTAAAATATTAATTATTAATATTAAATAAATAAAAACTATTAAGGACTATCAAACTAGATAAATCATTATTTAAAAATAAACTAAAATTCACGACCTTTATTTATATATTAATATTCAATTATTATTCCGATCCGTATGGCAAGTAATGAGAACAATAATAAGTAGGTATATGGAAATAAATTTATATAAATACCACAGTAAAACTCAATATTGGTTTTATATAAAATTGAAAATGGTACTACTACATCAAATGTATTGGTAAGCTAACATTATTGTGTTCTGGGACGTTTTCCGTTTAATCTTTGACATTTATGTTACAGGAAAATAGATTTGATGACGATGTTACAATAAATTTTTAAACAGTTTATAAAAAATATTCTTAACTAAAACATTATTTTTCCAATATGTGCCTGTATTTGTTTTGTCAATAGCGTGGGACATAAGTTTTATAATGTTGTTTAATAATTAATGTCTGGTAATTAGTGTTTAATTTTCAATAATTAATTTTGATGGAGAATAACAGAGATATTGCTTTACCGGGAAAAACATCTTAGAATAATAATATTTAACATGATACATTATTTTATCTATTTTATACACTTTCCATAAATACATTTGTAAGTGTACTGTATTTTTTATAGCTAAAGCTGCAAAATTAGTATAATCCAGCAAAAAAAATGTTGCTAATCTTAATTAACTGAGTACCAATTTATTATTAGTTTTTTAGTATCACTAAGTTTTCTACACATATATATCTTATAAATAAAGTATAAATAAAGTTTGGAATAAATTATTTATAAGATAAATACATTACACTTTACTCAAAAGAATGTATATAGAAAACTCATAATAAACATAGTTTCACCGCAGCTCTAATGCTGTCCCTTCGAGCATAAACAAGATTCAGATCTGTGCCACAAACACAAATAGAAAGATGCCTATTTAGTTATTTTCGACGAAGTTCCGTGTTAGCTATTACCGCAGGTTTATTCCGCACAAAGATTCATATGACCTTTATGTATTTAAAGTAAAAAAAAATGGTTTTTGTTTGTAAAAATAAATAACGTGGTTCGAATTAAATTGGTGTTATGTAGACAGAGGAATATATCTTAGTCAGCAGGTTTTTTTTTATATGGTGGACTAGTGACATTGAACTCTATTCTACAAAAGCATATATTATACATAATTACGAAATAATTGTTTAATGTCAATTATTATTAAAACGTTTTTATTAACTCGCTTTCTTGCCTGCTTGTCTGTTCATCAATCTATTTGAAATCAATTGCATACTTTTACACAAACAACACTAAAAAGCAGACAATAATTATTTGAACAAAAATGAATTTTCAGTATACATAAATTTAATATTCATTAAAACGTGTCTACTCCGTAGTGAGAAAGTAACTGTCGTTAAGAAAACTTACATAGCAGTTCATATCATATGTCATGCAGTATAATTGTTAGTGACTTAGGTGAACTAATACATCAATTATCTAGTGCGTTTTTCGTTATTTTATATTTCAACTAACTATGTCCCACGGTTTCACCCAAGTTAAATTTTTTTGAGGAACTATTCACCACTTCGCCAACGCTTTCGTGTGAACTTTTTTGAGCAACTATCCACCGGTTAATCCGGTAAAGAGCGCCGCGATTATGTTCGAACCGCATACATGTAAACTACCACGCACGGTAGGACCCCTCTCATTATTCGGTAGGAATATCCCTTGGGCCACCAAGACTAAATATCTGGGTGTCACCCTCAACTCGAAGCTTAACTTCAACGCACACGTTACTATAGTCCGGAATAAGGCCGTCTGGATCCTTTCCCGCTTGCGACCCTAGCTCATTTCGGTAAGCAAAATGTCCTTAAGACATAAACTTACACTGTACAAGATGTGCGTCCGTCCGATCTTGACATATAGCTGCGCCGCGTTCGCACATATGTCCAAACATAACTTTGCCCGCAAAGAGTCCAAAATCGGTTTCTCCGTTGCTTGCTCGACCCTCCAGCCTTCGTTAGAAACATGGACCTCCACAGGGACATGAAGCTTCCCTCGATAGAAGCCTATGTGAAATGTCTCACCAGGAGATACTTTGATAGCGCTTCGAATCACCCCAACCCGCTCGTAATATCCACCGTGGACTACGTCCCAGACAAGTCGATCCCCGTTGCCAAACGTTATAAACGCCGTCCACGAAATTTCTTTGTCGATCCCGATGACGACATCGAGAAAGCTAACAATTTCTACGCGTCCGCTCCCGCAACATATGCGTGCTCGCGCCCACACCCGCGAAACCACCGTTCCGTCCGCAGGGGACGTACGGTTAACTACGCTCCCGCACACCCGCCACGACCGCCCTCTGCGGCAACTCAAGCTTAGGTCCGATCCATCGGCATGGAGCCCTTGAGTCAAGCAGCCGCTCTCGCGATACAGTGACTCTACATTCACTAGCTTTCACAGCCATACATGACACTGCATTATACACACATGCACAACACACAGGTACATAGGTTCTGTAAGGGACCTTTTTTTTCTTATTTTTGCCTAGTTAGATTAGACAAAAAATTTCAGACCACTAAATACACATACACATGTTCCTTCCCTCCTCCCAGGGGGCAGAAACATGTATAAGTGTATAGTTATTTTAGATCGAATGATAGGGATTTAGTCAGATCGCGACTTAATTGCATACACGCAACAGTCCGAGCCGAGGTTCGCCCACTTTGGCACCCTCGGATGTTGTTGCTTAGCTCTCGTGGCTGAGTGCCTTAAGCGCTCGCCCCCAAGCCCGGTAAAGCTGTAAAAGCCGCAAAGGCTCCAGGTCCACTAAGGCTAACAGTAGTCAGTTCGAAAAAAAATATAAAAAAAAAACAACTATCCACCGCGTCGCCAACGCTTTCGTGTAGACAGACTATTATCGTTGTTCTCACTTCCCGTATTTGCCTACAGCTTGCCAAATTGCTTGACGTTCATGGCTACTGCTGGTAGTCCTTAGGGTTGTAGCGTCAAGTTATGTAGCCTAACCTTCCTCGATAAATATACTATATAAAAACTAAAGATTTTTTAAACTCCGACCGGTCGCTACAGAGATTAGCGCGTTAGTATAGATTGACAGTTCGTTTTAAAAACTTTTATAAAGAAAATTACATTTTTATTTAAAAAATTGTCCTCCTTTCTGTTTTTTAAACTATTTGGGTAATTATTCCGTTCTTATCCCTGCATATTTGCTGAGTTAGCGGTAACTTCTTTAAACGTTCAGAAGGTGGCTGGTCAGACTCAATTTATAAAACAATCATTAACACGAAAGCAGAAGAAGAATAAATGTTAGATTAATATGATTTAACGGTTAATTAATATAACCATTCAAAAGTATTATAACAAATAAAATAGAAACATAATTATAAAATAATTTTGATCTGAATCATTGTAACGTCTCCGTGTCTTCTAAAACTAGGTATTATAACTGGAGAGTTAACAATCGAGATGTTTAACGTTTCTAAGTTCAATGACGCGCAGTCGAACGTGACTAGCGGATTGTACGTATGAATAATGTCTGATCAACACTTATTGAGGTGATCTTGAATTTTTGTATCATTTCCAATATCTAGGGTTGCTTATTTTCACTGCTATAGTTTTAAATTTAATTGAATATATATATATACCTTTGGTTTTAGTTTTAGTAAAATTATCTATATATTAATACGTAAAGAGAAAACTTTGTAATCCTTTTTAAAATTATTGCGCGCACAGAGGAGTGTGAGATTTGACATAGTTAAAGGTAATATGGAGAAGGAGTGCAGAAAGCTAAAATTCCTATATAGGTTAAAAAATACGGCCCCTCATACTAAAAATTCTGATTAACAAGACCTATTATACTTTCCCACTTGCCATCGCGCGTCGTGGTTGTTAGAGAATATAAGGATAAAGAAGAAAGAAAATAATAGTAACTACTTACAAATAAACGTAACCAAGTACGTGACTAACAAATAAAAGTTAAAAAGTAGTACACGTAACCATACGAGTATAACCCCATGTGCCGTAGTACCACTGCAAATGACGCACAACTCAGCATAAGCTGGATGCCACTGTTGCGATTGACCCAGCACTTATTTTCAGTTGTAGCGAGTAATATACAAACAGTATTTATGTAAGATATGTTATGTCTGATAGTTGTGAGATAATAAATATTTAAAATTTATGGAAAAAACCACCTATTATTTATTTACTCATAATTCTATTATAAATTAACATATACTTAACATTTACAAAAGAAACCTTCAAACATTTACATTCCTGTGGATAGTTATTTACATACTCGTATGCGAATATAACATTATAATGATTTAAGCTACGTAAATGTATAAGAAGGCTAACCGTGGTAAATCTATTCGGCCAAATCTCCACTGCGCCGCGTTACAGCCAACGCTCCCTTGTAGGCAGACTGCTATCGTTATTCTCAATTTCCGTACTTGCCTACCAGCTTGCCAGATTATTTGACGGTCATGGTGACTACTCCACTACTTATGATCAGAGCGTGAAATTATATATCCTATAACCTTCCACAATAAATAGACGTTATAAACCAAAAAAAAATCAACTCTGACTGGTAGTTCCAAAGATTAACGCAGTCAGACAAACAATATCTTGATTAATATTGAAGTTTATGTATTTTGCGCTTCTTTTTCTGCTGACTTTACAAAGCATAGTAATAATACCAGCCTATAAATGTCCCAGTACTGGACAAAGGCCGAAAGGAAGGAAAGATAAAGGCTTAATCATCACGCCAAGCCATGGTGTATTGGAAAACATTCGAGAATGAATAATGCAAATTACCAACTAAACGAGTCAATAAATACAAAACAAATTTTTAAATTGTTAAATTTCTCAACCTACCTTCTAACAATTTCTAAATGTAAAAATCATAAGAAATCGTTATTTACATAAAGATGTGGGCACAATTATTTGTAATTAAAAAAATACGTTTTTTGCGTAAATAATAATCATTATATTGGTCTAGATATTGCATAGGAATTAAGTGATCGTAAGATATAATATATATAAAATCATGTATACTTGCCCTATATTTTCAACTAAGTAATATAAACAGAATAAATAATAATATAAATAGTAGTAAAAAATGACTCTTTTTAAACGCCTGGGTGGATTCTAATTAAATGCATAGACATCGTGGAATAGGACAGAGTATTCTTAGCAATTACTATTTGTTCCCCGTGACCTTGTGTGGACAATGTTTTTGAAAATGAAACGACTCGCGCGCCACCTGGTGTATTCTGGTTGTACTAGTGAACCTTCGCAGGTGCATGTATAACAACTCACCAAAGTTACATTGCAATTGGATATATGGTTTCTATATATCAATTACTAGCTGTGCCCCGCGGTTTCACCCGCGTATACTTTAAAGAAATCGCTGATGGGTTATTTATATATTATAATACTTCAGTATAGATAATATTTTTATCAGGCGGCCAAGGTTATACGTCACAACTCATACGGCTCGTTCGCGCCACTACACCTATTGTCATAGACCCGAGCTGAGTGTTGAATTATTTTAATTTTACATTATCTTCCAAACTATTCGTTCAAATAACATGCTAAAAGGGCAAAGTTTATCTACATAAAATTATCTTGATGTTGAAGGCATATGATATCGCGTTTTCGATGTTAGTACATCGAATCGAATTGCTCCTTAGTAGGAGCAATATTTATATAGAACTATGTATTTACGTAACACTGACCATTACGCCAGCGCACGCGGGTAAAGCAGTTAGGGTGCGCTATTAATTCCGACTTACTTAACAAAAACCAATATATAAGGCTAGCTTAATCTGGCTATCACATACAATAAGAATTTTTCGAATCCGACTGGTAGCTTCAGAGATTAGCGTGTTAAACCAACAAAAAATAAAAAATCTCTTCCGCATTATTATATTAGCATAGATTAGTAAAGTTTAATTTTCGCTCAGCGAAGCGGGCGGGTAACTGTTAGTATGTAATATGTTTTTTAACTCGAATCAGATGTATTATTTTAAATATCACCTAACGGTACAATTAACAGGCTTACCATAAAATGTCTAGTCATCGATCTTTTCAATTAATGCGTGAAAATAATAGCAAGACAAATTGTTATTAATCGTCGATTGTCTAACGCGTGGCAACATTAGATGTTATGAAAATTTTGTACGATTTTGAGTCTTCCGTCATAATAAAGTGGTCGAGAATTGTGTTTAAGGTAACCTCTGAATTAATAAAAGTTTAAATAGTTTAAAAACACGCTTGAACTACGCATTCAAAATTATAAAACTTTTTAATCTTATAACAAGATCTCGTTACCAAAAACAATGTATTTGACTTATCAAAACGTATCATATGAGCCTAAGCTCGAGGGGTTTACTAATAGCCACTGACGTGTTCCACCATTCATCAGATCAGCTCTAGGATACCATTTTATAGTGTTGTCATCAGAACTGCATATACATAGTACGAAGTTTCATTTCGATACAACAATTAGAAGTAGGTTAAAATTGACTTCTAAGATTTTATTACATAGTTTGTTAGTTACAAGTGAAGCTCATTTGTGTACCGCATTGGTTTAAGTTTCTGGTTAATGTTAGCAGTAATATCGATTTTTTCTTGTATTTATTTTATATACCTACAACCGTATAATGTTAGTTAATTTTGTGTTAGCTATCAGTCGCCTATATAAGAGCCAACTTAAAGTTGCAAGTATGTTGCCAAGGACTCTCTCTATTTAGCTCTTATCTGATCTGAGCAAATACGTAAGTCTGTCAAAAAACTGTATTTAAAAAGTAGTCTCTTCTAGGTTTATAATAGGATGTAACATTGTCCATTAATATCAGATCTGATATAGAAGATATGATATGAAGGTACTTTATAATAAGAAAAATAAAATAATACTTTGAAATAAAAAATATATTTCGTTTATCTATAGTAATAAATATTGCATTCTGTCTGGACATGTAATTTTTTTAATTCAATTTTTGTGCTAGATTGGTTGTTAATGTGTTTATAGACGACTATACTCAAGCTGACATTTAAAAAAATACGTCAATTGACACGTTAAAAGTACTTTGCAATAATATTTTAGAAATCTATTTGTTCTCAACCGAATTTAATGAAATTTTGTATACAGGGATTATATATGTTTCCAAAATTGATGTCATGGAACATATCAGTATGACCTCCAAAAAACTATAAAATGGGTAAAAATAAAAATGCGCGATGAAAATAATTGCCCCTGATTAGCCGCGAGCACAGCCAGTCTAAATATACTGAAATCTAAGATATAGATTTACTTGTAACTTCTTCCTGCTTACTTCGAATCCCGCCTGTCTTTTAACACCAGTCGATATGCTTCGTCGAACCAAAACATTACTATTAAAATTTACATTTTACGTTATTCCTTAGTGAAAGTGTTAGTTTACGTGCATAGATTGTAAAGTAGCTTGGTTTTGTCACCATGATTTCCTTAACGGAAATAATAATATAGTTTTTGTGTCCGGTAATTATAGACAAAATGTACTTACACGTTACTATTTGACTTTGCTGCCTAAATGTCCGCGACCGACCGTTGAACTGAACTGAATAGCGAGGCAAAAAGATAATGAGTCTACTTTGTTTTTGTTGTATTTTTAACAAACACTTATTTAACCACCGACTAATTTTCGACCGAAAACATTTTCGCATAGATTTTTCTGTTTCCTTGGTTTCCTTGAATACTTATATAATAAACAAAATCGGGAAATCTCTATCTATGGAAAAACAAAATACCAATGTAAACAATATATTCTAAATTTCTTAGCTACTTTCGCCTACAGTAGATTAATAGTTGTTTCGTCTTACTACAACATAAAACGTTTGAATAGTAAATAGATTTCTTCATAAATAAATGTGTAAATGAATGTCTTAAACAATATATGATAAAAAATTATTAAGAAAAGGAAAACAATAATAATACTTAAAAAAAATTACTTAACAAATTATAATAATAATAACACTTAAAAATACCAAATTGTATAAATATTGAAAATATAATAAAAATATTTTAAAATAAATAAAAATACGAATAACTTAACACATATAATAACACACTAAAGCGAGCCATAGTGGCGGACTTTTCACTACGTGCATGGTGGTTACGACCCAATCAGGCAAAACAACCCTACCACCTCGCTATCGCCATATCCCCGTTCGTTAAACAGCAGGGTGTACCACGTGCAGGCGAGGTTGGCTTAGGTGTCTCAGTTCTAAAGATGTATTTCGACACCCCTTACATGGCCTTTACCCTCAACTTCTCTTTCACTTGTGCTATTTACAAACCTCTTCTGATACTGATACACACCACACATAACTAATTGAAAATCTATGAGTATTAAAAATTCTACTGAATTTATTCTCTTTATGTCCAATGTTAGATACTAAAATCGTTTCGACCTAGGAAAAAATAAAGTAAAAAGCCATAGAAATAATTACTTAAAAAAAATAGAATTTATAATAAACACACTTATAATTACCACTTTACCTTTTTTTATTTAGTGATAATCCGATATAATAAACAGAACATTATTTTAAATGAAATCTAAGTAAATAATAATAATTTAAATCCTAACACAAGGTCAAATAACCATAAAATTGTCAGAAGATGTATTAACGATACGGCAGTCAGGAGTACAGGCAAATCTAGTAATGTGATTCTTTGACGTACTATGTAACGTACTAGAACATCTATACAAAAATGTTAGGTACCGACAGATTGTGCCATATCCAATAAATAAAGACTTAGGCTAACTACATTCCATGAACTGCAATTACGTGTTTTATACAACATAATTGCAGTGACGTCTGCATATTATATTACTTCCATTATGCAATCAGTATGTATGCAATGTAACGAGTGACATTGTCGGAACACGATAGTCTTATGTCCAGCAATCGACATAGCCTAATAATGATAATACCATTTTTGTATTATTCTTTATCAGTTGAAAGTTAGGGCAAAAACGCGTCTGATGTTAATAAAGATGTGGCCCAAGATTATAACACGCTAAGCCTAGTGAAGAAATTGGCTATCAAGTGCGCCGGAAAACACCTTTAGATGTTTGAAGACAAATTTTCTTCTTGAGTTTGGTAGTTAAGCTGGCGGGCTTTAGAAAAAACTCAACCACCATCATATAGTTTCATCAGGATATTTTCCTTTACCGAGAGCTCAGACTCAATGTAAGGTTTTGAACTCACGTCCGTAAGCGTTACCACTAAGTGGTTTCTTTGTTTTAGGATTTAGTATTATGAAGTACCATCATTTCTTCACAATACTAGATCCTAAAACAATGAAATTTATCCAACTGTAAAAAAATAAAGCCTTTCACTTTTATAAATTCTGACCGAAGTCATCGTCATTGGCCTTATCGTTAAGCCTCATCTAAGGTAGATTAAGCAGCGTCATAGCCATTTCTCTAAAACCTTACATCGATGTCGGTTAAGTCTCCTCATTACTGACACAGCATGGTCTAAGACGCATTAGGAAAAATGTGAGCTTACTCACAAATTATGCACGTAATTACGCCTTTAGGCCCTTTTTGCAACGAGTGTGGTAATATTAACAATATCCATCACTTCTTAAATGAGTGTTTCAGAAATCATAATGATAGAATATCATTAGCCAATAATTACAAAATTAATGTCTGGAATGTGGGTGTGTAGAACCGACATTGCATGCTACCAGAATTTTATGTAGATCTTTGAAGTTCTCTTTTTAAATAATTTAAACTTCCTTCCCAAGAAATTGACACATGTATATATTTATTTAAGTTTAAATTTCTTGTTGGTAATTAGTAGGTTTAAGTTATGATGGGACTGGCATATACTTGATGATATATCCCTAACTAAAATTAGGATTTAAAAATATTTTAGGCATTGCTAACGCGATCCAAAGGAACGACAAATGGCAATCGTGGCTAAATTGAACTGTAGTATACTAATTTTAACGGAGTTTGTAAAAGTTGTTCAAGATTCGAATGCTGAAGCGCCCTCTTTCCGTATTCCTGATATACAAAGTGTTTATACTCACTAATCAGATGTAATAGGTATTAGAGACTTCACATTAGTTAGACTATGATGAATAACATCATTTAGACTGTATGCTGGTTTGTCTTTATAACTACATAAAAACTAGATTAGAACACGTCACTATTAAAATAAGTCAGCTTATGGCAAGTTTTACTTTAAATTTCGTAAAAAAGGGTTAACAAAATTGTAGGAGAAATCCAATACAAAACAATTTGACACAAACTATTTTAAGATCACGACTTTATAATTTAAAAATAATATACCAGATGCATTTTTTTTAAAGGACTCGATGTATAATTACATACAATTTTGAAAGTCAATTGCAAAATATACTGACTTGGTAATTCTGCAATGACTGACTCATCACTCGCCGACTCGTTTGAGTTAATGAAATAATGTTACCATTTTTGACTTAAATATCAACGGAACGCAGTAAAGGATTATTATTTATAGTAATCGTTATTTAATTATATTATGACGTAATCACACCTATATTATTTATTCCTTTAAGAGGAAATGCGAACGACGTGTAGTTCATACAAACATATTCCTTTTTTTGGTTTATCCTTGGATAATGGCACATGATTATATGTATTTATAACATAAAATCTATATCAGCTACCACACTACCATGTTCCAGCTGTTGTTTTTTTCCATAATAATTATTATAACTATGTGTATTCTAAAATTATCCAACTATATAGCTGTTACATATTTATTAGAATAATTATGTTCTGTTTCGGGAACAGAATGACAGCAATAAACTTTTGTTAAAATTGATTCTTCAAATATCTTGTACGACCACGTTTCCTCTTAAGATACCTGTCTATGCGATCAAAGTTCAGCAGCTTACGTAGCAAATCCAAAGCAAAGTGGAGTGATTCGATTGGTTAACTTACCAATACTCCGAGAAATGCCATACATTCTCCCTTCGCTTCCAGACTATTATATACTACCGCTTTAGACTGTACCGAAATGTCTGACGTTTTGCTGAATATTTCGTTTTCGCTGATTTTACTTCAATTCCAAGTCAACTGAAGATGAACTAACTGGAGATACGGTGTCTACTCTATGTGTGCTTTACAGCTCTGTTTCAGTGAGTAAGCAGTCTTGTCTGCACCTTTTAAGTTAATGTTCCATCTTAGTTTCCTTAAAGTCAAACCCTGCAATCCTCTTTCACTACACAAATGAAATTTAACTTTATACCAATAAAAATCTAATTTTCTTATATAGCCAATATCAAAATGAATAGTTTAAAAAAAACTCAGATATAGCCGTAAACTACATGACTTTGCAACCTGTAGCCGTATTGGTAGTCTTACAATTCTAAGCTAGAATATTTAGCAGAGGTACATTTCAATGTTTTCAATAATTACTGAAGGAAGAGAATACACAATTTTTTCTCCCAGCCACTCTGTAGGAAATCTCGGATTTAAATCGCCTGTCATGAGAACACGCAAAACATACAATAACTTTAATAGAAAAATAGAGAATTTGGCCCCATTTGCACAGACATTATCAAGATTTATTAAGTAAAAATAAAAAGTAATTCAGTTCAGATATAATAATTAAAATTAACAATATCTTCTTTTTTAAATTTTACACTAAAAATTCCTTTTCTTCTATTACATTAATGGACTTTGAAAATGTTTATTGTTTTTTATTATTTATATTTCATAGAAATTAGTAAAATAGTGCCATTTTATTTATTATTATCAATAACGTAAAGATTTGCCCGGTCAGGTTTCGCTGTAGCTCAGTCTGAATGAAAAGAGAAAGCACACGCTTCTAATTATGTTTTTCAAAATGTTTTGGGGTATAAATGTTTTTCACTTTACAAGAGAATATTAAATAAACGCGCGTTTTCGAATGCAACGCTATGTCAAAATTTCAACAAATCGATAAAGAAACTTTCGGAGATTTATGAATATAAACAAACGATAACATTTTCGTCATTCTGATGTTGTAATGCTTGGTTAGAATTGCTTGAAAGCAGTAAATAACTATAATAGGATCGCATATTATTTGAATCCAATTTACAATAATTCTAAAAGTGAATAATATGTATTTTACGCATTGTTGGCTCTGCTTTTAAATATAATAAATTTTAGTATTATATAAAAAAGTGAATGTGTAATAGAAAATATTTAAGACTAACAACTATCACTTGAGTCTAGTCTAGACAATAATTATAATCAAAGTATAAGTCAGCGAAATTTCTCTAATTTATTATGAATTCAATTTATTAAAGTTACGGAGCGTTACTTCGGTCTTGGATGTTGAATACAGTAATACAATTGAAACGTAAAACGAAAGCATTCTATGGCAACAATATTTGATGTTACCAAAGTTTATATTCGTCAACAATATGTACGGCCTAATTATAACACATATTCTCAACAATATTTTTGTCATCATATTAATTCTATTGGTATCACTTAATTCGTTCTGACGTCAAAATAATAGATTTGTCACTATAGAAATAGCTTTGTTTCTTAAAGTTTATATTGTATTCAATCTTGGTTGCGCATTGCGCACTGGATTGGTTAGGTTAGGTTGTAATTTTGATCTTGAGGGAGCGAAGCGAGTGCCAGAAATAACTAAGCTGTTGAACATTCACATTTTAGGTAAGCGTTTTTATATTGGTTTGTGAGTCGATTTTGGTGACACTTCTATTATAAATTTTCATTATTCATATTCATTAAGTCATTGAGCGTGCATTTATTTGACGATAGTTAAAATCATACTTGTATTCTATTAGACTGGTGGCAAAAATAGCACGTTTTTCGTAGAGGAAGCATTCGAAACAATAATTACATTATACATAATAATAAAAATTGGTTAGGCTAAAATAGTGCAATAATAATACTCGTATGCACAATGATACAACTTCCATCCTTTTTCCTAGTATCTGTCTATCCCTTTCACCCCTACCCTTACACCAAAATGGCAGTTCGAGTTTGAAATCGGAACGACGAACATCAATTGTGACTGCGCTATTTATAAAAATTATACTAATAAACTTTTAAATATAATATTGATTGTGACGGTGCTTGGAGCCTTGCTTGAACATCAGGGAACCAGAGAAAGCCTCAAAAAACTTGTAAAACTGCATACTGGTGAGTCCATTATTTTCCTTCTTTCCGTATCATTGTGCATACCTGAAACGACCTAGGAAGGTTGCCCCTTCGTTAATCACGCTAATTTTAAAAGTAACCGAACCAGCGATTACATATGGTCCTATCGATCGCGAATTATCGACATAAAATAACTATTAGTCGTGATTAATTATTGTGTGCGGGGTAGTTATCGATATTTTATAAAATGCCTTCTGATCCACGTAACGACCGTAAGTTGCAAAAATTGCAGAATAAGATTACAGTTTTGTATGAGAGACTACAACAATTATATGATACAATTGCGGAAATTGGTAATAATACCGATAAAATAGAAGAATTTTTAGCGGATACTTTTACTATTGACACGTTACGAAATGATTTTATGGCAGCCGTTGAGGAACGAAATTCCTTTGAATTATTGTTATCGGATGTTCCCCCGTCTTCTTATAAAGTAGTTATTTCTTTTGAACAGTTGTTTAGTAAAATAAAGTACAAATCGCATCAACTGCAGTCGCAAATGGCTAAAGATACTAGCCGCGATGAGCAGGGTACCGTAGTAAAATGCATGAAACCGTCGTTAAAATTACCGCGATTAGAACTTTGTGCATTTGACGGTGAAAATGAGACTTGGCCTATTTTTTATGAGACTTTTAAATCGGTTATTCACGAAAACCCGGATCTAACTGACGGCGAAAAAATTCAATATTTAATTGGTAGACTAAAGGGCAAAGCCTTAAATATTTGCCAAGGTATTTTACCCACAGCAGAAAATTATAATGTTGTGTGGAAAGCCTTAGTGAATAAATACAATGACAAAAAGATATTGGCCGCTTCGTATTTGGATAAATTGCTTAACTTGCCAAATGTAGGTGAAAATTCTCCTTCACAATTAGAGGAATTTATAGATAAGTTTTCATCACTGTACTCCGCTTTGAAACAATTAAATTTAAAAAGCTTGGAGGACTTTATATTTATTCACGTTGCGTGTAAAAAAGTTGGGTTCGAAACAGTAAAATCGTTTGAGCTTAAATTCGACGATTCCGAAAATAATTCAACTTGTACGGAATTCATCGATTTTGTCAGAAATCAGTCTCACATTTTACAACGCGCTCATAATGTGGCGGGTACATTCGCTACAAATATGAATGCGGGGCGGACTCAGGCGCGTAAAAATAATAATACGGCATCGTCATCAATTAGACCGGGGGCGCGCACCTCCTATAATAATGTTAAAAGTTTTGTGAACGTACAGGAACATAATACTTGCTTATGTTGTGGGAAGAGTGATCATTATGAGTTAGCTCAATGTCCAAAATTCCTGTCAATGGTCCCTAATGATCGTTACAGATTAGTTAAATCAAATAAATATTGTGTGAATTGTTTAAGTAACAAACACATAATTTTGAATTGTAAAGTTCCAATACGTTGTTCTCAATGTAATCGTAGTCACCATAGTTTGTTGCATTTTCCTAATAGTAAGTCAGCATCCACTAGTATTGCCGTGGAACAAATTCGTACGAATACGACAATAGTGCCGGGGAGCGCGGCCCGCGTTTCTGAATACGTCCCTGCCGCGACCGCCGTGTCACTGTGTGCCGTGGGCGAGTGCGCCGCCGTAGCGGAGAGCGCGAGTTCGAGTGCTGCATCTTCCGTCTTGCTCGGTACCGCGCAATGTCATGCTGTTGACGCCGAGGGAAATATATTTGTATTGCGAGCGTTAATTGATAGTGCGTCTCAAAAGGATATTATAACTAATGAATGTTGTAAAAGATTAAATTTAAAATTAAATGCGTCACAAAGTAAATATGTGTCAGGCGTTGGTGACGTCACAAATCCTGTATTAGGAGTTACCTGCCTTACCATTCGGTCTCGCTTCGACGATTCGGTTAGGTTCACTATTCAACCGGTGGTCGTCAATCGTATCACCAATGAATTACCTACCGCGAAGATAGACACGGCGCGTCTAGATTATTTAAATAATATTTCTTTAGCGGATTCTAATTATTACACGCCCGCGAATATTGATCTCATTTTGGGAACGGACTTATTTGCTCGAATCTTAGGTCCGAATTCGATATCGCGTGCGTCCGGTGAACCTGTTGCTATTGAAACCTTATTAGGTTACATAATAATTGGTCAGGCTCCGGTCTTTAACCCCGTGTGCAATATTGTTCGTTCGTATTGTACTATGGATGAATCATTCGAAAATTGCTTGAATCGATTTTTCGAATTGGAAGAGGTACCTAATGTGTCTAATTATCTAACTAAAGACGAACAAATTTGCGAAACATATTATTGCGATACCACTCGCCGCGAGTCGAACGGGCGATACATCGTGTCGCTGCCGTTTAAAGACGATCCCTCCGCTTTAGGAGACTCGATGCGCGCGGCCGAGCGTAGATTCTTATCTTTGGAGCGTAAATTATTGTCAAATACAGCTGTTAAATTAGAATATGACAACATTTTTAAGGAATACCTTCAGAAAAATTATATGTATCCCGTAGGTACTATTTCTGAGATTGGTTATACTAATAATCAATACGTGATACCTCATCACGCTGTGATACGCAAAGACAAGTCTACAACAAAATTACGCGTAGTATTAAATGCGAGTAACCAAACTAGTACCGGCAAGTCCTTAAATGATGTATTGTATACTGGTTTAAATCTACAAAATGATTTATTTAAAATAATATTAAAATTTCGTTTGTTTCCCGTGGCTCTAAGTGCCGATATACGACAAATGTATTTACGTGTTTTAATTGACAGAAATGACACGAAATTTCTTAGGTTATTATATAGGTTCGACAGTAATGACGAAATTACCGTTTTTGAAATGTCACGGGTACCGTTCGGCCTGTGCTGTAGTACATACCTAGCTATACGTACCATACGTCAGCTCGCCGCCGATGAATGCGAGCGCTTTCCGAATGCTGCTTCGGTAGCCACGAAGGATCTATACATGGATGATTTAGCGACTAGTTGCTCGTCCGTAGCCGAGGGTGTCGAACTCTCAAATCAGCTGATCGAATTTTTCGCGGCTGGAGGGTTCGAGCTCGTAAAATTTTCTAGTAATTCGCCTGAAGTTATGTCTAGTATTCCCGCGGCTAACCGTGTTAGTGAAGCAGTGGAATTCGGTCCGGAGAGTCACCTAAAAATACTTGGTCTTCTTTGGATACCGGCTGACGATATGTTCACATTCAGTGTCAATTCAGAGTCTCGCGAATGCACTAAACGGAATATCCTGTCAACAATTGCCCGACTGTGGGATGTTATGGGATTCATAGCTCCGGTAACGTTATTAGCGAAATTAATAATAAAATCATTGTGGGAAAATAAGGTCGGATGGGATGACATTCCCCCTCCAAATGTCGTGTCCTTATGGCAAAGGATTGAAAGTGAATTACCATTATTTCAGAATATTAAATTACCGCGATACATAGGCGTTCATGACAACTGCGTTGTCTCTATTGTAGGCTTTGCGGACGCGTCAGAGCGCGCCTACGGTGGCGTGGTATATTTACACGTTTATACGCCAAGCGAAAATCGTTGCGTCACTAATTTAGTTTGTGCGAAATCAAGAGTAGCGCCTTCTAAAACTGTTATTAGTCTAGCTAGAATGGAGTTATGTGCTAATTTAATACTAGCCAAACTGATGCGTTTAGTTATTGACTCGTATACTGATCGTTGTCAAATATCCAATATCCACGCGTTCACTGACAGTACGGTAGCACTCGCTTGGATTCACTCATCTCCTACTCGATGGCAGACTTTCGTCGCTAACAGAATCTCGAAAATTCATAATGAGTTAAATCCGCGACACTTCCATCATATTAGCGGAAAAGAAAATCCAGCAGATTGCCTCTCTAGGGGACTGACTCCCGCTGAGTTACTCGAGCACCCCCTTTGGTTCTGTGGACCCTCGTTTCTTCGACTACCAGACACTGAATGGCCCGTAAATTGCTTTGTTCCCGCTAAGGTAGTAGACGAAATTCCTGAAATGAAGGTAAATGTCCTCGCTACTACAGATACTGCCTCTTCCACTGCTACGCCCGTCTTTTATGCTTTATCAACTAGAGTGTCCTCGTGGTCTAGATTACTGCGAATAGTTATCTATGTCCTTCGGTTTGTGAAAAAAGTACCTAAAAAATTTGTAATTTCTCATTTAAATCAAGCCGAAGAATATATAATCAAAGACCTTCAGAAAATTCACTTTGCTGACGAGATCAAAATGGCGCAGTCAGGAAAGAAGTTGCCCCCCGCTTTCTTGAAGCTTAATGCTTTCTTGAAAGACGGTGTATTCAGAGTAGGTGGCCGACTGGTTAATGCGGCTTTGGATTATGACAGCCAACATCCCATACTGCTCCCTCGAAAAGACCACATAGTAAACTTAATTATTGATTATTATCACCAAAAATATCTACATACCGGACCTCAACTATTGATGTCTTTATTGCGACAGAAGTATTGGATATTGTCTGCTCGCGATATTGTGCGTAAACGAGTGCAACAATGTACAGTCTGTTTCAAGGCAAATCCGAGAAACACTGTGCCTTTTATGGCGGATTTACCGGCTGCTAGGGTCCAGGAAGCGAAAGCGTTCTGTCATACTAGCATGGACTACGCGGGTCCCTTGCATATATTGCCTTATCGACGTCGTGGAGTGCACAGTATAAAGGCGTACATATGCGTGTTTGTATGTCTCGTAACTAAAGCGGTACATCTCGAACTAGCGACAGATTTAAGTACGGAAGCGTTTTTAAATGCATTGAAAAGATTTATATCGAGACGCGGTCCCGTAGCGGTTCTTTATTCGGATAACGGCACGAATTTCATAGGTGCGAAGTCGTATCTCGACGGAATGTACCAGTTGTTAGAGTCTGAGGATTATAAAGACAAATTCGCTAACGTGGCACGCGATAATAGGATAGAAATTAAATTCCATCCACCATTAAGTCCTCATTTTAATGGTTTAGCGGAAAGTAATGTTAAAAGCGTTAAAACCCATCTCGCTAAAGTTGTAGGAAAATTACTGCTAACGTTCGAAGAAATGATTACCGTACTCACTCAAATTGAGGCAATCCTCAATTCGCGTCCGCTATCAGTGCTAAGTAGCGACCCTGCTGAACCTCTAGCATTGACTCCTGCACATTTTTTGGTTATGACCCCACTGAAGTCGTTGCCGGCAGAGGATTTGACAAACGAGAAAGTCCCTCTTCTTCAGAGAAAACGTTTAGTTGACCACCTAGTTCAATCCTTTTGGAAGCGATGGAAAATCGAATACCTGAATACTATGCAGGTTCGAAATAAATGGTTGACTCCGAGTGTGCCCGTTCAGCAGGGAACGGTTGTTCTGCTTAAATCAGACAACAGTGCTCCGTTAGATTGGCCCTTAGGTGTAATAGAACGGACGTTTCCTGGTAAAGATGGCATTTCGCGTGTCGTAGACGTTAGAACTAAATCCGGAATCTATCGCCGACCCGTGGTGAAAGTATTCCCTTTACCGAATTATTAATATTAAATCAATTTATATACAGTCCACAAATTTATCGTTTATTTTATTAATATTAACTCAACATTTATTGTATAATACACAATAATTTTTCATGTAGATTAAGCTAAATTAAATTCTTATATTCTACTGTTTAATCTTGAAGGATGATTATCCTGTCAAGCCCGGGGGGATGGTTAGGCTAAAATAGTGCAATAATAATACTCGTATGCACAATGATACAACTTCCATCCTTTTTCCTAGTATCTGTCTATCCCTTTCACCCCTACCCTTACACCAAAATGGCAGTTCGAGTTTGAAATCGGAACGACGAACATCAATTGTGACTGCGCTATTTATAAAAATTATACTAATAAACTTTTAAATATAATATTGATTGTGACGGTGCTTGGAGCCTTGCTTGAACATCAGGGAACCAGAGAAAGCCTCAAAAAACTTGTAAAACTGCATACTGGTGAGTCCATTATTTTCCTTCTTTCCGTATCATTGTGCATACCTGAAACGACCTAGGAAGGTTGCCCCTTCGTTAATCACGCTAATTTTAAAAGTAACCGAACCAGCGATTACAAAAATGATATCAAATTGAGCCTTGTTGCTTAACTAGACAAAAGAAGAAAAGACTTAAAGAATTTTTTTTGTATAAATAATATGGAAAACATTTGTTCCGTTTCATTTTATTAGTTGCAGACAACATATTTTTATAAAGGACCAAAAATGAAAAATATACGATATTTTTGGGCATAGTGTAATTAATTATTTAAAAGTACACTGAAACATTAGTATATCTATCTTGCTTACTCTTTTACTAAAGTTAAGTTAGTGCGAGCAGTGCCGAAAATTAATTTACTTTGCTTCCGCGACTTGCGCTATAGTCAATTTTATTTCAAAGCTTACAAGTAATTGTCAATTGGCACTTGGCATTAAATTAATATGGGTCCACTATAGCTTCTAAGTTATCTCTACCTTGTTATTATTCCATTCTCAACAGCACGTGTCGCTTACATATATTAAAATCGGAATGGAATCTAAATTGAACTTTAACTGTTACGGAATAAGTGTAACAAATGTTTTTAATACATGACGCGACGTGTGAACGACCCGCGGCGACCGTATGGTCCGACGGAACCGTTCGACGAACTACGATAGTCTACAATCAATTGGATGTAATGTCGAATATGGTTTACAACTTTCTTATTTATTGGCTGTCATATTTTGATCGATATCGACGGTAGTCATGCTCGTATATAACGGATGTTACTTTGTTATGCGTATCGTTTTTTCACCTGTTATCCAATTAAGAGGTTGGCTTGGTCGTCCAATTTTTGTAAACTGTATTAGGTATTGTATTGATTGATTTTGATATTGTATTGATTGCATTAGATCATGTTTGCTAGCCAACTAGTGTAAATATAAATTATAAATTTTGTATTGCACTAATTATATGAAAATATACTACCTAATATGTTTTAAACAAAAAATAAAATAAACGCAGTGAATAAATAACTAGTGACATGTATTTTTACCTAATGGTAAAATTTTGACCACGATCTTGACTGATATTAAGTGATTATGTGGTGCTTGTTGGAAATACAATTAACGTTAGGATATTGTAAATGTAATTTTCCATTTATAAATCCGTTTTTTTACAAAACTATCTTGATATTATTCCAAAAAAAATATTGATTTGTATTATCTATACATAAAATCAAAATAACACTCATCATGAGATCTCCGAAATTATAGGTCGTAATTATAGGTTATTTTGGAAAATTAAGCCCCTAAGGGCATAAAATGGGCCTTGAAAGTTTCTATGGGGTAAGTGAAAAACATAGTGTAATTTTTTGTCATGGCTTCATAACGGCGATCAATGGATCATAACGACGATAATCTGTCTGTCTGTCTATTTGTTTGTATGTCCAGTTTTAACTCAAAAACGGCTAGCCCGGTTTCGATGAAACTTTGTACTCGGGAAGAATATGGCTTTCCTTTAGTTATAGGTTAATTAGTACTGTGTAATTAATGCATGCGGAGTCGCAGGAAATAGCTAATAACATAGAATTTACATAAGAACCTTGGATTTTACTATACTTGGTTCATCATAAGAAGGCTTGCATGACACATGTCAAATGTTTATTTTAGAGCATAACTAAAATTGGAAACTGATTTTACGATTGTCGATTCGTTTTTAGACTTAACCATAATCGATAATATGATTATGCTTTATATCAATTGAGGGGTGTGTAAACTGTGTAATAACAAAAATAAACTATAACAACAATCTGGGACACCTGAATTATTGAATACCTTACGCCAAATAACAAGATTAATTCTTCCAGTCAATAATCTTCTTTGCTCGTTGCTGCAGTAGAAGTTTGAAGATTACGTAATAATATATTTAATTAAGAGACTGATAAATTAAATGTCGTTCGATTAAGTTTCGATTCATTGATTTTATTACTGTGGTCTACTCTAGTTAAACAACATAGAAAGTAACGCTGAATGTAGTAAGAAAAAAAATCCACAGAAATCCTTTTATAGAGGAAGTTATTTAGGATTTTCTCGTTCAAATGTTTTTACAATATTTATCAGTATCAAATATTTTCTATAATGATAATTAATGGTCGTAATGCATGTTTTTAGGTTATGTAGTAATTTGCACGACCTATCAATTTACGTTCTAGGGACACTTCGTACAGGACTTCTTATGATTAATAACGCATAACAATAAATCATTTATCAAACCTCAATTTTGAAATTCATAAAACCATAAAGCTTGTCACAACATAAAATAAATATGACCTTTAAGATATTAAAGTTTTATGTCACGCTATATATTTCGTGTTTGCGGTTCACCTTTCATCTTTATGCTCGACCCTGGGCATGTACCAATTACTTTTTGCTGCTCAAACTGTTTTCGTTTTTAATATATATATATATTTGCGATAAATGCATTAAATGACTGCGACGTTTTCAAGTCTGTCGTATACCTACCTATTTAGTCATACGTTAATTTATCATTTAACATTCACCGGGACCTCAAAATACAGTAATTATCCAGCAAAAAAAACATCAGCTTCATCGTCATGTCAATGTCGAAGTCATTCAGCTCCTTGATAATATGGGCATGGTGAGATTGAAAAGTATTAAGCCATTTAAGCTATTGTAGTGTAAATTTTAAATGTAGTTAACAATATTACATAAACAAATTAAGTAAGTGTCCTACGCTTAATAGACTCTAAGTAAACTCAGTGAACGTAACCTTAGATATAGTGTTGTTAGCAATTTAAGCTAGACTTTAACTAGGTATTATCATCCAATAGCGGGCTAGGTTCTAATAATTAATAATTAAATTGTTCATTAAGTTCCGCTGTAATGCTTGTAAAAGACAGAAGATAATATTTGTTCAACATTATACGTAGATATGACTAACAGCAACATGTAGTAATTATTATAGCAGTCAAGCAAATAATGCTGAGAAAGAAAATGTGATGTATGTATAACAAAAAACTGATTCTAAATTTATTATTATTATTGACTTACGAGTCTGTTTAGTAGATTTCAATATTTTTACCATCCTAATTTTCAGTAAAGGGCTTATTGATTTTAAAATTTAAATGCTTATAGTAATAAGGTCGTCAACATAAAACTATTCCATTTTGTGCACATCCATATGAACATATACATATAATAATTACGTAATTAATATGTATTATATTATGTTACTATATTTATTAGATCTTCGAACTGTCTTAAAAGTAATATATTTGAACAATCAAATTTGACCTTGTTGAAACGTGATCTCACAGTGACGGGCGAACAGATATACTGACATTACAATTATGTGAGATATCTACCGTGTTCCTCTTATCTAATTCTGTCATTGTATTTAAGCTTTCTTGAGAATTAGTTGCAATTTGTTTTGCAATGGTTAAATATTTACTAAGTAATTAAAGCACAGTTTCATCTTCTAAAAACATTCGTAATTATCTAGCCGGCGTAATTTAAAAAAATATGTATACCTAACCGGCGTTAATAGAATATATGAATATTACTATACAATAATGATCGTAAAACTACTTATTAAAAAAAACTAAATAAGTTAAAACAGGAAACATATGTTTTTAAAAAATATAATATCTAGGTAGACAAAAAAACGTTACTTTTTTATAACTTACGGTACTTGAGGTAACGTCACCTGAGGGTAACCAAAAAACAATACATCTGCCTTAATCTACGAATGATTTATTTTTTGTCGTTCAGTTATTTATAAAATGGGTTCGGCGGAATAGTAGTCAATGAATCATAGAATCGTTATATTGTTTTCCCTGTAAATATATAATTTCACTGTTACCAATATTACTTTGGAAAAGTGCATCATGGCTTTTTACTCTTATATTAAATCACACTAACATAAAAATAAACATTCAAATCATCAATCAAAACAAAAACATTTTTTTGTAAAATCAGGTTTTTGTAACGAAAATTTAGTAAACATAAATTTCAATACAAAATTTTAATAATGAATTTAATTGGACATTTTAATATGGCGTTATTATTATTAATTCAAATATTTGGACTATTTTACCCTGTATCTGTTACTTCGGTAGCATTTTAAGTGATTTGTCAATGTCGTGTTTCGTCAAAATTTCAATATTTTTTTATTAAGCCCATCATTTTTCTGAATTATGACTTAACTACATTGAATTATTTACACAATGATTTTAAGATATTAAAATACATAAATACGACGGGATAAAAGAGATACACATAGAATTACATTTTAGATACTTTCATGAAAATAGAAAACTGACACTGGCAAATGCCACAGCGACGTCATTTACAGGAAAATAAAAAATGTAGATAATGCTTACAAGTTACATTGTTGACTAGAGGACCAAAATCATTAATTGTTATAGATTTTACTACTAAAAGCATAAAGTAAGAATGTGGTGCTTATAAATTCAAATAAAGTATGATAATGCAGGTTTCCATTGAAACGATTAGAACTGACCAAACTCAATGTATCTATTCCAAACACATTGTCTTTTTCGAACGGAGGTATAATTTCCGGCTTATAACTCACGCAGGTACCGAAAAGGTATTCGTTTTTATAACACAATTTAGTTGGAAATAGATCCGACAAAAAACAGCATCTTAAAATTTGTTAATGGCCACTTTAAAAATTATTTTGACCTCTGTGTTTTAGAATATTTAGTACCTACTACTAGCCAACGTCCATGACTTTGTTCGCGTTACTTACAATATAAAATATAGCTTGTTTCAGTCACTTAGTTAGATTGCAGCTTTTTATAAGTGAAATAATTTTTAGAATCTAATCAGTACCTAGTCCTGTGGGTCTAGGACACAGATTACTTCCTACAAACATACAGAATTTTTAGCTGTTTATAATATTAGTATAGAAGTGAAGAAAATGTATTTTTATTACCTATTTCATAAATTCTGCCAAAAGACCTCCCTATGTGCCAAATTTCAAAAATTTCAAATCATCTGTAAGGACCCATTAGGTTTCGATTATCGATCAGTGAGTGGCACTTTTAGTATGAATGTTATTGTAGTAGTAAAATCTTGGTTATTTTACAGTAGTACGAAGCCAAATACCTTAGTATTTGATATTAATTTCAACTTTATCACCTCGAACCGTTTTCGAGTAAAAGGATTTTCACATACGGTCACACAGTCAGACAGCCAACGAACAACAAAGTCGTCCTATATTATCGGTTCTGTCGTCCTTTTTCATTATGAGATACGGAACCTTAAAAATAGTTTTATAGCATTGCTATTTTATTTTATTGCATTAACAATGATTTCTTTAAAGAAATTTGTTTCATAAATTTAGTAGATGTTTATGATTTAGTAGATAGTTGATTAGTAGATGTCAATTAGTTCTTCATTTAATATGTCCAAAGAACATCGATGTTGACAATACATTTAATAAAATTCATAAAGACGTGGAAGCAGTCACGTGCGATGGTGCGTGCCTTCCTTTTTATAATTCCATATGCGCACTTGTTATAAACTTTTTACTCATTGGGCTATTATATATGCTACATCCGTTCTTAGAATCTTATCATGTATGAAAATTCACTTAATTTATTAATTCTCGCTTTAAATTTGCTTAGCTATTAACTACGAATTCAATAAATTTTCTTCCAGTTATTGTATTAAAATGAAAATATTTAGTCGGGCCGGCAGATGTTGCTCCGCCCTTTAAGATTGTTAATGATTCGACCGTAGCGCAACCTATCGGATCCTAACATATATAAAGTAACGTTTCGATAAAACAAATATGTAATGTAAATGTGAGCTCAATAGATCACGTCGTTAAGAAGTTATATAATCACTAACAGACACACACAAGATTATATTCTAAATACCTGATGCTGACATTCTTGTCTATTTTCTTGACTTGGTCTATAATAACCTTATTAAAATTAAAATAAAAGTCATTTCCTAATCTAATAATATAACGTTTTTGTTAATCAGTATTTCCGCTAATTTAAATTAGAGCCATATAAAATGTCACCACTTCAAAATAAACAGCAATAAAAAAAAGATTACAAGAGTGAGACGTACTTATTTTAAACCTGAAGATAAAAAAGGATAAAGGCATGAATTACGTAATCTTTTAGACATGCCTGTAGGTAAAATACGGAGATGATTAAAGGATAACGACATAAACGCAGAACATATCATAATTCTAAGAAAACCAACTAATTCACTGGACGAGAAAAACGAGTGACTAATACATTACAAAAAGTTATTTCTGCAATTTATTCCACAAAAGAATGTATTGTCGAATTAACGTTGGAGGAATAATGTTTTATCCTGCTTTCTCCAAAATCGTGTTTAAAAATAACCTTCACGTCAAAATAATTCCTTGGTATTCATAGTGACGATTATTTAGGCCTTTTTTTATCATACAACGGTAAATTGATGACGCTGTATCTAATGGTAAATATAGTGCAATCCAATAACATCAGTGACCACCGAACGATTTACAATCCATCGCCAGTCGTGGTCATGTCGCTTGCTGCAATGTCTCTTCACGTTATTTTTGAAGAATATATTTTAGGAAGGAGACACACTCACCGGGAGACAGTTCCATAGCTTTATAGAAAGACAAAGATATGACGTAGCGGGCTTGTTATCGTAAAGCTGTTGCTCCGAAGCCCAACGCAAAGTGGTTCTGTTATTAAAGGGAGAATAGGGAATTAAGAATTTGAATGTTGTACGAAATCGAAAAATATTCGTAGATTTAATATTAATATCTAAGTTAAATTTAAAATGTATGTTATAATTACTATTTTAAAATGGGCTGAGCAAGCTTATGCAGTCCGGTTGCGTTTAAATTTTAGTGGGTCACATTCACACAAGAGGTGCTTTGGCGTTTCGTCCGCACTTTCGCAAAATCTTCTGTGCCCTGGACACCAATGTTGGAAATATGTTTGTTTAAACAACAGTGTCGAGTGAGTACCCTTACTAAAATTCCTAGCTGATTCCTGCTAAGCATCAGAGCCTCTCCAGCTAAACGCTGGTTAAAATGTATGTTACTTTTAGATATTGGGTATGCATGGTTTTTGCATGGTTGTAGGGCTTTTTCTAATATCCGCCTGGCTTACTACCACCCTCAAGTTGAAAATTTATAGCCAAGCACCAATAGATGTGTTCTGGCAGCTGCACTTGAGAGCCAGACCTCCACTAGGTTTAGCGTGTTATCATCTTCGGCCATATCGTCACTCAACATCAAGTGAGATTGTGGCCACTACGCCAAAAACCTATAACGATAAAAAACAGGTCGAGAAAGTGAAACGGCGATGGCATTCTTGCATAACAAATTTAATTTACAAGTTTTGTCAATATTTCAAATGACATGTATGTCATTTTATAGAACACAGCAATTTCGCCCGGGTGAAATTACTAGGTAACTATTATTTCGTCATCTTTTTCCGGGGATGACTTTCTAAAAACAATAGAGCGAGAGAGTAAAATACTGATTTTATGTTTCTAACCTCATAAGTGACGGAAGTCCCTTGGAAACTTTCACCACGTAAAAGATGTGGTTTTTTTCTGTTAATTTTTAGTTTATAATATAATAATAAATAATTTGTTCAAATGTTATATTTGGAGGATTCAGTTGCACAAGTCTCTTAATACAAACTATGAAGTATTTAGGAAAAAATGTTGAAGACAAAAATTCCGTTGGTAAATTATTATCATGCTCCTGCTACACCTGTGCCATAACGCATTAATTAACACGATAATTAAGACATTATATATTTTCTTGAATGTATAATGAGTTGAATATATTTTCATTAAGATCACTTTAATTGAATTTATCGTGTTTTTAACGAAAACATTATTTTAAACTATTTGTCTATAGCAGGGAACATAAGCCTTTAAAATGATGTTCGAATTATTAATTTTCATGGAGAATTAACTTAGAGATGGAGTCGCCAGAAAAAGAAAAACATCGTTAAAAAAAGATAATCAGGCTGCATATTTTTTTTATAATATGGACGCATTATTAACAGCTAGGTTACTAAAAAACCCGTTAATATGCTATTATTTCATATTTAAAAATAAAAATACTTCTAAAGTATTTTATAGTAATAAAAGAGACAGAATTTAGAAACCAGTATTACTTTTTTAAGCACATTTATTTTACATGTCGCATCTAACTTGTGTTTATTAAGGTCTACGTCATAAATTTGAATGTCTATCTTATATAAGGGTGTTATTATGTATGTTTAAAGAAAGCCGGCTAATGCAATTTAGCGACCGAGACTGACTCATGCATTCCCGAAAGCTTTGAGGCGTGTTATCTTGCAACTTGCAAGGGCATGCCTACTTAGGTGTTCTTTTACGGTACGTGGTTCAAGTTATAAGCGGTAATTCTCTATTGATTATTTGTGAATGGAGTATTCATGAGCAAACGTAAATTGCAATGAGTGCCCTTTTTGTTTATGTATTTTGTTATGATTAAAATAATATGTAATTAAACGTATTTATAATTTAAAGTCTGTGACATAATCATTTAAATTACAAAATTTCTAAATAAATAAATAACATTTACAATTATAAATGTTTTGAGAATTTACAACTCTATATATTGAAATGAAGGACCAGCTAACCAGGTCTGTATTTTTCTTTAAATAGAAGTGCGTTACTTAGAGTCAACAGAGTCAGAGTCAGATATAACAAATAATCAGTCACGGTCTCTAATGTATTGTCCGCTTCAACTAAACACATTTGCGGTCATTCTGTATGCTGAATGATTTATACCTTACAAATAAGTAATCATGCATTTGTTTAGGTATAAAAATAAAGATGTCGGTAAATATTTAATTTAACTACTCAGGAAAGATTGATTATAGTCATACCTGATTTTGCACCTATATTACAACCTAAGAACGACGGCAACCATAGATTATTGGTATTAGCGTAATTCTTCTTCTTTTTATTTAATGGCAACTGTGTTCATCCCAAAATCTGCCACCGTCACGTGAATAGAATATTTTTCTAATTATTATTCTGGTAATCTTCAAATATAACTCTAACAAGATGGCGGCTTCCTTGTTAAAAATATTTAGGGAGTTTTTGTGTCAACTTAAAACGGATGTTCCTGGTTGTTATTCATAATCCAATTCACTTGTCCACAATAACCAAACTGTATGACGTAAAATGTCGACAAAATTACATAATATAGGACCAAGTAAAATGAGTTTATGTATAAAAAGACAACCTCATTACAGATCAAGATACCATCAAAAATTCCTATTAGTGTAGTTATAACAGACCATATACTATAACTGCCTGCGTCATATATTATTCAGCAGGATAAATCTTGTGCGGATAGAGTTTATCGAAATAGCAATATTTCAAAAAATATTAAATTATTCTCTATAACCTCATAACTTGAACCACGTGTTGGTTGTATATATTTGTATAGTAAACACAAGTCGGTCATCGTCGTTGAAAGCAGACACACGACTAGCCTGCTAATGCCTTGAGCATCGCTTTCGAGCAATGCCAGTTTTTCTATTAGTTTCTCACAATTATTCTGTATATGAAATGACCAAATTATCTCGTTAAGATCCATTACATATTTTCTAATATACCTCCTTTATCTGATTAATCATAATCTTTTGTAGCTCGGTTGAATACCTAACTGTCTTGTAAGTAAACATTTCTAATTCATTTTTATTATATTAAATTTCTAATGAATATTTTTCATTAAGAACCAACTTTCTTTCCTAGATAGTTTTTATTATATTTCAATAAGGTCGTTATTATTTGTTACCTGAACATTGGGCTATATATTTACTATACCCACGTCGAATTTAAATACCAAATTTCACCTTTCACAAAAATGGGTGTCCTTATTGAACAGGATTTCCTGGTTTTCCTTATGTATAACTTATAATGATTATATGAAAAGCAATTAAAGATTTACGCCAGCGAAGCCTAAAATGACATTATGATGTTATTGTCGAAACATAATATACTGAAACATTATATTATTTTGTTAATATATTTACTGGCATTCATTTATTATTATTTAATAGGATTCATAAAGGTCATTTGCTTCAAGTTTCTCTCGAACTTGTTTCGTAAATATTTATGAGATTCGCTCCTTTTCATGGCATTTACTAAATGCTTATTTGTTATTTATAAACCATTTGATTAATTCTAATAAATTATTCGTAGTTTAAAAAAACAATTATTAGCAATTGATTGTATAAAAGACTTTACGTAGTAATGAAAATTTGGTTTCTAATTTAACATAAGGCTTGCCAAACACGCCACCTGTCAATTGAATATGTCAATTTGTATACCACATGAAGCTGTCTATAACTTTACGAATAATGATATGCAGTCACGAATGGAAGTTTTGAAATGGTGTTTGCAATTCCATAAATTATCATTCTTTACTCATATGCAGTATTGAAGGCGCTATTTTTTTTAAAGAGTTTACACTGTTTAATAAAATGTATCTAAACTAATGCATTATATCATATTATAAATGCGAAAGTACGCTTGTTTGCATGTGTGTCTATTAACTACGCTTAAACGATTGAATGTGTTCAAATGTAATTAATATAGAATTCAATTGTATTGTAGAATTATAAGGCATAGGGTAGATACTTTTTATAAATATATAAAAAATATGCCCAGTGAAGCAGTCGCGGTCCACCTAGTAGGTATCTAATATATATTATTAATGTGAAAATGCCTTTGTTTATCCATCAGTTACGCTTAAACGGCTAAATACTTATTACATAATTTTACCTCACGTCGTCAGATAACAATATATTTTTTCATGCCAGAAGTGTAAAATATTTTTAACAGACAAGACTAATGATAAATTGAAGTTTTCTAGCATTCTTTAACTTCTTAAAAACAGTGCATTAACTTCTTCATTAAATTTTGGAGCATCAGGAATACAGGTTACAGTTTTTAGAACAATCTTATTAAGGTTCCGAAGTCAAAAGGAACTCTTATAGTTTAGGTATGTCCGTCTGTTTGTTTGCGGGTTAGCTCAGCGATTCATTAATTTCGCCGATAAAGTGAAAACATAAAAACTTGAAAAAAAAAATTGTTTAGGGTACCTCCTCTACACGTAAAATGGGCATGTTTTTTTCTCGTCTATCACATAGCGTGGGATGCCGTTGGATAGGTCGCTCAAAAATATTGTGGGTCTGTGAAAACAATTTTCAATTCAGGGATTCATTTGCAAAATATTAAGTTTAAAAGTGATAATTTTTGTATATTCAAGTATTCCCCCCCTCTCCTTACAGTTATTGTTTTATTTTTAATATATATGAAAAAAATTCAGGATGGTAGTATATATAATGAAGTTAAAAGAAAAACTATCAGAGGTAAGTATGCTTTATAAGTTACCGAGTGAAACAACTTATAAAATGGTCTTGGAGAATTAATTTCGTACAAATTCCATTGAAAATTACTTAAACCCCCTTTCAAACCCCAAGCTGCATATTGTGACTGGTAACTACGGAACCCTACACTGTGCGTAGCCCGACACGCATTTAAATGTTTATATATTATGAACTAATAATTTAGAACCTGTAAATTATTAAGTGTATTTTGCAATTCTTTACTTTAAATGTACACTAATAGTTATGACCTTTGCGATGATATCGGTATTTCGCCGGGTCGGCAAAGTCACGCAGTCAAGGACTTGCGGATGAATCCATTATTATTCATAAAATACTAATTTTATTCTACATTCAATATTATTATTTAGTTGGCCATTTTTCCGATTTTTTATTTTATTGGCCTCGCTAAAATGATTAAGCTGCATCCGGTGGTGGATATACTACCCAGTCAGACTTATTACTTAGTATCAATTATTTCATTGTCATATATATTATTCCTTACTCGCTAACTATGGTCCTCATAAAAAAGCTCAAGATCACTCTAAGGGCAATGGAGAGGTCTATGCTCGGAGTTTCTCTGCGTGTTGAATCAGAAATGAGGAGATCCGAAGGAGAATCAAAGTCACCGACATAGCCCGAAGAATAGCTAGACTTAAGTGGCAATGGGCGGGCCACGTGGCTCGTAGGACGGATGGCCGATGGGCCAAAGATTTCTCGAGTGGCGGCCACGTACCGGAAGACGCAGCGTGGGCAGACCCGCCACAAGGTAGCGGGGACCACTGCAGCGGTCGTTGTGGAAATCTTTTGGGAGACCTATGTCCAGCACGTCTTTCGGATAAAATAATGATGATGATGATTATTCCTTAAAGTTGTTTTTCCTGGCAACGCAATATCTTCGTTAATTCTTCATCAAAATTAATGATTTTAAAGCTTATTTTCCCCGCTATTGACGAAATGTACAAAAATTAAAAACTTTTTCATTAGGAATGCTATCTGTTAATCCAAATGAAAATATATTTTAATCGCCATTTATTAACAGTTTGTTTAACTAACATGACAACTGTTACATTGTCTACAATCTAATGTGTGAAATATTTCCACGGGTCAGCTAGTTTCTTCTTAAAAATCATCGTTAGTTGCTCAACAATATTTGCTCAGGCAAATTACTCCCCAGAGACGGGTAGCTAGTCTTCTAGTAATTTCTTAAGCTTATTATTAGTAGAATTTGGTATTTTACTTGTAAGCCTTTACAGTAAAGCATGTTTGCCTTCACACGGAACATTTAGAAGCTACAAATGCGAACTAAACGTCCATTAATGTGGAGCCTGTTTTATCTGACGGACAAATAGACGGTCAAGTTACCATATTTGGTATTCTAGTTTCTATTGACACTAGCGAATTAATCCCGTTTTTTATTCATTATTTATTTTCAATCAAGCACTCAAACTCATTATTATTTTAGGCACTGACAGAAGATCCAACTGTTTCCTTTTGAAATTTGAATCTGACTGGTAATTCCAGAAGTTAGCGCGCTAGCTGTACCCGCGACTCCGCTCGCGTGGACTAAGAATGCTGTCGGTCGACAGCATGTGCGAATTGTGGTGCCTCAAAAATGCTTATTGTGGGTGAACCTTAGAAGATAGACTTATGCTAGTCCTGACTTTTTTGTAGATGTTTTAAGATTATGTATCTCTTTTGGTTTACTTAGCGTAAACCATTTTATCGCCCCAAAAGCGTCTTTTACCGAATTGATTCACCATTATCGTCACTGTTTATTTCCTATGTCACTTTATGTAACAAAATTTATTCTACAACTTGGCCAGATAACATATCTTTGAATTAAAGAAAAAACCATGCACATCGGATTTGTGGTTTTTGTGTGCATTTTATAATATGTTGAAAATAAATAGATAATGTTAGGGAGTAAGTATGATTCGGCATATTATGAACAAATATAAGTGTAAAGGAAGTCCGAAGAATTTGAATGGATTTTAAGAGGATTAATATACGTATAAAAGGCGTGAATACTGAGATGACAGCTGATAGAGAAGAATAGTAGGGAAATACTTGTTGTGACTACCGTACTTATATAATTAGGATAAAGTCTGATCTGGTTATGATGATCTGTACCCATTTCAGCATTCAATTCAATAATATACACACTCAAGAGGACACATATGAATTTGTTCCTAAATAACCATTTTCAATTCAATGACTTATTAATGAATTTCGCATGGCATTATCTACCGTAATTATTAACTTATTATTACCTAACATTACCACCACCACCTATTACATTATTACCAGATGATAATAATCTAAATGAACTCTTTTAGTTTAAAAATGTATGCATACACCTTAATGATACGCAGAAACCGTTCAAATATTTCATTTTCCTAATGACCTTGAAATAGTGCAAGTCTACCAAACTAAAACAACCCGTTAGTCACTTTCAATGCGTTTTTGACACTTTCATTGATTCATTAGACCTACAAGTGTTGGGCCGAGTAAAGTGAAAGTACAAGTCAAGTATTATTGTCAACAGCAATGGTGCATTACGTAACCCAACAATTGTTGATTGACAGTAATTTGATATTATTATCAGCATATATTGTCAACTACTTTTCGTCATGCAAACTTTATACACCTGGCTTTATTACTAACTTGAGATTTTACCTACATATTGAAGGGTAATAAGGTCGTTACAGTTTTTGTTAGCAACATCGTTTTTTTATCGTTATCGGTTTTGGCGTAGTGGCTATAATCTCACCTGATGTTAAGTGACGAAGTGGTCCAGGATGATAACACGTTAAACCTAGTGGAAGACTGGCTCTCAAGTGCAGCTGCCGGAACACACCTATTGGTGCTTGGCGACAGATTTTCAACTTGAGGATGATAACTAGCCAGGCGGGCATTAGAAAAAGTACCACCACCATGCTTTGGTTTCCTCACGCTGTTTTCCTTCACCAAAAGTTCAGGCTCATTGCAGGGATTAGAACTCACGCCAATAGACGCGAAGTAGTACACGCTACCACTGAGCCATCATTGCTTCAAAATTTTGTACTTTGGAGTACCTTATTATAAATTTCTATATCAACGACTTCTTCCAGGAATTTTGTATTTTTAATAATCCTGATAATCTGATACGTAGTTAAATTAAGTGTTTATTTAAATATTTAGGGTTTTTATAAATAGGTAATCTTATTTTACATTAGCGGACCGCCCCGGCTTCGTACGGGTATTTAACAAAAAATTCAAAAATTATAAATTTTCAGACGGATCCCTAACTTTTTATTCTTTCGCCTATGTTCACCAGGGGTAATGTAGAATTTTAATGGTGAAAGAATTTTTCAAATCGGTCCAGTAGTTTCAGAGCCTATTCAATGCAAACAAAACAATCAAATCTTTCCTCTTTATAATATTAGTATAGATGTATTAAATATACATTTCTTTTAATTACATTCGTAACTTTTCTTAGAATGACAATAATATTATTTCTCAAAGGCGTTTTCCGGCAACGTCATATCTCCGTTAATTCTTCATTAAAATTAATGATTTAAACATCATTTTAAGTTAAATTAGAGGTTAAGTTCCTCGCTATTGACGAGTTTGAATAATTTAAATTTAATATTATTTTAAATAAAATAAATTTTTTATAATATGTTGCATTGGTATACGTTTCTCTTTATTAGAATACGAGTATTATAAGACCCTCGTAGACATATATTATGAAATAAATTTATTAATATAAAATAGATTTAAAAAAATGTTATTTATAGATTTTATTTTCCTTAGAATCTCTGTTAAATAAATTTGCATTAAATTTGGTGATATTAGATTAATAAAATAATACGTTTCATTAACATAAGCCAAACTAAAAAAACCATAATATAATAATTATGTTTCCAAAATATTAATGAACAATTTATCTACATAATTTCATCGTTAGTTACAAACAAAACCGCATTAAATTAGGTGCCAATTGAAATAATATAATAATTTATTATCAAAATGGGAAGTAATTTATTATCACTTTCACTTTTTAGATTAAAATTAAATATTTTACGTCATCAAAGCATACGAGTTTGAAATTCGATGTTAAGTTAATCTTACTTAATATAATTAATGAGAAACAATTAAGCGTATATAGAAACGTACCTTCGTAGTATTTTTATAAATGTTAGTTTAATCATTCAAATTAATTATCACTAACAGCAAGAAGGTGTTTTTTTTTATACAATTAATGTGGCCAACATGTTTTCGGCCCGCTTGATTGTAAACGATTACCGTAACTTATGGACACTTGTAATACCAGAGGTATAACTAGCATGTTGCCTACCTTGAAACCCCTTCTCTAAGGAGCTCTAGCTCTTAGCTCACCGCAGGAAGATAATTCAAGGTTATTTGGTTGCGATCTTCTGTAGCTACATGTCTATCATGGAAGATAGAATGAACGGATTAACAATTATTTCTTTCCTGGTAGAATTATCCATTTCCTTCGTTTTCGTTAATCACTCCATACAGTGGCACATGTAATTTAATTTTTTTTAATTTTAATATTGTACACAGCTATTCCGAAATGGGGATAAATTTGTACATTATCTCCCTTTACCTCCAGTACTTGGGATTTCCAGATGCGACGGGAATTCTCCCGGCGCGGCGGGAATATCATATATACTACGCGTTCCTAAATTATTACGATTACGTTTTGTTGTTAGTTACGTACCTTATCTGGTTTAAAAGTGGACTGTTTTTATTTTTTCTAATTGGTGTCGTTCAATTACTACATAAGCAAACTTTCAATCATTCTAGACACCTCTATGTAAGCGTACATAAAAAAATTGTGAACTTCCCCTTAAATTTAGGTATGGTATAAAATTAGGTATGGTAATTAAATAGCTGATGTACTGAACATATATTTAACACCCAGACGCACAACTGAAAATTTTACTCATCGCACAAAAATCAGTCGTATCAGATCGACACACAATATCTTAGCTCAATAGTAGGGCTTACTGCCAGTGCACCACGAAGCCTGTAAGATTAACAAAAACATAAATGTTAAAAATAGATCAAGTTCGGTAGAAACGACGTTCGCGATAGTCGTTGTCACTGATAAAAAAGAGCTGAATTGAACGGGTGCCAAGTTCCATAGCAGTTACTTTAATTATATATCTGTAGGAATGTACGTTCTTGAATTAATTTACTAAACAAATTGTTACTTTCTTTGATATCGGGATTTATAACTTGACATGATCTACCTTGATGCCAAACTTCCAGTTTCTGAGTCACCTAGCAGTGGTATAAGTTTTTGATGAGTGAGTCAGTGATAAAAATGTAGTAGTTCTTGTAAATACTGGCCGGTGGTAAACATGATAATATATTTTTTTATTTCTTTTCTTAATTTGGTTAAATGTTAACTGAAAGCATAAACAGATGTTCAACATGATCGTAACGTCTTAACCAATTAAGCGCAATCTGTAATCGAAACAATTCTAGTTTCACTACTTGGACTGGCAATTGATATTATGATTAATGGGCGTTAATCACGGCATCGTTGCCAGGCAACCGGAACCATCCGACTACATGGTATCTTATATTTGCTAACACATCATTTTCTTTCCAGAATTTCCAAGATATCTGTAACACTGTCCATTACATAACGAAATGAGCCTATCCAAGGAGTTTTTCTTGATCTAATCTATCATGTGTCCAGTTTTTATTTTAATTAATTATTTGACTCTATATTATGTAAATTTAGCGGCATTTTACGTGTTGTAATTTGGTTATTGTGGACACGTGAAGTGGATTATAAATGATAACAGGGAACGTGCATTTTAAGTTGCCACAAAAACTCCCTGGACAGTATTTAAAATAAAGTCATTACCATTGTTAAAGCTATGTTTTGGAAAATCTATTTCGACAGAGCATGGAATCACCCGAACCCATTAGTGGTAGCCGCCGCAAATTACACCCTATTCCCAGACGCCCCGAAGGCAAAACGCCGACCGCGGAACATTTTTACCGATCCCGATGACGAAATCGACTCAGCTAACGCGTGCTACTCCACCGTTCTCAAAAACCAAGTGAGCTCGTGCCCACTCTCGCGATAACACCGCTCCTTCCGTATGGAAGAACGGCCACGACCACTATCTCCTGCTGCAACTCAAGCCTAGGTCCGTTTCTCAGGTATGGAGCCCTTGAGCCCGCAGCCGCTCGCGCAATACAGTGACACTGCATTCACTAGCTATCGACATACACACATGACACTGCACTTCACACATGCACACCACTCAGGTACATAGGTTTTGTAAGGGTTATTTTTGGCTAGTAAGACTTAGACCAATTTGCCAGATTACAAAATGCATAAACGCATGTTTCTTCCTTCTTCCCAGAAGGTAGAAACATGTATATATGTACGAGTATAGTTAGTATACATGTATTATGTTGAATCCGTAGATTGAATTATCTACGGATAGGGGATTAGTCAGTTCGCGACTTAATTGCAACTAAGGCTCAAGCCGAGGTCCTCACTTTGGCACCCTTGAGCTTGTTGCCCTGTTTGCGCGGCTGAGTGACTTCAGCGCTCGCCCCTAAGTTCGGTGAAGCTGAAAAGGGCTTTTGAAGCTTCAGGGCGCTTAAGGCTAAAATAATAATCAGATCAAAAAAAGCTATGATGAAGATTACAAGAATTATTATAAAAATATTCTATTCACGTGACGTTGGCAGAATCGTGGATGATTTAAAATATATATATATATATATATATATATATATATATATATATATATGTGACTTTAATATTTATTTCGCAACCATTATCATCATTACCATCATCACGAAACGAGAATATTAAATAACAAAATTTAATATTAGTGCAATCAGTGTAAAACTCATGCTAACATTAGGTATATTACTAAAGCCGCATGTTAACTAAATAATAGTAAAATATAAAGTGGTAAACTATGTATGGATTAGTTAACACTACAGATTAGAATATTACCGTGATGAGAAAAATTGCCAAGATAATGATATGGTTTTTTTAAAATTATTAATATCAATGAAACGGTCATGACAGAAATAAAACTTCTATTAAGCATTTATATTAATAAATCTGCAGTTCTATCTGTACACGTAATATTTTTCCAAATTTTTTGATAGACACGCTATATAAAAGAAACTGGTCATGAACATGACATTAAAAATATTTTTGTGTGTTTGTAAGTCCGGATTTAACTCAAGAACGGCTTGAACGATGCTTATGGAATTTTGTACATTGAAAGCTTATATCAATGGTCAAATGATAGGCCATACGAATTTTCAATAATAAATAGAAATCGTAAATATTTTTATGAATGTGAATTTTGTAAATATTTTTAGACGAGGAGCATAAGTCATTTCATGATCGATAGGTTATAATAATCATCAATAATACTTTTAGAAATCATTGAAAAATTACAAAAGATTTTGATGAAAATTTTGCACGGGTAGTACATGTCATTTCTCAGTAGGAATTGGCCTGTAATTTCTCGATGTAGGAATTGGCAATTACATAAGTAAAAATAAAATTAATGTATACAAATGAATACCGCGAAAAAAAACACGTGTAATGGCACGCACTGCTATTAAACATTATACTCGTATAAGTCGACAAGAAGAAAAAAATTACAGGTGTTTATAATTAAACAAATGAAAAACAGAGCTATTAACCAAACTTCATCGCACACATGTTTTGAAATCTCGACTTAAAAAAAACATTCCTCATAAATATTTACAAATAGAGAAAGTGTTCTTCGTGTCGCTTTTGCTCCGCTGAACAAATTACCTGATTTTGTAATAAAGCGTAACTCTAATTGAGAAGTCTGGATGGTTATTAGACTAAGAAATATACATTTCAACATGGATTTTTTCCCTGTTATAGCTGCCCGTTAATATACAGAAAATTGATAATTTCTCATATATAAGAAAGAAAGTTTATTGGTATTTTGATAAAGGGTTATCTACATGGAGCTCTAGATTGTTTTCATAACTTAGAAGTAATGATTGCTCATTGGTAGCGTGAACGGAGATGGCGTTGATCGACATGTGTTTGGAACCTTACAATTAGCCTAAGCTTTCGGTGAAGAAAAATATCGTGATGAAGTGATAGCATGGAAGTAGGCCATTTTATAATGCCCGCCAGGGTAGCTAATATCTTCAAGTTAGAAATCTGTCGCCAAGCATCCATAGATAATGCATAAGAGACGTGGACTGGAATTAATAACATACATCATAAATTTTAAGATAATACAAAAACTCCCTGAAACGTTCTAACAAGGAGGTCAACATTTTCTTAAAATACTGAAACGATGACTAAATACTCAGTTTATGAAACTCAACAGTAACTTGCAAAACTTGGTAATGATAGTAATAATCGTTAATAATGTTGCAAAAATAAGAAAAAGAAAGATCGAATATTTACAAACCATTCTTATGAAATACACTTGCAGCTAGAATGTTTCTGAGTGATGCCAGAGATACTTATGAGACGTGATTTCAAACCGTATATATATTAAAGCCTGAAGGTAAACTTCTAAGTTCCGCCTACGACTACTAAGGAAGCCATTCGAAACACTATATTATTTTAATAAAGTCATGCAGATTTCTAAACAGGTTTAATCTCGAATGAGCTAGTAACTGTTTCTTCAGATAGGTAGAAAACCATAACATAAACATAACATTTTATATACAAATTTAAGTGTTTTGAAATTCCTGAAAATAAACAAAAAGTCCAATCTTTAAATTTGTCTCAGTACCATTGGTATTTTTTTAAATATTCATATGAAATTGCTCATGACATCACTGCAAACGTGCATATCTCCATTCCTGGATAAAAGGAGTTGAAAGAAATTAGTACCTTAGCCGACACTATTGTGAACATCGACTAGAGTGGTTGTATGGGAATGGTGATCAATCAGTTCCATGATATTCTTAGCTAATCAAGTAGTAAGGTTATCATGAAGAAATATGGGGGGTATAAATACATTATCAGTAAACATCCAGACACATAAAACAAAAAAATGCATTGGCACTCAATTAGGGTTAGTCAGACTCAATTAAAATGTATCATGAAAAAGACATGGTAAAAGAAGCTGACTGGAAACCTGCAGTAGATTTAAAAGCAATCAAAGTAGCAGTTGAAGATTACTACTTACTATACTCTATACTATATGTATCTTGATATTGAGAAATATACGAAAATACAAATTGGGATATAAGAGAAGTCAAATAACATCTAAATACTTGAGACACCCAAGCCAAACTCCTCTACACGTGGTGATGCACGTTGCTTAGTAACGAAGGAGGAAATGGCGATAGCGGGATGGTAAGGATGCACTGGCCGTCTGGTTCGAGGCCACCATGTATATGAAAGCGACACTATGTAAAGCTGCCATTGTGATTCGCTTATGCACGTCGCGTTTCGGAATCATCCGGTGCCTATCCAGTTCATATTTACGCAGGTCAGCATGACAGCGGCAACTGTGGATAGATTGCTCGTTAATCATGCAGTGCTACTATTTAAAAAAAGTACTAAACCAAATAAGCATGTAGCTCGCCTGATAGCAAGCGGCTACCGTACCTTATGGACGCTTGTAATAACCATAGGTGTCAACTAGCGCTTTGCCGACCATGAAACCCCCCTACCTCAAGGAGCTCTGGAAATACAACTCACCGTAGCAAACACCACACAAAGTTACTTGGCTGCGATCTTCTGTAGGGAGGAGGTATTCCACCAGTCGGGCTGCCCCAGCTAGAGAAATCTCCAAAGAAATATATTTAATTATTTCTACGTATTTAGCATACAATTTTACATTAGGCAATCGATTGCGTCATTATACAATACTATAATCATTATGTTAGGAATTTTTCTAGTTATGCAAACAACTGATATTAGTAGCAATTCAGAGAAAATTGCATTAGTTTACGTGACAATATATTACTTTAAAATTGTATGTTAAAATAACACGTTGCTATTTTAATAGCAGTAGTATATCTTGTAATAATAATTATCCACGAAATTGTAAGATATTTCAACCAAATTCAGGTCAATAATAAAAGTTACATTGTTTAATATGTTTTTTTTCTTTGTATTAGGTACTGTCTAATTGATTTATTTATTACAAGATTTTATTTTATTTGCCTTGTCCTTGCAACTGAATTTGAAAACTGTTCTGTTATGCACAACTGACTAGCTGAAATTTTGCATATACGTTTAATTTGGATGACAATGTATGGTTAACTAATTGACGTGATCTAAATCCAATATGGCAGACTCCCAAAGATGGCGGAAAAGTTATATATTAATTTTTGCAGTTTATATTCACATATATAAATACCATTCAACACAGCCCTTGCGTAAAATTATTATTTTCATTTTAGTACAACTGAAATATTGAATAATTGAAATATAATAAAAATAATTTTATTTTATTTAATAAAATATAGTACGACTATAATATTATATAGATAATTAACTCAAAGAACTTGATGAGCAATATGGTAAAATCGAGACTTACAATAAAAAGATTTAGAAAATCAAAATATAAATTTTATCATTAGCCTTAAAAATTATTAATATATATAGAAAATAATACTATGAAAGTGTTTTATAGTTAAAATATTAGGAGATATAATTTTATAACAGAATGTACAATAATTATGACATTCTGAAGTTCTGACATTACGAGTAAAAGTATAAAATTTTATAGAACATTCTATTTACAAACGTATTAATATTGCAATCATTTATTTTCAGGTAAACACTCAAGGCTTAGTAGAAAATACCGGGGTGCATTACTGACCCAGTCACGAACGGTCAACGGAACCATTATGCCATATACATCCAACACTATCTGAAGACGGACCTGACCAGCATTGCAAGTGAACCGTTAATTATGTCAATTTATTAGAAAAATAACTATGAAAGAAGTAGCAACCCATCCCAATATGGAATACATCCCACCCTTACCCCCTAAAACTAAGCAAAAGGGATCCACAACTTTCACACAAATAAGAGCTGATGACTCCGATATAACTTTAAATGAATTTACAGATCGTAACATGGAATCTTTAAGTTCGATGCACTCACTTGTCCTTAATTCTAAGACGCCATCCACAACGGTATATGTAGCGGCGACCCAGTCAGAACAACCTGCGAGTAAGCCAAGCACGGACGCGCTCAACGGTCCCCACGTGGTCACGATTAGAATAAACACAGACGCAGAGAAACAGAAAGCACCAAAAATATCTAGCGTACACCTCAAAAGTGACGTTGACTTCGATAGCATTAAAATAAATGAGTTCTGCAAGAAGAATAGTAGCCTCGTAAGGCTCAACGTCGAAGATTCCACACCGAAAATTCTTGAAAGCGAAGAAAACAAATCAGAAAAGGCGCCATATATTTACTGTAACTCGTTTACCTCTATGACCAACATGGTTATGTCAAGCGGTCAGTGCTCCCCAAGCGATACTTTAGACTCAGGAACATGCAGTGATCTTGATGGTACACCACCACCATTGCCAAAGAAAAAGACGTCCAAATCTAATTCCAATAAGAAAGCCATCTCGGTCACAATGATTCGAAATGAGAGCAGCCAAGGTGAACTTGATTTTGAAGACAACGACTCAAACCTATCGTGCGATTCTTTAAACAGCAGTGAATTAAACGGAAGCGTACATACTGAAGAAAGTCATAATGAATATAGCAAAAAAGATAACAAAAACTCAGAGCCACCGGCCGCACCAGCGATGCCAGTATTTATCAAACCGAAAAATAACAACAGCTTTCTACCACAAGGTCTCTTGCAAGACATTAGGGATCGTTCTGCGAAACTCAATGCATTGGAAACTGAAAGCGAAAAAAGCGAACCTAAGGATGCAAGCCTGAATACAAATGAAAATGTTAATATAACGAATGAAAGCACACAGCTCACTTCGTTCCGTCTAGTTTCGCAGCTAAATAGCCAGACGGAGAACGTTGCCGAGTCATCACCGAATTTGTGTAGCAAAACGTCTCTAATTAGCGAAAGTACGTACGAGGACAGAAAGCAACAGGACAAAATGAAACAAGAACAAATGTGTTACAGTAGTCATTATTTCGACACGGACAAGTATTACGATTTCCATTTAAATGAAAAAGAATTTGATGATGACAAAACAGTTAAAAGTGTAAATTTAAATCAAAGTGATAGTGTGGTTAATGAAGTGGAATATTTTGCTGGTGTTAAGGATTTTCAAAATGAAGAGTTGCCATCAACAATACGCAGTTCGAAAGGAACTATACGTGGTGTCAAAAATCGAGTCCGAGCTGGTATAGCAACGTTCTTACAAATGCAGAACACAACGAAGGTAATTATATTATGTTTTGGATATCGTGTTGTTTTTATATCGTTACGCACGTACAGATTTTAAAGGTCAAAATTTTTCGAAAGTATCATTCGATGCTATTTCCAGTGTTATGTTCACGCTGTTAGAGCGTTATTGGAATTTAAACCTTCATGGCACGTTGCTAGGAACAATGGTCACGGTTTGAGCACAGACAGATAAACAATTGACACAGATCGTTTAATTACAATGCAGATTTATGAACGGATGTATCTTATTTTATAAGGTTTTTGGGAAATAATTACAATAAATTTTCTTGTATTAACGTTATAAAAAGTCTTGGTGGTCTAGTTATTTACACCGGCGGAATATCAATTCGTTGTCCGTAGGATCGAATTTGTCAGAATCACGTACATTTATTTACTAATTCAAACTCATAACACTCCGCTGACAGTGAAGAAAAACATCGTGAGGAAACCTAAATGCTTGAGAAATGTTTTTGTATGTGGAAAAATATATAACTGTTGATTTCTCAGTGTTTTAAATCACCAATATGTAGTAGGCTATCGTGATGAATAAGAGATTAAGAGTGCCTTCCCTTTGGAAAAGACCTCATAGCCCAGCATACCTTATTCAAAAATTGTATTGTCATAGTAATAATTAGCCTTCCCTATCTACCCTACATAAGTAATAGTAGAAAATTAAGAACAGTAGAAAAGTAGAACATATTTTTCGACTCCTTACAAAATTTGCTATCTAACATTGTATTTCCACGCACAGACTGTTATGGTTAAAATAAAACGACAATTTCCTGTTGCAAATGTCTCACGTATAAGTGTGTCGGAAGTGGCTTCTTCCAGTTTTCTATGCGTTTCAACGGAATTAGACGCAAGAAAACGAACATGGGGAGAAAGTGGCTGGCGGAAAACTGTCTCTGCAGTTAGATGAGTTTATAATTGCTAGGTGATATTCTTTTCATTGTTTCCTACTTTTTACGTTTGCCATTTACCTAATGATAAGCATGTTTTTTTATAGATAATGGACAATTTTTAAGATACCTTTTTAGGGATAACAAATAATAGTTATAAGATCAAATCGAAGTCAATTGAAAACATTGTAAGGTTGATACGATTATATTAAACATAATTGTCTTTCCAGATATTCCTTTTCTGCATCAAGTTAATAACGTTAATATCTTGCTTTAGAAATACGGCTGGTGATCCCATGTACTGCTTGAGCGACGGAACTAAAACGACCTTTTACATTTTTGTTTATAATGCCTACAATTTTAGGTTAACTTCAGAGCCCCTTCTTATTTAATCCCAAACCTTTAAACAAAATTATTTTCTAAATAAAATCACTCTCATTCAAAGTAATCGATCATTTAGTACATATTTCATTATACGCTTCAAGAAACAAAGTAGTTAAAAATACATGAACCAATAATTGTAAACATGTAAATATAATAAAGAAATGTGTTTTTTTTTTTGTAAAATACAATCAATTCCACGTAAACCAGAAGTTGAGTTAGTAGAGGATATCGTGAAGTTGCTCGACCATGAAACAGGGCGAGATTAAGACGAGATTCAGTCCGTTTTATGTATTGTTGTGTGAATCTGGGTTACTGTGTTATTTGTAATACTGCAGTATAGTAACAGTAACGTAAGATTACTCGTAATAGAATTAAAAAAGGAAATAAAAAACTTAGCACCTATAAGTGACAACACTAGTATTTGTCGCAAACTTTATATACATAACTATCTTGCACCGCCGAAATTGTTGTGCCCTTTCGGTAGTCAACTCGATCACAGCGCCACCCACGTACAGTGATAACAAAAAGCCTTCTCCGTGCAAAAAAACCGATCTAGGTACCAACTTTCATGGTGATGGGATGAATAGTGTTAGAATCAGAATTAAAAATCTACTACCATATCGGTCAAGGTCATTATAAACATAATAGGTAGGTATTAAGGTTATGAAAATATAATTAATAACACATTTTTATTAAGGTCGATTAATTAGGTGGCCAGCGATTTATTTTGTTGTTTTATTGCCCATATAGGTTTACGTAACATGTAAAAGATTGAACTTTATATGATATTAATATAAAATATTTTTATAAAATAATAGCTTCCGCTCACGACTTCGTCTGCATGGACTTAGGATTTGGGTCCAGAAAGAAATGAAAAATATATCATTATCCGGGATAAAATGTATCATAAGTTTTTTTTAATACTGCGAAGGTGGCAAACAAGCATACGGCCTGTCTGATGGTAAGTGTCTACCGTGGCCTACGAACACTTGTAATACCATAGATATCACTAGCACGTTGCCGACCTTGAACCCCCCCTTCCAAAGGAGCTCTCCACTCCAAACTCCACTGACCACAGATATAATACAAGATTATTACAGAAGATTGGCTGCAATCTTCTGTAGAGTGGAAGTATTCCACCATTCGGGCAGCCCCAAGTAGATACAAATCTCCAAAGAAATTTATCTGTGACCTACTTCTCTTTGTCTCTCTCCTATGCGTTAATCTAGGTTATAAACTATCTTTATGCTAAATGTCATCCAAATCCGTTTAGTCGTTTTTGCGTGATTGAGTAATAGCAACAAATAAATAATAATCTGTATTCTTCCCTTGAAATTAAAGAATTTAACAATTATACTTCGCTAAAGCCAATTCTTCCGCGTGTGCACGACCTTACAAACCAGATTGTCAGCATCCCATATAGGTACATTCACTTGCCGTGCCTGCCGGTTCGCATGCATATCTTAATTACCATCTGTACAAAGAACTTTATTATATTTATTTATATTATCATTATTAATAAGAAATTGGGTAGATCTCAGATTAATTATACACTTACTACATGCTTAGTGGAAAAAGTTCTTTTTTCGTAAATAGACCCACATGCCGTAATCCAAATGTAAATAGTGACTAGAAAACGGCTATGGTTGGCACGAATTAAAAGCGTAAAATAGTTCACTTATGCAACAGTTGCCACTACAATAATGTATATCTGCTTACAACAAAACAACATATAAAGTGATTATTCACGTACTAGTAATATTAATAACATATATTAATGATTGGTCTCCGCTGCGCTTCGAATATAATATACTAGATGTAGGTATCCGCAGCTCTGCTCGCGTGAACTACAGAATGCCATCGGTCGAGCGCATGCCCGAATCGTGCTCACCCTGCTCAAAAGACGGAACACAAAAAAGGTCATTGTGGGTAATTCTTAGAAGATAGTTATATGATATCGCTGACTTTTTTGTATGTCTTTTTAAGATCTACAATTATGTAGAACATTAATTTGATATCTCGTATGATATACTCAGCGTAAGCCATTTAAGTGCCTCAAATGCGTCTTTTTTCCGAATTGATTCACTATTATCACCACTGCTTATTTCGTATGTTACTTTTTCTTACAAATTATATAACTATAACCTAGCCAGATAACATAGCTATGAATTAAAATAAAAACATGTAAATCGGATAAGTGGTTTTCGCGTGAAAAGAACATAAACGGACAGAGGGACGTTGAGTTTTATAATATGTATAGATACATATAGAAGATACGTGCTTAAATTATATTATTAGAGAGAAATATAATAGGCAGAATTAAATGTAATCTAATATAATATATTATTATATTATATTAATATAATATAATTATAATTTTTATAATATAATATTATATCTCGACGTATAAAATATAAAATAAGATTTAATAAAATTCGTGATATTTTTATATTGTCTATTTATTATTATAGATATAAATCTATAATGTGTCAGTTGAAAATATATAAACAGTGTATGACCGAACTAACAATGTCTACATATAATATAATATTTGTCTCTAAACCAATAAACTCCGATTGCGATGAAATTTTAGTGAGTTGTTGTGCCCATACCCGCGAAATTTTCTGTATTAGTACAACCTTTTAACCTAAATATTCCCTACAGGCAAAAAATGAAACTACTCAACTGAAAAATAAAATAGATCAAATAGAAATATATACATCGTGTCTTTGTTCACTCGCGGAACCACGGAGGCCTTGACTTTTCGTTACATATCACAAAAACTTTCATTCTGTCAGCCGGCACCAATAAAAAGACATTTCATTTACATATTATACATTGCTCCACGTTTTATATGCTCGGCTACTAACGCAGCAAATTTTTATTGCATCTAATTTTGATTTCACTTCCATTCTGTTATTATTTTTTATTATATTACAAAACTTCTGTCTGTCTCGTGTCGTTAAATTATTGGGCAACAGTTTAATTTACAAGTTTCTATATAAATTGACATATAAGACACCTGCACAAATCTTCCCCATTAATTAGGTCAATGCTAATGTATTCTATGTTAGACTTAATTGAAGTTTTATTATTCAACTACGTTGACAAAAAATTACATCGTAAATACAGTTGTGTAATTAATCCGGATTCCTGGTCGTGTCATATCAATATCTATACAAATAAATCTGTCTGTTTGTAATGTCAAAATAACAGCTTTTTACTAAACGCATATGAAAATATATACGGTAGGTACTTTTTTAAATTTTTTGTATGAGTTTGTTCCGGCTAATCTCTGAAACGGTCTGACCGATTTTGACGAGACTTTCACTGGCAGATAGATGATGTTATTAGGAGTTACTTAGGTTACTTTTATTTGAGAAAAATAGGTAGGGTTCCGTATAAATAAACTAATTAGCCAGCGGGCCACAGTCACCACAATGCTGACGGTACGGCCACGGGAGCGGAGCCACGGGTACAGCCAGTTGTAATTATTTTTCATTCTACCTATATTTATTCTCTACTATAGAATTCAAAAAATAAGTAGAAATATAAAAAAAATGTTTGTTAGTTTTCCAAACAAATATATTGTTAATATGTTTTACAAAATTTGTTCTTAATTACTAAATTAGATATAGGTACTATATACTATTTGCTGCCCATTTCGATAGTTAATGGCTCGACCAAAGCGCCATCTATCGGACCCTAATATAGCTATGAACCGTTGTCTTGATAATAATCGCTTTAGTCGTTCAGAAGTTACAAGTTCGTTAACAGACGCACACAATATTTTTTGTATAACAATATTACTTTTCCACAATACCGCTGCTAGTGTTCATTCAAATAATTATTCTTACATTCAATCATTCGTTCATTAATCAATGTCAAGTTGCAAAATCAGTCATCTATACACATACCTAAGTTTACTTAAAATCATGCTGACATAGATACGTAAATAAAGTATTGAAATAAAAACAAAATCTAAGCATCACGAATAACCTAGTGTAAATAATTGAAACCGTGAATATATGTGTGAAATACATATTAAGTATGAGGGCAAAAGTTAAAACATTTTAACCTCACAGCTTTGTCCGCGACCGCAAACAAACCAAACTATTACCGTTACATTCAATCTTTAAAATCACGATTTGATATTGTTAACCAAAAACCTTAGCGGCTTCTTATATCTTCACGCCTATTATTTTACATGGTAAGCAAATTTAGTTGCACGTTAGACATCACTACCGTTAACTTGCACATAAGCTCTTAGGATCTTTAAATTTCGCAAAATAGTTCTTAGATTCATCGGATATTTTCACGTAATGAACTTAACAATATATATTAATTAGAGCTATATATTTCTGACTTGTATATTTTGTATAGCCTAGTGCTATTTTTTTAATACAGTAAAGTTGATATGTTTTCGGGATAATAAAACCATTTTTGAAATTCTACTAAAATTAAAAGCTGCGCGCGCATCATGTGACGCAACTACAGCATGATGTAGTTAGCCATAAATGTTAATATGTAAATTCCTTTTTATTAATAATTTAAGAGAGTATAAATCAACATTATTTTAATCAAATTCAAATAATGTATATAGCGTTAGTTATTTATATAACTCCAAATATAAAATATATACCTAAAACAAAATGCTAACAACATGATGAAGTTAGCAAAGGTAATAATGTGATTTCATTTAATTGAGTTATGTTTCTAAACTGTGTAATGTAACGTTGTATATATAAACATCAATTTTGTTTTTATTTGTTGTGTTATTTTATTTTCTTACGTGCGTACACACATTTTTTCTCTATATCACTTACCTACCAAAACTCATGAAACCCTGTTCATGTATGAAGTAGAGTTATTTCAAACCTAAAAACAAAATAAAAATATATCAGACACTCTCAACTTGAATTGAATTTGCAAACATGATCGATTTCTTCTCAGTAGTCTGATTGTAAATATTTCCGCTATTAACTACGGAGACAGGAACCGATATAATTGGCCGAGAGTGTACCTAATCAATTCCTATACGTTGTAGTATTAAACTCAGTAGAAGCTAGCAAGTAGCAACAATGTTTGTAATTACAGCAAAAAATACCATCTTCGTGATCAAACGGATAACGTTCAATGGAAAGTTATAATGATCCCGCTTTTGCTTTTTAATTAGTCCATTTGAACTGTGATTTTTGACTTCTTGTACGTTAAGAAAAGAAAAAAAAAATTTTTTACAATGAAACCGTAGACGTCTTCTCCTAGCCGACCCGTGTGAATATTTTTAACATATTATAGAATGTAAACACACTCTAACAGATGTCATGTTAGTTAAACAGATTGTTAATAGATGGCGCCTTCTACATGTTAGTTTAATATATTTTTATTAGGCAATGATTCTTTTTAAATCATATTTTAAAGGAATTATTAATTGTAAACTATTCGTCTATTTTTCGTCAGTATTCGGAAACAAGCATTAAAACATTATTTTGGTATCATTAATTTTGATGAGGAATTAAAGGAGATATAGTATGGCCACAAAAACACCTTTGAGAAATAATATATATCAAGAATTAATAAATTGATTCATGTTATTCGATGATTACAGAAAGGTCTCGTGGTACAATTGTAATTTGGTCTACTTCTTCAGTGAAAAAGTTGCTTATTCAATCACCATATATGATGGACTTTTGGGTACCGTAGGTTAAAAAAATATGGAAATATTGATAAACTTGATCTAGGTTTTTGCCGAGCCTTGTCAATGACTGGGATGTATACTGAAGCGGTAGTAGTGTTAGTGACGTAAATTGAATAAAGTATTTTTAATTTTGATTGAAAGTACAATATATAGTTAGTTTATAATTAAACAGACATTTGTGTGAAATTGTTTTTGCCTATTTTATGTCAAATTTTACAAGAGGGAAACTTTTCCATTTTTATTTTCTTCATATTGTTTAGAGAATCAATTTCTTAAGTTTATTGGATAAATGTGTACATATTTACATTGTAATTTACGAGTGAATTCTTGATATAAAAATATTTTTCATTATGGTCCCTTAAAAATTCATAAATATTATATATTATGTCACCGGATAATCTTACGAACCGTTGGTTTATAAACAATCTAGTCAGATTTTAAACTGTCGGTAGATTATGAATGGACACTATAATTTTCAGTTTAACGGTTACTTTTTCATAGGTGGATCGTAACTGGATCGGTTAGGTTAGGTTGAAACTGTGATAATACCGCACGAAATAAATTAGCCGTTGAAAATTCACATTGTCAAGTTTGAGTGCCGTGATTTTGCTTATTTAAATATTTTAATGTTCGTTCACAATCTACCTACAGTTTACCAATCTCAGTAGATTGTTTATTATCCAACGTTTTGTACAATTTATCAAGTGACATATATATTATAGAAGAAGTCAGTACATACTATAAATAAATATATTGATATAAAAGCGATTTACCTATTCCAAGTTATCTCTATCTCGACTTTCTACCTGCGGTTTCGAGATACCTCACCTTATTTGCATTCCATTCTAGCTTGTTTTCTGTATACGACCTAATTTCTACTACGCCCCATTGATTATTGATTTAATTAATTGATTGTTACTTATTAATTTTAATTAGTTAGTATAACTTGACCAGAGTGCGTACTCGAACACGAATGTGTGACGTAAGATGCTCAGATACGAACAGCGAACATGCCTATGATGTCAGATAATTAAAAAAATCTAAATAATGTATCCATTTATTTAATAATTTTATAGATACAGAGTAAACTGTATAAAAATAACTTCTATTTAACGAAAAACTCCTTGAAATGTAGAAATGACTAAACTTTTTGGATTACATTATTACCGGCCCATTTAAATAGCCTATATAGCGTAACAACCACTCTCTATAGCGAAATAATACTTCATTATTTTGATAACAGTAAACATTGATTCCACTTTAAGTACTTCGAACACAGTAATAGATACAGAGTCCTAAGTATTTCGCAGGTACAATGGGATTCTTAGAAATGTTGTCCATATGTTTATTTGTAATTGCCTAGCAGATGTTTGCTTACTGTACTCACTATCATCTTAATGCTATGCATTGTCTTTACGTTGTCATATTGTTAGTAGGTTTTATACTTTTGCATTTAGTTAAAATTAAAACTATGTACTTTATGTATTTGTAAAATTACATATAACTACATATTTTCTTTTATTGTAAACAACACAAACGAATATACAGACAGAGAGACTTTGAGTTTTATAATACGTAGTGTAGACGAGCCATTTCAAGCTACTTTCTACCCCTCTATAAGTCAATTACTATTGACATATTTAGCTTGCTAAGTTAGTAAAGTCATATCAAAGAATGTAACAAATTGCTTTGTAAATGAATTGAGGAACGTGCATTCCTACTGCTATAATTAACGCAACTGCAGTGGAACTTGGCACCCGTCAGATCTCAGCTCTTTTATCGGTTAAAAAGACTACCGTCGTTTCTACCGAACTTGACCCCTTTTGCCTATTTATGTTTTTGTTGGATTAAAGTTTGTACTGTATTACTCTTTAATTAAATTCTATAAAAGTGTATTACTTACATCATAAACGATTATTTAGTAAAACTGTAGATAAATATAAATAATCTAACTAATAGGAAGTCTGTATTGCATTCCGAAGTCCGCCATTGAACCAAATAGCTTGATACGTGCCACCTGTATAGATAAGTCACGAAGTGATATATTTTATGGATGCGGCACTTCTTCTATATACATATCAATAAACTCAACGTCTTTCTGTCTGTCTGTCCGTTTATGTTCTTTTCACGCAAGAACCACTTATTCGAATGGCATGTTTATTTGGCCACGTTATAGAATTTATTTTGGAACATAAAGTAAAATAACAAATAAGCAGTGACGATAATGGTGTACCAATATGGAAAAAGGCGCTTTTTGGGAGTTTCAATGGTGCTGAGTAAACCATAAAAGATATATCAACTTGATGTACTACATAATTGCAGATCTTGAAAAGACCTACAAAAATGTAAATAATAGCATATGTCTATTTCCTAAGGATCATTCACAATAAGCATATTTGCCTTTAAACTTAATGGCGGATAGCCGCGCACCGTCGGCGGTGGTAGTTGGGAACGGAGGCAGCACTATTCGCACTCGACTGCATTCTGCAGTCCATGCGAGCAGAGTCACGGCCATAGCTAATGTCTTCATAAATAGCAATGAAGCAAAAAACGCTTAAGTCACGTTTTGATAAAAAATATGAATCAATTATTTTTTTGCAATATGCTCATAATTTATGATTATTTATTATTTTATTATTAACTATCATACGCTTGACCTTGGAGGTATCCAATGTCAGTCACTCATAAAACCACTGTGGGTAAAATATTTATCATTATATGTAATGAAAATTGAAAATAAAACTCTACATTTTGCCCTGGCCTTCTTTTCCAAAGATTTTGAAATGAAGATAATTTTAATCAGTATCTACTAATATATACTTATTATAGGTCTTCAAATACATTTATATTTAACTTCGTTTATTTTTTCACAATTATCGATCACAATTTTATTCAAATTGTATTTGAGTCCACGAATTGACAGCTCATTCAATGTTGATAGATATAACAATATAATGAATATAATTATTTTCTTTAATAAAATATCTTACCTATACATAAAAAAACCCGTCACGTCTGACTAACACTTGAATAATTTGACACTTGAGAATATACTTAAACTTTTTCATTGAGCTCACAAATTGATAGCTTAATTAACTCAGGAAATAGAGAAAGGTAGCAAACTATTCAAAGCTAGAATTTAGTAAAAAAATATATACTAATCATTCACAAGTATCAACTCATCATCACCATTATTCTCATCTCTCATCATTCACAAGTCCATATATTGAAACTTTTATGCAGATTTTAAACCGTTACACCTGGATACATCTGATTTTATACTGTCTTCAACTATTTTCGCATGCTTGGAATTTCTTGTTCTTCTTCTCAGTTGTTTCACTCTTGATAGCGTGGTTTTGGTTATGACGTGTACCGTTGATACTTGCTTTACCATATTTTTTCATCCGTCCCAATCAGTCGTTAGTCTAGAGCACTCATGCAATAAACCGCCCAAAGCAGACTTCATCTGATCGGTCCACCGCATAGGTGCCCGCGTATTTTTGTAGTTCTCTTTCCCTTCCTTGGATTTTATAGCACTATATAAAAATTATTTACTTTAATATCTACTTATTATCTACATTTTAATTAAAATATTTCCGTGGAATGAAAATTTATTGGAATGAATGAATTTATTATCCAGTTAATAATATAAATTCCAATAAATAAATAAAAAATAATAATATATCTTCTCCAAAACACGTGTGCTCACTTTCTTACTATACGTCATGTTGACGATACCATCTCAGCTGTAGGCGCGTCGTGGGTCGTTACAAGGCAGACTTCGTGCTTTACATAACTTAGTTTACAAGCCTGCCTCATTTATTCGGTAACCGTGATTTATGAGTTCTATCTAAGATATTTTATACGTACGAACAACTTAATGAAGTCGACATTTTTAATTCGAATATCTTATTGTTACTAATCCAGCAGCTCAGTATAATAAATGATAGCACTGTGGTAATACACTTGGACGATGCTTCGAAGTTTGTTCGCCTGTATAGTTCGCCTCACCAAGTATCAATATTGAAGAACTGCACTTGAGAGAGCTGTCCTCAATGTAGACATTGCAATGTAGAACTCTTTTCGAAAATTGTACATGCGCCGTACTTGTGCGCCTACAAGTAAATTAAGAAAGCCTTAACTTTTATATGTAGCACTTGTAAGGAAAACATATAACCAGAATGCATTTCTAATCCGGGCGTTTCAAGCCCGGTGAAACTATCAAAGCCTCCTGAGGCTTCAGGGCCCTTACCGCTAACAGAGCAAATAGATCGAAAAAAAAAACGGGCGTGCAAACAATTTAATTCTCTAGATGATAGTGTTGACTTACTTAGTACAAGTGTGTCTTCTCTATGCAGATAACTTTTTTTAGTAATTCGTTTTGTTTTTGTTAACTTCTGTGTTTGTTTTCGTGGCTGCCTGTTTTCCTCTTTAAAGATAAACTAATACAGAAACATTAGCGGGTGTGCCGCACAACTACTCATCAAAGTTTCATCGCAGTCGGAGAATAGTTTAAGAAATAATAGGAGTCAAACAAACACAAATTATGTGTGCAGCAGTTCAAACGTGTCAGAAGTGAAACCTTCAGAAATAATATGTTCTTTAAAAAATCTTTTTAAATATCCTAAATCAGCCAGATTCGAACTATCAACCACTCGTGCGTACTGCGTATGAAGTGTGGTCGTCTCACACCTCTAGGCCAATCCGACGACGATGACAATCATGAAAATCAGGACTGGCATTAACCATGCATAATGTAAAAGTATATTATCTCATTCTCTCGCAGGAAATCCTATAGTTGTATATGGTTATCTCTTTTTGTTGTCGCTTCTTCGTTTCTTTGAGTTTCAAATCACAACGGTGCTAAAGAAGTTTTCACTTCAAAAACATTCATTTATATAGATTGTGGGCTGGCCAGTGGCAGTGGGCTGGCCACGTAGCTCGTAGAACAGTTGGCCGATGGGGTCAAAGAGTTCTCGAGTGGCGGCCACGTACCGGAAGACGCAGCGTTGGCAGACCCGCCACAAGGTGGTCCGACGACCTGGTAAAGGTTGCGGGAAGCCGCTGGATGCGGGCAGCACAGGACCGGTCGTTGTGGCGATCTTTGGGGGAGGCCTATGTCCAGCAGTAGACGTCTTTCGGCTGAAATGATGATGATGATATAGATTACAGACAACTGGTCTCACGGTTTCATCCGCATTAAATTTATTCGACTAACTTCACGACGCAGCTGCCAACGCACCCGTGTAGCCAATAATTGATCTCATTTGTCATCTCATGATTACTGCTTTGTCCCATAGAGTCTTAGCGTAAAATTATGTCGCCTATAATCTTTTCCAATAAACGTGCTATGAAATACAAAAATATTTTTTCTAATCTCACTGGTAGTTCCAGAGATAAGTGCGTACAAACAAAAAACAATCTCTTGAGCTTTATAATATTATTAAGTAAACTTCTATCGGCCTTCTATTTGGATTATTTTACCAATTTAAAATAAAACAAATAAATAACATCAAATAATAACATTCCCCTTAACATCAAGTGGCCAAATCAAAATATCTCAAAGGATATACATTCATAGGAAATACTCTTCAAAATGCGACAATGAACGAAGTAGCCCAATTTTATTATTAGTAAGCATATTGAGATTACCAAAATTGAGTATATGGCCCTGATAAATACGAATAACTTGATCAATTGATAACATTCATTAACTTTAATGTATAATTAAAATATCTAATTTGTTTCGCTACAATGACCATGGGTCTCGTCTCATTCGATTGAGTAATAGATGTTTTATACGTTGGTTTAGTTGAAAGCTATAACAAAACGTGGTTTTTATTATTATTTGTAAATATTATTATTTTTTATTTTGTAATTTGTCACAGCTTTTAATTTTATGTTGTTTTTATCGGTATTGCTATCAATTAAACTATTTAGATATTATTCAAAATAAAAAAGTTAATAACAACAACCATCTCTCACAAAGGATTTTTCTTGCAAGTTAACTACTACCGGTTCGGAAAAATATCTCAATCATCGAGAAGAATCGGCAAGAAACTCGATTTCATTGTTTTTACATTATTTAAATTGTTTACACTTCCAGAAATCGCCGTCAATCACGTAATGATCTACCCTATAATACTCTTTTAACAATAATTACACTTGCTTAACATTATTCTTGAAGTTATTATCCGTCTGATCAGTATTCAGTGGAAGAATGAGTAAGAATGTGTAAAAATATTTCGAAGTTATTATCACACGAGGTAATCGTTCGGTAATGGCGACATAGCCGAAAGAAGTTGATATATTTCAAAAAGTAGTCAGTTCTAGAAAGCCGTAGCTTTTTATATCGAGTTGAAATTTTCAAACAATTTACATAAGTGGGTGATAGTTTTATGTTTATAACAATTTATATTGAGATCATACAAGCGTGTCAAGTATGCCACGATCATTAATCTGTATTTCTAAATAACTTGCAATGTCATGTTACAACATTTCTTTTATAAACCTTTTTGTTTCCAAATGCTGGGTTTGGTCATATATACAAACAAACAACCTTGATTTAAAAAAAAAACTTTAACTTTGATATAACACTAGCTTGTGTTATTTTTTGCTGGACTGAATCGTGAATCCGTTACGTGTGCACTGCACTGTCCAGTGTAATGTCTTGTACCGTTTATTCAACTAAATTTATGTCGCATCTATCCGTAATCGATTGGCATTACTTGATCGTGATAAAGTATATTTTTTACTGTCTTAAGACTTATATCGTTGAAATCCAACGTAGCATTAAATCTTCTTCTTATTTTTCTTTCATGGAAACGTGTGTTTATTAACCAGTACCTGTGCCCGCGATCTTTTTAAGATCTTTTTAAGATCTACAATTATATAGAACATTAGTTTGATATGTCTCGTATGGTTTACTCAACGTAAGCCTTTTAAGCGCCTCAAATGCGTATTTTTTCCGAATTAATTTACCATTATCGTTACTGCATATTTCGTATGTTTCTTTATCTTACAAAATATATCCTATAACCTGGCCAGCTATGAAATATAATAACAACATTTACATCGGATAAGTGGTTTTCGAGTGAAAAGAACATAAACGGATAGACAGACAGAGAGACGTTAAGTTTTATCATATGTTATATTTGGCCGATGTCACATGGATAAAATATTTTTTTTAATTTTAGAGATCAAGCAACGGTATAATAACATGATGGTAGGTCTCTTATTGAAACAGTCCAGGATTTTTTTGGCAATTTAATTCATGTTTCTAGTTAATATTTACTAGCTATGCCCCGCGGTTTCACGCGTGATTCTATTCGACTAACACTCCATCGCTTGTAGCCTATCGTTTTTCTAACTTCTCGTATTTTCCTACAGCTCTCGAGATTGCTTGATGTTCATGAGTTCTTCTCGAATCCATAGAATCGTAGCGTGAAGTCATACAGTTACATCAACAGTTACAACAGTTTACATCTTTTGTCAAATAACGTAAGTATATGATTTAACATTAAAACCACAACTTCACAGATTAAGACCAAGCCGAAAACTCCGTAATGTTAAATCTTATTTTGGTTTTGTAGTTAAGCGATATTTCATTGTTAATCAGGCATATGACTTTATTAAGCCCAGGATAAAAACCTTTAGAATGCGTGACATTTTTTTTTAAATCTTACTACTCTGTTAGTCGAAATGCCCCTGAAGCCTCAGACGGCTTTTACAGCTTCACCGGGCTTGGTAATGAATGCATGACAAGCGGCCAATCTACGAAAAGCCAAGCCTTTCGCTATTCCTTAAATTTGAACGTTCGAAAGTAATCTTCTTATTATCCTTATTCCGCCGAAGTAGGGTTGGCATAACGTGTTTTTTTTTCTTTCACTCTCCTCTATAAACTGGATTTTGAGTACTCAAACCTTTCATAATATATAATCTTCAATGTACTAGCAATTAAATAAAGCAAAGAAATTAAATTAGCAATGTAACATGATTTTGTAATAATGGACGGAATGACATGAAAATATATTTCTGTCGTAAATTTAAAACTACTGTGTAATATTTGTACAAACAATACATTAATGTTTATTAACAAAGCATATCGTGAGTCAGAATTTTCTCAATTTTATACGTATATATTATGTATGAAATGCCGGTATTCTATAGAATGTACGTTACAAAATACCGACGATGCTTGGTTAGGTTTAGATTGGACTTGCGAAGAAGTACTAGCGAGCGTCACGGTCTCATACTTTGCCGGTTTCTCATTTGGTATTGTATAGAATGCCTAAGAAATGTTATAAATGACTGCATACCTCAATACAACACTTCGAACAAGTCTGGTCGTTACACTGCTAGGCCAATTCGACGACGAATGTAGTCATGAAAATGAGCACTTGCATGAACCGTGTATATTCATCTCATTTTCTCGCAGGCTAAATCCTATAGATGTGTGCTTATCTCAATCACATGACAATTTGAGATCCCGCCAAAAACTCCTACGTGACATTCGAAACGAATCGGAGATGTATTTCGTTCTTTTCCGGTTTTTCATTCGGCATTCTATCTTTAGAGAAATTCTAACTCCTTGGCAATGTATGAAATATGACACATTTCATACCTTGCCGGCTAGCTTTAGGCATTCTATACATTGCCTATATGATATAAATTTTATGCCTAAAGTATACATACAATATTATCGAGCCTTATATGACTAGTTATTAGAGGACGAAAAATAATCACGTAAGTAATCTTTCAGTGATTTCAAACCCCGTAATACCCTATGTAAGATAAAATTAGAAAATCTTCACCCAAAAATGATGACACGTAATTTTTTTTTAACCTATTTTAAGCATTAAAATGAAATGTTTAATTTAAAAATTGTTTTTAAGATTTAAAACAGTTATATGATATTTTAATAAACTCAAATAACTAAACATATTTTATTCTACAGGGCAATCTTATTAAACAGTTTTTTCTTAATGTCTATAATTTCCCCTCTTCCTTTTCCCTGTCTTTTTCTCCTCCTCCTGTTGTCTGTCAGGAAAACTAAGAAATCATTGAAACATCGCCACCCCCAGGCCTGCTTACATAATACTTGAATTACCCCTTAACCGAAGATAAATATCTGCCTACCACCAAGTAGGACCTATTCCGTATTCTCACAGCTGTATCAAAGAGCTAATTCTAAATATATGCTGCAACAAAATAAGGTAAATGAAGTTTAGAAAAATTACATTTTGGAAATATTTTTGGTTATGTTTAATTTGAGAATAGTTCATGTACCACTGGGCTATTCAAGCGATCGATTGCGGTTTAATTTGAAGAAAAGAATATCCGCATTCCTTTCAACAACCTTGGCACTAGTTTTAAAGCTAGATTTGCTTCTTTGTTAGTTCGGTCTCAGTATTTCACTGCAAAAATTTCATAATATTTGTAAGTAATGAAGATTATTATTGGAAATAAAATAATAATATTTGTTTATAGTTTAGCAAAATACGGCAACTTTGCTTTGAGAAGGTTTTGCGGGGGATAAATAAGATCTGACTTCTTGTTGTAGACTTGTAAACGTCTTGTAATCTAATTTACTAATCATAGACTTTATAGCACGCACGTCTACTGTTGATGTACGGATATGGTATAGGTAGGTATAGTAAACTTCGTAATAGTCTCAACTAAATAATGAGGACCCCCATGGGAGTTTACGACAGTGCATTCATGAAGCACTCATAAGCAATAAGCATTATCGGCAGTTGTAATTAATGTTAACTGTCAATTATAAGTCAAAACTGTGGCAAAATTATTTACTTAAAAAAATTATAACTTATTATAGCGTAATACCAGAACAGCTCACTGCTCAAAAATCCTTGTCGAGTGTTTTTGATGTGTATGTATTAAATAAAATACGAATATTAGTCAAAAATATAAAAAAGCTTATTTCCTTAAAGAACTTCTGCAACATGGACACGGACCTACTACTACAATAGCGGGGAGTGAAACAGGTGTGAAATAAGAATCCTATTTCACAGGTTCCTGTTCCAGAGAAATAACACTTCTAAATACATGTTCCAAAACAAAACCTTGTTACATAATGATATGTCTTTCTATTACTATAATTGAATTGGGTTGAGAGTATGTTCCACGTTATATTTGTTTGTATCTCTCTCTAACAAATTAAAGATCCTAATCCTAAGAAACTGTTTATTTTACAGTAACTGTTCCAAATTGTTACCTGTACAAGATACCTGTCCTTTTAAACTGGTCCGATAAATGCGCGTCACTCCTAGTCGACGCTATTTGCAATCACCTACAGGATGCTGTTAATTATATAATTTTAATAAGGAAATGTATAATTACATTTTTTGTATATTTCTTCTTCAATTACATATAAAATGCGCTAGACCACATACATACTGCATCCATCTCACTTTCATGCATCTTCTAGCATACCCAGGCTTCATTGCCGTACGTACAATAAGGTTATTATTTAATCTTAAATGTCAAGCGAGTGACTTAGTCAGTTGTTTGGTGTTAAATTACAAATAATATCGTACCGAGGACAAGAAACGCAATACGTGTTCATTTCCAAACAATTTGTGTAACGTGTAAACCTTCGTAATGCAATATTACTTAATGTTTACGTTGTAATTAATATGTTTGATGTGTATTATTTTATTACGTCTAATGATTCTAGCTTATCTATATTAATAAATATGTAGGTCTGTCCCGTTCTTATAATTGTCCCGTCTATTGTAAAGGACACTCATCACGAATAGGACACCTGGCATCTGACAGGTCTGTCTGTTTGTATGTCCTGATTTAACTAAAAAACAGCTTACCTGATTTTTAAAAATTTTGTTCCTGGGAAATATATTTTCTCTGGTTGCAAATAAGCATATGACCCACCATGTGGTAAGCGGTTACCGTAGCCTATGGACGCTCGTAGTACCATAGGTATCACTAGCGCACTACCGATCTTGAACCCCCCTAACTCAAGGAGCTCTGTAAACACAACAGAAAGTTATTTGGCTGCGATTTTCTGTAGGGTGGAAGTATTTCACCAGCCAGATCGGAAAAATAATGTCCGCTATTACAGAAAGTATTATAATATATGTCATTTCTCAATTGAGGTAATCTAATAAACAATTTCAAATTGTAACTAAATTTAACATAGAAGTAGATTATATCTTAACATAGGACATAGGATAGGTATTTTTTATTTTATCGTCGAGCGAAGTGGATGCTAGTAACTTAATAAACACACAAAAATTAGCTACCTCTACTAACCCCTACCTTTCACACTTAAATATAATATTATTTTTCTTAAAGATACAATCGCAAGCGCTATCTAGTATTAAAACACGACAAACTAAAACAAATAAAAAGCATTTAGACAATCATTAATATTTAAATGTTCTTTACATGATAATGGTAATATTTACTTATAACACAATAGCCCGGCCTTCCTTCCCACGCTTTCGAATTGATGGTTTAGCAAGAATACCGCATATGCGTGATGAACATACTTAATAGTGTTTATATTATGGCAAGATAGTGCTTTATACACACTTCTTATTGATCATACATATTTGTGAAACTCAAAAAATCTATTTATTTGTATTACATAGTTATTAAAATTAATAGCAATTTTGGTAATAGTGCAGCTTGCACTGCAGGAAACACTGTGAGGTAAATAAAACATTTCAAACTTGTTCCTATCGTATTAACATGTAGAAGGAAATGGAAAAACTGAAGATTTATCAGCGTTCAAAATGATCAATTCGTCGCGGATATGTTTAGTAATTTGCCTATTAATACACTTTAATATTTGTCCAATAATTCAATATTTATAATAGGGTCTGATTAAACTATACATATTATAAAAATAAACGTTTCTCTCTCTGTCTGTTCGTTTATGTTATTTTCACATGAGAACCACTTATCCGATTTACATGGTTTTTATTTTAATTTTAATTCATGGCTGTGTTATCTAATCAGGTTATAGGATAAATTTTGTAAGATAAATTAATATACGAAAAAAGACGCTTTTTGCATGATTAAATGTCTTACGCTGAGTAAACCATAAGAGATGTATCAAATTAATGTAAGACATATATATATAGATCTTAAAAAGACCTACAAAAAAGTGATAGCATATGTCAAACTTCTAAGGATCACCCACAATAAGCATTTTATTGGTTTTTAAATAACTGGCAATTAACACGAGCACGATGCATGCCTGTATACATTATATATGCATTCTGTAGTCCACACGAGCGAAGCCGCAGGCACAGCTAGTATAATATTAACAAAGAAAAACAAAATAATGCTACCGTAGACGTCGAACCCAATCTCCATCGCAAATGTAGGAAATTATAATGATACAAGATTGTAAAACACTTTGCTGATCACGATTCCGTGTGACCTTGTCGAGCTCCTTTTAAGGTCTCATTATAAATTAATTAGTACTTCAAAAACTACGTAATACATTTTATAGAAAACGTAATGTAAATAGAAAACTATTTTTCAATATGATCTACTGTACTCTGTGGGATCAGGGTGCCTTTCATGCTATATTATCCTTATGCGCTTATATTAAACCTGGTAATACTGACGCCATTTCGGTATACAACTTCATTGTTTTTTATTTTAATTGAAACTCGTTCATTCAACTAGGCCAACATAACCCAAACGGTTATAGGCCTTAAAAAGGAAAAAAAAAACTATATTCTATACATATTATAAAACTGAACTTCTCACTGTCTGGCTATCCGTTTATATTCTTTTCACGCAGAAACTACTTATCTGAAATACATTTTTTTTGTTTATGGTCCAGGTCGTTTATAGGTAGTATATATTTTTTTGCATAAAGTAACATATGAAATAAGCAGTGACGATAATGGTGAATGATTTCGAAAAAAAATGGCTTTATGGCGCCTAAATGGCTTACGCTGAGTAAACCATAAGCTAATATTAAATTAATGTACCTACCACATGACTGTAGATCTAAAAAAGACCTACAAAAAAAATCTTATGTCTATCTTCTTAGGATTACCCACAATAAGTATTTTTGTTTTTCAAATTATCGGCGATATGTTTTCAAGTTAGAAAATAAAAAATCCACCGAGGACCAAAAAAATATACAAAAGTATGTTTAAATTAAAAATATTTGTTTGATTCCAATTTATCTCATAATTAACATACCTAAGTAAGTTATACATTATTTACATTAAAAAAAAATTAACAATAATTCTGTAGTCCACGCGAGAGATGTAAACACAAAATAAATTTCATAGTAAAAATTACTTCATAATGATTTATGGTGATAGCAGAACCCTTTTTGTATTCATCTGGATAATTTATGTCTTCTCTGTCGTTGAGCACCTATGAGTATTTTCCTTGAGAACTAGAACCTTTTAGGTTTAACGTATTACCAACTTCACTATAAAACATTAAGAGGTCTATCTAGTATGAATTTTGATAAGATTTATATACGATCAAAAAGTGCACCTATTATAAATCTTTAAATAAAAAAGGGCCAAATAGAATCAAACTCGGAAACATTATAATTACCTTGATCAACCATAATTCATAATAAATTAAGATAATGTATTAATGATATATATTAAAGGAATTAAATGTATCTTAAAAACTGGTCCATACATTATGCAGAGAACGTTTTGCAATTGATTTATAAGACTTCATTTTTGCAATAGTGTGCCTCAAAATACCAATCTATAAGTCAAGGTTGTTTCAACTTTGGAATATGTAAGAATAATTATTTTATTGTTGCATACACGTTGACTTTCTTCTCTGCTAACCTCGAACTATCTGTTATGAACCAGGGAAGTATAAGTACAGATTTCAATGAATCTGATTTTAATGTGATAGTAAAATTACTTAGTGATAATATTATTTAAATTAATGATGAATACATCATTCTAAGCAAGATGTTCACTGTTGTTGACAAAACAATGACAAACAGCTTAAAATGAATGTTTTCTTAAAAATAATATTAAAGAACTTTTTTATTGGTATGCCGTCTGTTGATGCTAATGAAAACTTATTCAAGGCGCCATCTATTAACAATCTGTTTAATTAACATGACAGCTATTAAATTGTTTACATTCGATAATAACGTGCGAAATATTCGCACGGATCAGCCATATATTATTGGTTTATATTGAGCAACTAGCTGTGCCCCACTGTTTCACCCGCGTATAATTTAAAAGGAATCGCTGATTAATTATTTATAATAATGCAGTATATACAATATTTTTATTGGGCAGCCAGGGTTATGCGTCACAACTCACACGGCTCATACATACATGCCACTACACCTATAGGTAGTCATAGAGCCGAGTCGAGTGTTGAATTATTTTATTTTTCCATTATCTCCCAAACTATGCGTCCAAATAGCATGCTGTAAAGATCCTCATAAAATTGTCTTGATGATGAATAACTTGCGAGCGTATCCACTAATAAAACGATATACCACCGTAACTCTCATTTGATTTGTCCCGTTACAGAATCTGCCAATGTTGTATATCCAGCTGCCGAGAGCATAACAGTGACCACCGTCGTTTGATTGCCGATCTCTCGGTGGTTACTATTGTTTTTGCATTGTACTTCGCTTACAATCAAGTGACGTGTTACACGCTGGCCATGCTATAAAAAAAATACGAAAGCTTGGTTTTCACACAAAAAAATTAATTGTGTGGTATTATTAAGAAACCACGATGCAAGTGAACTTTAAAATAACTAATAATAATAACAAAAATTATTGTGAGGTCTTATTAAACCACGATGCAAGTGAAACTTTAAAAAGAAAATAAAAGAAACTAAAACTAAGACAATATTTATTTAAATCATTGAATCGTTGTTTCAATTATTCTATAAATAACATCATCTTCGCCTAGAGTCTCACAGTTCTCAACTCTACGGCCAGCTGTAATGCGGCATGCGATAGATGAACGTAAAAATTTGGAGCGATGGAATAAAAGTTTCACTCTAAACATCGTATAGTAAAAAATGTATCATATAGGCTTGCTGACAAGCCGTGGAATCATCTCATGGCTCGTGAGTCCTGCCTTCTTCCGACATCAAGTCCTTTAAGCGTAACGTGAAAAAATATTTATGACTGTTTTTTTGCTCGTCAAGTTATTATTGCTGTCGGCTAAAAACAATCAATCGATTATCTGAAAATGCGATGTTTTACTAACACTAGCACCGACAATATTTATGCACCGATAGATTGTCTATCTATCATCTGTGGTAGCCGTTGTGTTTGGATTACACTGTGCGTACCATCAGAAAAAGTGCCGTCAATACCCCGAGCTACTATTAAAAAAACTCCCGTAATGCTACTCATTTAAGAGGTCAATATTTTTTTTTTTTTTTCGAACTGACTATGCTGTTGGCCCGGGGGCCTTAACAGTTTCACCGGACTTGTTGGCGAGCACTTAAGGCACTCAGCACTCAAGTTTTGGGCAACATGCGCAAGGGTGCCAAAGTGGCCGAACCTCGGCTTGAGCTGTTGCCGTTTTTGCAACATACGCGACCTAGCTAAATTCCTACGCGAATTTGAGCTAACTAACTATACATGTATCTCTTGCCTCCTGGGAGGGAGGAAGAGACACGCGTACATGTATTTAGTGATCTGAAAAATTTTCTAAGGCTAACTAACCACAAAAAAAAAGAAAAAAAAGGTCCCTTACAAGACCTATGTACCTGAGTGTAGTGCATGTGTGTTCATACAGTGTAATGAATGTATGTCGGTAGCTAGTGATTGCATTGTCACTGTATCGCGCGAGCAGCTAGCTTGAGGGCTCCCTAGCGGGGGAACGGACCTAGGCTCAAGTCGCTGCAGGAGAAGGCGGTCGAGATATGTGTGCGGGAGCGAAGTTTGCCGCCCGCCCCCTGCGGAGCGAGCAGTGATTACGCGGGCGTGGGCGCAAACACGCTTGGTTATTAGATACGGGCGGGAAAATCGCGTTCGCTTCCGTGATTTTATCATCGCGGTCAGATAAAATGTCGCGCGGGCGTCTATATTTGTTAGACATTCGGATGTATGGATTCGGGTTCTGAGATGCGGCTGCCACTACTAGCTGGTTCGAATGGTTCGACGCTTTTTCAAAATAATTATTTGATAGGGACTTTATAAATGATTCGATCGAAGGTATTTCCATATCTTTATGGACATCTACGTTCCGAGCGAACCATGGGGCACCGACCGCCCTTCTGAGAAAGCGGTTCTGAACTATTTGTAACTTATTGAGGGTGAATTTACTTATGTGAGCAAAGACTGGGGAACTATAAGTTAGGATCGGTCTGATACAAGTTTTGTAGAGCGTGAGCTTATGTCTGAGGGACATTTTGCTCTTCGAGCACACGAGAGGGTGCAGGCGGCTTGAGACCATACCGGATTTCCTTCGCACTCTATCGATATGTGCCTTGAAATTTAGGTGTTTATCCAGTGTGACACCGAGATATTTGATCTGGTTGGCCCACGGGATAGCCACATTAAATAGTTTGATAGCGGGAATTTTAACTAATCTTTGAGTGGGATGAAAGAGGATAGCGCTACTCTTATCGGGGTTAATTCCTATGCGCCATCTACGGAACCATTCGCCTAGCTTATCTACGGCTTTTTGGACTCGTAGCCTGAGGGTTTGTCTGTTCCACGAGGAACTAAACAGGACTGTTTCATCAGCGTAGGAACCTACCTCTACCTCGGGGAGGCGAGGGAGGTCACTGATATATAAGTTGAATAGAGAGGGCGCCAGAATGGAACCCTGGGGAACACCTGAGCGTATGGGATGAGGCTCAGAGAGAGCACCCTCTACTCGGTAGCAGAAGGTCCGGTCAGAGAGGTACGCGTGTATGATTTTAACTAATCTATCCGGGATTTGAAGTTCCAAAAGCTTGTGGACTAAACCGGCGTGCCAGACCTTATCGAAGGCCTTGGCGACGTCGAAGAAGACCGCAAGTGTAGGACGAGGTGTTGGGTCGCGGTTGAAATTTTGAAGAATGTGCTCCGTGAGGCGGTGCACTTGGTGGGTACAAGAGTGTTTGGCACGAAAACCAAACTGCTCAGGTGGTAAAAGATTTTTGTCTGTGACTACTGACTGGAGCCGGTTCAGAAGGAGCCGCTCATAGACTTTTCCTAATGTGTTAAGGAGACTGATAGGGCGATAGCTGTCGGGAAGCGACGCTTTTTTGCCGGGCTTGTGAATACCTATTACTATGGCCTTTTTCCAGACGGCTGGAAAATGGCAGTGGGCTATGGCTACATTGAAGATGCAGACCAAAAGAGCTATGAGGTGATCAGGAAGAAGTTTGAGTACTTCGTTCCTGATACCGTCGGGACCAGGTGATTTTCTAGGCTTAAGGCCTTTAATGGTTGACATAACTTCCTCAGGCGTGACCGAGTCCAAATCATCTGTCGGGGGGACCGCGAGAGAGTTTGTTACCGCCGATTCTATCGAGCTTACGAACTCGGAATCGATGTTAACGCAGTTCGGAGAGCATTGATTTTCAAGGCTCTCGGCAAGGCATTCTGCTTTTTCAGCGCTATCGAAAGCGGGAGTTTTGCCGGGACCTTGATCTAATGGGGGCATGGGGACTGTATCGTCACATTTAAATGTGCGTGCTAATTTCCAGAAAGCCAGATGGGATGGTTGGATACCCTCGAGTAGGGCCCCCCATCTGGCATTACGGATTTCGGAAATGCGGCTTTTTACCGTTTTCCGAAGTGAGTTTAACCGCCTACGATTGTCCGCAGTCGGGTATGAATCATGTGCTCGAGTCGCGGCGTTCTTTTCCGTGATCAGCGCTCTCACGTCGGCAGGAAGTATAAAGCGGCGTTCGTTCGCCGCTTGCACCTCTTTCGAGGCCTTACTGACGGCGTTTTGGAGATGGCTGACCAGGGAATCGATTGCCAGATCGGCATCGGCTGTCGATTTCAACTCGTCTGGGACTCTATCCAAACTGGAGGATGAGGGATTGTGCAAGAGGTATCTGTTTAGCTCCGCATAGTTCACCACCTTGACGGAGGAGGGATGCTGGTCAGAAGGCTGACCTAGGTGGAGAACTACGGGTCGGTGGTCGGAGTCTAACTCATGTACGACTTGTACGAGTCTTATATTGAGAGAAACATTTTTTAAAAGTGCTATATCTAAAACAGATGGACGACAATTGTCCTGAAAGTGAGTGGGCTCTGAAGGAGCGATGACATCAAAGTCGAGAATGACAGATAGATCCTCCAGAATCCTCCCGTTCGGGGAGGTAGTCGGGTTGTTCCAGATGACATTCCCGCAATTGAGGTCACCCGCTATAATAACTGAATTACCTAGTGCAAAAAGAGCCTCCAGATCTGACCTGAGAAAGAGGTCAATATGTATTGTGCATACCTTTTAAAGGAACTACTTTGATCGGAGCTGCTGGCTACACAACGATAGCAACCTAGTATTACCCCAATCAATAAAATAAACTTCATGACAAGGCTTCAGGCTTCATTTATATTTATACATATTATAAAACTCAACGTGTATCTGTATATCTGTCCGTTTAGGTTTTTTCGCGAAAACCACTTGATTTACATGTTTTTATTTTAATTCATAGCTATGTTAAATGACCAAGTTATAAGATATATTTTGTAAAATATAGTAACATTTGAAATAAGCCATGACAATAATAGTGAATCGATTCGGAAAAAAGACTCATTTTCCCAAATGACTTAAATGGCTTACGCCATATATCAAATTAGTGTACTTCATAATTGTAGATCTTATAAACTTACAAAAAGTCAGCGATAGCAAATATCTATCTTCTAAGGATCACTCACAATAAGCATTTTTGTTTTCCGTCTTTTGAGCGTGGGTAGCACGATTCGCGCGTGCGCTCGACCGGCGTCATTCACCACTCCACGCAAGTGGAGCCGCGGGCACAGCTAGTTATTGTATAAACGGAATAAATATTTCCTCATTTCAACGTTCTTCGCCAATGCATTTATAAGTACATGTACTTACCACTTTGTCTCGGTCATTAATTCCCATTACCTATAATTCACTCGCCATTAATCTTGACCGTATCATTTCCTTATACCTTGACAGTTATTTGATTAAACTGATACAAATGTACATACATTAGCTGTGCCCTACGCTTACACCCGTCTTTTTGTTCGACCAACTCTCCACTGCGCCGCGCCGCGCCGCCGCCAATGCACCATGGTAGCCTATCCTTGTTCTCACTTATCGTATTTGCCTACAGCTTGCCAGATTATTTAAACTTCACGCTTACTGATCTGCTCCTTAGGGTTGTAGCGTGAAGTTATATAACCATAAACTTCCTCAATAGAAAAGCTATAAAATGCAAAGATATAAAATTTTTCAAATCTGACTTGTAGTTCCAAAGCTAGCACTTTCAAACAAAAACAATAATCTAAAGAGCTTTACAATATAGTATTATATTATATTATGGATAGTATAGGTAGATATTGCATGTGAACAACTTATTAAAATATAAAATCCTAAACTATATCGGTTAAGGTTGTTATAAATATAATGGGTAGGTATTATTAAGGTTATAAAATATGATTAATAACACATTTTTATTAAGGTCGATTAATTAGGTGGCAAGCGATTTATTTTGTTGTTTTATTGCCCACATAGGTAGTTTACGTAGCATGTTAAAATTCAACATTGTTTGATATCAAAATGTATACGTAATATGTGGTCAATATAAATTGTATTTAAAATACTAGCTATGCCCACAGCTTCTCTCCTGTGGACTACAAAATAATACGGGCACAAAAGACGGAAGACAAAAATACTTATTATGGGTGATCCTGAGAAGATAGATATAATATGCTATCGCTGAGTTTTTGTGGGTCTTATTAAGATCTACAATTTATAGAATATTAATTTGATATATCTCGTATGGCTTACTCAGCGTATGCTGAGTATATGCATATGCATACGTATATGCATCGCAAATGCGTATTTTTTTCTACTTGATTCAGAATTTGATCACTGCTTATTTCGCACGTTACTTTATCTTGCAAAATATATCCTTATAACCTGGTCAGATAACATAGGTATGTAATAAAATACAAAACATGTACATCGGATAAGTGGTTTTCGCGTGAAAACAACATAAACGAACAGACATACATACGTTTAGTTTTATAATACAGTGGATTTTGGAAGTGCACCCAATGCCGTACTGGCCGCGCGTAGACCCATTTTCGATGGTAAATAAAAATTATAAATAATGGAGATAGAGTTCCGGGATCCTCTTTATGGATCTTTTTCAATTATTTTTTTTAAATATTAATAGTCTTTGTAACAAAAAATTGTAACAAAAAAAAGTTTGTAATAATATCATAAAATTGTATTTAATAGGTACAAATTATAAGCAGCTGGTACAAATTATAAGATCTGGACTTATTAGTAGAAATGAGTACGAGTATGAAATACATATTATGTATTATATAACATGATAGTTTTCGAAAATATATTTAATTATACATAAATAGTTAGTTTAGGATTAATTCAGGGTGACATCCCTGACTGGAATATACTAATTTACTATTTCACGTCATTTTAAATAAATCAATCAATATGTAGTTTTACTTTCCGCGTATTACCAAATATTACTACTATTTATTGTAAACATAATTTACATAAAAATATATATATTTATGCCGGCTCTTTTCTTGACTGGATGTTTTCCGAACCGGTAGTAGTATTTTAAAGTTCAGAAGTGACTTCTTAGTGCCTAAATTGAATAAAGTATTTTTGAAAGGAACTAACACGTATTGAATAATAGATAAGTGTGCCAACATTCGCTATAATTTTATCACGTACTTACGAATCAACTTACATAAAGTTATTAAGTCGCATCTAACAGCATTTGTAAATGAGGACTCGGAAATCAAAGTTTATTGAAGATTTTAGCACTGAACGCGTAATATCGCGCAACACTCTCCACTTAGCAGTTTTCATGCAGTGTTACGAAATTTTAGAATGTACAGTTTCTTGCCATATCAACGGGCAGAAATTAAATTAAATTATCCTTACTATTCCAAAGTTGATACCAAATAAACTTTTTTTTTTTTTTTTATTTAATGGCAATTGTGTTCATCCGTAGTTCTACCAACGTCACGTGAATAGAATATTTAACTAATTTTATTCTTATGGTCTTCAAACATAGCTCTAACAAGATGTCAAGCTCCCTTGTTAAAACTGTCCAGGGAGTTTTTGGGACAACTTAACATGCACGTACTTAGTTATTATTTCCTCTCTATTTCCTCTCTGTGGACTACAGAATGCAGTCGGTATTTTGGTGGCCCCACTTCCACCCACGGCGGTCACCCGTCGGTTTTCTAAAGATAAAAAAGCTTATTATTAAATTTGCGCGGAACCATAATTATTTTTCTAAAATATATGTAGCATAAATTACTGCCATTGAAAGTCCCGTCAAAATCGGTACAACAGTTTCGGAGAATACTCTGAACAAATAGACAGAAATAAAAATAAAAATAGTTTTTTTGTTATAAGTACCGTATAAACTTTCATATACATTTAGTAAGCAGCTGTTATTTTGACATTACCATAGAACACAGATATACACAAACAAGACTGTATGAAGCAATGATGGCTCAATGGTAGAGTGCGCGGATATCACGTCGATGGACGTGGGTTGGTAGCTTTCGTTAAAGAAAAACATCGTGAGGAAACCATAGCATGGCCTGTTATTATTCAGGCAACTGGCATTTTCCCCATATTACATACAAAATTATTATCTGGTAGTTATGTTATCAGGAGTAGAACTGTTCCAGAAGTCGACGTCAACCTGTAAACGGGTGATAGGCCAAGTCATAATAGTTATCAGATAATTATATCTAAGTTATGTATTTTAGGCTAATAGATAGATAACATTTTTGTTTACTATACTTTACATAATATAGGCATACAAAAAAAGAGAAAATTTACAGTTAAATTTGTTAACAATTAAAGATTCGCCAGTCTATTATCCCGATTTTTTTTAAGACGATGACGAATTATGTTTTGCGGATGAATGACGGCTGTTTGAACATTTGTTGTGAATATAATAAATTTTAGAATCTGATGTTTAATTTAAAACTTTTATAAACTACTATTATATTATATTATTATATAATACTTTTATAAAAAGAAAACCAAATCGTAAACTTAAAGCAAGAAAGAATGAGTCATTACTATGCCCCGTAGTAAGTACCCTTTGACTACCTGGAATTATAATTTCTGTCTCGATCACACTTCTTAAAATGACTCTCTACATCTCACTCAACCTTGAACTTACAACCTTAAGGAAAGCCTTGGGTATACTAGAATCATTTTAAGTAAGATTTTTTTATAGAAAACTGGGTTACTTTTTTAAAAAAATTGTCCATAATTTAAGAAATAATAATCTAGCAAGTGTTATACCATTTTGGCATCCATATTAAATGCACCAACTTTTAACTTTAAAAGTTTGGTAAGTAACTACTTACCAAACTAATGTAGTACATTCTTAAGATTCAGTACATACAGTTAAAATTGGCCGAAGTATTAATTTTGAGTACTTGGTTAGGCAAAAAGTGTAATTTTCTTCCAAGCAGGCTTTAAGAGCAGTTGACTTTAAATTTTGGGCAACAATTTACAGGATTACACAAACGAAATAAAATTAAAAAAAATTAAAGATTTGTATGCAGTAACGGATTTTAAAGACCATCAGAAGGTGCAGATTTTCTAGATTTATTTAAATGATTTATAATTTTAACAATACATAACTTAAATTTTATATTTATTGTTCTGATAATTATTATATCACCCGTTTCCGGCTTGACGTCGACTTCTAGGACACCTGTATACTAAGAATATGAAGATATTTGTTGTGTAGCGGAAGACTAATTGAAATTAAAAAGTCTTAGATGTCTCAACCAGCTCAAATTTTTAAAATGAATTATAAAAAAACATCAAAACGTAATAAAAAGATAGCAAAATATACTTTATTCGGATAATCGTCGGAAAATAAGCATCTATCGAGACGCGGAAAGGCTAATTATGAACCACATTCAGAAACTGAGACCATGAGACGGAAATCCCAATTAATTGACCATTTCGGCTCAGTACGCGTAATATCAATGCAATAGTCTCCATTTATCAGTTTTCATTCCAAGTGATGTAATTTTAACAGTCCATTGTAATTTTATAGTATCGACGATCGAAGTCGTTTCGCATAGTTACGACATAAAGTAATTTAAGGTTCAGTACTATAATTTTATAAAGTCTTTGATTTAAGCAAGGAATGTTTCACATTATATTCACAATATATTCACCTAATCAAATTTCTCTTCACTTTATCTGTAAAAATAAAGTGTAATGTTGTAGGAAGGGGGGAACATACTAGCCGCTAGTTCCACAACTTCATGTCGCACTTTCGTCACATTATGCACAGTTATCAATTTTACCCTCTACTAAACCCGCCAAAACAAGTATGACATCAATGGATAATAATAAAAAAATAAAATTATAATTCAAGTAATACATTACGGGGCGTTGTGAACCAAAACAAGTATAACATCAATACTTCGATCAATAAAACATCAATAGATAATAATAAAATCATAATTCAAGTAATACGTTACGGAGCGTTGTGAATCGGACTTACAACCGTAGTAAAATAATCATTTCTATTACATAAGTTTAGTGTAACAGATTGTATTTCGGTATGCAATTATCTATAATCAAATCTTACGAAATTAACGTGCGAACTCGTCTTTATTTGTAAACCGTTTTGACGCCTTTAAATTTATTGTACTGTAATATTTACCAATAAATTAATTCCATGCGGATTCCATCGCGAAAATAATCAATTAAGTAATTCCCATGTTTAAATTAAGATTATTATCGAGCATCTTTTCATTTGAGTAAAATATCATATGTAGGTGTATAGTCCGAAATCACTTCCTTTAGAGTATTTTTATTGAAAATATTTTTTATCAAGCCTATATTCAATCCATACTGCAATCCCTACCTAGAGGTAATGGTAAGCTGACATGATCATGACGACGTTATGAATACTCGTATGCCGTCGTTCTTAGACTTTAATGTACCATTTCATACAGAGGAGTCATTATTGAAAATTCAATATAAAAAAGATTGTGTTTAGGTAAATGAATTACCAAATATATTAAAATATTGCCTCAAAAAAGCACTTTATACTGCCAAAAATAGTAAATGAGTACCAAAATTAAAACCCTATTTTAATGTGAAATTATAACCAAAATGTTAATATTTTACTATCCTATTAAAGCAAATGAGTCCTAATTAATCATTGTCAAGCCAAAAATATTAAATTATCACTAAAATTTTAACCACATGATATTTTGATATCATACTTCTTTAATATTAATAGTATCTGGCATGTGATGTTCGCCCGACGCTAGCGCGGCCATCTTGCGCTGTTTCATATCACAAGTCAAGCCTAACCTAACCCAGCCACATCTTTATTGCGTTTGCTTTATTGCACATTTATATTATCTTTACTCGCTAAGATTTAATGATCATTTATTATATTTGGTATTTGAATACAATTTAAAGTGCAGTAATGACTAAAACAGCTAGAAACTCTTAGCGTCTCAATGTATTATTTAGTGGTCATTATATTTAATCCCATATAAAAAAGCCTTAAAGTCTAAAATACTTAATCTAATTAAAATTATATTATCGTTTATTGATTTCATGAAAGTAACAAAAAAATCTTATCTATCAACAGCTTTTGACCGAGACTAGAAATGAAACGACTCACTCGCCGCCTATTGTAATGTGTGAACACTAATTCAGAACTAAATTACGGGCGTGTACACAACAATTCAGCAAAGTAGAAATAAATAAAGAAGCTATATGCTGTAAGCTATAAGGAAATGTTCAAACTTCCCACTGGTAGATCGTGGTCGACGGCTAAACTATTTCTACTAAATAAAAACAAAATTTATTGAAAATTATACAAGTTAAAGATGCGCAAAAATTGAATATATTAAGTATAAATGTTACCGCAGGAAACACTGTCTTGGCTAGAATTCAAAAATTAATTAGTAATTGTGCAGATTTAATTATTGCTACCGCTGACATTGCACGTGGTACATCCTGTTAAGTAACGAACGAGGAAATGACGAGAATGAGGTTTTCACCGTCCATATGGAGAAAAGCCAGTCATAGTGATTCCTTTATGCGCGTCACGTTCCTGGGTCAGCTGATGTATATTGTCACGTGGACAATTAAAAAGGTATAATTTCCGAAATAAATGTTTTAAAAGGTAATGGAAATGAAATGCAAAATAGATTTATATTAGTGTATTCCGAAGGCATTAACATTAAGTGAGATATAAAAAACAGAGTCCCTTTTTATAGTCTATTAATAATAGTAAAACCTTCACTAGTAAGAAAAAGTCCACGTTTTGAATATATCCGTAACAGAGCTGCTAATAAAAATCCGTCGTGAGAAGCTTGTGTTTGAATTAATGAGGGGTGAACAAAGTTAAAATAAATATATATAATTACAGATAAAAAATGATTGATACACAATCATTACAATATGAAATCCCTATTTACTGAGGCCGGAATGATAACGGTGGCCGCGACTGTTTTTAGATTGTACTGTGTTTACCACCAGACAGTACCGACACTTTACTGTGGTACTATAAAAAGGTATTATTATTTAAGACTAAAGGTGTGAATGTCTTGCAGGGCCTGTTACGTAAAACATTTTTTAACACGAATTGAACTGAAACACGTAACGATGTACCAACTGAGGTGGGAAGGTGACATAACGGCAAACCCGTTAAATGGTTATATGGCCTTAAATACATATAGGTGCTTAGTACTTTCTCGTCTTTCATTATTTCGTAAAGTTTTACGAAAGAGACTTTGTTTATTTGTTACGTTTTCACGATTAAGCCTCTAATCCGATTACAATGAAAATTGGCATAGAACTAACGTGGGACCTGGAGAAGGAATACTATGAAAAATAGCAAACAAAATCGAAAAACCTAGTGCTAAATATTTACTTTTTGTTCATTAAACATCAGATAATTATTTATATTCTTTCATTGATAGAAAACTACATTAATCCTGAATGACATAGGCTATATTAGTTGCTAGTATGTTATAAAAACATTATTCATATAATTATATAGATATTTGGTTTTACGTCTTAATTATTTGTTTGTTTGTTATTTTATTTTAGTGATCGATTTTGTATCCGATATTAATATAAACCTGTAAAAATTAATAATTGTTAATACACAGTAATTGTTTTTTATTTGCATCTATAAGTCAATTTTTTTTCTGGAAATAGGGATTAGCAGAAATATAATTAACGCGATATATCAATATGAACAAAAAATATCTCTATAAAAATCACAACCACACGTCTCATAACATACATCCATTACGTTTTGTTATTGCATTAGGTGTTAAGTCACAAATTCAAATTAATGATTATACATTGGTGTAACCTAACAACCGTGTTTTAAACGTACTTTGTCTAAATATAACTTAAATATGATTTTATTGATAGTATAATCTTATTTATTATTATTATTTACTTAAATTAAGTTATGTTTTGTTTCTACCGAATAATTATAATTAAAGTATGTACCTAGATTATCGTTTATTTACATGTAGATTATTTTAAAATTGACAAACAGTAAACCATTTTCCACTGTAATGAAAAATGACTGCTTACTTACGTAATAACAAATTAATTATTCGAAACTTCTCATTAACGCTGTGAGTATAATATTTACTAACCTCATTACCTGTCCATCTTATATCGAACCAAGTTTTGTTTAACGATAAATAGAAAATCACATAACAAAATATGTCATCAGCCGGTCAATAGTTTCGTGCAACTACAAAATGTCGTCATAACTTACCAGACAGACAATATCTTTTGAAGATGAACATCTATTGCGTAAAGATGAAGACGATTCAATTTGTAAAACCGGTACTGTTCTCTGCAAAAATTATCTAGTAAATTAATTCTCTATTTAACATTAACAATATGTCTATACAAGAACAAATATCAAAAGATTTTTTTGTATTTATAATATTACTTGATGTCCTTATAAGTCTTGATAAATTGAGCCTGTAGTAAGGTGGTGGTTTTAATAGTCACGCTGAGGCGCATTCCGGGATCAGATGGTGTATATCCAATAATCAAGCGAGGTGGTAGGTATCTGTATCCTTTTTTTTTTTTTTTTTTTTTCGAACTGACTACACTGTTAGCCTGAGGGGCCCTGGAGCCTTTACGGCTTTTACAGCTTTACCGGGCTTGATATCTGTATCCGGCAGGGTCGCGACTACCATGCACATGGTGATGATAAACCCTTCATAGTAACTACATTTTGATTTATCGCGTTTCGATATCAGCCAGTATACAGTCAGCTGGCTAGACTGTCGATGTCTCGGATGTCAACTGAAAAATAATCAACTGCTTATCCAATAAACCTAAAAAAACATGTTATTTTTTTAACTTGCAATACGTTATCGAAAATAGACTGGATTGGATGAATCTATGGTGACGTCACACGTTTGTCATTAATTGCTATTCCATTGAGTTCCTTGGTGTTTTACGACTTTGATAACTTTATTATTATAATATCGAGTGATATTATTGTACTATTTTTCGATCACCATTTAGATATTGACAACATAGCAACCTATGCTTTTTGGATTGTATAATGGGTTCATTAAACTTTTTTTTTTGTTCAACTTAATCCCTAACATTTCAGTTTTATAGAATGATAGTTAGCAATATCCACTTTCACTGAAAAATGTTGACATGTTTTTTATTCACAATGCACGGAACAATTATTGTTATAGTTATAGTATGTTACAAATATATATTAAATAACATTTTTATAGAAAATAATTCCTGAATGAAAACATAGTTATTCAGTAATTATGTACTTTAAAAAAAGTAAACCCACTCTTTTAAAACATTCCATACAAACATTTGGTATTAAGCTAAACAAAAAAAAAAGTGTAATATATCTACTTAAGTACGCACGTGTAAGAAGTTAACTGAATGAAAACAACTCCAAAAATTTTATCCCACGTGTCAACAACTTCATTTTACTAATTTAAAATTTTCTTAATTTACTTAAACATAATTTATCGGTGTATAACTAGGTAGGTATAGATAAGGATTCCGTGTTGACTTCGGTCGGAACCCTAAAAAGGTTGATTAATTATTTACATACTGCAACTGACATCAACATATACGTATTTAATTATATATTACTAAAACTATGTCAGGTTTCAAAACGTGTTAGTTGTAAATACTATTTGCCAAGTGAAATTCAAACAAAACTTATTAAAAAAATAAAGAGGTAACAAACGATTGTGCCCTTTACTACTCGTAAATGAGTAATTATGTAAATTCTAACACTTTGCTTAATTGAGCACACACTAAACAGTCACTAAGGAAGTTACGCAAAACATGCGAAATGCCAGTACCTACCTAAACATTTTTACCGACTAACGTAAAATACCTACTTAAATATTTTGTGGTTGACACTTTGAAGACAGTATTGCATTTGTAGACGACTAGTGACCTGGTTGTTAAGAGGAAGCTCATTCACTCATTTAACAAAGAGCCTCTTTTAGCAACGCTTTTACGGGGATAATATCTTTTGTTTACCTATATGTTTTGTATTTTAGCTTCGACGATGGAACTTACGTGACAGTATTTTTATGAGGTGTTTGTAAATATATTTAAAATATTCAAATTATCAAATGTCATAATGCAATCAAGTTCAATACCTAGTGTATATTAAAAAAAAGTTGAAAGTAATTATTATCAAAACATTAACATTTCTTAACATTCTGTATATCTCTTCGCTGCTAATGCAGACCGACAAAGAAATTCATTTCATAAACCACCTGTACACAACCATCTTAACATTTTGCCTATAGCGATCACTAGTCCAATTTATTCACTGCGTATCCTTGATAAGCATAAAATATCAAAAATAAATATAACTATTTTGATACTGAATAATTTCATGTATTACAGCGCCATCTCTTGGGTAAGAATATAAACTAAAATATACAATATTTGTTCAACTTATTTCGTTACATATTCATAATAGTTGTCAAGTTTACCAATAGATGGCACAAATGTCAATCTTAATTTAGTATTTTTTATTTATTGTAATTCAATCAAAACATTTTTATTTATTACAGAGTTATAAAGAAAAAGATGCTGGCAAAGTGGTCCTTTACACCACCACTATGGGTGTCGTTAGAGGAACATACCAGAGATGCGTACTCGTCAAGAAGATACTGAGGAATCTTCTTGTGAAGTATGAAGAAAGAGATGTGTTTATGAGTACAGAATACCAGGACGAAATTCGGGATCGTATGAGAAGCGAACATATACTAATACCTCAGTTGTTTGTCGACGGCCAACATATTGGGGTAAGTTTTATTTTTAATTAGCTGAACCCGCGGCTCCGCTCGCGTGGACTACTAAAAAACCGTTTTTATTTTTAGTGCGGATCCCTAATTATTTTTCTAAAATAAAAGTAGTCTAAGTTATTCCTCGACATCAGCTATCTGCCAGTGAAAGTCCTGTCAAAATCGGTCCAACTGTTTCGGAGATTACCCGCAACAAACGGACGGACAATAGTTTTCAAAATGGGTTTTTTGTTATAGCTATCGTGTATACTTTCATATGCATTTATTAAAAATCTGTTATTTCGACATTAGAAACAGACACTTCTATTTTATTATATGCATAGATATTGATATATATTTTTTATCTTGAAGTTCGATATTCAGTATCAACCCATTTAGTAAGAATTACTATTCTATATGAAAGCTTTGCAATTAACTCCGACCTAGTTAAATGACAAGTCGTTTGGATCAACATAATCGCGATTCGATGTCTGCAGATTCGAACCCCGGCATGTACCAAAAATTTTTTCGGAATTTGCGTAAATTTACTGTGCACAGTAATTTCGGTACAGTAATTCGGCACAGTAATTCTCGATGTTTGAAATCGTCTGAATGGGCTGGCGTGCTGATTATGCTTGTGCCTTCCGTTGGCAAGCCTTTGCCCAGCAGTGAGACAATTTCAGGCTGGTATTATTATTATATTATAGTTCTCTTTCAAGATTTCTCTCTACTTGGGGTAGCCCTACTGGTGAAATACCGCCACCTTTCAGAAGACCGCAGCCAAATAACCTTAGTGTTGTTGTGTTCTTGGGATGAGTTGGGTTTCCACAGCTCCCTGGAGCATGAAGATTCAAAATCGGCTACGCGCTATTGATACGTATGGTGTTACAAGCGTCTACAGGCAACGGTAACCGCTTACCATCAGGTGGGCCGTAAGCTTAATTGCCACCTTACTTGTACTCGTATAAATAAAAAGTTGCAAACGAAGCAGTTCGATTCTTGTTTGAAAATAATATGACATGTAATTTCACAGTTGAAACATATAATATAACAACATTATTGTTTACAATAATATTTATTATTTATTCTCAAAGGTTTTGTTCGCCTTGAATAAGCTTTACAGACACGACAGACGTATTTAGAGGATTTTCTAAGACCTTCACTTTGCACGCGATAATATTATCACCTTCGTTATTATTGTCTTATATTAAACAAAGCTTTGAGTAAGGTTGAAATTGTAATTATCATAAGATATATTATAGTGCATGTATAACAATAAATTTATCATAATGTGATAATAATTTAAGCGCTTCTTTTTGTTCGCGAGATTTACCTGTGCACTTGCACAGTACCTGATGGTAAGCACAATACAATACAATACTGAAGCGATGATAGGTCAGTGGCAGCGTGTAAGACTTCGCGTCGATTGACGTAAGTTCGAATCCCTGCAATGAGCCTGAGCTTTCGGGGAAGGAAAACATCGTGAGGAAACCCTAGCATGGTGGTAGGGCTTTTTCTAATAACCGCCTGGCTAGCTACCACCCTCAAGTTGAAAATCTGTTGCCAAGCACCAATAGGTGTGTTCCGACAGCTGCACTTGAGAGCCAGTCTTCCACTAGGTTTAGCGTGTTATCATCTTGAGCCACATCGTCACTTAACATCAGGTGAGATTGTGGCCACTACGCCAAACCTATAACAATAAAAAAAAAAACTATACAAAAACAACGGCAAGCACCGAGATATCAGCGATCCAGCGTCGGTAATCACCACCACTCCGCTTTATTTCTGAACTAGCTATGCCCCGCGGTTTCAAAATATTATTATCAGGCGGTTAGGGTTATGCGTCACAACTCACACGGCTTGATCACGCCTCTACACCTATACTCGACCCGAGCTGAGTGTTGAATTTTTTCTATATCTCCCAAACTATTCGTCCAAATAACATGCTATGAAGCACAAAGTTTATGTACATAAAATTGTCTTGATTATGAAGTAACTTTCGTTAGTAAGGATTAATATGCCACGCTTAATAATGATGCTCATAAATAACACTTCAATTTTCAATAAAACTTTGTCACAAAAACACAATAAGTGGACTTTTTTTAGATATACTAAGGAAAAATATTTGTGTAGAACATTGTATTTACGTATCAATAACCATTACTTTAGCGCACGCGGATAAAGCAGTTCGGGAGTGCTTTATCTTCCGAATTACTTAAAAAAAAATGATATTTAAAGCTAGCTGAGAGTTCTAGCCTAATTCTAGATAGCTTATATTATACCACGTGAATCTGGCTATCATTTACAAAATACTTTTTTGAATCCAACAGGTAGTTTCAGAGATTACGTGTGTTTAAACAAACAAACAACTCTACCGCTTTATTATATTAGTATAGATTAGTATAGATATATACCGGCTAATAACGGAACGCGACACGCCTAGTGTCACCTAGTGTATGGTCATCACGATCGAGTCCGACACTTTTAAGGATTTTTTTTACTTTATTGTGAAAAGTTCGCAAACGAAAACTATACAAAGATTTTACTCGAAAAAAAATTTATGAAATCACAGACATTTAGTGATATATTAACTAAAAGTTTTGAAATATTTTAAGGTTAAATTATTTATTGAATTTATTTTTATACATCGCTTCTGCCTTGGAGGCGATTTCGCCAATGTGAAGTGTGACAAATATACGTTTTAGAGTTCAGTAGCCAAATGATCGGTTTACTCTAAAATAACCTTAAGACAAAACACATAAAGGCACAGAACAAAATAGTCACAAATTTAGAAATAATTTTGTGTTATGGCCTCTGCAGGGATATTAAAAATTATGAAATGTTAAATAGAAGGCGGATACATTACAATTTTATATTTTTACGAAATATACAGTAAATATTACAATAAGTAGTAACTAATAACTTATATATATTTCGCTTTGCACTGACTTCAAATAGATCAATATATATTGATAATACTTTACTTAAACCAGGTATCAGGTTTTGACAAAAAGTTTGAATGAATCTTTATTCAGTTAGTTTTCACTTTTTTGTATCTGATTTAATATACCTTTTATGTTTTGTTAGAAGTCGGTTTAAATAAATTTTCATTTTGGATATCTTTCCAATTTTTTGTGTACCTAAATAGTAGAATTTGACAAGAAGCGACTACATTTAAGAGAGTTCATAAATATTGATATATTAAAAATTAGAGGATTTCCATGAATATTACTAGGAAGCAAATCATATAGGGAACAAGATAATTTGGGCCAGTTGAATAATATATGATCCTCGGATCCATCATCAAGACCACATTCACACGTGAGAAATGTTTAATATTATTATTGATTTTTGTTTTTATAGCACGATAGTGGTAAATATGCGTGCAGTGCGTGGTAAGCTATCACCGCAGCCTATGCTAACTTGCAACACAAAAGCATCACATGCACGTTACCGACCCATAAAAACCTACTCAATACTCCTCTTGAAATACCCCATATTATAGTCTAATTGAAAAATCTCAGCAGGGAGTTCATTCCACATCCGGATCGTTCGCGGAAGGAAACTCCTCTTAAAGCGGACTGTCAACCATTTAGACTCCAAGGTGTGAGGATGAACTCCCTGCCGATGGCAAACAGTACGGTTGTAGGTACTTGCAGTAGTAGTAAATTCATATTACATTTTCAAAGTACGGTAAAATACTAATCTAAAGTTCATTTCGCTATCAAAGGCTACAGGTAAAACAAACTAACTAGTCGTGAACGCGACTAGCCGCAAAGGTACTTTGTAACGTTAAATAAACTCTTCACCTATATGAGAAATGTTCTTAGAACAAATATTTTTATTCAATTTATTTTTATATTACTCATTACTATAATGCATTGTTTGTTGAAAGTATATCTAATACTATAATACCTATACTATATTTAATTGGTTGTACAGAAATGTCTAACGATTTCAATGATATTGTTTTTTTTCCTTTATTTTGTCTTAGAGGCCCGTCATATCCTAATGATTCTATAATGAAAACCTTTCGCACAACCGCTTTCATAAAAACCTCTCATATAACATTTTAGCAACCACATTAGAAGTTATTTAGGTAATGTTTTACTATAAAAGTTTAACTTGATTGGTGTTGTGTTCTTTCAGGGCACCAAGCTTAGCTCGGTTGGCTAGATAAATCGGCACATCGTGATCGTTTTAGCAATATTGTATACAAACATTTTCGTTTTTCATGAAAATGTGTAGTCACAATACGATTACATACATTACATACTTAAATCCTACTATATAAATGTGAAAGTTTTTATATTTGGATGTTTCAAAATCACGCAAAACGGCTGAAAGGATTTTACTGCAATTTGGCACACAAATAGATTATAACCTACATTAACACTTAGGATAGGTACTTTTATCGCGGTAAATGGTATGGCTTGATGACTGTTATCAATTTATGTTGTTATCCGTTATCCAATCGAACGAAGTTTAGGGTACAGTTAGTATTAAATGAACTAGCTGGCTCGTGCGAATATCTCGCATATTATAAAATGTAAGCAATGATAGCTCAGTGGTAGCGTGTACGACTGCGCGTCGATTGACGTAAGTTCGAATCCCTGCAATGAGCCTTAGCTTTCGGTAAAGGAAAACATCGTGAGGAAACCATAGCATAGTGGCATTTTCTAATGCCCGCCTGGCTAGCTACCACCCTCAAGTTGAAAATCTGTCGCTAAACACCAATAGGTGTGTTCCTGCAGCAGCACTAGTCGTCCACTAGGATTAGCATGTAATCATCTTGGCCCACATCGTCACTTAACATCAGGTGAGATTGTGGCCACTACGCCGAACCTATAACGATAAAAAAGTAACCAATCTAATAGCTGTCATATTTGTTGTTTATTTGTATATGACGCTTCCTAAATGTTAGGTAAATATAGTTATTTGTTACTTTTTAAACAAATGTTTAAAGAAAACATAAATTTTAAAATGTTGTAAATTTTTAGTAAATAGCGAGTATTAAAAGCTGTAAAATGTTATTTGAATCATAAATTTTGAAGAAAAATTAAGGGAAATATGCCATGGCCAAGGAAAAACATTTTTGAGAAATAATATATAGAGATCTTTTTTAAATTGGAAATTAAGAGTTTAATTTTCTATTTGTATATACAAAATGGACTTAACTTAATAACTGCATATATGTATTGAAAAAGAATTTTACTTACGGTGAAAATGTTTGAGATGACAAATTACATAACATTGTAAATTACACAACGCAGTGGTTCTCCGAAAGCTGACCAACGAATAATGTAGAGCAAGCAATATACGGTCCTGCTTAATTAAAGATTTGAGGTGTATTTAAAGAGAGGTAAGGTACAAATAAATTTGTTTGGATATTTCTCTTAGTTTGGATTCTCTCTTGGAGCAGTCCGACTGATGGAATACCTCCCCTTACAGAATATTGCAGCCAAATAATCTATTGGTATGTTCCTGCTGTGAGTAGAGTTTCCAGAGCTCTTTGGCGTAAGGGGATTCAAGGTCGACAATGCGCTAATGATACCTATGGTATTACAAACGTCCATAGGCTACGGTAACCGCATGCCATCTCTATTATAAACTCAAACGCTATTGTGTGCATATTGAAATAAAACACTGGTTCCAATGTTTGCCAAAGTCGCTCAATCAATTAAGCAAGTATGTTTTCTTTAGAGCGCGTAGCAATAGCACAGTAAAACTCTGTGAGAAATTCTTGATATAGGTAATACAACAGGCACAAAGGTCCCGCCAAATCGATACCGATGTCCCTCAACCTGTTGAATAGCCACGCGCTCACACACACATTCTCTTCGAGCTTACACGTGTTTACATGCCATCCATATACTCGTATGTATACGCATGTCTTAATACGTAGTACACAGTGTAGGAACCTGAGGATATGAGTTAAATCTCTATTTACGTTGCCATCATTAATTGAACGCGACATATCTTTAGGAATAAGACATTCTTTCTTTATATCTAAAAAGTAACGTGCATTTATTAATAATTTTGATACTGTTTATAAATTAGATGTTTTTTTTTAAATAATGCTCAGTAAAATATCAACTCGATTAAAAAATGTCAAAGATCGCTCAAGATTTTAATAATTTCCAAAATGTACACTTCATTTTTTTTCGTCCTGTAATTATCGTTTACGGTTGAAATTAATATTATTCAGAATGTTTAGTCGATATTTCATTTTATAGAGGTCAGTTGAAAATTGAATAATCAGGAAAAACGGAACGTCCTTTTTTTATAGGATTAAAAAAAAATCCTCAACAAATCTAAATTTTCATTGTACATAGGAAGCATACGTCTTTCCATAATTGAGAGGCTACAAGAATTGTCACTAATATATTTAGGAATCGTATAAAAATAAACAATTTTTGATGATATTTTGAACACGGAATTGTATATCACTCCTCAATTGATAGACTGTACTAATTGTCATTAAGATAAAGTTACATGATGAAAATAGGATCCGCGGACGCAACGCTTGTATGAAATAAATGTTGATAGGTATATTTTTTTTATTATAACAAAAAGTCCAATAAACGCTCCAGCCGATCATCTAACACAAAAGACAAAACAGCGATTGAATTACAATAAAATATATTCAAACACATTTACCCTTTTAAATCTGTGAATTATTTTATAACGAAGGTCTGTCCAGGTTGTACGTTTGCTCATGAGTAAGCATGGGGGCAATGGCCGCTGAATTGAAGGACATAGTTGATGTAGTAAAAAGATAGATAATTGCAGAATTTACTGTGTTTTAATTTATTCTATATACGATCAGGGGTAAACCTGACTGCATACATAAGCAGTTATGAGTAGTGGACAATTACCTATTCCTGATTGAAAGCACAGGCTTCAACTCCACACCAACCCACGATTTTTTTCGCTATAAATGTAAATTATTCCTGAAACCAAAAACGCAAACAAATGTATAAATTTATTTCTCTGTCTGTATATGTATTTTTTCCAAATTTCCTCTTAGATAGGTATCCTATACTCACAAATCATCACAAATATGTACACCACTCAGGTATATAGGTTCTGTAAGGGACCTTTTTTTCTTTTTTTTTGGCTAGTTAGTTTAAACCAAAACAGACAGATTACTAAATGTCACACGTGTCTTCCCTCCTCCTAGAGGGGAGAAACATGTATATGTGTATAGTTAGCTTAGATCGAATTAGGGATAGGGAATTAGTCAGATCGCGACTTCGAAACGAGTACGAAGCCGCGCGGCACCGCTAGTTGAAAATAAAATAAAAAACACTTCTTATTCTTCAAATAACTCAATAAACATTCTCCGATGTCAAGAATTAAGTTCTAAATATTATAAAGAATCGAAGAATGAATACAAAGAGAATAATATCATTATATTACTTGAGAGTTACCGCGGGAAAACCTATTTATAGCTAAAATATAAAGGTGCTTTATTACTTTCAGACTGCGATGTAGGCTTAGGACAAAGTTGACAGAGCTTAGTTATATTAAATGAGAGATAAACTTACTTTGCTTACATATAAAATTATTTTAATTTCATGTAATATTAAACTAAATACTGCGTTAAAACTCACATAATTGACACGACAAGGGCATTAAATACACAAAAAAAATATTTATATACGTAATTCTAAGGCTGAATTACTTGTGTAATTATATTTTCTTATTTATTTACGTTTTTTTTTTCTTTATCTTTGTCGTATTTCAGAGTTACGTATTTACTAATAAGTTAATAAAAAAATATTGTTCTATTTAATATAAAAATTGATACGCACTTTTTATAATTTTCGCTTTTTAAAGCCCTGTAACTTTTTTCATATGCGTTTTAGCGAAATAATGAAAAAGACCTTTTTTGTAGAAAATTTAATTTCCTACAAGATAATGAAAAGGGAAATTAAAAAAATTCGACGATTTAAAAAAAAAGAAAAAAGTTTTTTTTTCAATGTATTTTAAATGGAAAAGGGGACCCCCATGCGCCAGCTCAATTTTCAAGATATCAAGCTCATCTTTTAAGAGTTTTATTTTCTAACGAAGAAGCTTTTTAGAGTAAATACTCAAAAAAAAATGTTTGTTATGAAGCAGTCTAATGGGTGTCGTTGACGACTGTGGCACAGTTCATACTATTACTGTCGTCAACATAATTATTAATTCAATAAAATGTTTAATAAATATTCTAATTAATCTTAATCGTGATCCACACGTAGATATATCTAGAATGTTTCGTGTTGTGTCTTTAATTTCACTTAGCGAGTGATAACACACACTATTCAGTTTAATCATGGGTTTATTTACCTTTTCATTAAGATGCAACTAAAGCTACATTTAACAATTATACCCTTTCATGTGTGTTGACTCAATTTTATTGCTTAGCTCTCTCGTTGATATTATTACGTGTATTTCTATAGCCAAGTAATATGAAGAGCGTAATTTATTTAATATTAGTACAAAATACAGAAAGATGGCTCCGGCCGACCTTGATTTTAATTACTTACGTTCCACTGTAGCGCTAGGGCTGGCATCTACCTACAATATTCTATGAAAATTATCATTTGGAAATTACGGACAAAAATCATTTGTTATTTATTAACAAAGCGTATTTTTTTCTAACTGGCTTGCCTGGCAGACGTTGTTCTGCTTTTTCAAGTAGTCAATAATTCGAACACTGCGCCATCTATCCCGTTTTTTCCTGATAACTTTTTCAAGACCATAAACAAAACAAAAAAAATCATATTCATCCTTTAAATCGTTGGTTATGGTCATGCAGGCGTTTTCAATAACCTATCTATCCGTTATTTCAGTTACTAAAAATCTATTCTTTCGTCCTTACTTTAATTTCAATAACTTATCGATTAATGGTATTGCCTATCAAATATTTCTATCTGTCATCGGAAAGATGGATAGATAGCCCGCTAGAGATAGGAACGCACATACAAATCGAACTTACCTGCGTTTCAATATAAGTTTCAAACTAAACTAACTCTTATTCTTAAAACGCAAACTATGGATACATATTCTATTTGTACTAATTGGGGATAGTGATCTATCCATAAACCCAGATATGTTATTGAAAACGGTCGTTATACAACAATCCGATAGACAAAAGGACAAATTTATTCCATAAAATCCTGGAAATAGCCAAATCTGTCCAGCCGTTATCAAATGATGCGTTTACCAAGGAACAGCATTTCATTTTTATTTATGTAATAGTTGTGCCCCACGGTTACACCCGTGTTAAATTTATTCGATAAACTCTCCACAGGGGCGGCGATGCCGTCAACACGCCCGTATAAGCCCTATCGATGTTCAACTTCCCGTATTTGCCTATAGCTTATCAGATTACTTGACTTTCATAGTTACTTCTCTGCTCCTTAGGGTCATAACGTGAAGTTATATTATTAAGCCTATATCATTCCTCATGAATATTATATACAAAAATATTTTTTCGAATCCGACTGGTAGTTCCAGAGATTAGCGCGTTTAAACAAACAAACAAATAAAAAACTCTTCTGCTTTATTACATTAATATAGATATATAAATAAAATCTATTGGTTACCGAAAAATTTGATACACGATGGTTAAAAAACGTGACACGTCCTGCTTACTTATGATATCCAAATAAATAACAATTTGATAAGATCGTTTATTCATTCTTAATTTAGAACCTAGTATCACATAAACTAGTAATTACGTATATCGACAAAGCACCAGTCGCGAGTCCAGTCGCGAGTTCGACCGACTTGACTCGAGATCCTCATACATACGCGTTTTATGTGTCATGCGCCGCCACCCGTTTTCGCTCGTATGGAACTGGCTTACTGTATCTTTTTACTTGGTGATATTAATAACAATCCTTTATAGCTTAAGTTTAACGAGACCTAACATACATAGTTTCATAATCGGCTAAAAGGCCAATCCGTTTCAATGACGTTGATATACAGAGATATACACGATTTATAATAATCCCCTGTTTTTAACGATCTCATGCAAACAGCACGAAATATGAAATCCCCTTATATATCCGATAAACGATGTAACGTGGAAGTACTATTAGGAACAGATATGTCGTTTTCAGTTCACGTAATAAATTAATTGGTTAGTAGATGAATATATAATATTTTATCTACGAATTAATTATTTTATTTAGACTCTCATTGACAAAGTACTGTTTTGTATAGCTTATCATAATAAATTATTCAACACAAAAATAAACATCCCATGGTTCACCACTCAATTGGCAGATTTTATGTAGCAAAACGTGTTTGTACGTTAAACATAAATCGAAATAGAATACTAAATTACGAATTTATTTGAACTCGGGAAATTTTACTAAATATTTCATACTATAAAAAAACTAGTAAAGCGTTGTTTACATTTTTTAAATAAAATTATTATAGTCAATAGTTTCAGTAATTTAGCAAATAAATCTGGTTGAATCTGTTAAGATCACTGATTGATTGTTGTCAGGTCCATTCAGAACTTATTAGTCTGACTTGGATAGAGTTTTGTAGTTGATTAACAAAATTATTTTTTTACAACCATGCATGATGGGCTTGTATTACCAAAAACATTACATTGTTAAAGACTGTGATAACGTGATAGGCATATTAATGTAGATTTCATAGCCTAAAAGAAGTAGGAGCTCTCAAGTGTAGATAACAGAACATACCAATGAGCGCTTAGCGATAGATTTACAACTTAAGCATAATAGTAAGCCAAGCGAGCATTAAAAATACCCTACTATTTAATAGTTTAATCATAAAATTTTTTCACCGCAAGACCAGGCTCATTGACACGTCGATAGACGCGGGTTTTGAGAACGCTACAGGTCACATTTCACTGATTAAATCCGACTCGATTCAAAGTAAAACATGGAAATTTAAACTTTATATCGTGTATCTTATGGTGCAATTTTTATATTTCATTGAAAGAATTGTACGACGCGTGAACTACGCGTAGTCCATGCGTCGTTCTATTATAGCGAACTCCAACTCGTTTTCCACTCATTGATCTTGCGTTGTTCACCCATCAGCCACGCGTTGACAACGCGTTTACGACTGGCGGGCAACGCGTTACCGACTAACTCGTCTGCACTCTTCCTTCATTCATAAAAAAGCACTGCTAAGTGTAATCATTGAGAAAACCTTGTTGGCGACGCTGTTCCCACTCGTTGACGACTCACAGCCCACTCATTGTCACCAAGTTTGTTATCCGCTGGTGACCGCAGTTTCACCTAGGCGAGGACTCGTCGATGCTGAACCGAATGTTGGAGTTCAACGTTGTTGGATTGGTGTCGAGTCTGCTTAATATGCGAAGACCTTCCAACTAATCCATAAACTATTTATGTTAAGGATTGATATGTCAGATCCATATTTTCATGATCATAGACTAAGTCGGATTATGCCGGAGCATTACGTAACGGAAACTTTGACGAACATACCAAACAGTATATAACGGCTTATAATTTAATTTAAAACTTCTTAACTAAGCATATAAAAATACCATCAATTAAAACTGTAATCGACTTAATCATACATTAACTTTCTTATGCTTAAGATTGGTCTACGATAGACATGGAGAGTGCGTTATACTTTTACATTATATTTTTCAAGACTAGTGCGTAGAGAAAAGCGAATATTTCCAAAAGTATTGCCGGGTAGGACGTGCATAACACGACACCAAGTGTAAAGCCAGCTATAGTGGCACGCTTAGACGTATCGCGATCCGGTTTCAGCCGTTGTATATGCAGTAATCAAAATGGGTTGTAGGGGATCTGTATAAGACAGGGTTCGCGAATACCATGCAAATAACTTGTAATAGTGACGATGGTGCTCTGGCACACCAGGATTTCCAACTCAGTTTTTAGCAGTACTAGGAGGGATCAAAAAGTAGTGAGAACGACATACTCCTTGGTAAGAAAAAAAAATACTGGCAGGCATAGCTCAGATACATATTTGTAATATTAATAAAGAAATTATTCGATTCTCTTTTGTTTTTTTTTATGTAGTCATTTGTTTGCTTCGTGTCGGAACGTGATCTCGAAAATGGAGAAAAACGAAGTGCGAGCCGTTATTAAATACCTCTGTTTAAAAAATTAACGACACAAGAGATTCATTGCGATTTGGATGCAACATTAGGAGAGTCTGCTCTGTCGTATTATTCCACTGTCGCAAGGTGGGCTTCTCAATTTCGAGTAGGGAGAACGAGCATGGAAGACGAACATCGTTGCGGCTGTCCATCGACGTCAGTCACCCAAGAAAATGTTGTGAAAGTCGAGAAAATTGTATTGAGCGATCGAAGAGTTACTATCCAATACTTAATTCAAGAAACGGGCATTTCATATGGAAGTATTCAATCCATATTGAAACAATCTTTGAATATGAGAAAAGTCTCCGCAAGATGGGTGCCGAGAATGTTAATCGACAGTCAGAAACAAAATTGACTTGACATTTCGAAGATATTGTTGGACAAGTTTCAAGAAGATTCTGAAAAATGTTTGTCTCGTTTCGTAACAATGGACGAAACACGGGTCCATCATTTTGATCCTGAGACAAAACAGCAATCTTCGCAATGGAAACGGCCATCATCACCGACCCCGAAGAAGTTTCGTATCGTGGCTGGCAAGGTTATGGCCTCAATATTTTGGGACTCAGAAGGGATATTGCTGATTGATTACCTGGAGCGTGGAACCACTATTACAGGCCAATATTATGCAGCTTTAATTCCCAAGTTGAGGAATGACATCAAAGAGAAAAGGAGAGGGAAACTTCGAAGGGGCGTGCTCTTTCATCACGACAACGCACCAGCGCACAGGTTGGCTGTTGCGATGGCTGCCATTCAGCAAGCTGGCTTCGAATTGGTTTACCACCCCCCTTATTAACTAGATCTGGCGGCTAGCGATCTTTATCTGTTCTCCAAATTGAAAAAATACTTAAGGGGAAACAGGTACGAAGACGATAACGAGGTGATGGATATCGTGGAGAGCTTTTTGCAGGACCAAGACAAAACTTTTTTGTGAAAGGGATTGAAGCCTTCGAAAAGCGCTGGACTCGGTGTGTAAAGAGACTCGGAAACTATGTAGAAAAATATATTATTAAGTTATCAATAGTCATTATATTCTATCTCATTCTCACTACTTTTTGATCCCTCCTCGTAGTAACCTGTTAATGACTGGTCTCTTTTAGGACTCTGATCTTTCTAAGTTTAGTTATTAATAGTTATTGGCTGCAATAACCACTCTATATAGTTTGCATGCATATTTGCTACTTTTTTTTACAACTAAGGTAGAAACCAAGCGTACGGTCCGCCTGATGGTAAACGGACACCGTAGCCTATAGACGTTTAGGTATCACAAGCGCTTTGCCGACCTTGAACCCCAAAGGAGCTCTAGAAACCCAAATATCCCGATTTTCTGTTATAAGGTGAAGGTATTTCACCAGTCGGAATGCCCCAAGAGGAATTTTTTCTATACCCTTCTCTTAACCTCATAAATAACTAAAACATAAAATTCGCTATTCTCACTAATGACGATGATGCTTGTCAAATCTCGAACTGAACTGTATACACAAAACTTAATTTTTTTACGTGTTGTTATTAAACGATAAAATTGACAATTTAATGTTCGAAGGTTTATTTGGTATGCATGAATATGACATAAAATTTGAACGCTTGATTTTCTTATTTTCCAATGTATTTATATGAATAATATAAATAATGCGTTATTGGAAAAATATAAAAGAGACAACATAATAAAATCCATTTTATACAAGTAGTCACTGTTATTATAAATCTATTTTATATAAGTGTCACTATTATTATTTAGAATTTTAGATGTATGGTTCAATTACGTCACAAAGGCTGGAAATGGCGTAAACAGTTTATCTTTGTTTGGAAAATAAATATTTACTTAGGTAAACCGTCACATACTATTTCATCCATATACCGTTCAGACATATTGACCGATTTCCTGGGAAATTCGTAGTTGAGAAAATTAAGCTCGTGAAGTAAACACATTTACTATAGAAAAGACTTTTATCGCAAATATTTTATGACCTGTATAGTTACTAGCATATGACTTTGCTTATAAAAGAAGTTTAAAACAGACATTATTTCAGCTTACCACAGTACAGTCGTGCCGTAATAATATATGAATAATTATATAACTATAGCAAATATGCATGATATTAAATACAATAAAACTAATCACACATATTTGAAAATTGAAACTGTAAAATGTGTATTCGGGAAAAAATTCAACTACTTTCAATTTTGCTGAACCGTGGCAAAAATTAATATTCGCGCTACGTCTCTCCAGCATTTGAGAATTGTAGATATGACGAGAATTCTACTCATTTCCACAACGTAGACGCTCGAAAACTAATTTAGAATTTGTTAAGAAAACAAATTATCAATCAATAATCACTGGATGATAGACGCTTCAGTAAAAACAAGTTTTTTTTTCTTTCAAATAATTCGTATGTTGACCTTAAGCCTCTGCTCGGGACAAGTTTCAACCTCCTGCTCCCAGATTCTAGTTTTCCCATAACCATCTGTAATCAGCTTCACACTTAACAGCAGTTTTACACGAGGACAATCACTAATAAAGTTACAGCTCGTCATGGTCAACTTCTAAACTTCGTGTACTAAACTCATTCTTCAGACCGGTTCAGCGGCATGAACACTACTGTGAGATATCAAAAAGTGTGGCGTCGATGCTATCGTGGTCCACATCGTAACCTAGCCTAGAATAACAATAAATATCTGCAGCTACCTCTATAGGAAAGAAAGAGGGGGAAAATAGAAACTTAAACAAAAAAAGTAAGATATTACTGATTTCTATATTTAAAAACAACTATATATAATATTAAATGTATTCCTTTATGTGTGTAATCCTGATTCATATAATATAGTGGTCTTCAAAAAGAGTGAATCAGTTTTTACTGAGCGATTGCGTACCATCCTCGGCCTCGTTCTTCGCTTTCTATCAGGTCTGACTGAGGCCAAGTGTCAAGCAGTATTTTATTTAAAAAAAATGTCCTTATATAATTATATATATATATGTAACATTACCTGGAAAGCTTTTATTTAACTCACTATGTTAGTATGTACGAGGTAAATCTAGCAACAATGTTTTTACTACTTCCACTTAATCGTTTCAGCTGAAATTCAATTTACTTATGCAACTTTAACGAAAATCCTATCCTCATCGTGATTATGTTTGTTGGCTTCGTGTCGATAAGTAAAATAGTCCTAAGTCGTGATCAAGGTTTACAAAAGCTTAATTTTTTAAACATTTTAAACATATATTGTTTAAATTAAAACTAAAAGGAGCGCGTACAAAAAGGGTACGAGCTGCGTATCTGCAGAGTGTATAAAGTAAAAAATGACCTAACTTATAGAAGACGATAAACAAAAATATTAGAATATTAAGCAATGCATGGACGATACAACCACTGTCAGTTTCATATCAAAATGAAAAGATACAGTAGAGTATAAATTAAAATCTAACCAAATATACAAAAACTCTCTTCGTTATTAACAAAATATTATTCCTAATCTCTATACTATATAATAAAATTGAAGTGTCTGTTTTTTACTAAATGCATATGAAAGTATACACGGTGTGGTACCTATAACAAAAAACCCATTTTTTTAATTATTGTGTGTCTGTCTGTTTGTTTCGGGTAATCTCCGAAGCGGTTGGACCGATTTTAACGGGACTTTCACTGGCAGATAGCTGATCTTATAAGGAATGACTTAGGCTACTTATATTTTAGAAAAGAATCGGCTGTCGAAAATGAGAATATTTGGAAGGATATAACATAAAGATGAGTTACGTTAAAAACTTTTAATAAATTTTGTCACGTCTCATTACAGGATGCTGATACGGTGGAGAAATTGAATGAGTGCGGAGAACTGCGGAAAATGTTGAAACCTTACAAGGTAAATACCACGAATTATTTGTTATTACCTGACTAATGCGAATATTTCGCACGTTATAGTATGTAATAATCTAACATCTGTCATGTTAGCTAATCAGATTGTTAATAGATGGCGCTTCCTACATTTTTGTTAAATAAATTTTCATCAGGTAGGCCCATCAGCATATGAAAGTTAGTTTTTTTATAACGATACGAACGAAACATTAGCTTTAAACTGTTCTGTATTTTATACCTATTAAGCTTTAAAATGGTGTTTGAGTCATTCATTTTGATGAAGAATTAATTATTAAGGTAGATATAGTGTTGCCACAGAAAAACACACTCTTGAGAAATAATTTATTCAGAATACCTTTGGATGTATCAATAATTTTAGCGTGGAACAAATGAAATCTTATTTCAAATTTCATATTTATTAGTGTGGTGCATTCACAGCAAGCAAAACATTTAAACTATATTCATTTTCTTAGAAGCTTTAAACAATTATATATACATTGCAGGTATCGATTTTTACATAAACATTGATCATTTTATGTTAATAAAAAGCAAGACTTTTTTTTATTTAAAATCTGTTATCCCTTAATTATTTTTCTATATTACTAAAATAAAAAATATAGCGACGCTTACATATAATATTTTATTTAAATATGATATTTAACAGCTATAAAATTAATTCAACCCCACGCACATTTTACACCTGTCACATATTTTACTCTGTGACTGTCTTTTAAATACAAAAAGAGTCTATTATGACTATAAAATGGGTATTACAATTTTAGCATGTTATATTAAAGGCTATAGAATTTTTTAAACTATTTTTAGTTTTTAAATAACATTTACGTTTACATAAGACAACCCAATGCCTTAAATATATAAAAATCAATATTTAAATAAAGTAAATATCATATTAAGATAACCAGTGCACCAATACAAAGAGAACTATACATATATTATACCTATGTATAATAAATATATTAAAAATAAAAACATTTTAATGCAGTAATATGCACGCGCAGAATATTGCAAGAATGTTTACGTAGGACAAAATATCTGTCGAAGTCGCTGCAGAATACGTGTTATTGATAGATAATAGCTGAAAATGATGTACGTATAAGCTTACTCAGAGTTGCAACAAGAACATTGAAATCTGATAACGTGTTCACTTATCGTGAAACGTGTGAAACTTTCAGAAGATGAACCGCGTGATACGATAAACAAAAGAAATGACCTTTTTTATTATTCACTCTATTACAATATAAACGAGTAAGTTGAACATTTGCTTATGGGTTAAAAACGCTTTCCTAACTCAGGCCCGCCGACGATTAATTTATATTTGTCCGCCAAAAGCAGCGGTCGGCTACCGCCACGCGTTTGATGTTGTGATTTTTAATTATTATTTATCTAAAAACTTTATTCATTTTAAATATCCATTTATTTATATCTGAATCTATTATGACTTTAAACAAGTTATATTTATTAGGTGGCCCGCAATTTACCATGAATTTAAAATTATAGTCCATCTCCAAAAATTATTTGAGCTTTTTAGGTTAAAGAAAAAGCTTTTTGCTATTGTCTTACCCAGTCCCTATTTAAAGCTTACGATGATACCACTTTTTATAACATTTTTATAACATTCTTATGCATAATAAATGATAATTAAAGTTGTTGTGTTCGGGCAGCGGATCTTAAAAACCAGCCATATTTACTTTTTTTTGTTTTAAATTCCGTTTTTATTTTATTTTATAACCGTGTTATTGTTTTATTTTAGTTTAACCATTTTGTGTGGGAGAAGTTGACGACTGTGACACAGTTTAAACAATTATTACTATATTTTACCTAGTTGTAAAATTAATAAAATACTATATTATTATTATTATAGAAATCCTAATTCTACATTTAACTTATCTTTCATCACATCGTCACCTAACGGGAGAATGCAGATAAACAATATAAATAAGCCTAAAAACTCCATAAAAAATGGATTCTACATAATGTTTTAATAAAACCAGATTTTCATAATATATTTACTACGTTTATTTAAACGATGCAATAGTCTACAAACAAAATAGCTTTAATATTCGCACTTCATCGTGCCATTCACTTCTGTATAGACGTCCATGCATGTCAGAAGTGTCACTACCACAGGCAGTAGGAAATTGTATGCAACATGCAACAGCGCTTCGGATAATCTCTTGACAGCTAGTTTATAATATAACGGAGATACGTATTAATTATTTTATTGGGTTTTATTGGACCATAGTATAGTGGGTATATTTTGTACACACTTTTGATTTATTTCAATTTCTCTAAGACTCAAGTATCGTTTGTTCCCCATTCAAAATCCATGTCAGTACTTTAACTTATCCTATCTTACATTTACCTTTTGATCACTTATTATATTTCATTCTTGCTTATAACTAATTAGTTGTATATGTTTCATAACTAGTCTTTTATTCGCTAAAATCAAAACGTAAATTCATAACATTTTCAAATATAGTTTCAAAAATATACGTCATATTTTTATAGGTAAATGTAAAGTCATTTTAATGGGGTATATAGTAAAATTGTAATATCAATAAAGTAAATAATTGCAAAAACTAATTAAAAATATTAAAATCACTGTAAAATAAATCAATCTTCGTCCTTTCCAGTTTCTGCTTCAGTCTTGTCTATTTATTTTATTTCCTTATCCCATTCTATTTCACTTATTTCTTCTAGCCACAATCTTTGCCACTTCCTCAAAGAATGTCAGGATGGCAGGTCAGGTATTTTCGTCTTCCACACACGTCGTACACACTTGGCTACCAACTACCCTTAAGTTGAAAATCAGGCCGTAAGCCTGTTAGGCAGTCGCATTAAGGAGCCATTTTCCTCTAGGCTTAGGGTGTTATCGTCAAGTACATAATCATTTATCATCAGCTAAGATTGTACTAAAACGCTAGTGAATTGAGCAAAAGTAGTCAAACTGAGACATTTGTTGTGGTTCGTGTTTAATTAAGTATTTAATAAATCATTAAAAACAATATATTTGTTAGTTCTAAATGGAACTGTTACGACTTTTTGTTATCATTATAGGTATGGCGTGTGGCCACAATCTCACCTGATGTTAAGTGACGATGTGGCCCAAGATGATAACACGCTAAACCTAGTGGAAAAGTGGCTCTCAAGTGCAGCTGCCGGAACATACCTATTGGTGCTTGGCAACAGATTTTCAACTTGAGGGTGGTAGCTAGCCAGGCGGGCATTAGAAAAAACCCTACCACCATGCTATGGTTTCTTCACGATGTTTTCCTTCACCGAAAGCTCAGGCTCATTGCAGGGATTCGAACTCACGTCAATCGACGCGAAGTCGTGCACGCTACCACTGAGTCTTTTTTCAGCAGTAAACATGCTGGATAATATTGGATTTCCGTAAAGTAATGCTTTGGTCAATCAAATGAAGGATCCACTGCAGTAATTATGAAAGTCTTACGTTATACGCAAGTTTTCAAATTTAAAGATTGAACAAGATAATTCAAAGTCCCGTGATAAAAAAATCGGTTTCATACAATGGGTTCACAAATAGAATGTTAAAAGTTTCTTGCGTTCACGGCAATAATGATACTTGTTAGTCTGATTAGGTCTAAATAATGGGGAATTTATGTTAACTGGTACAGCGTGGAAGAGTAAGTTTTCTATATCCAGTCTGAAATAGAACGACATAAAATTACAGTGTATAGTGTATTTGTTAAAACAAATATTCCGAAATATTATTGCAAAATAATGTGCATTTTGTATACCATTATAATATAATTTAGCAACAGAAAAACATTAGTTATTCTGTTGTCAGATTCATATCCTCAGTTTATACAGATAGTAAAATATTTAAAGTAGCATTTAAATATCATATTAAAAGTTAGAATTCAAGTGGACGTCTAGACGAACATTCTACATTTCCTTTTTATTGGTTCTATTCAAATATATACAAGTAAGTGCTTTGAAATCAATTCAAACACGGATGAATTGAATGAATTTTAAAATATGTTCATGTATATTTTTATATGTACGGACTGGAATGGTTCATATAATAAGAAGTCGAAATTCAAAATGAACATAAATATTGTAATGTCAACAAAAACATAAATGTAGAAAATTAGCCAAGTTCGCTAGAAACGACGTTCGGGGTAGTCGTTATCACCGATAAAATAGCTGAGAGATCTAACGGCTTCCAAGTTCATAGGAGTTCTTTTAATTATAGCTGTAGGAATTTACGTTCTTTAATTCATTTAAAAAATAATTTGTAACTTTCTTTGATATGTTTTTTTATTATAACATTTTTCATACGAAGCATATTTTCTTTACAAAATACATGAAATTACATTCAACTAACAAGAAGGCGCAATCTATTAACAATCTGATTAACTAGCGTAATAACTGCTAGATTGTTTATATTTTATATCGATAATGTGTGAAATATTCAAACGGGTCAGCTAGTCTCATCATAATTTTCATCATCATCATCATTTTCTTAATATATTATAATATTAGAAATTTTATTAACCATGTAAACATTTCAGAGTCCGGACGCGTGTACAACATGTCAAATGTGCGGAGGTTTTCGTCTACTCCCGTGTCGAATCTGCAAGGGCTCGAAAAAGAGCCTCCATCGGAACCACTTCACCGCTGAATTCATCGCCCTTAAATGCATGAACTGCGACGAAGTAGGCCTTGTAAGATGCGAAGCGTGTTCTTAACAACCTATATGAAATTGTTGTGGAACATTAAACATTGCGGTTTTACTAATTCTGAAAGACAGTACTGATGTAAATGAGAAAGCATGCCACAAAATAGATCGGTACAGAAAGTCAGCTTCATAAACGCGACCGTATGAAGATCTTATATCAAGTTCAAGGTCGGCCAGAGCCTTCTTTCTGAAGTACCTATCTATTTTATGGACATGCTATATAGGTGCGAATATAAAATAAACATGCATGCTTTAATTGCGGATAGTTGTGTATAGCATGATTTTGTCTTATTGCAATCGCTGTATATTTTTATTTCAATAAGTTTGTTTTAATTATATAGTATTTATAATAACTTTTGTGTACCCCGAAATTAATTTCTTTTACAAATTATGTAACTTGATGATGTACAATCGTCTACGTATCAAATCATATGTCTTTTATATACAACCATAAGAAATAAGAAGGGTTAATAGGCAACCTGGTTGGTGTTTCGAATTTATCAAGAAAAGTAAAATTGTATTACAATTACGATTGGGGACTAAAAATGGTTCTAATATTTTGTATAGTAATAATGTAATTTGATTGTGGTATTGTGTACTCAGAAGTGATCTTTATAATATTATTTAGCTATTTTTATCGCGTAAAATTTCGTGCTCAAAGAATCCATGGGCATTTTAATTATAATTACGTATGTTAAATCTAATTGATAACTAAGTAATTTGTATGTATTAAAATACCCATTTAGATTGAAAGAATAAATCATAGCAATAAATTTAATATAGTGTGATATTTGAAATTGTCAATAAAAGGGATAGATCAGTTCATTATTTGAATACAATAGTTCTAATAATTAGGATTCTTCAGCACCAAGAACATACAAGCAATGTCTATAAGCAAGATTTTGAAAACTAAAGTGGCATCACTTATACACGACTTCGATCAGGACACCTTCATTTTAGAAAACAAAATAGACCCTTCACTGTGCTATCAAAACTTCAAATTTATTCATATATATAGGCCTTAATGCTGTTTATACCATATGCAACAAGAAATAATCGTACTTAGAAATAGAATATTCTGGAATTAGTTATTAAACAAATTATGTTTTATTTTACATAAGCACTGGTTTGCGTCCCTGTTTATTTTATAAAAAATATGACTGATACTTCTTACCAAGCCACGACAAAGCCACGACCACGACAAAGTACAAAGGTTGAGGAAAATTTTGTATATTAACTTTAAAGGAAACTGGAAATCAAGTTAGTTTTGAAGCGATGATGGCGCAGTGGTAGTTAGCGTGTACGACTTCGCGTCGATTGACGTGAGTTCGAATCCCTACAATGAGCCTGAGCTTTCGGTGAAGGAAAACATCGTGAGGAAACCATAGCATGGTGGTAGGGCATTCTCTAATGCGCGCCTGGCTAGCTACCTCTGCCTCTGAAAATCTGTCGCCAAGCACCAATAGGTGTGTTCCGGCAGCTGCACTTGAGAGCCAGTCTTCCACTAGGTTTAGCGTGTTACCATCTTGGGCCGCATCGTCACTTAACATCAGGTGAGATTGTGACCACTACGATAAAAAAAAGTTAGATAATTAAGAAAGAGAATCCCAGCTTTTAATATAATTCATTCGACGTAATAAAAGTACTTTAAATAATTTTTCATCAAAAACAACTGAATGTGGACATGTTTATGCACCCCTTTTAATTTAAGATGTCGTGTTAACAATCATGATCATTAAAAAAAACTTGTGTTCGGTGTTTCTTAACAATAAATGCAAATATAATTTAGTCTTTATATTTCAAATTTATTCAAAGTCAGTAAAGTAAATCTCCACAACAAAATTTACTCAAACTTAACAGTGCTCCAATAAGTCTTTAAATTAATTTGTTTTGAAGCCTTTCGCCTTATAATTGTAATTCTTTGTGAAATTAATCGTTTGTTTATAAATTATTTTAATCTTCATTATATTTACCTTCTGTTTTGATTCTAATTAAACTTTTCTTTAAAGACAAGACTTAGAGGTTGGAATCTATTTACCAGAGCTGAGCCGTGCCGAGGGTGCAAGGGGTGTAGAATCCCAGGAAACACCTACTAGGAGCGGCAAAATATGTAAAAAAAACTAGCTGAACCAGATCACGCTTCGCTTAGCCTCAGTATGATATTAATTATTAAAAAAATTAAAGTATTATAATGAACATAGATTCACCGAGAAAACACAGCATTCAGTTTAAAAACTTACTACGTTTGTTGTTAAAAATAAAAGTATATGACATATTATTTTAAAACAATGAGTGAAAAAGTAATGTTTTATGTGTAGTACATTTGTCATATATAATTGTATTTATTTAAACCTCGCGAAATTCCCGATCCCATAGCAACTTCGAAATAATTTGTATATAAAACACTCCTATATAAAAAAGCAAGGTTGTGTGAAAACATCAAGTCAATCTATCGAATACTTCTCTAGTTTTGCGAACACAAACATTTATATATACATATAGATAAAAGCAATCAGGTCATGTGAATAAAAAGCAGAAAATGCTATTACTAAAGGTTACTTTGTCTATTCTCTGTTGTTTTGAAATTGACTAAGTCTATTTAAATTCTGTTAAAGCTAAAAGCATTAACTACATTTTTATTCATGTTACATGTGTCTGACTTTTAACGTAACTTAATACAGGAATTATTTCATTATTTTAAAATAGGCAATGATTTTTTTAAATAAACTTTAGTAATGTCGTTTGGCTATAGGGGGGAAGGGGAAATCATATCTTGCACTCTGGTAGCAGATACCCTCGGTGCAACGCTGCTATTTACGTTTCATCATTCTAACGTACATAATATATGTATCATTATTAAAAACATTCATTTTCCAATTAATAAATATCTTAGATTTATTCCTTGTATTCAAAATTTCCTGTAAAATGTAGTTAAATAATTTTGATAATAATGATTGTGCGCATTAAAATATTATAATTTTTGATATTAGTAGAATTATCATTATTAATAGTATGCCATAAATTAGATGCAATATTGTGTAGTGTTCTTTTTTACTATAAATTGTTTATATTAATTTTGTATTTTTGTAAATTAGTTTTTAAGATTAGTTTGATTTATGATGTGGGCAGTAAATAATTTTATTATTTTGATAATATTATGTTTTAATGCCCATGTTTAATATGAAAGCTTACTAAATTTTAATAAAAGACTACATTTATAATAAATAATATTGTTTTATTAACTTAATAAAAAATTGAATTATATTAAAGATAAATTGATATAATCTAGATGAGTTGTTGATGTGATGAGATGATGATTTGTTGATGATGTTTATGAGATGTGTCACTGGAGAATTTTACGAATCTAATAAAATTGTAAATTATCGATACATTGTGAGTGGACACTAATAATTTTGAATTTTTCAGATTATTCAATGAAATAAGCATAACCATGGTACTAGAACTTTCAACATGTGAATTTTCAACAGCTAACTTGTTTCTGACTCTCGCCGGCCACTGACGCGGCACGCTCGCTTCGCTTGCTCGGCTCGTGCGTTATAACTGCGGTTTCTCAACCTAACCAATCTTTCGTGGCTGAGCGCCTTAAGCGCTCGCTCCCAAGCCCGGGTGAAGCTGTAAAAGCCGTTTGAGTCTTGAGCCTTATGGCTAACAGTATAGTCAGTTCGAAAATAAAAAAAAACCTAACCAATCCAATACGCAACCAATTCGACATGGTTAGTTTATAATAAAACCTAAGAAAATGTAAACGATAGATTGCAAATTTTAATATTTGTTTACAATCTACCGAAAGTTTATAATATGACTAAATTTACTTTGCATTGTTTACTAATTTTGAAGGAAGTGGAACAAGTTTATAAGAATACAGTAAATTTGAATCCCAGCCTTTCTGACTACCCTAGTAATGACCCTCTAGAGATAGATATCATACTTTTTTTACACCAAAGTTTATCAATTTGGAACTTGGAATTAATTATTTTATGTATGCCTTTTTTGTGGATTCAGAATAAATGTGAGATAAAATCCACTGTAATCAGCCGCGTATCCTACGGGTAATTATTTGTCATACATAAATAAATTACGCCTCTTTCCCAACGGGGAAGGCAGAGACCACGTCCTTCCACTTGCTACGATCCTGACATACAACTTTCGCTTCTTGAACATTCTAAGTTGCAATTAAATCAATCCAGTGGTTTCTACGGCATATAACCGCTTTCATACACGTAAAACTTCTTAAAATTGCTGATTTGGCTTATAAATTAGTAATAATGTAAATCGCAAGTAAAACTGAAAAATAAATCCCGTAGAAATACTTTGCAGACATTTGCATAAGAATATAAATTTCTGTATACGTACGGTATTAGAAGAAAATCTAAAGTTCAGTAAACGGATTCCTCTGCATTTACGAGTATGTTGTTACACCCGCGGGTAATATAATGTCTATTACGGTAAAAGCATTTATTCGTACCAAAAACACAAACGTAGAACAAACTAACTATTCAGGTGTTCTCTGTCGCAGTCACAGTTCAGAGACGGCGTATATACTAACTATGTGGTTATACTTACTCTCTCTGTCGCTCCAATATTCTGTGGTTGTAGCTTCTTCTTTTGGTCAATTCTTGTATTCGATTGAATGTCCCAAAATTGTCTTAGTCGGAATGTGGCTTACTTATATTATATTCGATACAAAACAAAGGTTTGAAATTTCGTCAATTACCAAACCAGATCAATAAGTTTACAATGTGTGCGTGTTCCGTGTTCCTTGACGGCTTATCTTACTGACGAATCTATTCTTGATGTTTGTAGTGTATTCTAGATTTTTACAGATATTTCTTTAATGTTTAAAAACAGTGAATTTTTTATACAGACCCTAACAAATTTTTTATACAGATTCTTAAACTATAAAACCAAACTAAACAGTGCTATAAAACAGGCACGTGGCCGTGAAACTGGCGTTAAATAGTTTTACGCTTTTCCAATAATGCTTTTGCAATATTATTAGAGCTTCCGTCTATTTATATTGGTATAATGGTAATTTATATTTAATTATTTCCACGGCTATGTCAATGAACTGATAAATTTGAACATAACCTATTTATTTCACTAGCATCATCTAGTTATTCAACAATTTCATGATGAAGGTACACGAAGTTTAGAATTTAAAAGGCCTAAATTTTTTTATTTTTCATATCTCACTAGCTGGGCTAGTGACTAGACGTTGAAAAAAAAAAGAATTACGCATATGTATCTTTTGAAGGAATGATGGCTCAGTGGTAATGAGTAAGGACACCACGTCGATCGATGTAATTTCGTATCCCTACAATGAACTAGAACTTTCGGTGAGTGAAAACATTGTGATGAAACCATAGCATGGTGGTAGGAGATTTTCTAATGCTCGCCGAAAATCTGTCACCAAGCACCTATGGGTGTGTTCCGGCAGCTGCACTTGAGAGCCAGTTTCCACACTAGGCTTATCATGTTACTATCTTAGACAGCAATGTTACTGAACATTAGGTGAGACTGTGACCAAACAATATAATGAATTTAAAAATGAATCGTGAGTATGTGACTTTATAAGAACAGCCTATAATCACTATAAAACATTTCAGTTTTTCCAAAATTTACCAGTTCCATATTCGCTATTAACATTCAAAGCAGCAACTGCCATTCATATTAGTTCTAAAAAAATCGGTTCTACCGTTTTCAAGTGTTGCACTAACCAGCGAACATCAATACATTTTTATTATTTAGATTATCTTAAAAATATGTTTTAAATAGTTATCTCGTTATTACTCAAATAATTGAATTTTTTCTTTCATATATTAAACTTTATTAATACTTACATAGAAATTTGGGAAATGAATATTCTTTTTAACGTGAGATTAAACAAAATACTGAATTATTGAGAATTCTGCCTCTTAGACGATAAAATGATTGTAAAAAATCTATGTAAAGAATCGAAAACTATAAAGTTTGAAAAATTGAAATCTGTGTTTGGACTCCATAATAAAAATGTGATTATTATAGAGGAATATGATAAAATAATAGCTTTAAGCGGGCCAGGTAGCTGATAATTTCTTGTATATAAATAAATAATCTGAAAATATAAAATTTAATAAAAACAATTAAATAGTATTGACTAAAGTGATAAAACTCAGGTTTCTTCAACAATTCTGATTGTTCTAAAACTTTCAGTCATCAGGAACGCCTACATATAAAAGCTTGTTTTCATAGTCATTTGTTCCCACCTACTCGTTTCCGATACAAATTCTAGGAATATCCAGGACACACCCACGCGAAGAGGCAAACAACAAATCAGTTTTGATAGTTAAATGTTTTGATAGGTAAATACGTTCGCAAATATATTTAAAAAAAAGTTAAAAACTCACCTAAGTAGGGTTGGCACAACATGTTCCTCTTCTACCCTATCAAGTATCATCTCAGTATTCACAACTTTTATACGCATATCATTCTTCACACAGTCCATCCGTACCCTATTCGGTCTTCCTTTGCTCCTATATACGTCCATCTTTATACTATAAATACTCTTTTAATAACATTAATTTTATCCCTCCTATTCCATCCCATCCTATGACTCTTCATGATATGCTCATGCCACGTTAACCTATATTACTCCGAAACTTCTCTGATATTTTCTGTTAAACAAAATTCTTCTGTGCTGGAACCCACACCTCTTTGGTCTCTTTCTCGCCCCCACACACTCCATACAATTACATCTTACTATACTGTTAGCCGTAAAGGCCCTGACCTCAGACGGTTTTTACAGCTTGATACAGACTTAGGGAACGAGCGCTTAAGGCACTCAGCCGCGAAAGCATGGCAACAAGCTCCAAGGGTCCAGCCTCGGCTTGGACTGTTGCTGTAATTGCAAATAAGTCGCGAACTGGCTAATTCCCTATTCGTAATTCGATCTAAACTAACTATCCATATATACATGTTTCTTTCCTCTGTAAAACTATTTAGTAATCTGTCAATTGTGGTCTAAACTAACTAGTCAAAAAAATAAAAAAGTCCCTTACAGAACCTATGTAACTTAGTATTGTTTTTACTCCGCTTACCAATCTATACTAATATAATAAAGGTGAAGAGTTTGTTGTTCGATTGTTGTTTAAACACGCTAATCTCTGGAACTACCAGTCAGATTCAAAAATTATTTTTGTATATGATAGGCAGATTCGTGAAGATTAGTACTGGCTATATAATTTTACTCTACGACCGTAAGGAGTGTAGCAGTAACTATGAAAGTCAAGCAATCTGGCAAGCTGTAATTAAATACGGGAAGTTAAGCAACGATAGGGCTGCACGGGCGCGCTGGCGGTGGTACCGACGTGGAGAGTTTGTTGCATAAATTTAACACGGGTGAAACCCCCCATGGTTTCCATAGTACCACAGCTAATATAAACATTTGAAAAAATGTGAGACCACTTGCATTCAATTTACAAGAGAATTTCGGAAATCCTTTTTATATATATGAATTAATGAAACAAATTACACCGAAGATAATATTTTAATTAAATGCCATTATTTTTTTGAGAAATATACCTGTTTTTGTATCTTCTTTATTAATGAGGGAAAAAACTATTTAATGTGAAAGTATGAAGTATGAAACGGTGTGTGAAATGAACATATCAAGGTACGTAAACCGGGGTACCAGCCCCGGATGGTATTATAATGAAGAATCATCTGTTAAAAAACTTGATCCCTTAACCTCCTAACACCCAAGGCCCATCGCACTATTTGTTTTTTTTTTTGTTCTGAACGCGTGAGCATTATTTATTATGGGTAGGAGAATTCTCGACGCATATAGAAATATTAAACCCTGCAGTGAAGGGGTGGGTGCCAACGTTAATATTTTTCCTCGCTTCGGAAAAAACGTAAGTCCGTAAATATCTCGTTCAATTGTTAACGATGCTATATTTATACTGAGAAAAATAAAATTGTTTAAAACAAAGCGTGCCCGTCATTCCGCTCTTGTGGACTACAGAATGCCGTCAGTCGGGCACACGTGCAAATCGTTCTACCCCCTTCCTTCCACCCACGACGGTCGCCCGCCGATTATTTTAAAGACAAAAATGCTTATTGTGGGTGATCCTGAGAAGATATATGCTAACGCTGACTTTTTATACGTCTTTTTAAGATCTATAATTATTTAATATGTACATAAATTTGATATATCTGTCATGGTTTACCCACCGTAAACCATTTAATCGTCCCAAAAGAGCGTTTTTCCGAATTGTTTCACCATTATCGTCACTGCTTATTGTGTATATTAATTTATCTTGAAAATATATCCTAAAACCTGGCCATATAACATAGCTATGCATACAAAAAAAAAAACATGTAAAGCGAATAAGTGGTTTTTCTGGAATAACAAGCACATAAGTGAAAAATAAAATACATACACAGACAGACAAAAACACGTTGTATGTATAGTAGTAGTCCTGAAAATATCTTGGTCCTTATAAAATATATATATATATATATATCACGTTATCTTCATTCAATAAAAAGTTACACATACACGCGAGCGGAGCTGCGGGATTCAGCTAGTATAACATATTTAAATAAAACTGACATGAACATAAAATAGTCCGCAATAGCCTTGTCAAAACTTATATCCATTCCTTCCATCGAGAAAATCTTCAGTAGCATTTAAACAAGCAACTCTTTAAAATATTATCCAATTATTTATATAAAAGCAGATTAAAAAATAACTAACTCCTCTGGAACTATATTAAAGCATGCAAAAACAATATGAAAATTATTTGGAATTTCCTGAAAGGAAAACGATTGGAAGACAATATCTGAATATAACACAAAACAATAATTTGAGATTTCAGATTCATATTCTCGTTCTACAAAAAAATGGCAAAGAGAAAAATAGACACTCAGTCAATTTAAACAGAAAAATATTACAAAATGAGGTTACAAAAATGCGAAAATATGAGGGTATGAATGTATATAGATAAAATACATCAATCAAGCCTATTTCATAACGTCATTGTAAACACTTTATATACCTACTTGTTGAAGCCACTACTTTCATGTAGGAGATTAAACCAATTAAGCCGCAACAACTCGGGCAGAATGTAATAAAGCCTGTTGCTCTTGGAAAGGAAATCAATGTCACACATACGTACATAACCGTGCCGGGCGGCGGCGTATTGTAAGCACACGCACACATTTATACGGATGTTACGGAAATAATTAGTACTAGGTATGTATTACAAATGTCTAATTTTTTTTTTGCTTTAGGATAACAAGCATGATCTTTGCAATATAGACCTTGCTTTATAATATAAAAATCGATATATCCTAATTATGACACTATAAAACAATAATTTATAAAATAATTAGTGGTTTCACCCATGTTAAATTTATTCAACTAATTCGCCAATGCACCTATGAAGACCGTTGTTTTCATTTACCGTACTTGCGTACAGCTTGCCAGATTGCTTGACCTTCATGGTTACTGCTCCGCTCCTTAGAGTTGTCGCGTGAAGTTATATAGGCTAAAACCTTCCTAAATAAATAGGGTATAAAATACAATAATACTTTTTCAAACCTGAATTCCATAGATTAGTGCGTTCATTCAAAAAAGGTGTGTGTGCGATTCACACACGATAGAAGTGAAACTTCATTTTAAAAGACATTTTCTATTTTATTTAAACAGTGTGCAATATACATACACACCGACATTTACTCTCTCGCTCTGGCTCACACAAAGAGGAGAGACCGATAATGTGCGTTAAACGTTTAACGCTTGGAAGTCGCATAAGAAGTTTCACTTCAAAAAATCATGGTATGGTATGGCATGGTATACTGTAAAAAACTCAATTTCAACTACATCCCACGACATCGTTCCACCGATTAGAGAAATACGCACGCACGAATATTCATGGTCTGGATCACGCACACAGAAAAGAACATGAGTACAAGGGAAGCTGCAGCTAGGTCGCTAATGACGTCATGCCGCACAAGGTCAATACCACCCACCTGGACTCTTCTAACACGTTAAAATGCTTGTATCTATCCTGCTCAAGCAGGCGGGCTCGCCGCACCGTCTGGGCTCAGTGCAAGCGTGTTACATTTATTTGTGTGCGTAGTTTACCAACTTTTTAAGGGAAGTTCTGAAAAATATTATAGAATTATGTCAATGTAAGTCGTAAATCAATTTATTGTATTATTTATATTGCATATGGAGTTTATTACTATGTTATGTTTATATGTTATAATTTATCCTTACTAATTTAGTTAAGGAAATATATAGTCGCAAGTGTCTTGTGAGGAGCACCTGGCATTAACACACACCATAAACTCAAAGATTTTGTCTAACGTAACCTGTTTAGAAATAGTGTTACATTTTTCGTTCCATTCTCGCTCCTGACTGGCTGTATTCAATCAAGTGCCTACTCATAGTTCTCCTGTAAGTTCGAAGTTCAGTTTGTTGTACATAATTATTTGGTAAATTTGGTTCTAGATAACCCGTCATGACTATCCTCTCCCGCGACAAGTCAAAACTAGGTCCGTTCCTTCGGTATGGAGATTTTGAGCCAGCAGCATAAAGTGACACGGCATTCACTAGCTATCAACTTATAAATATGACATTGCACTTCACGCATGTATACCACTCAGGTGCATAGGATCTGTAAGGGATCTTTTCTCTCCTTTTTTTCATCCTCCAAGAAGGAAGAATCATGTATATATATAGTTAGATCGAATTTTACGTATAAGAAATTAGCCAAATCGCCACTTTTTCGCATGTATGGCAACAGTCAAGGCGAGTTTCGGCCACTTTGGCACCCTTGATCTAGTTGCCCCGCTTTTGCGGCTGAGTGCCTTCAGTGCTCGCCCCCAGACCTGATGAAACTGTAAAAGCTTTTAATGGTTCCAAGACCTTAAGGCTAAAACTGTAATCAATTCGTAAAAAAAAATTAGAACGGAAAAGGATGAATGTCTCAATTACTGTCTGACTCATTTTAAAGGATTAAGGACGAGTCATGTTACACCCTGCCGGGGTGGGTCGTGTCGGTTGCCGGGCGCCGACCGGGGCACGGTCAAACATTTATAGTACCTATACTTTTGTATGGAGTAATTCATACTAAACTGGCTTGGAGTAACATGAATCATTCCTTACCTGACTACGTTACAATCGCACGATTGCAATTGCAATGTGCACTATGCAATCATTATACAACAGTTTCAAGCGTGCAGTTATTTGGTAATGTGGCCGAGAGGTCTAAGGCGCTGGACCAAAAGTCTGGTCTCCGAGGAGGCATGGGTTCGAGTCCCATCATTACCGAAATATTTTTTGGACCTATAATTTTTTTTTGTTTTGGTTCCGTACGCGTTTATTACGATGTAATCGCGTGTTTTTATTTTCACTCATATTTAATTATTTCTTTTGAGATTATATTGATATTTTTATATGATAAGTTCAGTTAAGATTTTATTAACAATTTTTAAATATATTAGTGATAATTTTTATAATGTATTTGTTGAGAAATTACATCATATACTATTTTCCGTGTACAATATTTCATAGAAATCGATTAAGCCGTTTTTCAGTTAAATCGAAACATAAAAAACAGACAGACTTTTTATATCATATTCCTGATTTCCTGATTCCTTTAAATAGACATCTATCACAAAATATGGGAAAAAATAACACGCACAGACAGAACTACAGATTTATTTATATAAATAAAAAATAGACAGAAAAATAATATTTTATTGTATATAGGTCCTACATATTTAATGATTTATTCAAATGGATGGCCCGTGGTCCATAGACTAGATTTCGTTTATAATTAATAATAATTTAATTTTCACAATATATTAGTTTAATTTAATTATAGTTGAACTCTGCCTAAGTCAAAAAGAAAAAAATGTAATTCCCAGATTTACACTAATATAAAATAAAAATAAAAGTTAAAAGATGAAAAAACCAAGAAAAAATGTATAACATGTTTCTTAGAATATCTAATTTACATGCTTTGCAAAATCAATTATTATACAAATCGTATTACTCATTAATATTAAACACTTGTTTATAAAAATTTAAAACGCTATGTCTTCCAAGAACTTCACAACATAATTTTTAAAAGCTTGCAGTGAATCTGTTAATAAATCTACCGAGTCACCCGGGTGGTTGTACGAGAGCGGGACAATCTGTACAACGTAGTGTTAAAACCCAGATTAGTTCGTGCACGTCGTATTTGGTATAAGGGTATTACATCTTATATCTAAAGTAACTATAAAATCAAATGACTTTCTACATAAGTTACTCTCGAATTCATGACAAATTCATTCATCGTGAATCTATAGCCGTACTAATGCCACTAAGAAGTTGTTTTCTTACGGCATAACTATAAAACTAAGTGACTTTCTCCTTCATAAGTTCATAAGTTTCATAAGTTCCTCTCATATCCATGACGAATTCATTCATCGTGACACATACGTACATTTCGCGTTACATACGAATTAACTTTGCGATAATAATCGAAAAAACAATTAATCAACTTTCTTTATGAAACTAGCTGTGCCCACGGCTCCGCGTGGACTACTAAAAAATGGTTTTTTATTTTTTGTGCGATACCCTAACTATTTTTCTAAAATAAAGCCTAAGTTATGCCTAATTGTCAATAATGCTTACTTTATAAATAGTAGATTTTTTTTAATTAATTCTGACTGAATGCAATATACGTCGAGGCAGTTGCAGCTGCATATACTCATAATTGAAATGTATATTGAAAAAAAAAACGAAAAATATTGGGAACCCTTGATATAATTACGATCTTCTTCTCCAGATAACGTACTTTAATATAAACAGTAATTAGCGTTTTCAAAACTTGTTAAATACATACTCTTATTATTTAAACAAAAATCAGTTTATTATTTCAACGCATACCCCGTTTTGCAGTATCCCCGACAATAAGGAACTTCAACATTTGCATTTATTTCGATAATAATTCTCAATCAAGTCCTTGTTTCAAGTTGAATGAATCACGTTTCAATAACACTCGAACGCGTTTCGATTTTCATGAATCGAACCAACCAGAATCTATTTTAAGCTAATATTAATAAATGAAACGTGCACCATCTTTCGGAGCGCTGTGGGAAACAATCACGCGATAAGCCACGTGGACGGCTCGTCCATGTCTCAGGCCTTATTCATGTCATAGATACTATTACTATATACTAAACGGTAATAATACAGCATGTAGGTACTGTTTTATATTCTCTAACGACTCGTTATGCACAGTTTCCATTGATCTTATCAAAAGTGCACAAAGTAATAGAATAGTTTTTTTTTAATGTGTAACATCTTTCCTCTCGGTTGCTGGATATTTTGGTGGGAGTGATTTTGGAAAAGGAAAGAAAATGTGTTACAGGAAACCTATTTGATTTGACCAATGAAAGCGCGTGGTGGCTGTGAGATGGTGCCATATTGTGTGAGGTTGGTACTACGACGTATTGTCGGCCAATATAGTGTAAGGGAAATAGAGAAGGCGAACGCATCAGCTGCACACTCATCTACAGTTATACAGTGTTGTGTATAAAATCTGAGGTTATATTTATATGTGTAAACTATATTAATAATTATCTTTACTATTAAGCGTCTGACAAAGTTCATCATTCTTAAAAAAATGCGAGTAAATATTTTGAATATACCACGACTAGAATTGAACTTGCGCGAGCAAGCGCGCGCCTTAATATAGAATGACATATATTTCTTTGCTTAGAATATATTCGACGAATAATACGACGAATAAATTGACTTCACATATATTTCATCTCAATTTCATAGTAGGATAATATGTCAGATGTTACACATCATATACGACTACTATAAGGCTCGTTTTATTTTTAGTTTAGTCCTTATTATTCGATAGAACAGTCAGTATGGGGAATTCTGAAACTATAAAAGATATAGAAAAATATTATTGAAGTAAACAACAAGACGGTGTTGCTAAAAACTAACTATTTTTATGTACCGACTTATAATTATATTAACTTATGTGTACACACCATATCTTCCCTTTTTTATATAAATATAAAAATAATTTTATTTATGACAAACAGAACAACAACAGTTAAATTGAATAATATATATCTTTGAGTAACAAATTTGAGGATGAGCAAAACCATGACATCGATTGTAAAGCTCATTCATAGATTTTCAAAAAACTTATACACGAGTCGCGAATCGAAATTAACCAATTATTTTATTACGAAAATGGTACACGTTGTAAGGAATATATCTTGCTATATAACCCTGTGTATCTACAATTACAGGAAAATTTTGTATTTAATTGTTTTGTTTTGAAGTCTTCAATATACCAGCCATTTCCATATCCAATTTCTGGATACAAATCAGCTGGTTTAGGTAAAGATTTTGTTGTTGCTTTTTGTTGTTTCAAATGGTGAGTATGTGTTAAAATGTTAGACATTTAAAGGTGGTATAGCTAGTTATGTAAACTTTTAGTAACTTCGATTATATCAATCCATTTTTGTTAGAAGTTATCATCTAAGAAGTCTGTTAAGATTCGGCTTTTGTAGAAAGGACGACGTCAAGTATCGTTTTTATTTAACTGCTGGGTTGGACTTCTCCGTTATAAGGTTTTATTCTTTATACTTTATAATGGTAGTTTGAACTGCAAATACACTGAAATATTAGAAGATCTGTTAGAATTCCTATGTGAAATGTTGAGTGAAAGCTTAAACCGAGTGTATTTTCACCAAGATGAAGCACCCGACAGAAAATCATCAAATCGCAACGGACTTCTTAAATATTAACTTTGTACATGGGAAGTAATAGTAATACTATCATACTCTTAATCACATACTGTACAATCAACATAAAAAGGTCCTAACATATGTAATTAACGTTTTATATTAAAAAAATATAACGAAAAAAATATTATGAAGTTATATACATTTAATCAATCGAAGTATGTACCATTAATATCTATGCACTTTGGCCATTTTATATGTAGTTCATTGATTCCATTGCTAATAAAAATGTGGTAACGAGAATCAATAACATCTTTGAAGGCGGCTTGGACAGCTTCATCGTAATAGAATTATTTTCCTTGCAAGAAATAATCCAAATCCCGAAAAAATGTTGTAATCTGTTGGAGCAAGGTCCGGGGAGTATCCGCCACTGCACAAGATCTCTTTGTGCAGTCAGTGGCGGAATGGGACATTAACGTCGCGGTCGCCGCAGAGCTGTATTACGTCCCTACCCAACCTAACTGGACCAGGGACCTGGATGACTCCGTGGGAATTCATAGTTTGGGTCCCACCCTGTCTGTTTATGACAGTGGAGCAGGACGTGGAGAGGTCACACCATAATTAGTGTATACTTCTCCCCAAACCGGGCCCTGGTGGAGTTCGAGGTATTCCTCGACTTCCTGGGGTTGGCGATCTTATCGCCAAGTCGCGGACATGGGGGGCGGTGGCCACGAACCTGCGGGGTGTGGCAGTTGAGGAGTGGACAGTCGAAGTAGGACTGTCTTTCTTCAACAGAGGGACCTCGTACACGTGCGTGCAACATACCGGAGGGACCGTGGTTGTCGTGTCATTCGCCACGCCATCTGTCGAGCGTCATGTGCGAGGATGGAGAGTGCTGGAGAAAGTGGAGACCTTATTGGACCACCGGTACATTCGGTTTGAGGTATCTACCTCCCCAGGGGAGCTGGTGAACCGCCCTCGACAACCGACAACGAAAAAACTGGCATTTCGGGGAGGAGGAACGGCTGTATGATGCTTACAGGAACTTTAAAAAGTCCCTGCAGGTAGCCATCGGCCTGGCCAAATAAGAGGAAACGGAGTAGCTCCTCAGGACCCTGGATAGGGATTTGTGGTGGCGCCTATACTAGACGGCGAGGAAGAAGTTCCGGAGGCAGGCGCCCCCTATAACGGAAACCTTAAATCCAGTGGGCCTGGTGAGTGTAATGGATATGTTGTTCCCCGACCACCCGGGGTCTTTCCATCTCCCATGCCTCGACATGGTGGCTCTGTTGCGGAGGAGCTCGTCCCGTCCAATCCTATCACGGATGAAGAGGTGGGGCTGGTGACGGAGTGCCTTTACAACAAGCGGAGACCTGGTGTCTGTCGGTCAGACGGTTCCCAAAACTCTGGAAGGTGGGACAGCTCTGCCTCCTAAGGAAGGAGGGCCGCCCTTTGGACTGCCCATCGTCTTACTGGCCTCTGGTATTGTTAGATGACACAGGGAAGCTGTTCAAACGTATGGTGGCTTCCAGTGTCGTCCGGCACTTGGAGGACTTGGGGCCGGAATTGTCCGATGAGCAATTCGGCTTCCGAAGGGGGCGTTCAACTCTGGATGCTCTCTCCACCCTGAAGGCATGGTCCGCCGAGGCGGCCGAGGGGAGAGGTAGGTAGTTGGCGGTGTCGCTTGGCTCTGGTATTACGGAGTGTCATCGTACCTGCGGCGGCTGTTGGAGGACTACCTCCAAGGTAAGGAGGTCGTCTTCGTGGACGGCCAGGGTGTTGTGGTTTAGCACTACGTCGGTTACGGGTTTCCCCAGGGGTCGGTGTTAGGGCCACTTCTGTGGAACATAGGCTACGACTGGGTTGCCCACGTAGCGCGGGAGCGAGAGCGGAGGGATCCGGGGATGCGCATTATATGCTATGCGGACGATACCCTAGTCGTAGCCCGAGGAGGGATTTTCCCAGAGGTGGCGCGTCTGGCTACGGAGGGTGTGGCCCTCGTAATCTGGCACATAGAGCTGATGGGCCTCAGGTTGGTGGTCTAGAAAACTGAGACTCTGTTGCTCCACGAACCTCGTTGTGGGCCGCCTCCTGGGGCCCATATGATAGCGATTCGAGTCCCACTTTAAGGGACTCGGACTGCGGATAGTGGCAGTGGCGGCGGCTCTCGTCCGGCTCATTACGAACACGGGAGAGCCAGGTGTGAGCTGCCAACGCCTTTATGCGGGGGTCATGCGGAGCATGGCCGTCTACGGGGCACCGATATGGGTGGACGCCATTAGCGCCCATAACAAGCGTGTACTGCATGCAACGCAGCATGTTGTGGCACTAAGGGTGATCCGCGGATACCGATCGGTGTCCGCGATGGCGGCCTGTGTGCTTGCCGGCTCCCTGGAAATAAATAGGGGAACCACCAGCTCCCACAGAGGTTATAAAAATTAGAAGGGAGGGGCAGGCAAAGGTGCTGCGGCAATGGGTGAAGGACCTGGCGGATGCGCGCTATGGCCGTTACACCATAGACACCGACCGCCTGGTCCTCGAAAGGTGGTGTGCCAGGGTGCAGGGCTCCCTGACGTTTAGGCAGGTACTGGTACAGGTACTGTCCGGCCATGGTTGCTTCAGATGGTACCTACACCGGGGAGCTCGTAAGGAGCCCACCACCGCATGCCATGAGTGCGGTGCTGTGGAGGATATGGCGCAGTACTCTTTTTCTGAATGAACCGTCACTTGGGTTCGAGATCGTCACGAGTGAAACAAATTCTAAAATTTTTGTCTGTCTGTTTGTTCCCGCTAATCTCCGAAACGGTTAAACCGATTTTGACGAGACTTTCACTGGCAAATAACTGATGTTATAAGAAATAAATTAGGCTATTTTTATTTTAGAAAAATGATTATGTTTCCGCAAAAAAAAAACATTTTTTTATTAGTCTACGCGACCGGAACTGCGAGCACAGCTTGTAAAAAATAAAATGAAAATCTAAGTCTTGCTCTGTAAGTACTCATAGATTTTGTATCTAAATAAGGAGTTAGGGAATCTATTTTCATAATATTATTCAATCATATAATAAGTTATTTTTTACTTAGACACTTTCACGGCAGGCAGTTAGTTTTGACAAATTTTATCGCTTCACCAGTAAATGTTAATCGCCAATATTATCCAAAGTGAACCTGAAGTAATATATTTGATAAAAGAAACATAAGGGCAAGGATATCAATTCCTTGAGGACAGCGGTGGCCTTCATAATATTATTGATAAATTCAATTATTGTTGTTATAACAGTATTAATATTTTGTATTTGTATCCTCACATTATATTTTGCTGACATTAGAGAGGAATGTATGTTCTGTGCAAAAAAAATCTCTAACCAATATCGCTATAATTTTCTTGTTGACTTGTTACATTATTTCTATTGATTGAATTATAAATTAGTTTTTATTAACATTATTATTTTTGTAAAGTGCGTCTATAATGCACCAAAATTGCAGTACGCTTTCTTCTCAAAGGTGTTGATATCATTAAGAACTAGTATATGAGCTGACGTTAGTCTTACAGTTGGAATATTCCATCATTGATTGAGTGTTCGGATCAATACAAATAATTTAGTAATCTATATATGTATATTATAAAACTCAACATCTGTTTCTCGTTCACGTCACTCTACCAAGCCCGATGAAGTTTTTAAAGCCTCTATTGGCTCCAGGGCCCTTAAGGCTAACAGTATAGTCAGTTCGAAATAAAAATTATTTATTAATTTACATTCATAATATTTGTTACTTTTTACGAATTATTCAAGTTTCACCTTTCCATCTATACATATTAGAAAGCTCAACGTTTCTCTGTCTGTATGTCCGTTTATGTTCTTTTCACGCGAAAACCACTTATCCGATTTACATTATTGTTCTTTTAATTCATAGCTATGTCATTTGGCCAGATTATAGGATGTATTTTGTAAGGTAAAGCGCCTATAGGTGTGTTCCGGCAGCTTCACTTAAACAGATTTTTTTAACGTTAACAACGTTACACAATAACATTGAAAATGTCAGTTTTTTTAATGTTTAGTTGATTTGAGTCGCGGCAAAGGTAAGCTTTTTTTAAATCTGTGAATGCAATTATTATTATTTTTAAAAACAAAAGAATGTTTCTTTTAAGTAAAATTTAAACAAAATAATGTTTCCTTTAAAATTTGCTATCTTCAATACATTATGTACTTTTTCTTCATGTCCCATTAGTTTTTTCCAGCCTGTATTTTCGGTTTTCAAGTTAACAATAGTTCTATATCATTCTTAATTTGAGAAGAACGCCGTCGCCCTATACTAAGCAGTTAAAAAATTAAAAGAAAAGACCATTAATTATCTTCACTGAATTGAAACAAGGACTTGTAGTTTGGAAGGTAGTCTACATACTAATTTCAGCAAAGATAATTTATAATAATAGTAGCTGTTTTACCCATGTTAAATTTATTTGTCAAACTCTCTACGGCGCGGCGCGGCTGCCAACGCGTCCGTGTAGCCCTCTATCTTTGTTCCACTTCCCGTACTTGCCTACAGCTTGCCAGATTGCTTGACGTTCATAGTTACTGCTCCGCTCCTTAGGGTCAAGCGTGAAGTTATTACACTATTTCTCATGAATCTGGTTAACGTATTCAAAAACAAGTTTTCGTTTCCGACTGGTAGTTCCAGAGATAAGTGCGTTTAAACAAACAATCAAACAAAAAAACTCGTCCGCTTTATTTTATTATATAGTATAGATAAAAAAACAGTCTATCAGAATCGAACTTGAAGTGTTACCGTCCAGTATGCTCATTAACGATACTAAAATTTATCGAAATATGGCATTCAGTTAATGTAGATGCCGGTTCCACGATTAATATTCATAAGTCGTTAGCCGAAGTCTTTGAGATCAGTTACTACGCAGGTTTATAAAGAAGTCATTAAGGTTCCATCGATTAGTAGTCAGAAATTAATTAATTTAAGTATAGATTCGATTTATTATTGTGTTTAAATGATAGTTATTTAAAGCTGGTGGCTCCCTAGTTAACACTATATACAAGGTAGTTTATGTGGAAACTCAAAATGCATGTTTCCAGTTTATATTTATAATTCACTTCACGTATGCACAATAACCAAACTATATCATGCAAAATGCTTCTAATATTACTCAATATAGGGTCAAAATACCTAAGTTAAGGAATTAAAATAAAAACCACAACATGGCAGTTCAAGATCCCATCAATATTATTATTAGAGCCATGTCATTATCACTATTTTTATGGTACTAGCATTAAATGAAAGTACTGCAACTGTACCTGACTGCAAAGCAAAAAACAAAATATGACCACTGATAGATCAAAACTCTGTCATCAGTTTTTCTTTGTCATGTAGACCTATGTAAATATCCTTTCACCTTTAGCTTGAAAGACCAGATATCATAGGAAGGTTTTTTTTTTGAAATGACTATACTGTTAGCCTTAGGTGCCCTGGAGTATTTGCGGATTTTACAGCTTCACCGGGCTTGGGGGCGAGCGCTTATAAGGCACTTAGCCGCGAAAGCATTGCAACAAGTTCCGAGGGTGCCAAAGTGGCCGGAACTCGGACTGTTGCGCGTATGCAAAGAAGTCGCGATCTGACTAATGATAGGAAGGAGGAAATGCCAAGAAACGATCAAAGCTTCACGGTACAGCTAAAATGAACATTTTGTTCGCACCGAGATGGACGCTACTATAAATTTTTCGTTGCTCCGGAATCGGATATTTAGATTGACTATGCGAATTTTTTTAAGGATCCCACAACTGGGATCGATAAATTTTCTGAGGAAATATAAGTATGGTTATTTATAAATGCATTATGATCGAACGGTTACTATGTGTAGTATTTTACATATGTAGTATATTAAAATCACATTTTAAGTTGTAAATTAAAATGCAATACCAATCTACTCATTCAAGGCCTTAAAAAATGAAAAGAAAAAAAAAATCTACTCCTTTGTAAGTATATCATATATCTATGAACGCGTCACTACTGATCAATATTTTCATATTGTAACAATGATAATAAATTTCATTCATCCTAATACCGAAGCACAAAAAATATTGCTATTACTTTGGGGATAATGATTTGCCAAATGCAAAGTCGTTTTCCCATGACAACCAAAAAGAGGTCTCATGAGAGTATCACATTTTAAAGCAGAGTTCACACACCTCAAGATTATCACTTTGACTTTGTAGCTATTTGTGCAGTTATCTTACTCCAAAAATTGCTAATATTTCAGTACAAAATATAGTAACAAACTATAATTGTTAGTTTATATCGTAAGATAATGAAATATCTTGACGATAACATTATTACATTTTATACACTCCATCATCCCTGATCGCGGCTTTCAAAACTATCAACCAAACAATAAACGTCCATCGAACTCGAGTGACATTATCGCCAATGAAATTTGTTCGAAAGGCCGATGCCTTCGCAGCAATGAATATTCATAAACCGGTTAACCGTACATTTTGCGATTGGTTACGTATACATAGAAACAATTTAAAAGGCCGACATTTCACGAATACTGAAATAGCAATTACTGTCTTATCGATCTAGGTCTAACGTGTGAGTTATTAATGAATTGTAGAGATTTAGTGTAAAAACTGTGGAATTACGATCTTGACTTTGTCGATAAATTATACAAACACTTTAATACAATGGCACTTTACATAATTACTACACTTTACATAATAAAACACACGGCAGAGTAACGTCACAATAACACACTGGAACTGGAATGCTCTACATCACTTTTTTTCTATCTTACTATATACTGTTAGCCATAAGGGCGCTGGAGACTCAGCCGCGAAAGAAAGCAACAAGTTCCAAGGGTGCCAAAGTGGCCGAATCTCGTTTAAGGGTGATTCTCTCGTTTCGTGCAAATTTGAAGAATCAGAGAGATTTTTTTTTTTTTGTCTTTTTTCTTGCTCCTTTGTGGAACATAATGAACATCTAACATAATAGATGATATTATACTAAATTCTATGTAAAATTAGCAAATATATGGATATACTAAATTCTTCAAGGCATGGTTATGAGGAATGGAAAATGGTAATGATACATTTACTTTGGTAATGAAAAAATGATGTTGGTAATGAAAACTTAAATAAAATATCTTTATCAAATCAGCTCTTTAATTATTATAGTAATAATCATTAATTCCATTTCGAGTTATGAATTCATTTTTCTCAGGGGATACCTTGGTGTTGTTGTCATCCTCAATTTGTTTTTGGATATTAATTAATCTTAATATCTTTCACATGTTGACTATGAGTTATAATTTTATCTCGAACTGTAAACTTCCAAGTTATTCCAAAGATTTTGTGTTTTTTGAAATTTTCCTTGTTTTTCATGACGATGTCACTAAATACACGTTTTTCTTTCTTTATTAGGCCACTGAACCCTTCCGCTAAATTTCTGGATATGCAATCACTAAATAATATTGTTTTCTTTACTTCTTCACGTTTGTAATTATCCACAGTTTCAATTATTTTATCCACTTTTTGTTTTGTAGAAGGTACGCGTGTTTGTCGTATTCGGTTTTTCTTTATGATCTTAGCCATTGCCCTTTTGACTGCTACTCTCTCTTTTTCAATTTTTTCTTTTTCTTGTTTTAGTTTACCTATCTCCTTCTTGTGAATATAGCGCAGTTTATTTATCAAATCGTTTTTTTTTGACACAATTTGCATTTTGTGTTAGGTTTCTCTTGCACTTGGTGAGATGACCATTCTAATAGATTCTGTCGAGGAACGAGATTTGCATTATTTTCTCGAACACTTGTTGGAGGTGTGCCCTCAATCGTATACTGTTTTTTTTCTTTCTTTCGACATATCGTTTAGTGTTTTCCTTCCATTTGTTCCTTTAGAGTTTCTTTTCTCTTGGTGTCAGCCAACTCTTAATTTTGTTTTGTTCTTTTCGTTTTAAATATCTAATTCTTTCTTTTTCTCTCTGTATTGCATACTTCTTGGGATCATTTTTAATTTCTTCGTATTTTTTTCTTCTTCGTAATTTTGCTTCAGCTATCTTATCTTCGCGAGTTTTTTTAGTGTTTACTTTATCCATATTCGTACCTGTAGATAACAAATAAATTCACAAACAGACCTTTCAACTATAAATAATTGTAAATGATTTAATTTCGTTAATCATTACCATAACTCTATGATCATTACCATAATTCTATGATCATTACCATAATCCTATGATCATTACTATTCTCCATAATAGTGGATGGTAAATTATGGTGATGAGAATAATGGTAATGATATTTTTGTGCTTATTTTAGATTAATTCCATAAATAATAGGAAAAACATAGACTAAATGTTCAGAAAGTATTTGAACTCAATAATTATTAAACCTGTTAGCATCCACAATACAATAAACATTATCAGTTACCTCAAAATAATATGAATGGTAATGAAAAACTTACGTACCAAACGTAAAAATGTCACCTTGTTTGTGTTGTAGTAAAAATCTGCAAGCGTCTACCCCGCTCTCTGTTCACTGGTCGACTAAGTCGGGATCGTGTGCGTAGGGAAGGGGGGGAAGGAACTCCACTAGGTGTATCTACAGGTTGATTTTGTTATTTGAAGTTGAATGAACGGTAATGAGTATTTTTTTTGGACAAAATTATTTTATCCCAGTGAACGTAAATAATACTCGTAAGGTACTTATTAAATTCATAATCTTATTCCTTAATGCATACTTTCAAATTATTAAAACAACAGTATACAGGAAAACATCAAAATATTTTGTTATTAATTTACAATTCCCAAAATTCGTGTTCTGACCGATGTGGGTAATGATTTTTAGGCATGTTTTTTTTTCTTTTTAACTTACTTATTAGCTAATCACCTAATTTGTTTTGGATGGAAAATATACCTATGCAACACATCTAAAACATAAAAAATGTTTGGTGGTTTTAGATTATGTAGTTCTGTTTATTTTTTGATGAACTTGTGATTTGCATGAAATGAGAGAATCACCCTTAAACTGTTGCAGCGATTGCAAATTGCAAATAAGCTATCTGACTAATTCTCTATCCGTAATTCGATCTAAACTAACTATATACATATATATGTTTCTATCCTCTGGAAGTAGAGGAGTAACAAGTGTATTTAGTAATCTGTTAATTTTGTCTAGGCTAACTAACCAGAAAAAAAAGAAAAAAAAACGGTCCCTTACAGAACCTGAGTGGAGTGCATGTATGTAGAGATGCAGTGTAACGATTGTCTTATGGCAGCTAGTGAATGCAGTGTCACTGTATCGCGCGAGCGACTGCTTGACTCAAGGGCTCTATGCCGGAGGATCGGACCTAGGCTTGAGTAGCCGCAGGAGAGGGTGGACCTGGCGGGTGTGCGCGAGCAAAGTTAGCCGTCCGTCCCTTGCGAAGGGAACTATGGTTTCGCGGGCTTGAGCGCAAGCACGCTTGAATAACACGGAAGGACGCGTAAAATTCGTTAGCATTCTCGATATCATCATCAGAATTGGTAAAGATATTCCGCAGACGGCGTTTTACTTTCGGGGCATCGGGGACTGAGGTGTATGTAGTTCGCGGCGGCTACGACTAACCGATTCGGATTGATTAGATGCGCTATCAAAATATCTCCTAGTGAGATATTTCGTATAAGATTCTATAGAAGGGAGACACATATCTATAGAGGGAGGTCAACGTTCTGGACGTAGGATGGGTGATCAAGTAAGTGGCGGGGAAACCGATTTTGCACTCATTGCAATCGGGCAAAGTTATTTTTGTACGTACGCGGCACAGCAATATGTCAAAATAAGACGGAAACGTTCCTTGTATAGTGTAAGCTTATGCCACATGGACATTTTGCTTAACGAGCAGAGCAAGGGCGGCAAACGGGAAAGGACCATGACGGCCCTTTTCCGGACCATACTGACATGTGGAATGAAGGTGAGTCTATTTTTGACACCCAGATATCAAGAGTCCGAATGGCCCATGGAATTTTGCTACCGAATAGCGTGAGAGGTTTGAGCGTCTTTGGCAATGGTTTCTTATTCAGTTCGAACATAATCGCGGCATTCTGTTGCGGAAGGTACGATCAGTGTGACCCTACATCACTCATCTCCTTGTGTTTTATAGGAGTACCGCCGCTGTACTGCCACTGCACCTACGCCGCGTCGTCAGCCTACCGCAAGCGATCGTATGATATCACGTGTCCGATAGTGGCATCATCTTTAAGTGTCAGTTGACAGTTTTCAAATGTGTGCTTTAACAGTAGATTATCAAAAATAATATAACTTAGAGTAGTTTAACTGTATTAGGTGTGCATTTTAATTTTAGGGTAATATTGTGGGATTAACAATGTAATTTTAGGGTATCAAATGACTTATCACCTGCACGTCAACTAATAACAAACAGACATATCAACTAAGAACAACAACGGCATTTTCATACGACATACACTAGAAAAAACACGTACCGCATTTATTATTTCTTGTCATCTTGATTCTACCCCTTTTTCCATATCGATTCACCGGTACGACTAGTTTTTATTGCGGTTAGTATTAATATATTATCAGCCTAGGCCTGCAAAAGTCTCATCGCTGTGCAAATTCTTCTTCCTGAGAAAGGCATGAGTTTAATCATAGCATCAACTCAAGATGTTTTGTTAATTTAAAATATCAAGGAATCAACCGTACTGTAATATTTCCATTACTTGTTGGTACTACGCAAAATTTTCTCAAGCGTGCAAGATTCCTAATTAAATCCTCCGGTCATCCATTCAACCACCAGAACTAAAATTCATACTTTAATTAAGAATATATATATGAACCATTTTGTGAGTATTATTTGTATTACTAGATTCTAAAGACGTGGGTCAAAAAAATATAATAGCTCTTGAGACCGCGTACCTTTTCAAGGTTCGCATAATGACTACATACCTTTTTAAGAGAGGTATTTATTATGAAAATATATTTAAAAAATAATCTTCATATTCTGCTGATCAAAATGAAATCGGGACTATATCTTATAAAGATTTTATGTTTTTCTTTCTAGGTTTAGAGAATATGATTTAGTAAAAATTTAATTTTAATATAAAATATATAAATTTGGTTGTCTATCAGTAAATAGTTTTTTTACATTGTTTATACCATTTATTTACTTACTTGTAACCGATATAGGCAAAATAACTGTGCTCCCAATTTTCTATTAAACATTTTCAATCAGAGAGCGTGCTCCACAATAATATTCTCGAGGTTATCAGTAGATCTCCAGTACACTGAAGAACTCATTAATTCCAGCATTAGTTCGTTTCAAATCAGATACGTTTACATCTCAATAAAATTAAACCTTTATTGCTTTTTAAATAAGGTCGAAAATGAAACTCCATAGGTCCATTATTATCTCAATAACTATATCTCATAATCTACAAACAGAGCGTTTTACAAGGATTTTTTAAAATTTGAATCTTTGTCGTACTGCCAAACATATTTTCTAACACCAACTACTGACTACAAGATTTCGCAATTAGTTTTTTTTGTTCTCAATAAGACAAAAGAGGAACAAACTTAATATTGAAATTCAAATGTTTACTATACTGTGGTCGTAGTTGCAGTCTCTATTGTTTACACTACTCTGTGATGCTGTGGTTGTGTGCAGATTTCTTCCTTTAAGAGCTTGTTATTTTTGCTTAGTTGTCCAAAACAGAACTGTGATTCCTTTTCTTACCTACGAATAATACACAGTCGATGTTTAGACTACAATTTTCTAGATATTTCAAGAATAGTGTTTTTTTTATTTATATTATAACAATATGGATTTACGCCAATAAACATTATTTCTAGACATCTGAATCGCGCGTGGATAAAGATATCACGCCAGTCTCAAGAAATATTACAAATAATCTTGTCACCTCCTTTGTTGTTTTTCTCAAAACATTTTGTTTCTCTTTTATTTATCTTTTATAGGTTAAGCGCTCTGGCTAAAATCTCACCTGATGGTAAATGACAATGTGGTCCAAGATGGTAACACGCTAAGCGTAGTCAGATTTTCAACTTGAGCTAGCCGGGCGGGCATTAGAAAAAGTCCTACCACCATGCTATGATTTCATCACCATCAACATCATCATTATTCGTCAACACTCACTCAGTTCTTTTTAGCATCAACATATGTCCAGTCTAGACCAATGTTACAGACCTTCTGGTTTCTTAACTGGGCTTCTTGCACTACCAACAATAATTGCATTTGCAGTTGGCCTCACGGTGATGTGGTCTGGGTTTTAAACATTTAAATATGTTTAGTATATCAGCAGTTTAGTTACCATAATAGAGGTAATGCTTGGTTTGGAATTATAACGTCCGTGTTTGAAATTATGTCGCCATATACTTATATATAAAAATATACGCATTTTTTATATTAGCTGTGCCCGCGGTTCCGCTCGCGTATACTACAGAATGCCGTCAGTATTGTGATGACCCCACTTCTACGCACGATGGTCGCTCATCAGTTATTTAATAATAAATGTGCTTATTATTTAATTAGTGTGGAACCATAATTATTATCCTAAGTTATTCCTTATAACATCAGCTATCTGCTAGTGAAAGTCCTGTCAAAATATCGCTATAGCTATCGCTCTAGGCCACTGCTGCTTCACGACAACGCAAGACTACATACTGCACAACAAATAACCACTAAGTTAGATGAGCTACAATTGGAATGTCTGCGACATCCGTCGTACTCCTCGGACCTTGCTCCAACAGATTACCATTTTTTCCGGAATTTGGACAACTTCTTACAATGAAAAAAATTCAACTCCGATGCGGCAGTGCAAACCGCCTACAAAGAGTTTATTGATTCTCGCCCTCATGGTTTTTTAGTAAAGGGATCAATGAACTACCTATGAGATGGCAAAAGTGCATAGATAACAACGGTGTATACTTTGACTATTTAAATAAATTTTACAAAAAAAAATGACTTTATGTTCCTCCCGCACAAAACGCCAATTTCATATGTAAGGACCTAATATTAAAATTGATTTTTTGTTTTAGGTACCGTTTATACTTTCATATGCATCAAGTAAAAAGCTGTTATTTTGGCATTAGAAAAATACACTTAAATCTTATTATGTGTATAGATTACTGACGTATATAGAGTAAAATTGTAATCGTTATTATGTTACTATTCAGGAACCCGGAACTAATTTAATATTTTAATTGCACAACAGATTTGCGTTTGCGGGAGTGGCCGTGAGCGTACTTGTAGTGCTATTCTGTAAAATATCAACTCGATATCGAATCTCACTCAAGTGACATATTTCACTTCGACAATAAGCTCACTTGACCTTGGTTCGGTATTCTATAAACAAATGAGACGCACTTGCGAAGGTGAAGTGAGATTCTTATCGACGAACGTCTAGTTAGAGATGTATTGACTATGAATAACTAAGCCAAAATTAATTCTATGAATCCTTTTCTATGAAAATATGTATGTTCTTTTAATATATTTTAATAATAATAGAATATCAAACCCATACATATAATGTCAACATTCTTGCACTTGACAGTTCATTTCATTTCCGCATTCGTCGATGTGGCGCCTCCGGCACTATCGAGTTTTAGACAATACAAATTTGATACCGCAGCGCGGATTCAACTTTCGAGATCTTATAACGTTCTTACAGAATAGCACTACAGATCTCACATGTCTTCATCTATGAGCCGCATATATTTATCTTGTGGTAGATGTTTGGCTATCAATTGTCGGTGTTGATATTTCTTCAATCGAAAAGTTCAGACGAGGTCATAATGGCCACGAGATTTTGATACTTCAATTATTATTATTTTTAATTGCTATTCGTGATACTTATCTTATAAAGACATGTTTCTGAGTATAAACACAATTAAGTTTATAATAACGATTTCAATTTCATCTTGTATAAATAGTTATATTATTAAAATAATATGTTCCTGCCTAAACCAAACTTTTATACACAGGCGACCTTTGCAGTTTGAAGCGTGAATAATAATTATTTTTGCAAAACTTCAGGTCTGGTGGCGGGGGTAAATAGAGTCTCTCATAATGCACCATTCTCTTTGTTAATATACAGTGTGTTCTCACGTACAAGGGCACTTTACCTTTTGTTAATGTTTCTTCTCATATTATAGTAAGTAGTTTAAGGCAGTATTTGCAGAAGAAACTATACATACATTAAGAAACTAGATGTGCCCGTGGTTTTACACGTGTTAAATTTCATTCGACCAACTCTCAACGGCAGCACCGCCACGGCCAACGCACCCGTATAGTCTATCGCTATTCTTACTTTCTGTACTAGCCTACAGCCTACAGCTTTCCAGACTGCTTGACATTCATAGTTACTGCCGCGCTCTATAAAGCTGTAGCGTGATTTTATACAGCCCATATCATTCCTCAATAAATAGGCTATGAAATGCCAAAGGATTTTTTCAAATGTCAATGGATAGTTCCAGTAATTAGCGCGTTTAAAGAAACAACCTCTCGAGTTTTATAAAATTATTAACAGACCCTACATACGTTGTTCTGCCTGAACGTTGGCTTACCTAAAAATTAAAAACCTAGAACTAGACTACAGCGCCATCTACCTGGTCCAATTGTGCATCTTAACTATCCAGAGACTCACGCAAACACACACAAAAAATTCCTCAAAATCGGTCCAGCCGTTTAGGAGCAGTTCAGTCACATACACACTTATAGAAGAATTATAAATATACAGAATCTTCAACATAAAAAAAAAATAAAAACAAAAATTGGAACCACAAACAAATCATCCATTCCCGATACTTTTTTGGCGGAATGTACACACTTCATATACTCGTATATACAGATAGTATAGATTCCAATGTTATGATGAGATCGATCTATTTGCTTTGAAAACTTTAGTGTTATTATTAAGATTAATAAAAAAATACATCACAAAGAAATATAATTATTCAGATACTTTAAAAACCTATATCGTGTAGAAAAAAGTGGAAGTAGAAACAATAAAGCGTCTTAAACCCTCCCTTCGATTGTTTCATTATGACCTGCGGAGGCGTTTCGATTGCCATGTTACTATGAAGTGTATATTGTGCCAAGCCATAAAAACTTTTAGACTGGGCAAAATGTTTATCAGGTTTAAAAGCTGGCATTTCAGAATTTAAACACAACTTGTAATTAAAAATAAATCATAGTTAATTTAGCACAAATACTTAATTTTTAACACCTCGTACACTCGTATACGAGCTAAGCCTTTCACAGCCACATTAGAAGACGCTCAAGCAACTCTAGGCTATAGTGACGTCACGACTCGTCGTATTACAGCTCGTATTATGTCGGAGCTAAGCCTTTAAATAGCATGCCGGGAACTCATTTGTGTGTTCATTCTCTTTCTGTATTCTTATTGGAGCATTCGTGTTCTGTTATTGTGACATTTTTGAAAGTTATGTTTGAATATGAAGTTCTTGAAGTATAATAATTCGGATGAATATCCTAGTTGTTTTTTATAGCGTATAATTTCAGGTATAATTCATTTGTCCTTTCACTAAGTCCACCGGAGACCCTGGGCAGTGAAACTAAACTAAATAATTTGTGTTTTTATATTTTGTATACAATGTACAGAGCCTCGATCTACATAATCCATACTATCACTTATGCACTGAACATATTTTGGAATTGTTTGGGTTTTGATTAAAAGTAATCTGGTTCTAGAGATCTCCAAATGTTGAGAGGAACTTCTGGGGATTACAAGTCTCCCAAGACCAGATTTTAGGGCTATGGACTAGGGCGAGTCGCAGACTCTGCCAGTTCCATTATTAAACTCTACCCTTTTTGTCGGCCATACAGTAAGAATACTTATTGTAATCTACAAAGACAAACTTATTTAGTTGAATTTAAAACGTCGCAACAAATAAATTGTGGACTTTGTAACTTTCAAACAAAAGTATGAATCCACCACGTGATGGATGGCCTGTTGAAATACCACTTCACGCGTTATTAATCGTAGGATCCAATATCATCATAGGATGAAGGAAACATGTTAGCTGGAAGACCATTCCAAATCCGCGCATTATGGCAAAGGTATCAACTTGCGAACTTTTTTGTTAATGCGGTTATGAAACGTTACCGTGTATCTGTGGCTCCGTAGACTCGTACGGAGAGACGCAACGATAAGTAGAATTTCTGGATCAATAATAATCTGGATAATATTTTTATTCGACTGTAAATAAACAAAGTCAATATTTAGAAAATCCATTTAAAGCAATGATGTCCCAGTCAGTGATAGCGTAAACGGACATCCTGTTGATCGACTAGAGTTCGAATCTCTACAGTGAGCCTGAGCTACACTGAAAAATATGTAGGAAAACATAGTGGTGAAACCATAGCAATTTCTAATGCCCTGCCTTGCTACCATCCTCAAATAACACTTAACATGAGATGACACTGTGGCCAAAAACTAAAGTTTTAAAGAATAAAAAAATATATTTATGAATGTTCTGTCTAAACTATTCGAAAGTATACAAAAAACAATTTTCGCGTATATGTACCTACCGCTGATTTCCTTTGTGTATCGCCGATGCTGGCCAATACATGTCAAATGTATTTACCGTGTTCTATCCCGCGGCGTCTCCCGACTGGTCGCCTATTCTCATAATGTTATTTACATTACTGTTCGTTTAATATTATTCTAAAATATCTAGAAAGACCTAAGTCAATACCGAAGTAAATTAAAGTGTTATAAAATAAACTGCGGAGCCGTCTTTACAAAATTTGAGTTATTTTTCTTCTTTTTTTTTGTTTACCTTTTAGGAATATTATCGTTAAGTATATCTAGTGTTGCCTTTTCAAATTGAAATTTTATTATTTTCATTAAATATGTTTGTACTATTCCCGATACAAGAATATTTATGTTATACATTGTAACATGTATTTCGTGTCAAATGTATACCAACGTAAAAAAAAAGCGTTTGGTGACAACGACTCTTTTAAAAAGTCTGTAAGTTCTAGTTTGTATGTATTACATATATCGTATACCAATTCAGTTGCCGATACAAAAAAAAAGTTACTACTCATGTTATCAATTCTGTTTTGCTAGTAGTTCTAAAAAAGTAATGAATGAATATATATATATATATATATATATATATATATATATATATATATATATATATATATATATATATTGTACCTATATTACGGTGACAAGCGAAGCAATGGGTGCCAGGTATAAATTGTCAAAGAAGACCAAATATTTATTTGATATTTTAATTTTGATTATTTATTTATAATCCTTAATATTATCCTAGTAAAACGATCATAAAATTCGGTCGTGTAGTTTCTGAAAAACTCGCACAACTATAGTAAAGAAACAAGAACCTTTTATTGTAAGCTAAACGTAATGACTGAATTCTAGAAATAATAATGGTTTCCTAACGAGTTTCAAATAGTAAAAAGAACAAAAAAAGTTACACAAGATACAAGTCAAAATTAATCTTATAAGAACGAAACCAATTAACGCAGTTTTTCTCTGATTAACACGTGAACAAATCAACATGTTATTAGATTTTTTTTTCGAGAGTCTGCAAATTTGCTTTTTGCCGTCATAAGTTAATCTTCAATGAATTCAGTTAGTAAAACGTAATGATTAAATTCTAGAAATAATATCAATTATTTTTTTCTGTTTTAACAAAATTATGTGTGATTTCCTAATATTTAGTAGAAAAAAAAATGAAAGAATTTAACAACATCAAAATTAATCCTAAAAGAACGAAACCAGTTTTTCTTCTCTAGATAATGTATGTGTGAGTGCAGTATAGTTTTTTTTTCCTTTTTTGGAAAGATTTGAATTGCTTTCTAACGTCATTTAATAATTAGCACCGATAAAGTTTACTATTACAAATAGTTCACGGCAATTTATTAGAGAACTCGTTAACGGTAGCCTTTTGTGTTGTAACGTAGTCTGATTGTACATAGAACGTTCAAGATGAGTATTAATTATTGGAGAACAAATATTAATTAGCCTTGGTATATTGAAACAGTTTAATATATGCTTCCGTACTTAAGGGGATCCCTTTTTTGTTATATTTTGTTCAAAATTTACATAATATAAAACTTAATAAAACAAATTCCGTTTATCGAGGCACGCGGAAAACAGAAAAATAAATGAAAGTAGAAATAAATGCATTTAAAAAAAATCATACTAGCTTGTATCGTCGGGTGTTATCACGCGAAGTAAAATAATGATTTCCTTTGTAAGCAGACTTAAAACATTGAATTACTTTTATCTTGGTTTTTACCCGACTACGGCAAAGCCAAAAGCTAGGGTTGTGTTTTTAGCGCTCTATATACATATAATGTTTGTATTTACGTATGTTCCAGCGTAGCGCGTAGCGCCTAAACTGCTCATACTATTTTGATGAATGAGGTTTCAATCGATTCGTTATTATGGTCCAGGTGACATTGGCTACTTTTTATACGAACAAAATCAATATGATGAATATACATTTAAATAAAAAGTTGAGTTCTCTGGTTTTTTTATTGCTATCGTATGAGTTAAATGTCAAATAAACGAATTGCAACTAAGATTTCCCAAGCCAATTTGGCTTCCTAGAGTTTGTTGCCTTGCTTTCGCGGCTGAGAACGGACGCGTCCACTCGCGCTCTCGTAATTTTACATTTAGACTACTTTTAGTATTTTAAACTTAAATATAATTCTTTCAAAGCGCACTTTTCAGTGCGAGCAACCGCACTTGTCAGCGTGACTTGTTTCTAAACGACTAAATCCATGCTTAGTGGTCGCTTGCTGGATACCTGACGGTGCTAACCATGGCAATTAGTGCCTATCTCTACATTCCATTCACGAGTGTCTATTTGGTCGGGGTCCGATCTACCGGACTGCGTTCTCTGCCTCGGGCTTGCTAAGGACCTTCCAGTAGACCCGATAGGTTCTAATGTCAAAGTCATTGCACTTTTGACCCGCAGGCCTCCTTGCCCGGATAGCCCGTTAAGACCATTTGGCGCTCCCCCTGTCCCTAAGGCAGAGAGGCTTAATTTCAAACTTAACGGCAAACCCGTTTGCGCCGATATCACCCGACTACACCGTCTTCAACGCCTTCGGAGGTGCTGTTGCCATCCTTCGTGGCTCACCCGGTACCCATTACACGAACGCTGGTCTATACTCCCATCGTGGAAATGGTAGCCACCATGTCTGCTACCACTGACGACGATGATTTTACGATCGTAAGTCATACGAAGTAGAATCCCCTATGACCGGTCTTGCCCCTTCTGGGTAACCCCCCAAAATATCATAGGGCACTGGACATGATTCCCGCATTCTCCGTGCCCCCCGCATTTGAACGCCCCTCTCCCCGTTACTATCCAGGACAAATCCTCCTGCACTATGGTAGCTGAATGTTTAAAAAACATGAAGCTACATTACATAGCCACCCGTACCACAGCTGCAGGGATCCAGGTCTCGGTGTCAACCACTGATAACCACCGCAAAATTAACTACGTTCCTTAGAGAGAGTGAAAGCTCGCTTACTTTACCTACGCCCTCGAGGAGGAGCGCCTCCTCCGTGTAGTGATTCGCTGTATCCTGGTCGAAGTCACCCCTGAGACGGTATCAGCCTTGCTCAACACACAGGATTTCCCCATCCGGGAAGTGCATCTTATGTACCACAACCCACCACTACGAAACCATATTCCATGGTTTTAGTTTTATTCCTCTTCCCAGAGAGAAGAGTCATGTATATATGTATAGTTAGTTTGATCGAATTACGGATAGGGAATTAGACAAATCGCGATGTTGGCCAAGGCCTCGGTTCGGCCACTTTCGCACCCTTGAGCATCTTGCCACGCTTTCGCGGCTAAGTGCCTTTAGCGCTCTCCCCCAAGCCCGGTAAAACTGTAAAAGCCTTCTGAGGCTGCAGGGCCCTTAAGACTAACAGTATAGTCAAATCGAAAAAAAAAGAAACAGGAGAACATTCTGTTTTCTTATTTTTTCGGCTTTAAATAGTTAATTACTTGTTTTTAATATTAACATTCATGCCTCTTAATTTAAAAATATAAGTTTTTCTATTAAGGTTTTTTACGTACGCCTCTTTAAGAGTTGATATAAAAGAAAGATGAAAGAAACAAGGGATTCATTAATTTCTAACAAGTAGTTTGTAAATAAATTATAACATCTTAAAACAGTGTATCTACAGTGAATTTCGCTTTAAATTTGCTACAAAATCTCTTCTTAGTAAAATTCTAAGGTAATTGATTAGTCCACGTGGCTACATTTCATGATCTAGGGCTGTGAACTTTGAATAAATGCAACAATCAAATTACTGCTTTTAATATACGTATAATTTGTGAAGTTATTACTTTCTTTATTCCTTGTATCTTTAACTTTGTCGTATTTTAGTGTTACTCTTTATTGAAGACTTTGGCACTGTTCATAATGTTACTGTAGTCTACATGGTGATTAATTATTGTTACGATCAGAGAGTAAAAACATAAAAAAAAAACATTATTTGAGGAAGCCGGTGAGGCTGTAAAAGTCGTCTGAGGCTTCAGGACCCATTCGGCTAACAGAGTAGTCAGTTAGAATAAAAAAAATCGAGTCTGGATAATTCTATTTTGGAAAGCAAAGTGCAAACAACAAGCGATAAAAAAGAAGAAATCTACAAGAAGACCCGCAAGCCTGGTGAAGGTGTAAAAGCCGCAAAGGCTCGAGGGCCTCTAAGGCTAACAGTATAGACAGTTCGAAAAAAAAAAACAAACAAGACAACCATAGAGGGAGAAACTGTCAGTAAGACCAAAGTATAGCGAAGAGCTATATTGTGGGTTTGGTTGAATATTACGTTTTTTGTGTACGAATAAATAGTTACGTAAAATCTAACGCCATTTTACTACCAACGGGTATAACAATATGTTATAACAAGCAATTGAATATTTTTTTTATATTTCTCAATATGAAATATGCATTCTTAAAAATAATTTATATTTATTAATTCCGTTCAGCTTTAACAAAACAATTGGTTAAAAGTAACTGTTATGGGGTTTTGATTTGAATATTAACTTGTATTAAAATAACATATCGACTACAATAAGTATGTACTAATTATTAATTAATAATAACATAAATACGTAATACTTTTTAACTTTTTTTTTAAGAAACACGTTTTCTTTGACTGCCTCTGTGCCGAGTAACAATAAGTAATGTAAAGTAAAATATATTTTTTTTTATTTGAAGAAATTAATATATGAATGCCTTGTAATCATCATCATCTGAGGCTCTACGGCCGCGGCTGGGCCTTAGCCTGGTCAAGTATTCCCCTCCAGAGAGATCAATTTCTGGATTTCTCTTTCCAGCTCATCACACCAATTTTTCTTAATTCATTATAAACACCATCCAACCAATACTTTGCTTAACTTTATTAATGGTATGACAATATTTAATGAGTTTATTAAAATGCGTTTACACTTGCTGATCGCAATACGTAACAAAACAAATGAGAGTCGCTATGACGGATCAATCACAATGTACATGATAGTCACGTACGGGTACGAACTACTATCACCAAGCTTGATTTTTGGATATACACTGGTTGATCTCAGAATGCGACACGCCTAAGTGTGCCAAAATTGCGGGTGTTATACCTGGTGTATGGTGGTCACGATTCAGTTAACGCTTTATAATCGACATGAGAGTATTTACATAGTTTATCTAAACATATTTACAATGTATCTGAAATTAAAGAAAACTACCTTAAGACCTGTAACGACAATATTCAAACAAATAAAGATATTATTATTATTACTGTTTAGTTTTTAAGTAGATAGATATTCACATTAATATTATAAATATAAAAGTAAATCTGTCTGTCTTTTTGTTACTGTTACACCACTAAGCCCCTGAACTAATCGCAATGAAATTCGTCAAAAGACAGCCTAAGATATGCACATAATATGAAAAACATGCAGAAAAAGTAGCGGAAAAGCTAGTTTGTTAATAATTATTTGAAAATAATACCTAAAGTGTATCACTTTACAATTGACCAGATCTCACATTAACGTTTTGCCCTTTCTTTTATTACCATATCAAAATCAAGCAATTTATATAATCAGACTAACTTAAAGAGTTTCTTGTGATGGAATTTCTTGTTTTAAAAATCATCAAGTTGTTACCGTCTTCATCATTTAAAGACTATATTTATTGGGAAATGGAAATAAGTAAAAAAACACGTAATGATATTACATAAATAAAAAATCTTCTGTGTTTTCCCTAATAGTCTAATATTCTGTGTACCTGTTCATCATGATACGTGTATTTTATAAGCTCATTAGATCCGCTGAATAAATAATAATTTGCTTAGGTAAATATTTCTAGGAACAATATTCTACCATCAAATGTTTTCTACGAAATTATAAGTGAGCCAGTAAGTAGGGTTTGATAGAAACGAGATTTTCTCGTCTAAATCCACATTAACATACATAATGGGACACCGAAAAGGTATTTGCTTTTCTTTACCAGCTTTATTATGTTGTCTCACGTGTAGGTACATATAAAATGAATTCTTTTTTATTCTTTCACTTCAGTGATACCTTGGTTTTCAAGTTGTAGCGATGTCAAAGAATCACAACACACTACAATGCTGTACAACTAATTAATAAACTGCTTATGTTTTTGTCAAATGATTTTTTTTTAGATATTTCTTAGATACGTTACTACGCAGGGTTGTAGGTATCTGTACTCGACTGAGTCGGGAACCCCATTCATGTAGTAATAATCTCGTCAAAGTGACTCTTTCTTTGGTTGGCGTGCTTCGGAACAGCCTGGCTTACAGGCTGGCGTGATAGCGACGACCTGTTATAGTTTGCTGATCTCCCGGTGTTCACCGGTGTTTTTAGACTGTATTGTTCTTACCAATTAATTATTGTGCTCAGCGCCGTAGCTTTGCCAAAAAAAAAGGTGTGTGTGCGATTCACACACGATAGAAGTGAAAATTCATTTTAAAAGGCATTTTCTATTTTATTTAAACAGTGTGCAATATACATACACACCGACATTTACTCTCTCGCTCTGGCTCACACAAAGAGGAGTGACCGATAATGTGCGTTAAACGTTTAACGTTTTACATTCAACGTTTAACATTTAACGTTTAACGCTTGGAATTCGCATAAGAAGTTTCACTTCAAAAAGGTGTGTGTGCGATTCACACACGATAGAAGTGAAACTTCATTTTAAAAGGCATTTTCTATTTTATTTAGATATTTTATATTTATTATATGATTATATATTTTATTCAGATAACTCCTTGGCGGGAAAAAAATTCAATACCCGAGAGGCAGTACAAAATGCATTTGAAGAATTTGTTGCCTCCCGTCCAGCTGATTTCTTTAAGAAGGGCATCAATAAACTGCCACTGCGCTGGCAAAGATGCATTGATTGCATGGGTGATTACTTCGATTAATACAAAAAAAAAATACATGAAAAAACATCGTTTAAATTTTTTCATACAAAACGGCAATTTCATAGTTAAAGACCTAATATTTGGTTTTTAATGTGTTTTGAGTAAGAATTATTCGTCTTAGCTAATCTGATACAACTTTTAGACCTTGTTTGGTACGATTCCTAGTCTCTTCCCAAGTCTTTCCATAAACGATTAGTGTTAAATAATCTGCTTAAGAGAAAAGCCTGCAATTTGTTAATGCGAAGTTGTATAATTTATAAATGTGGATAAGGACCACTTTTTCGGTGTGATTAATACCCATACTAAATTGCAGCTTTCTAGTACCAAGCATTTTTGAGCTAAGCCGCGGACAGACAGACGGACATAGCGAAACTATAAGGGTATTGTTTTGACTTCGGAACCCTAAAAAAATACATTTGGGGCGCTTATGGATTACGCTGAGTAAACCATAAGAGATATAAAATTAATGTTCTACTTAATTGTTGATAATAAAAAGACCTACATAATGGTCTGCTACAGCATATATCTATCTTCTAAGGATCATCCAATCATTTTTGTCTTCTGTATTTTGAGCGAGGGCAGCACGATTCACGCGTGCGCTCAACCGACGGCATTTTGTAGTCCACGCGAGCGGAGCCACGGGCACAACTAGTTAAGTTATAAAGCCTACTTAGCTGTGATAGTTTTCCTTTTAACTTCGTTAGATATACTACTGCCGTGAATTTTTTCACATTTACAAAAACAACCATTTAGCTGGTCGGGGGAGGGAACACTTGACTTTACAAATAATTAGAAATTTACAGCAAATACCAGGGGTATGAAAAATGGTATGAAAAAATACCAGGGGTACGAAAAATGGTTTTTACACAGCCGCAATATTTTTGAACAACCTATCCAACGACATCCCACACAAAAATCCCAATTTACGTGAATTGGAGGTAAACAAATTTTATTTTTTATACCATATTAATTAATATTATTAATAATAATTAAATTAATATTATTTATAAATGTTATACCTATACCAAATTACAGCTTTCTACTACTAAGAATTTTCGAGGTGAGCCGAGAATGGACAGACTGACGATCATGATGAAACTATAAGTGTTCCTTGTTTACTATGGAACCCTCAAAAAAGCTATAAGAAACGGCCACAAGTAAACATCGTTGAGCTACGAAATAATTTAAAAAAACAAGCTGCGAAATCGTTTTCAAAACCTCAAAACCATATTAAAATCCAATCCAAAAATTACCACATAATCCAAGTAACATTTTGAAACTAGGCTTTTTTGTAAATGGTAGTAAATTAATATTACACTTAATTATACGGCAAATCCTTTCCGAGATATTTCTCACGAATAAGCCGTTGTAAAAAACGGGGATATTTGTTAGGATTGTAGCAAATTTATAACGGCCACCTAGCTCCGAGCTACATTAGATAATAAAGTAACGATAATTTTCTTCAGAAAGTTTTAATATTAAAAAGATAAGGAAAGAAGTTCCCTTTTTAATTTAAGTATATAATTGAAATAATAATTTGTAATTGTATGTAATTTCATTAGTTTAATATAAAAAATTATATATGAACAATTTTTTTTTACCTATTTATATATCTCCGGATTCTATTAAAGTAGTTATGTTTTACATAATTGAACTATAAATGAAAGATATAAGGCAAAACTATAAATTTTTATTTATTAATTAATTAGAAATTAAAATAGTTAACTATTTTTACTGATGACGAAAAATTACGTCAACCGGACATGCTTGTACCTAAGAGAACCGGCCAAATCCTCTCCCAAGCGAAAGTTAACTGAGAAAAAGGTACTGATGAGTATTTGGTGGACCAGTGCTGGTATCACACACTACGGCTACCTAAGATCTGGCCAGACGATAACGGCAGATCTGTATTGTCAACAATTGAAAACCATGATAAAAAAGCTAGCCGTTAAACAACCGAGACTGGTCAATTTATCTAGCCCACTGCTGCTTCAGGACAACGCTAGACACCATACTTCACGACAGACGTTCGATAAATTAGAGAAACTGCGGTTGGAATGTCTCCGACACCCACCATGCTCCCCGGTCCTTGTTCCAACTGATTAGCACTTTTTTCGGAATTTGGATAATTTCTTGCAAGTAAAAACATTCAATTCCGATGAGGCTGTCCAAACCGCCTTGAAAGATTTTATTGTTTCTCGCTCGCACAATTTTTTGAACAATGGAATAAATGAAATCGATACCTATAAAATGGCGAAAATGCATAGATCATAATTGTACATACTTCGATATATTAAATGTTGGAGTTTTTAGTCTTAATTTTTCCATATAAAATGGTAATTTCATATGTAAGGACATACTATTAATTGTCACTAAATTCGTTTCTAGATGACTCTGAAAAAGCAACATTAAAGCAAACATCCAATGAGACTAACTTCACCACGATAAATCAAAAGGTTTAGCAAATAACGACTGTCTTTTTTATGTGGGAGAAAATATATTATTGAAGTAAAATTTCTTTAGGCGCAACTATGAGGTAACTGGACAACAATGCAACGGAAGTCCGTTACGGCAATATGGCGTCATGTTTCTGTACCATCCGGTTTTTTAAAATATTTTTTTTATTTTGCCAATAAATAGTTTATAAATAAATCAATCAAACATTTTTGAAAAAGAAAATGGATGAAATTGAAAGTGCCTTAAAATGACCGTCGGGATGGTGGTGCCCGTTGGGATGATGGTGGCCGTCGGGATAATGGCGACCATTTAAGTTTTACTTCAATCGCGTGTGACGGTTACACGCTTTTTTTTAATTATTTCGATTTTTCAATGACTTCCGGTACAATTGTGTAAGCCTTTTTGACAAGCAAACCGGGGTATAAAAACGTTGGGTAGGATCGAGAATAGTGAATTCTTATAAAGATCGTAACAAAACTTATTTCGATTGTGATCCTCCTGAAGGAGTTGCTGTGCCAGCCCAATGCACAATGTTCAAGCTCAATGAATTAACTGGAAGATGGTACGGTGCTAAACTATATTTTACTAATTTTTTCTCAAGTAAGAACATTATAACATTTTAGGAGGTAAATAATATTTTAAGTATATGTGGATTTATTTTATTAATCATCTTCGAAAGAAATATCATTGACAGGCTTTGTGACTTTGTGGCTCTAAGTTTGAAATTAAATGGCCGTGTACGAAAACGTGTTACAATATTTATATACCTAAATATCTAAAAAGTCGTTCAAACGTGAATGTTCTCGGACGTCCCCAACAGAGCTTCTATCTACACTAAGTAGCTCATTCGCCTCACTTAAATGCATTCGAAGTTTAAAAACTTCTGAAATTGGACTCAACATATAAGTTATTTTGCTTTTGCTAAAATTGGTGATAAAATATTTACTAAGCAAAGGGATACAAGTGTAATATATAACAATAGCATTTTTATGAAATATTCATATACATTACTAGCTGTGCCTCTGGCTCCGCGCGTTTTTTAAGCAGTTATACTCCTATAGGCGCGTTATGAAAAAATGATTAGAGTAATTTTTTAAATGCGCACTCACAAGGTTGCAAAGTGTCTGCACTATAAAGTGGTTTGTTGCCTCTTTTTTTATTGTGGTGAGGATTTACACTGGATGTTGTGCGCGACATCGAGCCACACCATCCAAAGAAGTATTAGCTTCTAACGCGCGTACGCGTATTCACTTTTTCGATTCCTAATTTTGTTTATTCTTAATTTAAGGTATTATTGATAATTTATCGATTTCAGAATGGCATATACTACTTGTATTTTTTTTATACTACAAAGGTGGCAAACAAGCTTACGGACCGCCTGATAGTAAGCGACTACCGTAGCTTATGGACGCTTGTAATATACATAGGGTATGTGTGATGAATGATGTGATGAATAACTATCGTAAAATTTACAAAAAAATACGTATACAGACAGAGCTGGATATTCAATAATAAAGATAATTTATCCTTATAATAAAACAATCATGAGATGAACTCTGTAAATTAAAGATATTTGAGTAAAAGTACTACGCGGGGGTTCAGAACCATGGACAGAAAACATTTCAACAGATTTTGAAAATTTTGTCCGTCTCTCTGTTAATTTGTACGTCAATCACACAGAAATAACTAGGCTGAATTTGATGAAATTTGGTATGATTGTAATTCATAGTCTGTAGTAACTTTTAGGATATATTTTTCACATATGGACATTTGTGTGGTGTATTATAAATAGCATTTGTGTATTAAAAACATAGAAATGTATGTATATGTAATACTGTAATATGTTTTAAAATATTTATTTATTTATACGAAATTAATTCTTAAATCTTCTAAAACATTACAAGGAAGAACGTTGATAATAATAACATTAAACTATACCAATATAATTTTTATGTTAGGTTTATCCTGCATTAAAAATATCACGAATTTGGCTTGATTTTAATGTCACTTGATTTTAGTATATTTTCTGTAAGTGCGTGTATTAATAATTTAAGGCTGCTCTTATTCATTTTGTAGATTTTAATATTGTTTTAAAATTATTAAGAATCTTTCTGTTTTTTACTCATTTTACAGTTCGGTATATTTCGTTCTAATTTTTTTACGATAGATGTCTTTGTTTGGTGTTTTTTAGCGTTATTTAAATTTTTAGTTATTTATACTAAACATGTAATGGGTCATTATTCACAGGATAATAACAGTTAGTAAAACTAATCAGCCCTTATGACTTCTGAATAATATCAGTTAATATATAAAATAATTTTACTTGGGTATCTTCAAAAGGCTTTTGAATTGTTACGTTAAGATTTGGATTTAAATAAAATTTTGCGATTGAGCTACTCACTTTCATTTTCGGGTTGTATTCCTTTGCTCTAAGAGAGTGGGAGTCGTTAGTTCACAAGAAACAGGGGAATACCGTTAGATGAGACTCGCTACTGAACGAGATACTAAGAACGCGCCTCAGAATCCTGTAGGGAACGACGTATTAAGTTAAATTCACATCGGAGACGTATGGCAGAATATTGATCGATCGAAAGTAATGAAGGCGTGAGGTACTGCTGACTGCTAACTGTGAGTGTCATGCTATGCCTTGGAAATCAGAGATATTCACAGAGTGTCAGGCAAGTGTCACGCAAAAAAATTTACAGAATGTGAGTCAAGCTATCCGCGAGTATCACGCTACGCCTCAGAATTCAGGAACATTCACAAATCACGAAACACTGTTAAATCTCCGATGTTGAATTTTAATACACCTACATATCTGTTTTCTTTTTATTGCTGTTTTCATGTACATAATTCTATGAGACCGACTCGCAGGTAAAGTTAGTACTTCATATCTTATTTCTTAATAATAAAGGATAACTTTTACGTGTAAAATTTGAACAAAGTAAGTTTAATAAAGTATCACTAATTAAGCACGTGTTATTAAATTTACAGTTTTGATAATTTTTATACAATAAGATCAAGTTACTTTTCACGGGAATCTTGAATTTAATATTATAAAATTTAGTAATGAGGTATTTTTTCTTCTTTTTTCAATCTTACAAATAAATACTGTTATGTAACTTTGTGAGAAATTAAAGCTATATACCGCCTTAATTATTAAAAATGAATGAAAATAGCGTGCATGACTGCTTACAAGAATAATAATGCAGGTACTTGGGAGATACCAGAGCCGCTATTCTCAAGCGTTTTTTTTAGTTGTTTGATTTGATTACTTTATGTAGGTTCTTGAAATGAGAACAATGATGACAACTGGAATCCATCAACGAGAGTACTGTGACCGAGGGCATAGTACGATCTTTGAACAGGTATAGTATATGTTTAAGTATATATGTATGTTCAAGTGTATGTATGGACTAGTGGACTGTGCACAGAGCATAGATACAAGGTGAACGATTAGACAATAAATGAGTCCAGACAATGGAGAAGAGATTTTTTGATAAAGTCACCAAAGTAGCGCTGCGCTCGCATTTGTCAAGGTCATGAGGTCTGTTTATTATATACCTATTATTACGTTATTTATTACTTTGCTATAAGATTAATTTTTCAAGGTAGTATTTTATTTAAAAAAACGAATAGTGATTTTAATACGGCGAACAAGAGACGGCAATAAAAGTCAAAATATAATCTTCGACAAAACTACATTATTTACATACAGTTCCAAATTTAATAAAACCGAATTTCATATCATAATGTATTCTACTGCTGCCTTAGAAATGAAAAGTTATGATTATCTGAATAATTCTCAAAATAATTTTTGATATCAGCGACACTAAAGCACTCTGGGATCTGTCCTCCAATTTTCAGACATAATAAATTTTGATCGGTCTCCTTATATCTAGGCTCCGTGGATCTGTGAACAGAGCGTATATAGTGCATACTATGTTTGTGTCTTAGATTAAATTTCTTCATCGCAACATTTTGGTCACCCACTATGTAACACACATTAAGTTTTATAAATACAAGGTAAATAACTATATAGTTCCAATTTTATAAGATACTATTAAAAAAATGGTGCGTGTCAGCTTCAACGCACAACTAGAGTTGGCAATAAGTAAAGTGGAATTGTTAATATATTGCATATAGGTACATATTAATACTTCTGTATTTGTATAATTTGTGTTGAGCATATACATGTACCTACACGCGTTCATTATAAGATGTAGGCATGAATGCAATAATAAAAATACTTAACTTTTTGTTAACACTTGATTTTACTCCCCATCTAATTTATACCGTGGCTTATATAATATGAAAATCGGTTCTTAAGGATTAAACTCCAAAAGACGATAACTTAGAAATATTAAACAAGAAAAACACAGCTCTTTATTAATATCGATAGCTTTTATTGCGTCTGCTATATCTCCTCCTATATTTCGGAGGAATTCTATTACCACTGTCTGGATGTTCCAGACGTACAAAACAGGTGAAACATATCCTGTTACTAACCTCAAAATGTGCTCATTACTTGTTGTCTCTGGTTGCAAACAGGTGTCACAAAGTACCTACGAGTATGCAACAGTAGTGTAACATATTTTTTTGTGATGATCAATTCTTTTTTCGAAGTTATACTTGTTTTGGCGCGTTTAGTAGAAAGTAAAACTGAAGTGCGACATGATGAAGTTAGCCATAAATGTCCATAATATAAATTTGTTTTCCTTTTTTTTTATTTGTATATATAAATAACGTTTAAACTTGATTAAAATTAATATTTTAGTTTGATTATACATTTATTCATACACTGTCAAATTAAATTTATATAATTAATAAAATTAAAGGCCAGCGAAATTAAATGTGTATAAATGTTTATCATTGATGGCTAACTTCATAATGCTGTTGGCACGCGACATAAAATTTTTGCAGTTATTTTTGTTTTGTTACTCCAAAGACGTATAATTTCATACGTGCGTTCATAAAAGTACTCACATTTTTTTTTGTAAACAATACTACAAATTCCTTCGTTTCTGTTTGGTAGAATAAGACAATTGTCTCAGACTGGATTTCGACTACCATACACTAGGTTTAACATGCTTAGGTGGTGTGGATTGCCGATCTCTCGGTGGTCGTTGTCATTTTTGGATTATACTGTGACACAGTGCTTTTACCTTGTCGTGCTATTACAAAAAAAAACTACTTCATTGCGTGAAAAATAGATGTGGTTGTGATGTTCTCGCAGTCGAACCTTGTACATGTTCTGCTCCTCTGCTCTTGCTTAGACTCATTGTAGGACTTGGACCCACAGCCTACCACCGTGTATCACGAGTGCGGTGCGGCTGAATACACTGCGAAGTACATACACTCTCTCGGAGTGTTCTGCGTGGAAGACTCAGCACCGTACTCTGACCACGGTAATAGGAGTGGTCTTCTCATTGCCGAATGTTGTTAGCGCTATGCTCTACAATGAGGGGTCATGAACGTCTATGGTCTCCTCCTGCGAGGACGTGATGGTGCAGACGGAGAACTCAGAGAGGGCTCGCGAGGGGGATCGTCTATATGGCCCTCTCCGGGATAGTCGAACGGGTGGCATAATGGGGTGATTCGCTCGCCTTCTTCTTCTACCCTAGCCAAAACCAGGGAAATGGGGTCGGGAGTCTTCCCATTACACATGTTCGGCCGTCTTGGAAACAGTTAGTAATGTAACACGTCCATGAACCCGGTATCTGAACACTACCACTGAGCCATCATAGTTTATTATCATTACTTCACTTTCAAAAAATACATATTCCTAAATAAAATAAGTTAGCATACTGTAAATCTTTATATTGACTATGAATATACAAACGAGTGATCATTGTTTCTCGAATAGATTCAAGCCAGGATGCCTTGTTAGCGTAAATGAGGAAAGTTGTGATAATCTTGCTTTTATCAGGCGTCAGTTTGTGATACTTACATTTAAAATTGTTTAATAACGGATCAGGTGTTGCCTGTCGAAAATATAGCTGCAAAAGTAACCTTGTCTAGACCGCTTTGTGTGAAATATTTTAATAGTCTCATTAGCATTATTTTCCTGTGTAGTAGTATCATTTTAAATGAAGATACCTAACTGTTGAAATTTTACTAAGTAAAGACATGCCAAAGTAAATTATATATTTTTTACCTTATGGTAAGTGGTTACCATAACTTATGGACCCTGGTAACACTATAGGCATCACACGTACTGCGGTCTTGAACCCCTTTTCTCCAAAGAGCTCTGGTAATACTCTGTAAACCCTACTCACCGCAGGAACACAAAACAAGGTTATTTCGCTGCGATCTTCTTTAAGATGGAGGTATTTCACCATTCTAGCTGCCTCAAGTAGAGAGAAATCTCCAGACAAGGTTGTGACAAAAAAATAAAATTAAAACAGTTTTTAAACTAATGTCATTACATTTTATTTTAAGAAGATGTTAATAATGTAATGATTTTTCGTTACATCGGGAGTGTCATCTCCACCGTCATATCGGAGACTTAGAATCTTGAACAGGGTGTGACGCTTTTTCATACTCGAACTGATGTATCTGCTTTGCAAGGACCAAATTCGGCCTTTTATGGACTACTTTTCTCACCTTTGGGATGGATCCGCAAAATACCTCCTCGAAGCTCTAGAACAATCTTACAAGTTACCGCACTAGTATCATAAATAACTATTATAAAGATAACATAAATTAGTTTGATAAAATTAGGATAATTGTACGATCCGTATATAAAAATCACTATTTACGAACTTTGAGGAGTATAAAAATTTAGGTAAAAGAAGGCGTCGCGAAACACGCACACATTGAAACCTTATTGGTCCAATTAAGTAAGCAAAACAACAATTTATAAAAATAGCACACTTCCTTTAAACGTTAAAGGCACTCTAGAAACTAATACTAATATATCCGAGATTTTATTTTACCTCTTTGTCGGCGTGATTAATATGTATACCCATATCAAATTACAGCTTTCTAGTACTAAGAATCTCTAAGCCGCGGACAGACGCGCCGTTTAATTTGCCATATCACTGTACATTGCTAACCACGAACATCATACGTGTAGGTATAATAAACAGAGTTTAACTAAAAGAAGAAAATATTTTTGTATAAAAATCGGCATAATCAATTACACGCTTACGGGTTCATCCTATTTTGATGCAAAGAGAGCAACATGGTTCCATACACTTTATGAAGATCTATGAAAAGTTGCGTGTAATTTTTGTGATTATCTTCGGATGAATATCAAGACATTCGACAACTTATCTATACATAGTATAAAAGACAGTCACTATCTGCGTCTGCCTGTTTGTCCGCTTACTTCTTCTAAACGACGTAACGGATTTTTATACTATTTTCACTCTCATGTAGAAAATTTTTTACGCATTTTTTTGTACATATAGTCCGTTCCAATTATTTTTTTGTATAGTTGAGTAAATCCAGTGTTTTGTAATCAAGTCGTCAAAAATCTATTTTCGGGCGTTATAAGCCCGATATGGTTTACGCAGGCTAAACCTTAAAAGATGCATCAAAAAATATACAAAAGAATTATAGTTCTTCAAAAAGCCTAGAGAAAAGTCCGCGATGGCATATGTCTGTGAAGCTGTAAAATCCAGGGCCCCCAAGGCTAACAGTATAGTAAGATCAAAAGAAAAAAAAATTAACTCACAGTAACCATTTTAATTTTTGTAGTTATTTGTGTTCTTTTTGCATCAAAATAGGGTGAAACCATAAGTGTCTATTTGATTTCTTACTTTGATTTTGTCAATTCCTGTACCTATAGTATGCAAAAACTAACTTATTTTTTAAGTTAAACTCTAATTGTTCATTAGGCCTACATGCATAACGTTCGTGTCTAGCAATGCATTAATAAAAATGTCCAATGATATGTAAGTGAGCGGTGGCAGCGTGGTGGGTTAAGGGTTCCTTTTACTTTGGAATCCTAAAAATGAAATAATTTAATAAAAGATATAAAATAAACTATATATCGACTCAACGTCAAATACACGTTAGTCAATTAACCTTTCTAACGTCGATATAATCATATAATGGAATAGCATGATAATAAGGTTCGCATAAACTGTACCAGTCAATAGTTGCTAAACTAGATATTAGACTTACTATTGTGTGCCCGTCTTAACTTCACTGCTTGGAACTAGACTACAGCTCCGGTGGAAGCGACGACAGCGGCTGTGAGCTCGAACAATCTGCCCTAATTAGCGCCTCACACCCTTGTAACAAAAACCAAGCCGTTCGTTATATATTCACTTTGTCCGTTATGCGAGTTTTATATATTTAAAATAATTTAGATACGTTAAATAACTCGCAATATAAAACAAATTAGATGCAAAATCTGAGAAGGTTCACTTATATGTAAAGAATTATGTAGTTTAGACTTTAGTAAATCAAATCAGGCATATACCAAACAAGCGTATAGTCATAGTCACAGTATATTCTTAAATGTCTGTCCACTGATAATTATACGAACCGTTACGAAGTTGTTTTCATGAGATCTAGTGAGATTTTTACAGTCTCTGTGGTTACACTACTCTGTGATTATAATAGTTACTCTTGCAGATTTATTTCTTTTGTTGCTTCTTGAATTCGCTTGTATGTCCAAAACAACTAACCTCCGTTAAAATGCGTCTCAATTATATTTTCGATAAAAAAATCAAAGTTTGAAATTTTCGAGAGTGACGCTTAAAGGAAGGATAGACATTTCTAGGAATGTTATTTTCAGAAATTGTTTGTCTGAATCGATAAGTGTTCTAGATGTGCGTGTTCCGCGCGACAGTGACCCCTTATATCACCAATTAATTAATATTTTTTTTGTGAATTCCAAACGTTACTAGATATTTTTTGCACAGTTAAACAAAAAAATCCCAATATAAACCAGTTGGCTGGCTTCTTCGAAACCTGGATGAACGTAACTGACACGTGACGTCAGTTTTACTAGACAAACAGAATTTGAAGGGCATTTACAAGTTGTTGTTGCCTCTTGTATTGTGCAACCGCTAGGGTTGGTCCTCGGTCGAGGTCACTAATAGTTTGTTCTTGTTTATGTTCCTACGAGTTGAAAGACTAACGAACTGCTAGCGACCCAGCCTACACTGTACAAGAATGAAGGTCGCAATTTAAAAGTTGTTTGAGTTTATATTCATTCAATTATTGAAGTGAAACTTCTTATGCGACTTCTAAGCGTTAAACGTTAAACGTTTAACGCACGTTGTCGGTCTCTCCTCTTTGTGTAAGCCAGAGCGAGAGAGTAAATGTCGGTGTGTATGTATATTACACACTGTTTAAATAAAATAGAAAATGTCTTTTAAAATGAAGTTTCACTTCTATCGTGTGTGAATCGCACACACGCCTTTTTTTTATGATGCTTTCCATTGGCTGATTCATTGACCAATATGATAGGTTGAGAGAGGTAGGAGCAGTAGTGTTGGTAAGACGTCATTTAACTATTAATTTATCGATTATTATGAGCACTATATATTAATCAAATGTTGAAATAAAGCTATTAATTGTTGGTTTCCATTACATCATATGGGGTATTTTTTAAGGTCGTCCATTAGGTGAATCCTTCGGATCACGCGATGACTTTTTTTCGCTGTCGTCCTTCGACCTGCTGAAGCGATGATGGCTCAGTGGTAGCGTGTACGACTTCGCGTCGAGTGACCTGATTTTGAATCCCTGCAATGAGCCTGAGCTTTCGGTGAAGGAAAACACCGTGAGGAAACAATAGGATGGTGGTAGGGCATTTTCTAATGCCCGCCTGGCTAGATACCACCCTCAAGTTGAAAATCTGTTGCCAAACACCAATAGGTGTGTTCCGGCAGCTGCACTTGAGAGCCAGACTTCCGCTAGGCTTAGCGTGTTATCATCTTGAGCCACATCTTCACTTAACATCAGGTGAGATTGTGGCCACTACGCCAAAACCTAAAACGATAAAAAAAACCTGTATTCCGTACGAAAAAACAATTGATTGTCCAAAAAACCGTTTTCATCAACGCGTAGGCAGTCCAACTGTTGAAATACCTCCACCCTACAGCCAAATAACCTTATTTTATATTCCTGCGGTACTGATTTCCAGAGCTTCTTGGGAAAGAAAGGTTCCAGTTCGGCAAACGCTAGAGATATCTAGGTTGCTACAAGCGCCCATAGGCTACGGGAACCGCTTACAATCAGGCTTATTCTCCTCGATTAGTTGTCATCTCAATACCCACACCTTTAATACACATATCATTCCTACCACAAATTATCCATATCTTCTTAGATCTTCCTCTGCTTCTATATTCGTCCACCTTCACCGTAAATGTATATAATTAATATTATTTAAATAATATTTAATTAAAACAAGAAATGATTATTTATTTATAAAGTAATCACCCCTTGATCCTGGTATTCTTATTATCGTTTTAATGATGTGATATTTGGATCAACTTTCAATATACGGTCCTTATACGAATCCTAAACAATAATGATATAACATTTTTAAGCGGAATCCTATTTATGAGTATCAGGGCGGCACTAATTTCAGTTCAGTATGCACGTCGCTTATTTCTTTGACATTCCAACTTAAATATGGATTTTCTGTTGTATATTTTTCAATGTGAGAAACAAGTATTTATAGAATAAACTTTTTTTTATTGTTTATTGTAAAACGATGAAGTGAGTGTCTTTTACCTGACAATAAGCACAGTGCAATTCGAAAACATCAGCGACCATCGAGAGATTTACAATCCATCGCTAGTCGTCGCTGCCATACCGGCCTATTCAAATGTCTCTTCATGCTATGTTTGAATAGCGCGATATTGTAGGGAGGAGGGATTACAGTGGCTGGAAGAATGGTTCCACAGCTTCACAGTACGGTATAGGTTTATTTTTTCGATCTGAATAAACTTTTAGCCGAAAGGGTCCTGAAGCTTCAGACGGCTTTTACAGCTTCACCGAGCTTGGGGGCGAGCGCTTAAAGCACTCAGCTGCGAAAGTGAGACATCAAGCTCCGTTGCCGTAGTTGCAAATAAGTCGCGAACTGGCTAATTCAATATCCGTAATTTGATATCAACTAACTATACATATATACATGTTTCTTTCCTCTGGTATGTGTATTTAGTAATCTGTCAATTTAGGTCTACACTAACTAACCAAGAAAAGAAAATAAAGTCCCTTACAGAACCTATGTACCTGAATGGCGTGCATGTATGTACAAATGCAATGTAATGAGTGTATGTTGGTAGCTAGTGAATGCAGTGTCACTGTATCGCGTGAGCGGCTGCTGACTCAAGGGCTCCATGCCGGAGGAACAGACCTAGGCTTGAGTTGCCGCAGGAGACGGTGGACGTGACGGGTGTCCGGGAGCGAAGTTAACCGCCCGTCCCCTGGGGAGAGAACGGTGGTTTCGTGGGCGTGGGCACGCTTGTATGGCAAAGATTTGACATAGCAAACTTCTTTATTCGTGCTGACAAGGTTACCGTAAAGCTGTGGCTCCGGAGCCCAACGCGTGTGGTTATATTAAAAAAAGGAGAAGATGAAATTAGTTACAAATACTTACAATAAAATATAACAAGATGACGCATGAAGTGGTTTGTTACTATGTTAGTTGTATGGCTGGTCACTTTGGAAATAAATTAACAAATCCTAGTAGAATTATAGTATTTTTTTATAGTTTTGTTAGTTAACATTTTTTTTATCTCACAAATCTTTATAATATAAGAAACTATTAACCTTTAGTACCAACTTTATAAACGCACACACAAATACAATCGCACACAAACTAATTAATACATAACAATAAAGAGAATGAAAAAAAAAACTTAATTGCCAACATAATTTTGCTTAATATCTAATTTAACAATGTATAATGATATTATGTATGTAATGTGTATGTATGTTGTAGTGTATATCAAGTAAATAAAATAATAATAAAATTCGGCCTTTTTGTCTATATCATACGTTACGGCGTATACCTCCTGAGACAAGGAGAAATAATGGAGCACATCCTTGAAAAAACCCCTTCCATTTCCTTTACTTTAATGAATCCCTTCTTTCCGGAAGCATTTTACTACGCATATTCGATATAGATGGATATGTTATAAAAATGAGTTATAAATACATTATCTATGTACTCCATTATGAAAAGTCTGGTTAGCAACGAGGCATTCCAACTCAGTTCTCAGTTCTACTATAACTGATAATGATGATGCGAAGCAATGATGATTCAGTGGCAGCGTGTACGGATACCGTACCGATTTACGTGATTTGGTATCCCTGCAATGAGCCTGAGCTTTCGGTGAAGGTAAACATCGTGATGAAACATGCATGAAGCATGAAAGCATGGTGCTAGGGTATTTTCTCATTGGCTAGCTACCACTCTCAAGTTGAAAATATATCGCCAAGCACCTATAGTTCCGGTAGCTGCAGTAGAGAGTCAATTCCTACACTAGGCTTAGCGTGTCATCATCCTTGGGCCACACCGTCACTTAACACAGGTGAGATTGTGGCCATTACGCTAAAACCTATAAACGATAAAAAAAGACTAACCTCAGGACTGCGTTCCTTGAGAGTTAGATTATACATAGCTATAGGCCGCAGTGACCATTTCTTTCAAGCTACTAGTGATACTATGACAATAATACTTATGGAGCTCTGACAAACTATTCGATATAATATAAATTTAAAATTTTGCATATGTATGGAATATAACGATATTATTCAGTTTACTAATACGGGATTGATTTATTAGCGATATTAATTTTGTAATTGTACCCACGGTGTAGAATTTGTTTACAATTGAAATATATTGCTTTCCTCGGAATATCTGGAAACCAATTTAAATTCATTGTTTCCCCTTACATATTGTTTTGTCGACGTTGTAAAGTTAGAAACAATAAGGCGACTACACACTTGTCTAAAGGAAATATTACTATTTATTGATAAAGCAAATATTTAAAACAGTTTCTGTTTAACCATCCATATTTTAAGGACAACTAAAGAAATATGACTGGTTGTCCCAGAAATTAGCTCGTTCAAACGAACAAAAAAAAGCAATCTATTGAGTTTTATAACATTGGTATAGATATTTCAAACAAAATAAAACGCACGATAACAGTTTCAAATAAAAACGATGCGACGAAACTTTGAAGCGATGATGGCGCAGTGGTAGCGTGTACGACTTCGCGTCGAATGACGTGAGTTCGAATCCCTACAATGAGCCTGAGCTTTCGGTGAAGGAAAACATCGTGAGGAAACCATAGCATGGTGGTAGGGCTTTTTCTGATGCCCGCCTGGTTAGCTACCACCCTCAAGTTGAAAATCTGTCACCAAGCATCAATAGGTGTGTTCCGACAGCTGCACTTGAGAGCCAGTCTTGCACTAGGTTTAGCGTTTACCATCCTGGGCCATATCGTCACTTAATATCAGGTGAGATTGTGGCCACAAAGCCAAACCTATAACGATAAAAAAAAAAAAAAGGGTTCCTTAAATGAAATTCGAATAGTTTAAAAATGTCAACATTTTATTTATATACCAATATAAGTACTTACATTCATTTAACATTAAACAGTTTAAAGTAGAATGACGTCATAAATATATCCTAATCTCATACAAAAATATTAGCCTCTCGTTCAAGCAACTCTTGCACTGTCATTAGCATATTTCGAATATTTATGTAACTCCTGAACAATATATATTATAGGTATTATGCATATATTATTATTAACTTAAAGGCATAGTCAAATTGAGAGGATTAGACTGAACATAGATTTTAGTTAAAAAAAAACTCTATTTTTCTTTTGTATGTAAATATGAAATGAATATTCAAGAATATTCGACAATTACTCTCACCTAAAAATGGGTGCAAGTAATTAACATTGGCTGTTATTAAACTTTGCGATTAAAAAATAAATATTTATTTCTATTACTTCGCTCAGAACAATTTAATAACATACAAATCATTTCCGAAGTAAAGTTTATGAGGTCAGGTCATTGAAGGATATGTGAGGATTATTATTTCAGTAGAAAAAATCGTTAAGGAAGTTAAATATTATGATAAGTTTTTCTTAATCTTATTTTTAACGCCTTACATTACATTTTAATATCATATGCATTTTATATTAATTTAATAAAATATATTTATGATAAGTAAATATATTTAATTTTACTTGAATTTCATTCATTTAAAAAGAAGTATTTTTATAGTGTAACCACTTAATACATTTTATTTTGAATACATAATTTGAAATAATAATAATTAAAAAATGTTACAAAATATAATTACTGTGGATATCAAAGGATCTAATCCAAAGAAATATAAAAGAGTGTTAATAATAACAATAGTATTATTATAACATCAACCTTTTCAAAAGAATACAAATTTTTGAAGTCAGTTTTTTAATTCCACATAGTAAAGTGACATTTCATTTGCTAGTTAATTGGATTTTAAAAATAGTGACGTCCACAAATCCGAACTAATCGTAAAACCGTCACAGATATTATTTATTATTATTTTAATTTTTCTAAAAAAACATTGTACGCATGGGAAGATCGAATAAGATAGACAAAATGACGACTGTCATAGGCCTATCGACTTGCCTTTTGTTGTTTTTTTTTGTAATTATTAAGGCTCTTGAATACACGTCCTTTAAGCCAAACATCGTATTTTACTGTAATATTCAAATATAGCTCTAACAAGATGGCGACCCCCTTGTTAAAACTGTCCAGGAACTTCAAATGCATGTTCCTAGTTATTTATTGTAATCCACTTCACTTGTGCACAACAATCAAACTACATCACATAAAATGCCGCCACAATTACATAATATAGGGCCAAATGACATAAGTTTATGAATTAAAGCAAAAACCACCACATGGAACTTCAAGTTACCGCCAAAAACTCTTTATTGAGTTTCTTCTGACATGTTTTCTATATTTTTTATAGTTTCCTATATTATGACGAAATGATAATAGTACATTATCAGTCGCTCAATACTATATCAGTATGTCGTTCAATACTAAATATTTCAATTAATAAATTAAAATCCTCACTTCAAATAAACTTAAAGTAAAATAAACCTTAGCATAACTTTAGGAAAATTAATATGACAACATTATTTTCCAGTTTAACATTAGTGATTGTCAATTTACCCCGCGGAATTAAAACTAAAAGCAATCGTGTATATGTAAAACAGAATTATCATTCATGTAAAGCTCCCACAAATCTATATGCCGGACAACTCGACAATATCGAAAGTGTTGCCCCTCTCTCAACAAAATGGCATTTAAACGGCAAACTAATGTAAGTACTATAACACTGTCGGTTGAGAAACTATTAGAAGTGATGCTATGTACGATCGTAAATCATCGTTTTTGCTAGAGCTTAAGCGAAATCACACGAGGAAGGGCAAATGAAAAAGTTTTGGTAAAACAAAACACATGTTTAAGCCAAATATTTGTTTTTGTTTATTTTCTAACGAGCGACTTATTGCCTGCACAATCTTGACACCATTCTCAAAAGATAGAATACACCCATATTTATTAACAAATATCTTTGAGAAAATACATGAGAACTTAATTTATGATGTAAAGTATTGTACATTCAAAAATTGAGATATGGGGGCTATCACTTCTAACTTTTAAACATTATTTTTATGCTTGTAGCTTAGAAAAATAAGTTAACTGTTTATTTCTCATTCGAGAAATTTTATTAAATTCAAAGATATTTTATTAATGTTTGTTTTTCTTGCTACGTTATATACAAGTAATAAATAAAATCTCGAATTGAGTATACTCTGTTAAATACATTTTATGAATGTATTCAAAGTTTAATACGATTTAAAGCTTTGTTTTCATCTTACGAAGTTTTTATAATGTAGGATCAACCAATTTGCAAAGAGGAATGTCTGCACATTGTATTTTTGTGCCCTTTAATACTTTTTTTTTAAATGCCAGGTATTTATGGATGAACATTTAACCACAATCATATCAGATATCAAGTGACAATGTATCGGCGTTTCAAAAGGGATTTTCAGGAATTACCGTAAAAAGTTTATGGGGCGTAAAACATTTCAAACTGGTTGATCCACTAAACGGATATGTTAAATATTTAAGAAGAGAAAAAACGATAGCATAACTCTTCAAAAATTCCATCTACTTATTGTCCGATATTAAAAGAATGTTCATAACACTCGCTTTTTTGGTAATAAATCCTTTTTTACAATTACTGTAAAAAAATATATTCAGCGAGAATGTTATACATAATTGTACGCTTACATATTATTCTATAATATAAACGACAACATTACATATAGGTACCTACAACATTGATTTCATATCTATGTATATGGCAAGAACAAGTCTTGAATTTGAAGTGTGCGCTTAGATATTCAAATATATGACTAGTACTGTGATATACTGACAAATCATAAAATTATGTATTTATGATTTAAAATTGAAGAAAACATTTTATGTGAAAATTAACTTTACATTTATTTGAGGTTACTATTTAATAAGTGTTTTTTATCGATTTTATCGTGATTTTTGTAATATTCATATATCGAAACTTCATACGTTTTAAAATTTATTTTAATGTTATTTAGTTTTAGTAATTCTTTATTAATAAATGTAAATTGTCAAAAACGTCCATGGTCTGAGATTCGAAACGGAAATAGTTATAGGTAGGTATACATTTTCTATTATAATATTCAATATAATTCATTTGAATATTCAAACGCTACGTCTATGCCAAAAGACAACTAATTCAAACAATCATAATTACTATCGGTTAAATTCTTTTTTTTTCTACTCCAACAGATATAGTACCTAAACTACCACTTACATATTCATTCTACAGTAAATGGACATACAACCATACCATCTAATCACATTTACTTATATTTAAGCTTTTTGGCATCCTGAGATATTTCTGCCGCCCGCGTATTATAATTATTTAAATCCATAATATTCTTGATGATCGCCATTCTTAATTTGAGTCGTTGAAACTTAATCTCTTCATCTGTGAAAGGATAAAACTTTTAAAGATGTTAAAAGGCAGATGGGCCTATATTAAATACTTTTCGAGGTGTTATGAGTCAATGCCTTTTTAATATGTCGCAAGTGGGTTGAAGGTCTCTCTCTCTCTCTTTGTATAAAATAGACAATGGTGCTCGATATTTCTGACCTAGTTCCTTATTTCTCAAAAGGTTTAAATGTGCTTACTGTGAGATACATCTATAGTCTTGTAATAATCTTGTGTTATTCATAACAAACCAAAGCATTCTAATACGTAATAATTCTTGCCTATATGTAGTTATATTTTTTCATAATAATATAATATACATATAAAAATAACAAAATACACAAAGGCCAGGCATCTACTAATTGTAGTTTTTATTTTATTTAATAATACTATATAGATTTACATTGCAATATTTAATTAAAATAAATGTGTAAGTTTGTGGTAAATTTAATATCTTTTACTAATTTTAAGACGGTTTCTACAAGCCTACACACATACCAATCTTAAAATCTCTAATCTTAATGAAATGATATGAAAAAAAAGATAAACTTTTCGTAAACGGTAACAAAATAGATGAAGATACAGATAATGACCTAGTGTTGTGTTTGTAGTATAAAAAAAGTGAATATTATATATGTAAAAAAATATATGATAGGTAAAGAAATAACTTGTGATTACGTGTACATAACGTCATCCAAGTGTCAAATACTTTCAATTTTCATTAGTATTGACACCGGCAAATGCTTATGCAGTGTCAATCGAAGAAAGAAAATAATTATTCTCTGCGATTTATATCAAACTCAAATGTATAGAAAATATAGAGATTTTGCTATGTATTTATCATATATTAGAACACTACAAGTTATATTCTAAGCATGGTCTAGCTGGTAAATAATAAATCGATTACCTTCCAATCAAACAGTTCAGGCCGTTCTGCTGATCGTTTGTCGAAAGATTGATGTTAGTGGGCAGACTCTTGTTAAGAGGGTACCACTGTGCAACCGGTTTTCGAGGGTTATCCAACATTTCAAGCCAATGTTCGCGCCCGATACCGATAAGTGAAGAGCCAATCGCAGTGCATCCAATGAGTTCATTAGGACTGAGTCTGTACAGATAATGTTAAAGTTAAATGAAGAAATAAAAATAACTAATCCTGCCAAGATTAATTTTCAAAGAGTTATTTACACCATACAAAGAATGATGTACAATCATCCAATATAAGAAATGAATTAACCAATAATAATAAGACTGTCAAAAGTATTATCAAATTGTTCCTAACGACAAACTTACCTATCGTAATCAATGACTTTCACTAGCAGCGTGACATCGAAAACATTCTCCGATGGTAAATCGAATACCAAAGCTTCATTGTAGACGGGGCATAGCGTGTTCTTCTTAACCGTTGTCTTTTTTTTCTTGATCCTCTTCCCTTGGCAGATCAGGCATATTTTCACGTAGGGATCTGAGTGCAAGAAAATGGTTATATAAGGATCTAGCTTTACATAATATAAAATATACACATGAAAATTGATACTTTGAATCATGATATCACTATGACGTTAATTTGCTTTACACAATAAATTTATATATTTCGATGACATAGTACAATAAGCAACAGTTTTACGGTAACCTCCATCTCAGCATATACAAAGAAGTTCGCTATGTCATATCTTTGCTATACTGTGAAGCTGTGGAATGGTCTCCTCGCCAGTGTGTTCCCTCCTTTCTACAACACGGAGTCTATGAAACATAACGTGCAGAGACATTTGAGCAGGCCAGCTTGACAATGACGACTGGCGATTAATTGTAGATACCTCGGTGGTCTCTGTAGTTTCTAAAATGCACTGTACTTACTATTCAGGTACAGTGCCTTCACTTAATCATAAAAGAAAAACTTTAAAACACAATATTGTGGGCGTACATTTTCTGCTGGACCTGGCTAATTATTAATTTTCATTTCTTTTGAAAGTTCTTGACAGCTAATAACCATTTTAAGCTTATTGTTTTACGTATACGACCACAGTTCATAACATCAGGTGTGATTATGTTCAAATACTAACTATGCCTGCGACTTGGTTCGCGTGGCATTGTTTACTCTGTACTTACTGATTAGCCTAATATAAAAAATTAAGGTTCTGCAATCCCTTTGATAAAGCTATGTTTATTCAATTTTTTTATATGTATCAACCCTTAATATTCAGTTAATAATATCACAATATTAAGTAGTAGTACTTAGTGGATTAATAATTTTACTTCATTTCACTCTGTATTCAAAATATATTACAGTATTAATACACATAATCCTTTCTTATGTGTACACAACCTAAACGAAGTTTATATACCATCAAATGTGTAAAAATGCATCCTAAATTTACCTCCAGACTATGAGCTATAATCATACTAAATTTCATTAAATATGGTTCAATGGTTTCTGCGTGATGGGCGTACAAATTAACAGATAGACAGACAAAAATTTCGAAATGTGTTTTGTCCATGATACTAAGAAACCGAGTATTTTTCTCAAATATATTTGTACATATTACGATTCTACTATTATATTATAATCGAATATAGCCCACTAATTAAATATTTTTAAAAGGGTTCATTTAATAAAAATATACCTATAATATAAGTTATATGATATTTCCACGTCACCCAACAGAACACTGACACCGGTAAACATCAGTGGGTTGGATCAAAGGAATGTTTAACATCATACGATTTGTATATGCGACTTTCGTATCCGTCGCTTTTTCCTTTATTCTCTTTTGATGTTTTCTTTATATGAGACATGTCGTTATTCCTAAGGTTGTTACCTTAAAAATTGACATATATATACTTTTTGCAACTTTTATTTTATTAGATCCACTCGTAACTGACTAACAAACGCTGTAATCAAATCTTAGAAGTCAATTTTAACCTACTCCTAATTGTCGTATTGAAATGAAATTTTGTATGTACATGTGTAGTTCGGATGACAATACTATAATTTAATATCTTGGAGCTGATCTGGTGATGGAGCCAGGAAGTGTATCGTGGAACTCTTCGGTGGCTACCAGCAAACCCCTCGAGTTTAGGCTCATATGATTCGTTTTGACGAATAAAGAGATAATAGGGCTTGGTAACGAGATGTTATTATAAGACTAAAAAGTTTTATGATTTCTACTGCGTGATTATAGCGTGTTTTTCAATATTTTTTTACGTTTGAAACATATTTACAGTTCACATTTTAAATGGGGGATTGTTTTGGGTAAGATCGTGGCTGTCGAAATACAACAGGTATATCAGACGTAAAGTCCTTCAAAAGGATAAGAAACTATTCATATTTTGTCAAATTTTAAAGCCTACCAATACAAGAGACGTATAACTTTGTTTTTTTTTTCCTTTAATAAATTGAAATAAGAAACGCAAGTGGAAATAAACCTAAATATCTTAGAAGAAACATTTTAGGTACTAGAATTAGCAACATCTGTACAGTAAGTATCTAATAAATAAAGATGACAAAATTCCGAAACTGAATTTGTAGATTACAGTCTTCAACCAAGTAGTATATCTTCTGTTTCATAGATTTTTAATCTTAATGTTTGAAGACTGGTATAATGTAGACTGCATGATAGTAGGGCATTATTAATGATCTCCTTGCTAACTACCACCTTTAAATGAAAATCAGTCACTAGAACCTTTTCACCTCATCACGTCCCTTCGGCTATATTATTAATTATATCATCTTCTTGGATTTAACTTTTTGGATTTAACACAATAAAATAATATTATTGAAAAAATACTCGACGGCGACCAAACAGTCTCCGCTCAGCGGTTGCAAGGATGTAATTTAGAGGAGTGACTCATTAAAAAATGATAATAGAAGAAACATTATTAAAAAATATCTATAGACTTATAGAACACTTCCCAATCCAAATTCTTACCTTAAATCTCAACAAAAAAAAAAACCGAGAGTTACTTAAATTAAATTTGAAAATATTAAACAAAGGTTATTTTCAAGTACGTTTTTCATTTAAAGTTTTTAATCGAATTGTCTCACCGCAGAATAAGGAACGTGATCGGATTCTGGTTGTACAGCTTTATTTTATCGAGTTTTGACAACATAAGATAAATTACACGTCTGATAATAAATACGAAGCACGGTATCGAGGAAAAATGCTTAAAGAATATTTCATATTTTGTTTTAACATACTAGCATCTAAGCTACAATATTTTGTCCTAAGTAGTGATGAGTTGCTTAAAAAATAAAAACAAATGATATTTTTATGAATATTATATTAAAACTATTATCAGTATCACTGTCACCGTCAGTATATTAAGCTGCTAATATCAAAGAATTGTCTATATTCATACATTCTATTATTATCTCCGGTCAATTCAACTTGCCACCTTTTTTCAAGTCAACCGTGACGAGACCCCGCGTTATCTCGTGAGTTAGGAGTCCAAGTAATGGCATTTTTTTTTCTTGATCGGGTTATGAAGTTACGAATAGAGTCAGTAATCTAACTTCCTACCAATGTTTTTTATAGTAGCACGGCAGTGTGACGGCATTGTTACTGATGGAAGGACAATGCAATCCAACAACATCATCGACCACCGAGGGATCTATCACCAGTCGTGCTGTCATGCCGGCCTGCTCAAATGATTCTTCACGTTATGTTTGAAAGGCCCCATGTTGTAAGAAGGAGGAAAAACACTGACCGGGAGACAGTTCCACAGCTTTACAGTGCACATTTACTTCCCTAGAGTGTTAAAAAGAATTAAAAGTTAGTATGCAACAAAATAAATACCTGAAGATCCATTTATGTCCATTGCCTTCAGATTCCTGCCCTTTATGACGGTGACAGTCAGCCGTCCAGCAGTGGGCAGATAGCAGAGAGACAGCATCAGCTCGCCAAGATCTTTCTTCTCCTTTATACAAAAAAAAATAGTTCACGAAAATCCATTGGCGGTCATCGTTATTATACCGGCTTGCAAGTCTCTCGACTGCTGGCTCTACCTTGATTGATCCCGAAACACGTCCCACTAAAAGAGAGTGACTGTGACGAGTTTATTGTCATGTGAATGCTAGTCCGCGACCCAGCTCAACTTACTACACGATACATTATTCACAGATACATAGAAAAATACATGCAAAAAAACGTCGAACATCATATAAATTCACGAAAAAAAATATAAGGAGGGATTGAAAATATTATACGAGATACTGTAAAAATGTCATCTCGAAAATCGGTTTCATAAGAAAATCCCGACAGGACGCCTACTCTCTCTCTCTTAAATTACATATTATGATATTCAAAACACCTTACACCTCAAGGACTACGTCAGTACGTGTGACAAAGGTATCTAATACCCTTGAAATCTGGGCCCAAAAGAGGTCGAATAAAGACGCAAAAGAACATGCCCGTGTACCATAATGATTAATGATGTAAGCTTATTGTATTCCTTAGTATATTCAGAGTGAATTGAACATACTTTTCAATTAATTTCTGAAATAGAAAAGTTTTCACTTAACAATATATAAAAATGTTGAGCATTTCAGAATTTTATTTAAATTTATTTTGACGAAAAATGGGAAACTGAGTTAATATCTTGTAACTTTAGTAAAAGTTCAGACATAGTTAGAAATATTAAGCAACAGTTTAATCATTGTTTCGATTACTATTATTATTATTATTTCATTTATGTTACAAGACGTAACATCGTTTTCATCATCATTTCAGCCGAAAGACATAACCCTCCCCCAAGGATCGCCATAATGACTGCTCCTGTGCTGCCCGCATCCAACGACTTTACAACGACAACCTTTACCAGGTCGTCGGTACACCTTGTGACGGGTCTGTCCACACTGCGTTTTCCGATGCGCGGCCGCCACTCGAGAACTTTTTGGCCCCATGTACTATCCGTTCTACGAGATACGTGCCCCGCCTACTACCACTTATTTCGAGCTATTCGCTATTCTTAGAGCTAGGTGAGCTTAGTTCTTCTGCGGATCTCATCGTTTCTGATTCGATCTCGCAGAGAAACTCCTAGCATAGCGCTCGTGAAATTTCTTATGGCCCATATATTATTAAAGAAATATATATATTTATTTTTATTTCTTTATATATATATATATATATATATATATATATATATATATATATATATATATATATATATATATATATATATATATAAGGAAGGGAGTAACAAACAGGTCTGCAGTTCAACTAAATTAAAAGGGACACCGTAACTTATAAGCCACCTATCTGTCTAAACATCTATCTGTTTTATCTGAGGTCTGTCACTGATTGCTTACATCTACTGAAGACTTAGTTGAAACTGCTAGTGTGGTAATGTGTGTTGCCAACTACACCCTTCGTATTAAAACCAAACAATGCAAATACTGCTGCTTTGTGGCAGAAATCGGTTTAGTGTTTCAACAATAAAACTTTCATAGATACTAATACTAATTAGAAATGAGCTACAAAAAGTAATATAAGAAAACCTGTTTCACCTATTTCTGTTCCAGAGAAATAATACTTCCATTAACCTATTTCAAAATCTCTTTCTATTAGTATAATTGAAAAGAGTAAAGAGCTTGTTCCAAGTTATATTTGTTTAAACTTCTCTCTAAGAAATTAAACATCCTTACGCTCGAATAGAAAAGAGAATGTTACAGTTTACTTTGTATGAATAGTTTATTCATTTGTCACACGCCAACCTACGAAACAGAATTGAAAAATCAGTTCTTTAAAAACTGTTCCGATAAATAAACCACACTCCTACTACTAACTAATACATATAATCAGATCGTTGAGAAAATTATATTTCATATAACTAGAATTCAGATTATGAATAAGTATATCTCAAGTATGCAAGTAGCACCAGTGACGGAGAAGTTGATAAATAATAGGTTAGTGTGGTAAGGACATGCCATAAGGAGAGAAATTCATATACGGTTATACGGGTAGAGGAAGACCGAAGAAGTAAAGATGTATTGTGAGAGAAATTATATGTATAGGTATATATATGACTTATATGAAATGACAGCTGATAGAGTAGTGCACTAGAAGAGCAAAACATGTTGTGCTGACCCTACTTAGCGTGATATAAAGGCAAGAAGAAGGAAAAAAGATTGTTGAGAAAAATCCACACAATAATTCTCGTTAAGATTACCTGAGGAGCAGCGAGTATGTTCATAGTGTACTCGATCTCTTGATGAAGATCAGCTGACTCCAGCAATCCTTTGAGTACAACGTGACCAATGAGATCATGCCGACTGAACCGGTCAAAGTCGTACACTGAGAACTGAACGTAGCGTTGACGCAATTCTTCGTACGGTACACTGAGAGACAAAGTTATTTATTAATAGATGTTAATGTCAAATGTTTCAATGCGTGAAGATTATTAAAGGATTTCTTGTCATTCCCTTCCGCGTTTTTTAAATTCATTATATATTGAGCATTAAGTGACATTGTGGCCCTAGAACGCTAACACGCTAAGCCTAGTGGAACAACTGGCTCTCAAGTGCAGCTGCCGGAACTTACTTATAGGTGCTTGGTGATAGATGTTCAAGCCAGGAGAGTATTAGAAAATGCCCTACCACCATGCTATGATTTTATCACGATGCTTTCCTTCACCGAAAGCTCAAACTTATTGCAAGGCTTTGAATTAACGTTGACAGATATTATGTCCGTCCATGTGTTTTAACTTAGCCCCAACACAATTTCATTCAATTGTCTCTTGAATACATAAATCAATCAATAGATTTAAACCTGTTTATAACCTCTGGTTAAATACTGAAAGATACGATAATCTTACGAGTAGATTGATGTTACCGCGATGTATGTAGCGAAATTCGCGAATACTTCTACATTCCGGCACTTCAGTCCGCAGTCGGTAAATGCGCGCACATCAAAAGATCTCTTGTTAGCGATGAGGTTCGCTTGCGCACAGACGTCGAGCGTAGAGGACGCGTTAGCATAAATAAGTACACCTATATAACTTGGAATTTGGATATAGCATGGCCGTTTAAAGTAACAAGAAAACTTTAAAATTTATTAGAAATTACGAGGTGTAGGTACAATATTGTAAAACCCAAAGACAAATGTAATTTAAATAAAATACATTTATTTGCGTGTTTGTTGTCATGATATAACATCGCAATAACGCATGACTATGCATATACATATACGCCGTATACCGAAGTCGAAGTTCTCTCGCCCGAATAACATCGCGATGTATGAGGCCAAGGCATAAGAATAGTTAGGATACATTAGAGTTTGAATAATAAGTCACAGGCTTTTTTTGTAAAAAGCGCACTTTTTTATGTTAGACGTTCGAGGACTTCTCTCAAACTTTTTTTAAATTACATACACGTGTTCATTTAGAAACAGATGCCTTATGATGCTTATGATCAAAGATATAAGTGAAAATCAGTATTAATAACTACTTCAATTTTTCGGAATATAGTATATCCAACTCACAGAAGGCTCAAAGATTACACTGATTACTTTGTAAACTAAAGTTTACAAAATAGAATTTACTTATAAAAACCATAATCATTAAGGCTCTCACTTTGCTTTAAGTACGTTCTGGGCATTTAAAACAGGCGTAATAAAAAGTTATCTAACGTTTTCCTTCGGTTCTTTGAACCTTCAAAAACTTCCAATAAACAGAGTCTTTGTTTTTTTTGTAGATGCCTTGCCTTTGGAACCTTTGTCTACAACAACATTAATATTTTTATTACGCTAACTTTATCTTAGATTTATACTTGTAATAAAAGGTTTAAGATATTTTATTAGGTTATTTTATTGAGTTCAAAATTATAATTTGACCAAAATCTCAAATAATGTTAATGTTATCAAAACCTATGATGATAACAATACCCATAATATGGTGTCAAAACCTAGAAAGAAGACAGTTAAATTGGAATATTTTCTAACAATAATGAAAGATTTTTTGAAGTAAAAGTATGGGAAGAATGAAGATGGGAAGCGGCTACCGTAGCCTATGGACGCTTGTAAAACTATAGGTATTAACAGCGCATTGCCGATTTTTAACCCCCTGCCCCAATGAGTTCTGGAAACACTACCTACCGCAGGAACACAACACAAGGTTATTTGGCTGTGATTTTCTGTAGGGTCGAGGTATTCCACCAGTCGGAATGCCCCAAGTAGCGAAAAATCTCCAAAGAAATTTCTAAATCTAAACATATATTTCTCTGGGTCTCTCTTTTAAACAATACCATTTTTACTTAAAGTTGCAATGAATAAAAATAAAGTTATCTAAATTAACAATATAACTAAAAAGTTACAAAGATACATAAACTGTAAATTGAATACAAATCTCAGAGAGCAACTGCTATAATTTCATGAGCGGGCGTAATATTTATTTATTTATAATAAAAACACCAACAAGATTTACATTACATTACATTTCTGACTTAGGGCCGATTTTAAATCAACAGATAACTTATTTTGAGAAATATTTTTTAAATTTTTACAGATATTTTTTTTTCTTACTGTTTATTCATTTAACATTAAGGGCCCTGGAGCCATTTGAGGCTTTGACAGCTACACCGGGCTTGAAAAGCGAGCATGGAAGACACTCAGCCGCGAAAAACGTTTTGCAAACTATTTTGCGCAAAAAAACGAATTTGCAATGTTTGCAAGCGCTAAAGTTTGATTTCGCCATATGGGCGAATATTACGTTACTGTACGTTAGGACCGGATGGATACATGTCTTGTAGAGTGTAAGCTTATGTCTGAGAGACTAAATTATATTATCTGTCAAAACGTCAAACTTATTGTTTATATTAGGTCCTTACATATGAAATTAGCGTTTTGTCGTTCTGACCACTTTGATTTGAAATATCTCCTCTTTGGTAAAAAAATCCAAATTCAAATTTAAAAATTCATTTAGCTGGTACACTTGAGTTTTGAAAACAGTCATTCATTTGTTTTTTCCTAATTATTTTTTTCTTTAGCGTCGCTTAATACCGCACAATGGAAAACATGAAATATCGGTATATTTACGACTACGAGTTCTACCGTGGCACCAGTGCTGCAGACACAGCTCGAAGGATTAATGATGTGTACGGCGCTGGTGTCGCAAAAGAAAGCACGGTACGTTTTTGGTTACAACGTTTTCGTTCTGAAAATTTCGACCTTCAAAACCAACCCCATAGACGGCCGGAGACCAAAGTGGAAAATGAAGAATTAAATGCTATTGTGGAAGCGGATCCATCACGAAACACTTCAGAGATAGCTGCTGCTTCGGGGTAAGTGATAAAACTGTATTAATCCACTTGAAGTAAATCGGGAAAGTAAAAAAACTTGAATAATGGGTACATGAGTAATACATGAGGTATTGAGTAAATCGAATTTGCAAATACGCGTTGAGTGCTGTGTTACTTTGCTCAACCGACACAATAATGAAGGGATTTTAAATCAAATCATTACTTGTGATGAAAAGTGGATACTGTATGATAATCGGAAGCGCTCGTCGCAATGGCTGAACCCTGGAGAACCAGCCAAATCCTGTCCTAAATATTTTGACGCAGAAAAAGTTACTTGTGAGTGTTTGGTGGACTAGCGCCGGTGTCATTCACTACAGCTTTCTAAAACTGGCCCAACGACTACTGCAGATTATTGCATTACGATTACTGCAGATCTATTGTCAAACCATGAAGGAAGAACTAGCTGCTAAACAACCGAGATTGGTCAATCGCTCTAGGCCACTGCTGCTTCACGAAAACGCAAGACCACACACTGCACAACAAACAACCACTAAGTTAGCGAGAGCTACAATTGGAATGTCTGCGACATCCACCGTACTCCCCGGACCTTGCTCCAACAGATTACCATTTTTTCCTGAATTTGGACAACTTCTTACAAAGAAAAAAATTCAACTCCGATGCGGCAGTCCAAACCGCCTTCATAGAGTTTATTGATTCTCGCCCCCATGGTTTTGATGGCAAAAGTGCATAGATAACAACGATGCATACTTTGAGTAATTAAGTATATTTTACAAATTGACTTTATATTCCTCCCGTACAAAACGCCAATTTCATTATGTAAGGACCTAATATAAAGCCACCTGACGCTTGAAAAATCGGCTCTTAGTGAATTTTATTTTTACAGATTAATAAATGCTTGTAAAATATTTATTCTTAAACTCTATGTTTTAGAAAAATTAAATATTGTTTAAAGATCAGACCTGAACAGGAAAGTTTCATTGAAGATCGGATTGAGATTCTTGCGGTGGACTTTCGTTTGGAACTTTTTCTTGCGGTCGGGAAGTAGGAACACTTTGATGTAAGGATCACTGCTCCCGGTCACGTCTTTAATGGGAAGATCGCGTGCTTCAAAAATCTAAAACAACATATATTACAATCAATTAACAAATATTACAATGATGGCTTAGTTATATCGTGTATTGATACGGCGTCGATCAACTTGAGTGCGAAGCTCTACAATGAGCCTGATCGTTATGAAATGAAACATCGTGATGAAACCATAGCATGGTAGGCGATGCTCAAAGGCCAACTAGCTGAAAATCTGCTGTCAAATAGGTATGTCCCGGTAGCTGCACTTGAGAGACAGTTCGTTCACTAGGCTTGGCGTTACACTACCTTGTGCCACAACGTCACTTAACATCAGATTACATTTTAGCCAAATATTAAACATATAAAATATTAAATAAAAAAACGGTATAATAAATGTGTCTGTAATTCACGCTCATCAACTGTCTATCAATTAATTGATAGTAATTTGCACATTGAACAGTCGATAGTGGGAATGGAAATTATTGCTATTTGTCTGACTACAAAAAATCCCGAGAGGTCACGCGACTGACCATTTTTTGGAGTTTAGCTCTGTCACCCATATATTAAATACAGTCCAGAGAAACAGTCGATAGTTAATCGATAGTTTTGCTACAAAACAATCGTTACTAACAGATTTCCAAACAATCTATTTTTAACTAGCTGTGCCCGCAGCTCTGCTCGCGCGGACTAAACGAATGCCGTCAGTCGAACGTAAGCGGGAATCGTGCTGCCCCCGCTCCAATACAACTTACGGCGGTTACCTGCCGATTATTTTAAAAACAAAAATGCTTATTGTGGGTAAAAAAGATGGAAGCTCTCTTGTTAGAGATATCTAGGGAGTTTTTGTAATATTTAAAAATCCATGTTTCCAGTTTATAATTCATTTCACGTATGCACAGTAACCAAACTATATGACGCAAAATGCCACCAATATTACATAATATAGGGTCAAAGAACGTAAGTTAATGGCAGCTCAAGATCCCGGCAAAAACTCTCACAATAATTGTCCTGTCAAGTACTTATATGAAATTTTAAAAATCGAAATCCTACATCTCTGTAGAATTTCATTCCCAATTAATTTCCACACAGAAAGGTGCTCAACCAAAATTAAATTAATAATTAATTAAAAATGTCCACTCTACGATGGAGGAAATAAAACGAAAACGTTATCTGACTGATTATGAAAAATGTTGTTCTGTACACCCGACTGTGGTGTCACTCTTAATACCGTGGAGAGTATTAAACCACTTTAAGTTAATTAAGTTTTCTGTATCTGTAAATCTGTACTAATATTATAAAACTTAAAAATGTCTTGTTTATATGTTTGGATGCGCTAATTGGTGGATCTACCAAGCAGATAAAATAAAACTAAATCATCGGGATTCGAACTATCGCCCACTCGTGTGTCCTGCGTATGAAGTCATACACCACTAGGGCAATTCAATGACGATCGCAGTTATGAAAATTAGGACTTACATTAACCATGCATAATGCACAGAGAAATTTCTTTGGTTATTTCTCTCTACTTGGGACAGCCCGACTGGTGGAATACCTCCAACCTAGAGAATATCGCAGCCAAATGACCTAGTGTTGTGGTCCTCCGGTGAGTAGGGTTTATATACATAGGCTACGGTAGCTACTTACCATCAGGTAGCTACTTACATCCAGTAAACAAGCGGGTTGGTAGGGATCTATACTGGACTGAGCCGCGACTACCATGCACACGGTGATAATTGATTTTTTCTGTGAATATTTATAGAAATTTACAATATAATTTCCCAAATGCTTCATCAATATGAAACACGACGCCCTAAAATGTGTCATATGACGATGTTTTACGATGTATTTGATGGTTGTGATCCGATCGCTAGCTACCACGATATTTTTTATATATTTCTTATGCTTCATAAGTGGTTAGGTATAACAGTCATATAACTAGCGAAGAACCTTTCTATGATTTATTTTAATATCGTCTAACTTGAATACAGTTTTAACATATCCCGCAGGCACAGTTTACACTTTTAATCTTTTTTTTTTCATATTTTCGCAGAATTATGATTGGTCTATTTCTCTTCTTTGAAACCTCGATGAGATATATTTCTTTTACGTTATACGTTTAGCATTGTGGCGACAATCTCAAATGATTTTTAAGTGAAAATAAAGCCCAAGATGGTAGCACGCTAAGCCTAGTGGAAGACTGCGTCTCATGTGCAGCTATAGCCGCACACCTATAGGTGCTTGGCGACAGATTTTCAACTTGAGGGTGGTAGCTAACCAGGTGGACATTAGAAAAAACCCTACCACCATGCTATGGTTTGTTTCACCATATTTTCCTTCACCGAAAGCTCAGGCTTATTGCAGAGAATCGTCACTCGTCCATAGACGCAAAGTCCGTACACGCTACCACTGAGCCATCATTTCTCCAAAAAATATTATTTGTTCATAGCGGACCAATCACTTTGATTAACTTCATATGTATGAAAGACATCAAAAATTTCATCAAAAGCTTCACGCCAGATTAATGAACACGCAATAAAGACTATCTTTTATAATAATAAACACTCGAAGGTCACAAACCTCGAAATTACAATCAACTGCCCACGTCGAGGATATAAAAATAAAATATAAAACATTTATTGACCCCATTTCCGGCCTTCTTAGACCCATCGAAATTGAAGTTGTCTGTCTACTTTTAATATATCGGGCACTGAACCCGACTTTATTCTGGAAAATTTGAATAAGGGAGAACTAGCATCGAATAAAAAAAAGTTCTCTATGATATTATGTCAGCATGTTTCAGATCTTCCGTGTCTATAATTTATTTAGAGATTTCTTTCTACTTGGAGCAGACCGACTGGAGCCAAGATTGCAGCCAAATTACCTGCTACGCCAAGCGGCGGTTTGACACAAAGCAGCTTCGGTCTACACGAAAGGTTTATAAAGATTTTATTATAAAAGTATCTCATTAAAGCTTTTTTGAACAAAATAGTTCAAAAACAATCTTAATATTTACATATTTTCTTAAAATTAATAAAACTTCTTAAATGATAAACCCTTTCTGCGAAACCATTATTTTTTATGTTTTTATTCTATTCTATAAATATTAGCATATTTTAATATTTCAATTGAAACAATTTGAATTCTCTTAAATTTGTACCTTGAGTCAACAATAGAAGTAAGTGGTATTCTATTTACATTGTTATTAAATAAAAGCTTTTATGAAATCACCTTTGAAAAATATAATAGATTTTTTTATACTTCTATACAGGTATAGCATTTGGCCACTATCTCACCTGATGTTAAGTGATGATGTGGCCCGAGATGGTAAAACGCTAAAACTAGGCAGGACTGGCTTTCAAGTACATCTGTCAGAACATATCTATAGATGATTGGCGCCAGATTTTTAACTTAGTGTGGTAGCTAGCTTGGCGGGTATTTAAAAAATACCATGCCACCACTATGCTATGGTTTCATCACAATTTTTTCCTTCACCGAAAGCTCAGGCTCATTTATTGCAGGGATTCGAACTCACGTCCATCGACGCGATATCCGTACACGCTACTACTGAGCCATCATTGCTTCATATATATACAAGACTTTATACAGTGTTAACAATTTATACATATTACTACAGTTCATATATAACATTATCTTTTATGATGCGGCTTTATCCGCCGTTTGTTTATTCACATATCTTTTGTATCTCATCATTAGGTTTTAACCTTTATATACAATACTGAGAAATATTCAGCATTGTTCATCTATACATATTATAAAACTCAACGTCTCTCTGTCTGTCTGTTTTTTTTATAGTTTTAGGTTTGGCGTAGTGACTACAATCTCACCTGATGTTAAGTGACGATGTGGCCCAAGATGATAACACGCTAAACCTAGTGGAAGACTAGTGGTTGCTAGCTTTCTGTCCGGCAGACGAATGAGAGCCGCAGTCCGGTTAAAGAAGACTTTCCTACCGCAAACGCTCCGGAAATGGAATGAGCTTCCTGATGAGGTTTTCACAGGGGACTACATTATGTAAATGGGTGTTTAAATGGTCGGTAACGTGAGATGTGGCGCATGTGATGCTTTTGGTGTCGTTATGGTGGTTTTCCACCATGGTGATATAAAAAACGATCGGTTACTAGTCTATCTAGTTATCTAGTCAACTGTACCTAAAATCTAACACAATCTTAATTATATTATTTTTGTTATATTTAGACCATATTCTCTATCTATATTCTCACAAAGGTAAGCAGAAAAAATGAAGAGTCATTTCTTTCTTTATTTCAGAACCTCCTTTGATTTCTTTATATTCATTAATTCCACAAAGCGTTCTCGTTATTACAAAGACCTTTTTGTTCAAAACATTCCCGTATTGATCTATATGATAATCGAAAATAATCCGCAACTATGGTTCAACAAACTTGGTTATCAAGACATCTCAAGTCAAATCACGCAGCATCCGGATTGCGAACGGATAACGAAGGTAGGTGAGTTTATAGCTCGAAAACGTGTTCACTCTACGTAAGTAATGATTTTACTACTACAATAACCTAAATACAATTTCATTACTGAATTCAACTTTACGAAGATAACTTGTTTAATCTGAACATATCATGATCGGCTTATAGCTATTTAACTATTCAGCTAAAGGACTTTTTTTATTATTATTAAATGTTAGCGTATATTCACAGTATGTGGCCCGAAATGGTAACACGCTAAGCCTATAATAGTAGGTGTACTGGGTTTGCTGGAGGAACAAACCTATAGGTGTTTAGCTACTGGCGATAGATTTTCAATTTGAGGGTGGTACCATAGCTAGGCGGCATTAAAATTTTTCATTCCATACCATCACTATGGTGTCATCACGACGTTTTCCTTCACCGAAAACTCAGGTTCATTGCAGGGATTCGAACTCACGTTGATCGACGCGTTACATGTTAACTATCCAGCTGTGACTAATAAAATGTAGGGTACATGAAATACTAGTCTCAATATAAAAATGTTTACATTTATTTTATTCCTATATTTTCATCAGTAAGTCCTCTGAAATAAAGCAGATACTTTTTATTGGTGAAAATAAATTGGTGATTACAATTATGTTACGTAGAATTAAGATATTAAATTACTGAAACTTGTCTTGCTATTCGATAAATCTCATCTTATAGATTGCTAAGAAGATTATGATTGATGAAAGAATCTGACCTATAAGAAAACAATTGTTTATTAATGCATATTATGTGTCGTATTGTATTCTGCAATGTGATCGAAAATAAGGATTATAAAGGTCATCGACGTACCAAGATTTTTTGAAAATATTTTTAAATTTAAAATGTGATATATATTTGTCTGAATTAATTTTAATTAGTAGGAGTTAAACGATTTTATAGATATTTACCAAGACTCTTTACTGTTGATTATATTAACTATTTTACTCAAACTTTGCTATTATAAATATGTACTAATTGATAATAGTACATATGTAATATCACAATTATATGTAAGAATATTAGACACAACGATAAACTTGATTAGCTTCTCAAAATTCTTTTGTTTCAAAATTTCATGGTAACTCAAGATGCTGAATATCCGTTTCATACAAAATATTCCTTTCCGAAAACCACAATAACTTATGATCTTTCATTGTAAATGAACATTACTTGTCACTTGCGGTTAATTTTTATCATAGAACAAGATAGAATAATATAGTTTATCGTGTGTATTAGAGAATAAATAGCAATAAGGCAAAACACTTTTACAAATAAAATTGCTTATCTGTGTCTCTGGAAAATTCGTACAGTGAGTTACTTTCAGGAATTTGGTAGATAACACGGAGATGAGTTTTTTCGCCGTAACTAGCTTCCATTCTGTTTGCCTTCGGCCGCACGGGCACGACGTTGATCTTTTATAGGGCCTTTGATCAGATTAAACGAAAAGTTTTTTTTTTTTTCGATTGAAAGACGGCACAGATTGTCCAACCTACATATATAAAATAAATTAATCTGATAAGTAAATTATTCTATATGTATTTAAGCCCCTGTGAATAATTGATATTGAATGGTCAGGATCTTACAATTTGTCTTATACTAACCAGAAATAACAATTAATCAATTTGGCGCTTACTAAAATAATGCAGCATTTCAACACTCTTATCGGGAAAATCTATTATACAATAATATTATATAATAAAAAAGTTTGTTTGTTTGTTTGAAAGAATACTGTTAAAAATTTCAATAGTAATTTTAGATATTATTTTTTTTGGAAACTGATTAGCCAAAATGTAAATTGGGTTTTGTATTAATACTGAAGGCGCCGGTTCTAAGTGGAAAAGGAAAAGAAATACCTTGCCATTCCACGTCTCCCGTTATGTTAGGTCGCAGGTTCGTTTGGTTTCTCTATATCCACTGGCACTTGAATTTGAACATAAACTTCGAGTCTTACACACAATAAGCACTTCTCTTTGTAATAAAAAGCGGGTGCGGTATAATTTCTACAACACTTTATAGCGGAGCGTTTTCACTATGAGTTTGATGCGAGTACTGTTCGTGTCTTTTCGCGAATGCAACACGACCAGTCGGCGAGGCGTTGACAAAGCGACTTTTTTTAGGAACTAGGAAGGGATGCGAGAATGAGTAGGAATGAGTGTGTGTGTGTGTCATATATATAAATATAAATAGTATACGGCGTATACAACTCTCCCGGCCTAGAGGTTTCCTCTATCCAGAAGAGAAATTGAGTGAATGAGAGTAATAGCGATAATTAAGAGTAATATGCGTAGAGAGAGAGAGAGATAATTTAACTTAAGTTTAATTAGAAGATTGCGTAGGTTTACTGAAGCGGGAGAGGACAAATTCGAACAACTGGTCGTATATAAGAGCCAGAAGAGGTTTTCACCTTTACCGTCCTGATTATCTTGTCCTTTCCTGGGTAAATTTCCTCGATTATTCCCAAAGGCCAAGACATTGGATGAGCGTTATTGTCTTTAATAAGAACAATAGATCCTAGTTCTACGGGTTTAGTTGGGGAATACCATTTCTGGCGCTGCTGTAGACTAGAGAGATATTCCTGACTCCAGCGACGCCAGAAACAGTGGGTTATTTTATTCAATAACTGATAGCGGGATAAGCGGTGATCAGGCTGATCTGTAAAATCTTCTGAAGGAAGATATTTTAGCGGTGTGACATTAAGAAAATGATTTGGAGTTAACGCGGATATGTCCGAAGGATCGGAGCTGAGTACACAAAGAGGGCGGCTATTAAGTAAACCTTCTATCTGTACTAAAACTGTAGAAAACTCTTCATATGTGAGAATCTGTTTGCCTATGACTTTATAAATATGAGTTTTGACACAACGAATGTTAATTTCAGCTAAGCCATTAAAATGTGGTCCATAAGGTGGATTGTGTTTGAATTGAACGCGTTGCTCAGATAGCTTATCAGTTATATAAGTTAAATGAGAAGTGGACTGTATTAATGAGTAAATTTCTTCGAGTTTGTGTTTAGCGCCCACAAAATTGGTACCTCCGTCGCTATACATAATAGCCACGGGACCTCTTCTGCAGATGAAGCGTTTAAAAGCGGCGAGAAATAATTCAGAACTTAGGTCCGAAACTAACTCTAAATGCAGAGCTTTGGTTGTGCAACAGACAAATAAGCAGATATATGCTTTGTGGCTTTTAACACCACGGCGGCGAATGTGAGTTATGAAAAAAGGTCCAGCGTAATCTACCGCGGTGTGAACGAAAGATTTTACTTGAGAGACTCTGATAGCGGGCAGATCACCCATTTGCGGGTTTGTAAAGCGTGGTTTGAGTTTAAAACAAATGTTACAGCTGTGTACTGTTTTTCGAACTAAATTGCGAGCGGAGAGTATCCAAAATTTTTGCCTGAGAAGAGCTAAGAGTAAAGGTGGTCCTGTATGAAGATTTGCTTTGTGATAATGTTCAATGAGAAGCAGAGTAATGCGATCATTAGGCAGTAAAATTGGGTGTTTTTTATCAAAATTTAATTGTGAGTGTGTGAGTCTACCTCCTACACGTAACAAGCCGTGGCTTATAAATGGATTAAGTTTTAATATATTTTTATTTCTACAAACTTTGGAATTTTGAATATCATTGATATCCTGCGTAAAGTATTTAGACTGTACGTAACGTATTACATAATATTCAGCTCGTTCTAAATCATCGACTGTAATGAGACCGCGTGACTTTAATATTTTAGAAAAGCGTAAAATATACACTAGAGTGCGTAAAATTTTAGACCACGACGAAATACGTCCTACAAGTTCTTCAATCAGGTGAGTACTATCTTGTGTAGATTTAGTTTGTACAGAAAGAGTTGTAGTTTTAGATTCTTGATATTCTTCGTTGTGATTAATAATGAATTCTTTTACAGGCCAGTCGGCGACTGGAGCGGATAACCACTTCGGACCACGAAACCAAAAACTATTATCAACTAATCCTTTGGGTGTTACAGGACGCGAGACTATGTCAGCGGGATTTTCTACGCCACGGACGTGAAACCAATAAGTAGCGGGTAAGTATTCATTTCTTTGAGCGATGCGATTAGCTACGAATGTGTGAAACTTATAAGATGGAGAGTGAATCCAGGTAAGCGTTACTGTAGAGTCAGAGAAGGCGTGAATATTGCGTATATTGCAGCGCTTACTGAATATTGAACGAACTGAAGCGAGTAATTTTGCGAGCAATAAAGCTGCACAGAGTTCTAAACGAGCGAGAGTTTTATTTGGAGATGAGACTTTAGACTTAGAAGTGAGAAGTTTTACTGACATAGCGTGAGAGTTTTCGTCACTGGCAACACGTACATAAATGCACGCGCCATAGCACTTCTCACTTGCATCTGAAAAGCCTATTAGCGTTATGTGTAGAGTATTAGTAATACCTAAATGACGTGGGATTTTTATATTTTGTAAATACGCGAGTTCATTGTAAAATTGACTCCATTTTATATGAATGAAATTAGGAACCTTATCATCCCAGTCAAGTTGTAGCTTCCAGCATTCTTGCACTAACAACTTCATAAAAGCGACGACTGGACTAATGAGGCCTAACGGATCGAACAAACGTGCAGTTGCAGAGAGAATTGTGCGTTTAGTACATTTTTCTGGCGTGTCAATATTAACTTGGAAGTGAAAATTATCATCGGTAGGTTGCCAGAGTATACCTACAATTTTTGTAGCTGCGTCTGAATCTGAATCGAAATTTAAAGAGTTTGGATTTTTATGAGAAGAAGGAATGCGTGACATAAATTCTTTATTATTTGAGATCCATTTAACTAAATTAAAGCCTCCTGATTTAAACATCTCGACCATTTCTTTATAGGTGTTTTCTGCGTTAGCTAAACCATCTATGGATCCTACATAATCGTCCATATACATATGGTTCTCTGCCTCATAAGCAGCGAGTGGATAAACATCTCGACTGTCAGCGGCGAGTTGGCGAACGACACGCATAGCGAGATACGGTGAGCTAGATACTCCAAAACACACTCTATTGAACTGATACACGTCAATAGAGGAGTTTAGATTAAATCTGAAAAGAATGCGCTGATATTGTTGATGTTTGGATGAAAGCTTGACTTGAAAATACATTTTTTCAATGTCTGCAGATAACGCTATTGAAAACATGCGTAAATTTAAAAGTAAGTCATAGATATTACTTTGTAAATTGGGACCGACATAAAGCAAGTCGTTGAGTGACTTACTTGATGTTGTTTTGCATCCTGCATCGAGAACAACCCGAGTTTTAGAAGTTTCTTTCTCAGGGCGATAGACAGCCCTATGCGGCATGTAATAAGAGTGAACATCGAGTGAAGCATTATCAACTTTAGATAAATAACCCTGGTCTATATAAGATTGAATAGTAGAGTTATAATCAGTGCGTAAATTTGAAAAATCGAGTTTCTTTTCTAATTTCAGAAAGCGACGTTTGGCGATACTATATGAGTTACCTAATTCGGATGAGTCTAGCCTAAATGGGAGCTCTACTGTATATCTACCGCAGTCAGCACGTACGTATGTTGATGTAAACAAATGTTCACAAGCTTCGTCATCCGGACTTACGTGAATTCTGTTTGGGACTTTTTCTATTTCCCAAAATCTTTTAGTTAATTCTTCAAGTGAGAGCGAATCATTACAGAAAAATACTTTGTCTGAGTTGAGAGCATGAAATGAGTTTTCAAAATCCGAGCGTGAGTTTTCGTTTGGTGCGAATGCGAGAGGGGAGTTTGAAGTACACTGGGCTTTACCCATGGCGACATATCCTAGTGTGGTTTGTATACCAACAACCGAGGAATTGGGAGCGGTTACTCGGCCTGATCCGAGTAGAAGCGGGAATAATTCGTTGCCTATCAGACAATCGATTTGAGCGGGTGCGTGAAAATGGTCATCTGCCATTGGGACATTTAATAAATGAGATAATTCCGTGAGATTAATTTCAGTGTTGGGTAAAAAGTCGGTTATTGTATCAATAACACGAGCAATAACATTATAAGAACAGCGTGAGTCGAAGCGAGAATATATTTTAAATTGTGTTTGTCCGAAAGATTTGCTTTCTACTTGACCGATACCTTTAACTGTTGAAGTTACAGGCGTAATTTTTAAATTCAATAATTCGCAACAGGATTTTGTAATAAAATTACTCATAGAACCCGTATCTAAAAATAAACGAACGCTAGTTGGTTCATTATTACTATTATAAACGTGCACTGAAGCTGTTGGTAACAATACTGTAGTGTTCTCTGAAATACGCGTGAAAGAAATCGCGGAAAGTGCAGAATTGTTGTTTTCAACATGTGAATCTTCGCGCGTATTTAACTTATGATCGATATGTGACGCAAGCGGCGAGCGCTGCCTCTGATTGACAAGTTGAGGTGAATGCAAGTGAGACGGAGCGGGCTCGGCCGCGCGACGCGGTGCGGGTGCGCGGCGTGGTACGTATGCCGGCAGTGGCACACGACTTCGTTCGACGCTCTCGGGCACGATATTATCACGCTGTGATATATTGCTCGAGGGGTGGACAGAAGCGTTGCGTAAAGTAGAAATTACATTCATGTTATTATGATTTGAATTGATATGGAGTAAGCTGTGATGATTTCCGCGGCAAATATTACATCTATTTAGTGATTTACACATGTACATATTATGAAATCCTAAACAATTTTTACAGAATGAATTTTCGTTTACTATATTATTGCGTGTATATGGGTCTTTATTTAAAAAATATTCACACTTATATAAGGGATGAATGTAACTAGCATTACATATTTTACATATCTGATGGTGTGATTGTGGATATGTGTCAGGCCTTTTATATTGAGTGCTGTTATTTTTGTTTAATTGAGTGACGAATGATTGCGTTGATTTACCTTTAGGTGTGAATTTATGTGTTTGATTTTGAAAATTATGTTGGTGTACAGGAGCTCGCAGTGTCTGTATTTTATTTTGATCCTTTAAAAAACTTTTAAGTTCTTTAAAAGTGGGTATATCTGTTTGCTTGTGTGCTTGTTCAAACAAGCTGAGCGTGTTTTTATCTAATTTGCTCAACGCTATATGAGTTAATATAAAATCAGACAAATCTATAATTTGTAACTGAAGGAGTGCTGCCTCAGCAGAGCAAAAGTTATTAATGAATGTTTCAATTGATTGATTTGGTTTATGTTGAAGCATTTGTTCAAGATATATTGAAGCTTGTACTCTTGTATCTTGATACTTATCTAAAAGAGCGTTCCAAATAATTTCATAATTTTCTGAAGTTGCCGACACTCCAGCACAGACATTTAGAGCTTTACCAGATAGAGAACCTACCAAATACTGTACTTTCTCAGCATTTGAAAGTTGAGGGTTTATATGTATAAGACTGCGGAAATTTTCAAAGAACACAGGCCACGTACTTGGTGTGCCATCAAAACTAGCTAACTGTAGCGGTGGAAGCTTAAGCTTGTAACTGTAGCTGTCTTTTTTTTCGACATTAAGTTTCAGATCACTCTCTGTTTGTTTTATGATGGAGTATAATTCGTCAAAAGAGCGTAATACTGAGTAATTGGGTATTGCGTCCTCGTCTTGTTCGAGATAAGCGGTGTTTAATTTATCGACAGTATCTAAGAACTCAGTTCTAGTTTGTTCTAATGTATTTAAGCGGGATATAAACTGCGTTTTAGAGCTTGGATCGGAAACCTTTAGGCCAAGGTTATAAATTTCCTGAACAATTTCAAATAATTGGTTTTTCTTAGATTCCAATAAATTTATGCGTATGCGTATACTTTTAGCGTCGTCTTTACCCATTTTTAAACAATAAATATAACGTTAAATGTAGGTGGGTTGATAAACCAACGAGTTACGAGCGGCCAATATGCTCAGTTATAATTACGATACAAAACACTATTGTTTGTGCGGGGTAGTTCTAAAATAATATGAAATTGATTTAAGAGTAATTTAACTGATATTTTATACTAATATATGCGTGTAAGCATGTGTAATGTGTTGTATGCGTTAATGATTGAATATTTGTGATGAAATAAATATATATTATTGAGATGAAATGCGATTGTAAGTGGACGGTTAGCGTATTAAAATATTTAATTTAAGCGAAATAATTGATAAATACTTATCGTATGCGTGTATGAGATGAACAGTGTATATAGAGAGGATCCGGCTCGAAGGACCAGACCCCTGAAGGCGCCGGTTCTAAGTGGAAAAGGAAAAGAAATACCTTGCCATTCCACGTCTCCCGTTATGTTAGGTCGCAGGTTCGTTTGGTTTCTCTATATCCACTGGCACTTGAATTTGAACATAAACTTCGAGTCTTACACACAATAAGCACTTCTCTTTGTAATAAAAAGCGGGTGCGGTATAATTTCTACAACACTTTATAGCGGAGCGTTTTCACTATGAGTTTGATGCGAGTACTGTTCGTGTCTTTTCGCGAATGCAACACGACCAGTCGGCGAGGCGTTGACAAAGCGACTTTTTTTAGGAACTAGGAAGGGATGCGAGAATGAGTAGGAATGAGTGTGTGTGTGTGTCATATATATAAATATAAATAGTATACGGCGTATACAAATACAAAACTAAAGTTTTGGGTTAAACATGAATATTGTAAAATTACAATATTATTTGTAGGTCTTTCTAGGAAAATTACTCTTATAGTATTGTAATTTTAGATAAGCATACATTATTTTGTTATTTTACTCATACTTTGGTTTGTAAAACGATTATAATTTTACATAAATATGTAACAGTGAAATATAAAGTTTTAACGGGAGTTACGTCAGCATAACCTAGGCTTCCGTAGTGGTTAACTGTAAACACTATCATTAGTGTTCCACATAACCATAATTGGATATCTTAAGCACCTCTGTATTTAGTTTAATAAATAATTAAGATAACCATATTCACTGTAATGAGATACGTGCCTACTGTTATTGCTTCGCCTTACTTGTAAGACCTCTGTGTAATTGAGGTTACCTTTGTATAAAGATTATTATAAATTGAATTCATTGTATTTATAAAGTCAGTCTTCACTTGCTCTTCAAGCTGCGAACATATATTGTATCTTTTTAAAAACCCCGATTCTTCGGCCCAATCCCTAACTGGCGCAGTCGGTAGTCCGTGAATATATTCAGTGAATTGAAACGTCGGTATAGCCTGATTCGTTTTGGGCTCCGTAAAGTTTCACGGCTACAACATAAACCGGGCATCAGCAACGAGGTCTACGAGCGTAGCAGCATACTACGAAGATAGCAAGGAAGAGCACTCACCAGTCAAACAACGACATAGCAATGCTCATGACGTAAGCATTTCATCTGTTACTTCTGAGATATCCTTTTTCCTTCAGCCTGTTCATTTTCCAGAGGCGGATCTTGAATATTAGTGTTATCGTTTCTTAATCGTCTATATAACTACAAATATGGCAAAGAACGGTAAAGATGTTAAACCCAGCACTAAGAACGTAGATGTTGATTATTCTACGTTAGCTAAATTATTTCCAACATATGATGGAAATCCTCGCACCCTCGCATTTTATATAGAAGGTGTCGAAAATGTACTAGAACTAGTCGCGTTAAAAGATGACCTTTGCATAACTACTCTAATACGTAATAAATTATCTGGTAAAGCAATCGAAGCATTATCAGCTAGTACAGGTGCCAAAACGTGGAAACAAATAAAATCAATTCTTCAGACAAGATTTGGAGAATACCGGACAGAGACACAATTAGTTCAGGAACTAATTAAAACTAATAAAGAAAACAATTCAACACAATTTTTAGGTGATAAAATCAGAAACCTAAAAAGTTCATTAATCTTAGCCGATCCCTTAAAAAGTACTTATTATGAACAATTGGCTTTAGAAACATTTTTAGATAAAATTAATCCAATTACAGCAATAATAATAAAATTACAAAATGCAGTTAATCTAGACCAAGCTATAGCTATTGCTAAACAAGAAGAGAAAAAGCTTAGGGATATAATGGACAGAATTTAAATAAATTCAAAATTCAATGTTGACAAAAACAATTAAAAAATTACAGTAATCAGTTTAAAAAGACAAAACAGTCAAATAGCATCAATGAGAATAAGAAAAAAGTTCATTTCAATGAATCTACAGACAATGAAGATTCAGCGGAGTCAGATGAAGGTAATATCTCTGATTCTGAACCCAATCAAAATTTTCTTACGGATCTAGAAATCGAAGACGAAACATAGTATTAATAAATAGTTTAAAAACTTCCATACATATATATTAGTGAATTAGGTGGTAAATTTCTAATAGAATGCACCCTAACATTATTTATCCTAGTCTCCTAGTAGAAAAATTAAGTTTAGTTGAAAAAGAAAATTCATTTGATTTGCCATTTTCACCGTATAATAAAAATATACACTTATGGGAGAAAGCAATAATAGTCAAAGCATACATTACGAACGAAACACTAAACTTCATAATATAAATCCTTCTGGTTTCTCCTAATACTTACCAATTGTTATACCTCTATTCCATACCTAATAGCAATAACACCATATTAATACCTAAATATCCCTTCCTTATCTTGGATAACAATGAATTTGCGTATCCAGATGAGCATTGCACAGAAATTACAAACGACAAAGTAATATGCAAACACCTCAACTGGGAAGATCTTCAATCATCAAAGGATTGTATAGCACAGTTGTACATACAGTTGACCCACAAAATTGTACATATGCAGTAGCATATTTTCATAATAACATTATCCAACAAATTCAGGATAATAATTGGATTATAATTATGAAAATGGAAGAAGTGGTAAAAACTTCATGTGACAACAACATTCAATTCTGGTATATAAGAAGAAAGCCGCAAGCAGCAACTCTACAGCAACAAGCAGAGGAAGACCATCAGCAGTCACTGCAGTCGCCGTTACGCCTTTCTCTTAGGGGGGAGGGATTACGTCAGCATAATCTAGGCTTCCGTAGTGGTTAACTGTAAACACTATCATTAGTGTTCCACTTAACCATAATTAGATATCTTAAGTACCTCTGTATTTAGTTCAATAAATAATTAAGACAACCATATTCAATGTAATGAGATACGTGCATATTGTTATTGCTTCGCCTTACTAGTAAGACCTCTGTGTAATTGAGGTTACCTTTGTATAAAGATTATTATAAATTGAATTCATTCTATTTATAAAGTCAGTCTTCACTTGCTCTTCAAGCTGCAAACATATATTGTATCTTTTTAAAAACCCCGATTTCTCGGCCCAATCCCTAACTCGCGCGTCCATATTTTTTTATATCTATAATAGAAGTAGAATAGTTTAGTTTTTAAGTACAATAAAATGTAAGAAAAATAATGTATTTAGATGATACTGTTTATACAAATAACCATATAAATAATGTGTTTATTACAGGCAGATCCGAGTCTACAGATTTTATGAACCCAGCAAAAATTTAACATTGCCCCTTTTTGCTCACCTCTTGATGCGCCCCTTTCCTTCCCTTCTCTTGAGATAACTAGATGCGATAGGAATTCCTCTGACAGAGACAATATACCTACATACTACACACATCTACTAAAAGTTTTCTAAAATCAAATGACCAATCGTCATCGCATTCTAGATGTTATGTGCTTACGTGAAACAAAATGTATTTTTTTTTTTCAAACACATTTAGCGCCCTTTTAAATTGACGCTCGCGCCTGGGCAGTTACCACGGTTTGTCCCCACTTCCCTAGAATCGGGGCTGATTCGAGACTGATCTAAATCTTTCAAGTTCCAACAATGGAACAGCATAGAATCAAATGTTTTCTCATTTCTTTTGAATGTTACGTGTATTGTTAGTGACATAGTAATATAATATATGATTTATATTAAATCTCTTACATACTTCTATTTCATTTCAATTTATTTCTGTTTGGTATTTTTGTAATTAATTGCCTTTACCTTGAAAAGATAATAATTTTGAAATATTCTATTAGTTACTCTAATTTTTATTGGTTCGATATTTATTTATCTTATTTCTATTGATAATATCAAAATACAAGAAATATTGAATTTAATATTGAAATTACATAGGTACAAGTATTCGTTTGTGGTAGTAAAATTCGTCATTAATTTTAATTGGTTTGGGATAGTTGAATGAATCGAACCGACGTAATAAAGATTAAGGATTGGGCCTACGACATTAATTTTTTTATACTACAGAGGTGGCACACAGGCATTTGGCCCGCCTGATGGTAAGCGGCTACCGTAGCCTATGAACGCCTGCAATACCATAGGTATCACAAGCGCGTTGCCGACCTTGAGCCCACCCTTCCCCAAGGAGCTCTGAAAACTCTATTCACTGCAGGAACACAACACTAAGTCATTTGGCTGCGATCTTATGTAGGGTGAAGGTATTCCACCAGTCGGGCTGCCCCAAGTAGAGAGAAATCACCAAAGAAATTTCTCTGTGCCCTACACTGTTGTGTTTGAAGGCTTTCCAGAGCTTCTTGGTATAGACCGGTTCAATGTAGGCAACGTTTTTTTTTTTTTTTTTTTTTTTTTTTTCGAACTGACTACACTGTTAGCCTGAGGGGCCCTGGAGCCTTTACGGCTTTTACAGCTTTACCGGGCTTGGGGGCGAGCGCTTAGGGCACTCAGCCACGAAAGCTAAGCAACAACATCCGAGGGTGCCAAAGTGGCCGAACCTCGGCTCGGACTGTTGCGCGTATGCAATTAAGTCGCGATCTGACTAATTCCCTATCCGTAATTCGATCTAAACTAACTATACATATATACATGTTTCTGCCCCCTGGGAGGAGGGAAGGAACATGTGTATGTGTATTTAGTGGTCTGAAATTTTTGTCTACTCTAACTAGGCAAAAAAAGAAAAAAAAGGTCCCTTACAGAACCTATGTACCTATGTGTGTTGTGCATGTGTGTATAATGCAGTGTCATGTATGGCTGTGAAAGCTAGTGATTGTACAGTCACTTGTATCGCGCGAGCGGCTGCTTGGCTCAAGGGCTCCATGCCGATGGATCGGACCTACGCTTGAGTTGCCGCAGAGGAAGGTGGTCGTGGCGGGTGTGCGGGCGCGAAGTTAACCGTTCGTCCCCTGCGGAGGGAACGGTGGTTTCGCGGGCGTGGGCGCGAGCACGCATATGTTGCGGGAGCGGATGCGTAGTAATTATTAGCTTTCTCGATGTCGTCGTCGGGATCGACAAAGAGATTTCGCGGACGGCGTTTATAACGTTTGGCAACGGGGATCGAGTTGTCTGGGACGTAGTTCACGGTGGATTTTACGAGCGGGTTGGGGTGATTCGAAGCGCTATCGAAGTATCTCCTGGTGAGATATTTCACATAGGCTTCTATCGAGGGAAGCCTCATGTCCCTGTGGAGGTCCATGTTCCTAACGAAGGCTGGAGGGTCAAGCAGGCGACGGAGAAACCGATTTTGGACTCTTTGCATGCGGACAAAGTTATGTTTGGACATATGTGCGAACGCTGCGCAGCTATATGTCAAGATCGGACGGACGCACATCTTGTATAGTGTAAGCTTATGTCTTAAGGACAGTTTGCTTACCGAACTGAGCAGGGGTCGCAAGCGGGAAAGGATCCAGACGGCCCTATTCCGGACTATAGTAACGTGTGCGTTGAAGTTAAGCTTCGAGTCGAGGGTGACACCCAGATATTTAGTCTTGGTGGCCCAAGGGATATTCCTACCGAATAATGAGAGGGGTCCTACCGTGCGTGGTAGTTTACATGTATGCGGTTCGAACATAATCGCGGCGCTCTTTACCGGATTAATAGCTATTCGCCACGTTCGAAACCACTCCCCGAGAGTGGTTACGGCACGTTGGACTGCGCAGGCGAGATTTTTTCTGTGTCTGTTTGACGCGTATATGACTGTGTCGTCAGCGTAGAGCCCTACCTCGACCCCGGGGGGCTTCGGGAGGTCGCTGACGTACAGATTGAAAAGGCAAGGCGCCAGAATGGAACCTTGCGGGACGCCTGAGCGTATAGGGTGGGCGGTAGATAGTACTCCTTCCACTCGGTAGTGGAAGGTGCGGTCGCTTAGGTAATCGCGGACTAAATGTACTAACCTATCCGGGACTTCTAAATGGTGAAGCTTGTGGACCAGTCCGGCGTGCCAGACCTTATCGAAGGCCTTGGCTACGTCGAAAAAGACCGCAAGCGTGCGGGCGGGAGCGATATTGCTCTTGGCGAAGTTACTCGTGATGTGCTCCGTGAGGCGGTGCACTTGATGTGTACACGAGTGACGGGCGCGAAAGCCGAATTGTTCGGGCGGGTATAAATTCTTGTCGTCTATAACGACCTTGAGACGGTTCAGAAGGATCCGCTCATAGAGTTTCCCTAGAGTGTTTAGGAGACTGATCGGGCGATAGCTATCGGGAAGCGAAGCTTTTTTGCCGGGCTTGCGAATACCTATAACTATAGCTTTTTTCCAGATGGCTGGAAAATAGCAGTGGGCTATGGCTGCATTGAAGATGCAGACCAAAAGAGCTATGAGGTGATCAGGAAGAAGTTTGAGTACTTCATTCCTGATACCATCTGGACCGGGAGATTTCCTAGGCTTAAGGCCTTTAATGATAGAACAGACCTCATCTGGCGTGACCGGGGTTAGCGTTTCCGCGGGAGGAATCAACGTGAGTTCCTGAACGGCGGTCTCGATAGTTTCGATGTGGGCAGTGTCTACGTTGTCGCAGTTTGGGGAGCACTGGCTCTCCAAGCTTGCGGCAAGGCATTCTGCCTTATCGTCGCTATCGAACGCGAGTGGAAGATCGGGACCCCTTTCGAGGGGCGGCATCTGGGCGGAAGCTTCTAACTTCAGAGAGCGGGCGAGGTTCCAGTAAGCCAGATGGGACGGCTTGAGACCCTCTAAGAGGTTATCCCACCGGTGACCTCTGTACTCTCCGATGCGAGTTCTAACCTCTCTCTGAAGTTGTCGTAACCTACGGGTGTTATCCCTCGTCGGATAGGAGTCATGTGCACGTGTCGCGGCGTTCTTTTCCGTGATTAACGCTCGTAAGCCGGGGGGGAGTATAAAACGGCGCTCGTTTGCCGCTTGGTAGGCAACGTGCTACTAACATAATTATGGTAATACAGGTGTCCATAGGCCGCTTATCTTCAGACGGACCGTATGCTTGTTTGCCACCTTAGTTATATTTAAAAAAAGTTACGATTATAATGTTTACTTACATAAAAGTATAAAGTAGTATACACACTATATGATCTCGAAACACGAAAGAGTGAAGCAAGTCACTATTATGGGTACTTCTGTATAGTGGATATGGGCCAATGAACAAAACATACGGCATAAGTATAAGACACTTTTCACACAAATTATAATTCACACAAATAATATTTTACATTGAAAGTGCTTACCTTCACAACAAGGGCTTCAACCTCTTGATCATATCGTAGCGCAAAATGTAGTTTACCACAGAACTCCAACTCTGCGCTGTCGGAGGAGGACTGACGTACCAATTCATTCTTGTAAAGTTCAGGCTGAAAAATAAACAATATGCTAGAAATCTAATTTTTCCTTTTATGTGATCTACGAAAATAACCTTTTCCAGCAGGGTTAAGGTTATGAATTTATTGATATCAGCAACAGTCGAAAACAGCAACAAAATATTTTTCTAAATAGATTATTTCGACATTATATAGGTAGAGATTACATATGTATGTAAGACATATCATAGGCTTAATAGTTTTAATCTTATTCAAATTATTTCATATATTCAAAAACAATCCGGTAGTTGAAAAGTTGAAAAGTACTTTGAAACACTTCATATTTTCTAAATAATACCTTCAGCACTTATATAATGTTAAAGTCATTATTTATACACTTAGTAATAGCTTTGGAGTCACTTGTCACAAGATAGCCTAATAAAAATAAAACTCTTGTGTATACAAATATTCTACGATGACGTCACGTTTTCTGATTGGCGTTTACAATCACGTGACAAGAGAAAATTAAATAAATGAAACAATTATATATGTAGCTTTAATTTTTAAATAATATACTGTCAAAACGAGCATTGAGAAAAATATTTATAAATAACCCAACTAGATAAGCGTAGAAAAGTATATAGAAGGTACAACTTTACAATTTCCATTTAAAGTTAGATAGATACTGATTTACTTGAAAGTATAGTCTATTTACATTCCAAACTAGTTTACGATGAGATTGTGTACAGTATGAAGGAATGAACAATTATTACCGAGACATTTAATAAAAAAAATTAAAAAGTTATACAAAGCTTCAATCGATAGATAATTTGTTAAAAAGGAAAATGTACAAATAAACGACTAATTTTCAACGACCATAATTACATCCCATGATTAGGCAAATTGAAGATTTCTAAAATGGTAGGATATACTGTCCGCAAATGTGAATCGCGATCACCATAGACCAGGTGTAACATTTGCCATAGTTGCACGCTTTGGCGTGTCACGTTCCGAATTTAGAGAGAATTTATTATATACAATAATCAAGTGAGGTGGTAGGGAAAAGTAGGTGGAAGGGTAGACCCCACTGCGTCGCGACTACCATGCATGTTGATAAACCCTTCACAGTGACTCTCATCTGGAATCAACTAGTGTATATCCAGCTACCGAAAGGCTCACAGGCTTGCATGACAGCAACGGCCGGCGATTAATTGCCGATCTCTTAATGTTCGCCATTATTTTTTAATTATACTGTTCTTATCATAAAGCACTGAAACATCATCTTTCAAAGCCAAGATAAAATAAAAACATCAAATTTGCAAGATCTAGCGAAACTAAACTTGTTGCAAATTCAGCATAACCAATAGAAAAATATGTTTCATTTTTATGATTTTTAAAGTTCGAAAAAGCAAACAACAGACCGCAATCACTTAGTACAAAAAGCTACCATTAGTACGCGTCAAAACTTAATACATTAACGTCGAAACAACAATCATTGTTATGAAAAATTCGATCCCTTAAAATAAACACGAATCGTTTACAAGTTCAGTCGAAAGACTAACAACGCTTCCCTTGGCTTTAAAATTTTATTACTCCCATAAAAAATGTTCGGCTCACTGGCTTTGTAACCTTTTTTACACTGTGTGTCGATTTTGTAATAGCCAGGGAGTGTAACGCCCCGAGTACCGCCCGCCGTGACATTGATTTCATTTCTCTACGTTTATTACTGGTTACCAATTACCTACCATGTTAATTGTTCACAAATTTACATTTAACTACGCTTTTATCTAAGTAGTTAATGTATTTCTTTATTTTATTAATTCGTTATTATTAGCTTTTATTTAAGTTGCCTTGTTAGTATGAGTCAAATCTTACAAATGAATTTTAAAAGCGTTGTAACAGATGTTTTAAATAGTTGAAACCGATTGAGGTGAAATTTTGCATACACGTTTAGTTTGAATGATAATGCATAGTTAGCTAAGTGACGTCATTCTAAATCCAATATGGTGGACTCCCAAAGATGGTCGGACCAGTTAATTTTATGCACCCCCATGATATGGCTATCAAATGAAAGAGTTTGCTGAAAATAATACAAAAAAGATAAATGTGTTGAATAATCTTTATATCTAATAAACAAGCCTTTATGCAATGTTTCAGTTGTTTAAAAATGAATATAACAATTATATGCAAGGGCTCAACTTTAAAAGCTTGTAGTGCCAATAATAAAAAGGCAGAAAGGGCAATTTAAACTAAATAAATTTCTTTATCGTTTATAGGTTAGCGTTATGGCGACAACAAATGTTAAGTGACTATTTGACCAAGATAGCGACACGCCAAGCCTGGTGTGAAAACTAACTCTCAAGTCCACATGCAGGATATTTATACCTATAGATGATTGGTGAAGATTTTCGACTTGAGGGTAGTAACTAACCAAGCGGGCATTAGAAAATACCCTACCACCATGCTATAGTTTCATCAGGATGTTTTCCTTCACCAAAAGCTCGAGGCTCATTGTAGAGATTCAAACTCAATTCGATCGACGCAGTGTCTACACGCTACCACTGAGCCATCATTGCTTCACTGAGCCATCATTGCTTCGACTGACCCATCATTGGTTCGACTGAATCATCATTGACTTTAAAAACAACATTGATATAGTGGAGAGTTGGATTGTTAAATCTATCACGGGCCAAACCGTGGGGAATAACTAGTAATAGTATATGTATATACCTATATATAAGCAGTTCGAATAGAATAGCAACGATACGGAACGCTTTGATTAAATGCACGTCTAGATTCCTAGTCCTGCATATCAAAGTAATACTTTTCACAGTATTTAAATATAAATACTATGCTTCGAACAGCAGACAGTGCATTTAGCGAACCATAGAGTAAAAAACCTATTTTTTCTCTCGCAATTATAATTAAAAATTGCGTTTTGCGTAATTAAACTTTGCAAAAACTACTTCCTAAAAAAATAAGGATAAGAAGATTACATTCCATCAGTAAGTATTGTGATATGTATATATAAGTCACTTAAATTCATTTAACAATTATAATTATTTCATAAAAGTGATTACGTCATTTTTTGTCAGTGTTGCTAGTATAATTGCAGTAGAATTCCCACTGAAGGTTTGTCAAAATTATTAATACATAGCTTTGCGTGGGCTATAATATCTCACTAATCGCTCATGCACTAATAGAGTTTCAATAACTGTCCTTCTATAATTCTACTATAGACTGCAAGTTTCGCACTGCGGCTAGGGAGTCAGAGACATTCACAGAGTATGAGGGAAGGCTGAATGCTAGCCGTGAACCAAAGGCAATTTACAAGACACAAAGCACGATTAATTAACCGATATTGAATTTCAATACACTAATTACCATGTGGACGTGTAATTACGCGCTATTTAGACATGTATAATATAATCGAAAACGGAACGTTATCAGAATATTCTTCTCTGTTGTTAAAATTCTAATTCACAGATCAAAACGTATTCCACTACAGTAGGGTTCATTTTATATATAGAAAAAACAAAAGGCATTTATGAATAGTAAAAATGATAATTGTATAATATGTGATTTCTTTGAACTTAGAGAACCAGACAAAATAATTATAATAATAATGTCGCTTGGTTTATAGGATACGGGCTTTGTATTGTATTAAGGTTCACATTTATTCCTTTTGTTTTATTATATTGAAACGCGTGTCATTGTCCTGGAGACATCAGTTTGTATCGTTCAGGATACCTCTGCCTCAGTGTAGGTATCAAAATAGAATAATACATAGGTTTCAATGTCAAATAATTTTTTGAATATATTTTATTCTTTCTACATTTTAAGTTTTCTTATCCATTTCTCTAACTTTATTTATTTATTTATTAAAATGGATGACAGGGTCCATGGAATACACTACATTTCATTTATTTTTAAAAATAAATTTGTTTTACGGTGCATTAATTAGGCCTTACGCCTACCTACTTAGGCCTACCTTAATTAGCCTTTTAAGGACACCGCCTCATGCTTCAATTGTGACCTTAGTAAAGAAAGCGAGTTGCCTATGATAACAAAAGTTTAAGTCAAGATAATATTCAGTTTTTGTTATACTAATTTACAGTCCAACGTTCTCTAGATTTTCCTGCCATTTTCAATAGTATTTTCTCCAACTAGGTCGAAGTCAACTGCAAACAGTATAACACCAAGGTTCCTCCTCCTGTATGTCTGATATCGGTGCATCCATAACGAGAAGAAACAAATTTCATACAATTCGGAACGTAATTGTTGTTATAATTAATTGTAAAAAAATGTTTTCACGTGTCTGTGTGTTTTTGAAAGTGTATAAATTAGTTTATGTTATGTTTTATGGATGACAATTGTGTCCGACTGGATCGCGATTACCATACGTCGTCATAGTGGCACGCTTAAGCTTATCGTGTTCCGGAATCAGGCGGCTTAGTAGGAACCTGTACCCAACTGTATTGCGATTACCATGCACTTGGTGAAGCACATAACGTACCTTTGTCGTGCTACGATAAAAAAACCTTTATATTGCCGAAATGGTACAAAATATGGAAAAATATCCGATGTAACCTCGATTATAAGAAAAACATAATAAAAATGTAATATTTTATTGAATAATAATCAACAATCTTTACACCAACCGTCATTTCAGTCGTAAAATAAACCACAAATGTTTTATAGAAAAAAAAAACAGAGTACCTTAGAGAGAAAAAAAAGAGAAAAGAAAAGTATCTTAGAGAAACGTCCATTCGATTTAATAAATCGAATACGGTCCGATTGAACAAAAGACTACAGTCGTAAAACACAATATGTTCATTTTTTATGTTTTATTTTGACGTTTAAAGGAAACACGCTGTATTTATTCAACGTTTACTGAATGTTATTTTATCTATAAAGTTCTCCTTCAATTTTCGAGATATTTTCCACGTTACCAGTACATTTTTTTCATTTGGTTCGATACGTCCACGTGTCCTTTGGTCACGTGTTCGTCTCAAATTGGAAGGAAAACCGATGAGTTACGTGGGCGGCAAGCAATCTTGTAAGCTACCGTATTTCACATTTTTTTCTGTAATATTTCTAATATCAAGTGATTGTATAAAGTTTCAATAAAAAATACATTTAGTTATATAAGAGCTAGAGTTGCCAACGCTACTTACTTAGTACCCATATTCTGTACTAGCGGTGACCCTCTGCAGCGTTCCACGTGTTTATTACACAGAAACTTTACTTTTTATTCATATTCTTGAAAATTAATATTGAGGAATAATTATATATAGGTACTTCCCGTGTACAAAATGTCATCAAAATATGTTGAGAATTACCATAAAAAAATACTTTTTAAAGTATTGTTAACGATTTTAATAGCTTATCAATTATGAAATGACATTTTCCCGTGTACAACTTACCGAAACTGGTACAATTTTACCGAAATCGCTTTATCATTAATAAACATTTAATTGTTTGCCTATTAATTATAGAATAACATAGATATGCTTGCCGTCTACACAATTTCATCAATATCGGTTGAAAATAATAAACATTTTTTTTTCATAAGGGACTGGCAAGTCTTATTGAAGTTAAATCCAGACATACAAACAGATTGACTTATAAAAAAACTCTCATGTCATATTAGTTTTTTTTTTCGAACTGACTACACTGTTAGCCTGAGGCGCCCTGGAGCCTTTACGGCTTTTACAGCTTTACCGGGCTTGGGGGACAGCGCTTAGGGCACTCAGCCACGAAATGTCATATTTGTGATCTGTGTTGTTTATATACGATGTCACCTACAAAATTTGAAAAAAAAAATACACGTAGGTACAGACAGAACTATAAATTTACGTCGTACTCGTCGTGGGCTGGCGTAATGATTAAGCCATTGCCTTCCTTTAGTATGCGGTCTGCATTGCCCAATAGTGGGTTACTTACAGACTGGTATTATTATTTAGTATTATAACAGTATAATACAATTATATCTGGATCGAGTTTCTGATGGCAAGCGGAACGTTAGCAGAAACTTGTTCAGCTGTCATAGGTCAGATTCGAAATACATTTTTTTCTAGTTTTTATTGAAATTCTTTAGATCATAGAGAAAACATCAAAGTCACAGTAACACTTGCAGTATTTGCTTAAAGTGTAATTGTGTTAATATTTGGACATTGGTCCAACACCGCTTGTAAATGCCCTGCTATGCCATGGATAGGTTGCAGAGACGGGCTGTCGCATTGTTAATGATGCAGACGTTACCAAATGCATCAAGCTGCTTCAGCTTCACAGGAACATCGCCTAGGTAAGTTTGTTCTACCGTCTGTATCATGGTGAGTGTTCTGAAGACCTGTTCAATCTAATTACCTCCTCTCCTTTCCACAACAGAAACACACGCGCTGGGCTTCGGAATCACAGTTTTAACCTCAATCTCGGCACGTACTAAAAAGTTATCTATGTCTTATCTTTGTCGTACCATGAAACTGTGGAACCATCTCCCGGCCAATGTGTTCCCTCCTTCTTATGACATAGGGTCCTTAAAGCGTAACGTGAAGAGATATTTATGCAGGCCGGCATGACAGTGGCGACCGCTGATGGATTTCGGTCTCTCGGTGTTCGCCGTTGTATTTGGATTGTACTGTGCTACCATCAGGGACAGTACAGTCAATGTGACAAATGTAAAAAAAAAACATTTTAACAATTATCGTGGAAATACTAAAATGCCATAAAAAAGGAAATATTACAAACAAAATGAAAAAACAAATAGTCAACAAGAAATAAATGGACATCGTTTTTATCTCATAAACTCAGGGACTTCTTTAGCAAAATTGATGCCGAGATGTCTCCTTAGGAAAATCTCTTAAATAACTCAATTGAATTTTTTTCTAATTTTATGGACATTTTATCGAGAGAATAAAAACGCAGAGACAGCGAATTGCTTTCGACGTTAAGGTGTCGGATAGTAAAAATATAATTATCCCTACAAATCTCAAGATCGTTATATCAGATATTTAAGCAAAATCTCCATTATTCTGATTATATTACAGTTTTTGAAGCGTCGATTTTCATTGAAAGAAATCACCGTATGAAAATCATAGCATGTTGGAAGGGAATTTTGAATATACACCTATAGTTAAACCAAATTCGTCAAACAACAAAAAATATAAACAAACCGCGGGTTCGATCCCCGCATTTGACTGAGTTTTGCGTGATGACAATAGTTTTGTCAGTTGTGAATCTAGCTGTTAAAATATAGATATAATTATGTACGGTATATCAACTGTTAATTAACATAATATAAGCTGTACTTTGTTTGTAATTAAATAGCCATGTATGAAGATGTGCCTCACGTTTTCCCCCTTGTTTAATTTATTCGACTAACACTTCATCGCGCCGTCGCTAATGCGCCCTTTTACCCTATCGTTGTTCTAACTTCCCGTACTTGCCTACATCTTGCCATATTGCTTGACTATAATGGTTAATACTCCACTGCTTAAAGCTATAACGTAAACTTATATAGCATATAACCTTTATCAATAAATAAGCTATAAAATGCAATAAGAATTTTTCAAAACATACTTGTATTACCAGAGATTAGCGCATTCAAACAAACATTATCTTGAGCTTTATAATACTAATGTGCTAAGATTTAATTGTTTTTTATTACTTCTTAACCGATTTTGATGACATTTTGTATACAAAAAGTATATAACACATTCAATAATTGATGTGCTATAAGAAACAAGAATAATAACATTTAGGAATCGATAAAAATATTAACTCTCAAAAGATTTTAATAAAGTGTAATATACGGAGAGTAATATACATATTTTTTCAATTAATAAACTATATGGACTGTCCATAGTATGAGTAGAAATAAAATTACGGGATGAAAATAATTACTGCATAAGAAAAACGCGCGGAGCCGCGGGCGTAACGCTAGTATAGATTATAATTGTATTATCATTATAAACTATCCAGCCTATTAAATCCTTAATTTCAATTGTAATCAAATATTACATAATAATACATACAACATAATAAACGCCAATAACCCTACAAGTATTAATAAGCTGACGATAAACAATCAAACACGATTACATTCTGTTTCCCGGATTTGTGTGATCAATTGGAGAAGTATATTTAATGGCACGGCCTTGTCTCGGCACGTATTTCGGAAATCGAATAGAAATGGCGTGCAACTGGTGTGACACATGTCTCGCTTCGACGCTCACAACGGGGTTATCGTGTTCTCTGACAACCACAATGTAAGGCTTTTGCAAATCTATAAACATAACAAGGCTTGACTGACGCACTCAGAGATCCACGTACATACATTAAGTATTAAAGCTATAAATATCTAAAATTTGTTTGCTTGGTTCTTTTTGTGTGGTAGAAATGGATTAAAGAAGATTTTTTTGATAATATAGTTTCAACAGTGGAAGAAGATGGATTTTTTTGCAAACTTGCACATGCCAATAATAAAACATATGTAGCTTATAACTTAACTTATACCTTAGTCTATTGAAAATCGGAAGTTAATAAATTTAAAAAAGGTTTCAAAAAACCCCCTACTTGATAGTAAGAACAGTTCAAACCAAAAACAGCGGCGACCATACTAAAAAAAATTTACTCGTCCTAAAACCTGTAGAGTACGATGTTTTAGGTAACGAGGTATTAGGACGAGGTACGAGAAGTAGGCAACGAGGCATTAAGTAGAAGTATGGCAGAATATCAATCGATCGAAAGTAGTGGATGTGAAGCTAGGTTGACTGCTAACCGTGAGTACCGAGAACCAGAAACCGGAATACGAGACTTCACAAAACACGAAATACGAAAATCACCGATATTGAATTTCAGATCGGCAATACATCGACGGTTACCGCTGTCACGCCGGCCTGCAAGGTTCTTACCTGTTAGATACACTGACTGATCCCGAAACGCGACAAATCAAAAGTGACGGTGACGGTTTTAACACCATGTGTATTGTGGTTGTGACCCAGTCGGTACAATTTCCTACCACCCAGTTTGATTACTGTATATACACCGATAACGTATAGCATATTTTCTTTCAATATTTTATTTTCTAAAATTCCTATAAGTATTAGAAATTCTCAGAAGCCTCGTATAAGTATACGTATATATTGTGTAAATTAATATAAGTTAAATAACAACTTAGCCTACATTTAGTTATATAAGAAACAATATTTCCCAAGTGGAAACCACTCAACCTAGTTCGAGAACCATTACATACAACGTTTACGTCGTACCAAATAATATTTAGTGTAAAAATATTGAAGTCAATCATATTTTTTTGTAAGTAGCACTGTGCCTGATGGTAAGCACAATCCCATCCAAAAACAACTGTGACTACCGAGAGATCCGCATCCATTGACGGTCGCCATTGTCTTGTCAGGCAACAAGCCTTTCAGCAGCTAGATATACACAGGCTGATCCCAAAACAAACCAAAAGACAGTCACTGTGACAGCATATCACCATACGCATGAATATACACCGACTAATTCCGGAACGCGATACGCATAAGTGTGCCATTATGACGAATATGACGCCAGGTGTGTGGTAGTCGCGAGCCCGTTGGTCACAATATAATCCCAGCATATAATCTTGTGTTTTGTTAAGAAATATATGTAATTAATTATTTTATTAATAATAATAATGCTACATACATAAGTAATATATTTAAAGCTAAATAACACAGGACATGATTTTCTTTGGCATTTCTGTAAGTTGTTTACCACACATCCTGGCTTACGGAGTTGAGATGCTACTATTTTTAGGGTTCCGTACCTCATCGTGATAAACCGGAACTCTACACCCTACCACCCTACCCCTAACACCTATTGGTGCTTGGCGACTGATTTTCAAGTTAATGGTGATAGCCAGCCAGGTGGGCATTAGAAAAAGCCCTACCACCACGCTATGGATTCCTCACGATGTTTTCCTTCACCGATAACTCAGGCTCAATGCAGGGATTCGAACTCACGTCCATCGGCGTCCGTACACGCTACCACTGAACCATAATTGCTTCAATTAATTTGTTATCTGTTTAATAGAACACATTCCACACCGCACCCAAATAAAATCTAGATTAACGGAATAAAAAGATACGGCACTTATTAGTACTTCCCAGGGCCGTATAGTATTTAAGTTTGGCACAGAGGGATTGCTTTGGGAGTAAGTTAAGGAATAAATCAGAAAATAATGAATTTCTAATCCCGTTTGGAATTTATGTTACGGTTTATTTTATTTTTTTCTCGAAAACTGCTTGAGGAACAAAGTTGAAATTAATATCAAACACTAAATAAACTATGGCTTAATATTACTACAAAAAAGAACAATTTTCTAGGTTTACGTAATAATGAGAATCATTCATACTAAGACTCCCACTCAATGATCGATTATCAAAACCTACAGGTTACTTCTATGTACGTAATATTATACAAACAATGTTTATGTAAAAAATATAATAGTACACAACCATCAATGCGCTCTGAAGCTCTGAGTTCTACTGGTTAATTACTCACTTTTTTATTTAAATTATAACAGAAAAAAAAAACAATATAACTATCACGCTAGAAAGTATAAATCATAACTTATACTACTGGACCGTCTAATTAAGTCGGATTCAAATTAAAGCTTTGAGAGAGCTAATAACAAAGCTCGCTAATTACATATTCCAGTAGTTTCAAATTAAGTTTTACTTTTAAAAAAGTAGATAAAACAGGAACGTAGAGTTATTAATCAACACGAAAAAAATAATTAAAAATGTACTAAAATCGTCTACAAAGGCAGAGAGGTAATCAAAGAGATATCCAGACTGAAACAGAAGCCTTTATAAAAAAAACCTAAAAGATTAAATGAAAATGCGTTAGCGACGCATATATTACGTTACCAAGAGTTTTCATTAAACGAGGAGTAAAAGAAGACGGCTTGTGTTTAACTGATTACCAGATATAGTAAGCAAATGACTCTAAATTAATAATTATTAACTCCAAATACTAAATAATCATACAAAATTCTATGTTATTAGTATCCGACGCTTGCCGAGCGCTGCCGTGGCCATCTCCCGCTGTTTTTTTATCACAAATCAAACCTAACCCAACCCTGCAATATCGTTTTATAGGTATTAATTAATACCGCTTTAATTTACTCGCAAATATTTGGTGATCATTTACTAATTTGGTATTTGAATACAGTTTCTGGGGTTCAGAGTACTTTTAATGTCAAAACTTCTTTAGTCGCGTTGAGCACTTTTTGGTAGGGGAAAATCTTATGGGTTCGCGTCACCGACATGCTAATGTTAATTGTATATTGTATATCTATTAGTATATGAATGAATCTATAGCACGTACTGATCTGATATGAAACTAGCGTGTACGCAGCGGCCTGTGTAAACGAATACATATATATACGTATACACGTATAACACATCGTATATACCTGATCGTGTGCTGTGCGCATTAGACGCTTTTTGGATGGGTAAAATCTTGTGAGTTCGCGTCACCGACATGCGTAATAGCAGTATATCTGTAGCTATACAGGGGACGAATTGTGCAATATTAGCGCTGTAAAGATATACCTTTACAAGTGAAATTGAATGGATTTAACAAAAACTTTTATGTGTATATATTATATATTGTTCAAATAGTGTTTGAGTTTGGTTATTATCTTAATTGTTTAATTGTAGAATCACTGTGCACTACAATAGGGAGTACTAAATAAATATACTAATATTAAGTTGAAAAATAAATATTCGTATTTATATTGGCGATTTTTTTTTCACGTAAGGGAGATTAGGCCTCGGTGTATTATTTAGTGGTCATTATATTTAATCTCAAAGAAAATAACATAAAATATGCGCTTATCTATAATTTTAAAAATACATGAGTGTATGTTTTTAGCTTTGACTTTATTCAAAAGTTACAGCAAACAAGTGAATACATTTCTTAGAGTTCCAATATACGTACGAATATTTACGACTCTGTGGTCTATGGCTGAAGTTCATGAAATCAATATTTGTTAGGGCCTTAATTATGACGTATCGTTTCGTTATTGAGAGTAGTTGCTACGATATATAGTGTTTCAATGTCCATGCATTTAGATTTGATTATAGAAGGTCATCACATAGAGTTTACAGGGTAATTCTATGGTAACTTTTATATACAAAAATTATTCAAGTCGTCATTATAGGGTTCAAATAAAAATTTAATGGTTTACATAATTTTTATATAGATTCGATGTTTGTTTTTGATAAAGTAAAGACAGGATGGCAAAAAAGTCGTCTTAAGAAGGCACTTGTGAATGTCAAAGTATGTATCCCAGACATCAAGAAGTGGCGGCAAGAAACTCGATCGGTTGTATCAAATTCTTTTTAATGTAGAGAGTATGAGTCACTTTACGATTCCACTATCATTATTTCCCTATAATGCCCATTCGACAGTGAAACTTGCTTTGCAATATTCTTGAACTTGTTACTCGTCAAACTGGTAATATGCTTAAGAATTTTATATTAGAACCTAACACAATTGCCTAAAAAATCTTTTATTTGTCTTAGTTTAAAAGATGGAATGACTATTTTATATTATTTCTAGTATTGAATTTGTGCCTGTCGTTAATAAGTTCAAACTTAGTCAAGTTTAACCGAAAATACATTGAATTGTCAATGACGTATTGGGAGGGCAAAGTTAAGATACTAAATTCTTGAAACTTGTTCCTCAATGATTCCAGAACCATTTTGCTTGTCATTGCTTAAAGATACATTTCTCTTCATTAAGAAAAAAAATATATCTAAAGTTGGCTGCACAAAAAGATGCGAAGTTCCCAACTGCTAATAGCAATATATATTCGTTGAAATCACTTTCAATTAAGTCAACTTTAAAATACTAAAGTTCATTGCAAGAAAGTGTTTTTATTCGACATTAACTGTTATAAAGAAAAAAGTACGACAAGAAATAAAAAGAAATTGAACATTTAAAATAATATAAATGTTTAAATATGTGATATTAAAGGTCGATACGAAAAAAAGGGTACATTAAAAATGTATTTGCTTTTACCTTCCGTAAATTATTACATCGTTAGTAACAAATATTTAATTAATTAATAATCCATGGTTCTGATTAATCTTTCGACGAAACTTCAATAAAAAATCACAAATCTATACCAAGATGATTTTACTTAGGTATATATTTCCTATTTTTCTAACGTTAAATATCCTTCACATCTATGTATGATAACCACTAAATATGTAAAATAAACCGGAAACATTTAAAATACATTTAATATTTATTTTCTAATGCTTTGAAATAATAATGTTTTCAGATGATGCCAAAATGTTGTATGACCTTGTAGTGCTATCTCATCAGCGACTCTCCTGATGTGATGTTATAAAGGATGGGGTACAATGGGACTGATATATTCGGTAGAATAAAAGTCCCAAACACAAAATAAAAATAAATAATAATAATATTTCTTCGTGTCACATAATTGGCACATTTTTTCTACCATCTCCATTTGTCACGGCGCTTTACTTGATGGTGTAAGTACAACATAATCTGAAAACAATCGCTATCACCGTGATATTGGCATTCTATCACTGTTTGTCACAGTCATGCCAGTCTATAAGCCTATCGGCGACAGGATATACATTGGCTGATACCGAAACGCGACAAAACAAAAAAGAATCACTGTAACGAATTTATCGCCATGTGCATCTTAGTCGCAATTCAGTCGAATTAAATCTCTTGATTAATGAATGTACACCGACTGATCTCGGAACGGGACACTCCTAAGGTTGCCACTATGGTGGGTTTTTCACTTGGTGTATAATGATCGCGATCTAGTCCGACCCAATTAATGAAGTTTCCTACCACCCGGCTATATTGTCTATAGATATATTATTAATAAAATCCATTAAACTTCATTTAAAAAATACTTCTTTTAAATATCTGAACTTGAAAATATCAAGGTATATACACTACGTCTTGTTATATTTTCTAAATATAATAAAAATTTTCTTACTCCTCGATTCGACTAGAGGCGTTCCTAGCAAATGTATGAACAAAACTAAACAATATATCACATTCGAAAATATCTAAAGCTCCTAATAAGCCCCCAGCTTCATAGATATTGACTCACCTTGATTAGTCCGATAGAAGAGTCAGCCCGTTCGAGACTGCAAATGCTGAACTGGATCGAAGGCAGGTCGAGCCGGTGAGAGAGTTGACGCTGGAATGTCTGATGACGTGTCGGTACAATCGGAAGGGTTGTTTGACGAAGAACCTGCACAATCATAATACAATATTACTTACTTTCCGTAATCATAACAAAAAATATTTATATAGGCCCTATATTTTTTTTCTTTTTCGATCTAACTATACTTAAGGGCCTTTTAGTCAAGCAAAATTAAACAATACAATTAAATTACTTCAATATTTTTGAAATGTATTCAACAACATCATAAACTATATTCATTTAAACAAAAATTACAATAGAATAAGTTATACAAGACATCAGTTCAGCAAGATATTCCACTCGCGAAGACCTTGTAAACTATATATGATTTGGTATCTAAATTCTCGCCCCTATTTGTAATATAGTCATAACAGTTTCTATATACTATAAAACTTTTATATAATTTAAATTACAAGTTATATTAATGAGAAAGAATTATGAAATTACAAAAAACATATTTTATAGGAACTATAAAAAAAACAACCAAACCAAAAAGATGATGAAGATGGGAAAAGATGATAAAACGATATATGTAACAATAAGTAAATTATACTGAAAATAAAAAAAATAAGGTATTACAAGCGTCTGTAGTCTACGGTAGCCGCTTACCATCAGGCGGGCCGTATGCTTGTTTGCCACCTATGTAGTATAAAAAATATATATTCTTAAAATTTGTTACAGAAAAACGTTGCTTATAAAACGTAAATTCATTTCGGTTTAATATGGTATACAAGCCGAGTACAAGCAAAAATACAATAATTTCGATAAGATCGTTTATTCATTTTCAATTCAAAACCCAGAACACAAAACAATAATGACGCAATCGCGGCAAAGCGTCACTTTATTTTGTTTTTTTTTTTTCGAACTGTCTATACTGTTAGCCATAAGGGCCCTGAAGCTTCAAACGTCTTTTACAGCTTCACCCTGGCTAACTTGATCCGATATCCCCGTACGTACACGTTTATATTGGCCGGTTCCTATATCCAACGAATCGTTATTGAACATTAGCTACCATTCGTTTTTGCATTTATCGTAGCGAGCCGTTACAAACGTCCCTATAACTTTTTATGTCTACTACCAGCGACGAATGCTTGTCGAAATTTCTTGACCGAAATATCGTGTTATTTCAATAAAAATATTATTTTTTGGAACTCACACTGAAGTGACCAAAACCCATTTTTACATTATTTACATGCAAGAACTCCGCCACCAATAAAAATATAGAAGTTACATGGATTTTTTTGACATTTTTATTGAACTTTAAAGAACGCAGATCGAGTACACACTTTAATAAAGTTTATTCCAATAAATGTATTATATGTTTCATTTAATATAATGTTTAGGTATATGCAGAATGCGTAGCCAGTACTACGTGATGCCTTTAAATGCTAAATTCTTGTTTGGTAATTTCATGTTAACACCACATTCTTCATCATAACTAGAATCACTCCAGTCCAATAACATTTATAACCACTTAACACAATATCTAAATCAGAAATTTCGATACAATTTATAAATATTATCAGAAACACGTAAAACGAATAGTCAACCGGCCGATTTCGGTCGGTAACCAAATCATAAACGTCTAGTAGTTTCAACAACTCCTCGATGGGTCAAAATGTTCATAGAAATATCATCCTCATACACTTGCCCTACTAGCCATTATTCGTACCCCTCCCGTCCGTACATAGCAGGCCATTGATAACTTACCTGACAAAACGTTATTCATAGGAACGCTTTTCGCTTACGCCTGGTTTAAAATACTACCGTTTTTAAGCAAAACGAATCATTTTTTGAATATAGGAACCGAGCATAAGTGCGTGTACCGTTATCGCTCGTTGCGTGGATCTGGTTTTCTATACATATCTATTATTGTCCTGTAGAACTATATACGTACCTAATAAGAATTGTCAAGTGCGTGTCAGGCCATGCACAGTGTAGGATTCTGTTGCCCGACACAATATGCAGACTTAGAGGGAACTTTAAGTAACTTTCATTTGCATTTGTACGATATTACACATCTCCAAGTACATTTTTTTTTTGAACTGACCATTTGTTAGGTTTAGGGGCCCTGGAGACTTTACGGCTTTTACAGCTTCACCGGCCTTGATAGTAGTACATTTTATAAGTTGATTGGTTAATTTGTAAAGCCTACTCATCTGTGATAGTTTTCCTTTTAACTTCATTATATATACTACTACCATGAATGTTTTCACTTATCCAAAAACAACTATTTAGCCGGTAAAGGGGGACACTTGTTTCTAACTAAAATTAATACTTTAAAGCTTAATATTTCGCAAAGGGATCACTGAATCGAAAAATGGTTTTTACACACATATTTTTGAACAACCTATCCAACGACATCCCACACGATGGTATAGACGAGAAAAAAAACAATTCCTACTTTACGTATAGGAGAGGTACTCTAAAGATTTTATTTTACCAATATTTAGTTGTGATTAATATGTATTGGGTATACATATTACAGCTTTCTAGTAATAAGAATCTCTGAGCCGCGAACAGACAGATGGATATAGTGAAACAATAAGGGTTCCTTTTTGACTTCGGAACCCTAAAAAAACTTCAAAACCTAACGACACAAGCATGAATAAATAAAATATATACAATTTATATAATAAACAGATTTTTGTCCCTATTCAATTACCAGGACTTAAAACCTATTTCTAATCAGTTACATCGCTGAGATAATCCAAATTATTTGAACTTAATTCATGAGTCTAACAGCACGTATAATAATTTATTGAATGTATTTAAAGATCTACTTTCAGAATACTAATAAGAGAAATAGTTGAATGCCTCATTCAACTGTTATTTAGACTCTAACACGCACGAGTAAACTGCATTAGGCGCTTTATCGATGAATAAATGTTTAATAAATATTATATTACTCGAGAATAGCAATCGCGGCTTTCTTTTGAAATTTTATTCGCAGCGATGATAGCTCACTCACACGTCGTGCATAAACCGTATGGAAAAAAATTCTTCGATCGTATTCTGTAGACATTTGGATATTGGTGAGATTTCGGTAACGGAGAAGATATATACAATCATAGGTAGATAAGTCATTTTGGTTATTAACCCACTGTTACCAGATTAGAGGTTTCCTTTTTTTATACTACGAAGATGGCAAGCAAGTTTACGGCCCACCTGGTGGTAAGCGGCTACCGTAGCCTATGGACGCATGTAATACTAAAGATATAACTAGCGCATTGCCGACCTTGAACTCCCCTACTTCAAGGAGCTCTGGAAACCCTAGTTACCGGAGGAACACAACACAAGGATTTTTGGCTGGGATCATCTGTAGAGTTGGGGCTTCTCACCAGTCGGACTTGCCCCAAGTAGAGAGAAATCTCCAAAGATATTTCTATCTCCAAAGAAATTTCTTCTACCTCTCTTAAACCTCTAAGCATAGGGGGAATTCAGGTAAGTAAATATGGGGATTCAAGACGTATACGTTGGTAACACTATATATACTTACTCTAGACTTGTTTATACTTTGTACGAGAAGAAATAAAAACACAATTTTTGCTTAAAAAATAACTACTGAGAGTCTCATTTGTAATTTATTACTTTATTTTTATATTCCCAGTGCGAAGCTTTTGAAGTAAAACTAAAAAAGTTTACACAAGTAACATTAATAAGATCAAGAGGTTTTTTAAACTCGAATTTTATGAGGATTCTGATTTAAGTTCAGCGGGAAGACGAGATAGCTAACTGGGGACAGTGCATCTGTCTTAAATTAAAAACTGTGGCCTAAATTTTAACTAAAACTTTAATTAAATACCTTAAAAACTAGAAGTAGATAGAGATGTTTGTAAAGTATTAAAGTAATTTTTGCAACTAACAACTTCTTATAATCTCGCACCAATAGAAATAAACAAACGTTAATAAAATTGTTAATTACCTTTTTGAATATTTTACGAGGTAGGGACCGCAATTAATTACAGTTAAATTAATTACATTGTTCTTAAAGGTATTACTTAAAATACTTTAAGGTGTTTGAACTTAAGGTAAAGAAACTTGAATACTTTCAGTTAAAGACGTCAAATACTACAATAAACCCCTAAAACGATCAATTTCAAACGAGATTTTGAACAGGCTAATTTTGTTTATATAATTTAATTAAACACAAAGTTGAGTTAGTTAGAGATTATATTATGAAATTGTTAGAGATAAAAGAAACAAAATTTATATTACACTTTCTGAATGACTTTCAACCACAGTAAGTCTTCGCGCCCAATATAAATTTTAGTTGGTGGGTTCTTCCTAACTTGACAACTAGTCCTCTTTATTAAATACCATTACTGTCATTATCGAGTGAATAAAAAGTGTCCTGTCATATGATGATTTCAGTACCCTAACAAAATGGTGGCTCCCTTATTAGAACTTTCTAAGGAGTTTTTGTGATATCTCAGAATTCATGAACCGTGTTATTATTTCCAATCTACTTCACTTGTGCAAAAACCAAGCTTTATTATGGAAAATGCCACCTGTATATCACAATATAGGATCAAACAAGATAAATTTATGAATAAAACGCCAAAACCACTACATGTCAGTTTGAGATCCCGACAAAAACTCCAGTTGGTGCGTAATAGACTTTTGTGTATTTTTTTAAGGGTCTTTTACATTTCGTATATGCCAGCCCCATCGAAGCCCCCACCAAATTATTACTTGAACAGACCAATAAATACGTCTATATTAATAAATCTGTAAGTCAGTCTATACATGTATTTTTTTTTCCAATTTTCCAATATACGTCCCATATAAAGGACACTGATGACGAATATGACGTTAAAAATGTTTTATCTGTCTGCAAGTTTGTATGTTCGCATTTAACTTGAAATCGGCTTGAACAATTCTTATGAAATTTTGTACACAGGAAACCTATGTCATTGGTCAAATAATGACCTATAAGAATATTTTATTGAGTATTCAACAATACTTTTAGAAAACGTTTTTATTTATGAATTATCTACTGATTTAGATAAAATTTTGTATAAGGGAAGTATATAGTTATATATAGTTGACAGGCTATAAGAATTCTCGTTAATACGAGTGCAAATAAAATTACTAGACGAAAAAAATTACTTTGTAATAAACGCATGCGGAGCCGCAGTCGCATCGCACAGAAACTTATATACTCGTATATAGTACAATCCGTGTTGTATGATGAATGTCTACACGTAAGCGGTATTTCCCAACTTCCCAAAGCCCCACTGTTAGTTTTTACACTGTATTTTCATCTGTCATTAACCAATGTGTTGTGAAATATTCTTGTTTAAAAATGGCTTAGAAGATGTTTGCCCTGATCTCATATTTTTTTAATGTTACTAAAAAAGATACGCGCTTTACGACGTCTTACTTCCTTCTCTTCCTCGTCCTACTAACCTTATGTGTCTCTTATCTTTAGTAATTAATAATCCTTATTATTTATCGCTTTAATATTATACATATGTGTAATTATATGATATTCTGTTTGTATTAGAATGTATTTTAGTAATTATATATATAGTATATGTTTTTATTATAGTTATATTTAATAATAATTTAGTCTATATATCATATATTTGTTTCTTCTTCAACTATAGTATCTATATATATTATTTGTGATAAACTTTATATTGTATTACATTATTTAAAGTACGTTGTTCTCGTTACACCCATACTAGCTCTAATTTGTCCTTAAAACATATCCATCCAAAGGTTGCCTGGAAGAAATTACTTTCAGCAATAAGGCCGCCCTTTGTAACAATAACAAATTTTATGTATTTAATGAATTTTTGAAATTTATGGTGTACAATAAAGTTTAAATAAATAAATACATCCTTTCGTTATACATGTTTTGTTTCAATTTATCTAAATTAACAAAATAAAACTATAATTATTTAATGTATTAACCTGTTTTGTATATATTCACAAACTACAGTTATATTTGTATGTCGATTAATAACTTGGTCTGGACACAAATCGTACTAAAATTATCCTATTTTTGTGGACTTCCTTAATTTATCGATCAATCACCTTCGTTTGTAACTTTTATCTACCATATAGAACCGAATGTACATTGATAAATACGGACATTGCCCAAATTGTGTTATTTACACAATAGTCTTAGTGGTCTAGTGGTTTAGACAAGCGGAATATCGAATCGATGTCCGCAGGTTTGAATCCCGTCATGTACCAATGAATTTGCGTACATTTACTAATCCAAATTGGTATAACTAACGGCTGACGGTGAAGGAAAACATCGTGAGGAAACCTGATCGCTTGAGAAATTTTTCTTGTAGTACCACTGTATGTTGGATAAAAATGGAGCTTGTTAATTTCTCGGTGTTTGAAATCGCCAATACGTCATGGGCTAGCGTGGTGATTAAGCCTGGACCTCTGCCCAGCAGTGGAACACTTACAGACTGATATTATTATTATTACACACGGTGCCATAAACAAGAAGAAGAAGATAAGATATTCTTGTTTCTGTCAATAATATTTGATATATAATATGCTCTTTACTGTTTCCAACTTTATCATAAAATATGTAAATAACAAAGTTTCGTTTGTAACACAGCACAACTTGCTAAAACTTTAACTTAACTAATCAAATACCTTCGCAAGCTAGACCGCTATGGCTGTCATTTACATTTCTATTCTCATAATTTATTAACGAATTCCTTAAACGTTATTAACGTTGTTCCAAATTTCTGGTAATGTTTTCATGATTAATAATTTAGATAACATCTGGAAATTTAGCTTGAAGTGATAGTAATTTTAAAATGTCTCGAGATATTGTTTTCGACATTAAGTGTCTGCTTTCAAAAATCGAAATGTAATTTAACGAGCTCCGATTGGCTTGGCGATGTCGCTTAGCAATGCCAATTTATAAAATATCATCCTACTCTGGCCACACGAGCAAATGTGTTAACATATTTTTCGAATAAAAAATAAATATTAGAAAAGGTATTTTAAAATTGTTTTTATTTCCCAAAGCTCACAAGAACGACCCACTTTTGTGTCGACCCACATGTTTTGAAAAACATCGGGTAACTCTTCTGTCACCGATTTTATTATCCACAATCAGTAACTATAAACATAAGCGATTTGAGAAAAGGAAAAATTACACAACCAAAAATGCTTGCAATTTATATCATTTCCCTTATATAACAGTTGACTGATCCTTAGTTATTAAATTTCGCTCCAGACCTTTTTTGTTAATAGATACAAAATTTGGTCAATGTACATTATGAGATAGTTTGGAAAAGATCCAGGTCCATATTAATCGCATGATTAAACTAATTCGTTAGATAATTTCAGGTCCTCATAATCTGTCATAGACCATTAATGTTCACAGGTATTTTTAGCCTCTTTTGTGGAATATCTTGTGATCAAAAATTATTATATATTTTATATGATTCTATAAAATCTTTTTTTTTAACTGATTTTACTGTTCAAGCCTCAAGTTCCCTGGAGGCATTACGGCTTTGTCTGCTTCACCGGGCTTGGAGCGAGCGCGGAATTCACTCAGCCGCGAAAGCTAAGCAACAAGCTCAAGGGTTCCAAAGTGGCTGAACCTTGGCTTGGGCTGTTGCCGTACATGCAAATAAGTCGTGACGTAATTCCCTAACCGTAAAATTAGATGTAACTAACTATACATATATACATGTCTCTACCTTATAGGAAGAAGAAAGAAACATGCGTGTATGCATTTAGTAATCTGGCATATTAGTCTAAGTCTAACTATTCGAAAATAGGTCCCTTACAAAACCTATGTACTTGAGTGGTGTGCATGTGTGTATGTGTCGATAGCTAGTTAATGCAGTGCACACGGCTGCTGACTCAAGGGCGGAGTTCTGGAGGAACCGACCTAGACTTGAGTTTTCGCTGGAGTGGAGTGGTCGTGGCGGTATGATTTTATCAAATAGAGTTTGATACACACAGGGCCCAACTGTGTACGGTTGTAAGAGGTGCTAGCATTCGGGTGGCAAAATAAAAAAAAAGTAAATCGGATGAACAAAAAGTAGAAAATTCTATTACTACAGTTATGTCTTCGTATATTCTCTACTGTTTGTAGTAAAATATAAAACCATTGACTACATTTTTATTCACATCATATCTTGCCGACTTTTTTCAGGTAACTTAATACAGAAAGTATTGCATTAATTTAAAATAAGCAAGCACACATGATATAATGTATCGAGGAAATGCAGAATTTTACAAATAATATTACTTATTTATGTCTATAGGTTATAGGGGTGGCAAATTATATCTTGCACCCGAGTGGCAGATGCCCTCAGCTCGGATCTCGATACACAATATTATTCTAAACATGTAAATAAAGTGGATAATTTAACAAGTGATCAACATCGTCATTATTCTTGAGGGAAAGATGCGTTCAATTATGAGGCAATGACTCACTAGATATGGTAATTTCAAGCACCGAGAATTCTATAATTATAACAAATCATTATTCCCGTCGCCTTCATAATATCTAATGAACATATTGTCTAATTACGCTCCACAGTAATAATATATCTACCATATTGAATAAAAAATTCCTCAGCAAATTTAACTACTTCATCATTCAGATTCACGTATATATAACGCGTAATCATTAATCTTACACAAAATTCCGGACCATAAGTTACACTAATATAAATTACATCACGTTTTATAATTCATCACATCTATTTACAATGGTCAGATAACTAAATTACAGGCATCAATGGTTTTTATAACTATACCTATTCTTCTAAAGTTTCTAATAAAAGAAATGGAATAAATTTTAATTTTCGTTACAAAAATGTATTGTGTCTCTAAAATATTGATGTTACAAGTAATTTATGGAACAAAGTTTACTTAAAGAACCAATTCAGTTTTGTTGTAGGTACTAAAGATTTGCTCATGGTATGGAAAATTAATGCGAAGACACATTTACCACATCGTGAAGAAGTGCCTTTCCATGGCTACAGGAAAGAGAGGATTCTGTAAGAAAGTAAACTGCAGGCCGCAGTGTACTTGGATGACAAATGTCCAGAAGTTCATGAAGCGTCTCGGCTTGTCAAATAAGAACCTATTGCAAAGGAACAAATGGCGTCTCTTGATTAAGAAAGCCGAAACCGTGTAACGGAAAGAGACGAAGAGAAAAAAGAAAGCTTTGCTCATAAATTTTTGTACAACAAATTCTTAGTAAGCTACATTGAATAAATGATCACAAGTAATAAATTAGACTCATATTTAATAATTACCAGAATTGAAACCACTTTCGTTAACCAATTTTTGTTTAAATTACGTTTGAAACTGCTTTTACTTTAAATCTTGCGTATATATTAAATCCACAAATACAGATGAAAGAGGTCTTTACTCAGTAGTTGAGCATTTAAACATTTAGAGATTCATAGTATACTAGCTGTACCCCGGGATTTCACCCGCGTATAATAAAAAACTTTCTGATTGATGATTTATAAAATTTCAGTGTAGACAATATTTTTATCGGGCGGCCAGGGTTATGCGTCACAACGCACACAGCTCGTTCGCGCTACTACATCTATAGTTATAGAACCAAGCCGAGCGTTGAGTTATTTTAATTTTCCATTATCTTCCTAAATAAACATCCAATAACATGCCATAAGGGCAAAGTTCATCATAGTCTTGATGATGAAGCAACTTTCGTTCGTAAGGATTAATATGCCATGCCTAATAATAATGCTCATAAATCACTTTTCAATTTTCAATAATACTTTGTGACAAAACACCTTATTTTGGCTTATGTATAAGTGATAGGCATATGGTATTGCAGATTTGTTTAGATGTACTAATTGGCAGTTTTTTTGTAATACATTGTATTTACGAATCACTAACATTTACGCCAGCGCACGAAAGCAGTTCGGGTGCGCTGTTTCTTCCGACTTACTTAACAAAAATCAATATTTAAGGCTAGTTGAGAAATGTACCACAATGTTAAATAGCCTATTTCTTGTAAATCTGGCTCTCATATACAACATTTTTTTTATCCGACTAGTAGTTCTCGAGATTAGCGTGTTTAAACAAATAAACAATCAAATTAAAAAAAAAACTACTTTATTATATTAATATAGATTTATAATATAACTTTTCAATCGCTTAACTATAATATAAAACTTTCATTCATTCCATTTCCTATAAGTGTAATGAAGTATTATTTTATAGCCAATTTATAATAAGTGAGACTAGGAAGAGTAAACATTTATGAATTCAAGGGATAAAATTATTATTCCAAATTTACATGGTTGTGACAATGATCACGAAATAAGTGAGACAACTATCGATTGTTCCCTGGTAATGACTCATAACACTGAAGGTCACTGATGGTGATTGGATCGGTGAATAAGACATAAAATATATACTATTTTACATTGCAATAAAATAGTTGTGCCCGTAACATTAAAACAACTTTCAAGATTGAAAAAGTTAAAAAATACATTTTTGTAATTTTCAAGTAATATTTTGAAACAAAAAGAACGATACATAAAAAAAAAAACTTAATAAAATTATTACTTATGCAAAATATAAAACAGTGTACTAAAAATTGCAGCTAAGTTTTCAAAAGCAGCAATATATTCACTCTCATTTTAAACTTTTGTTGCCTTGAGTCGTGTCAATATTAAGAGCTCAAACTTGTTGAGATTATTTTTATTTATTTAGAAGGGCATCAGGCGGGCTTCTTTAAAAAATCATAAGTAACCATAATAAGATACACCGATTTCAGTACATCACGGCATCGACCAGTGCTAAGCTATTGTCATCGCAAATACTTCTTTGTAAAATTCTTAATTTCTCGCGAGTGCGACAAAATATTAAAGAAATATTTCTTAGTGTACGAGTATATTATAATCACATAAAATTATTATGTCACACATTATTGTCTAAAACCTTTACAAAACCAAGGAAAATTAATAAAACAGACAATTTAAAATCAACGTAGGTATAACGACTTGTGTACAGATGTGCAATGATATTGGCAAATAGTAATATTCTGCGCTTTTAATTATAGCTGCTCGAGTTCTCATTTCAACAAGCTGTCTCAAAGAAACTCTCTGATTAAAATATTTCTAAGAAACAATAACAACGGCACAATGCAAGACGAAAAATAAAATTAGTTAAGACAGCGTCGCCATCTTAACTACAACGTCGGTAATTCAAATAACCAAAATTATAATTTCAATACTTTGGATTTATTAAAACACTGTTTCTTAAATCAAGTTTTTTAACAATAAAAATATAACAAAATTTTTGAAATTTTATGTTTCGAAATAATAATGAAAATACTAGAAAGTTCCTTGCCGAGATAGGTTCCTCATGTGTCGTAAAAACCGTGACGTTGCAAAAAATATCTGCTTGTACAAGTAACGGGGAAAACTACTTTTATAAAAGTATATACCAACTGCAAATTATTTACAGATTTCAAGAACTGGTAAACAATGAACTCAAAAACCATAGTGAGTTATCAGTGAAGAAAAATTTGCTCCATACAAGAGAACGATAAGGTAAATAAAAAAGTCGAATCGTTTACCAAGGGCGCCAATGTTTGCCACTTCGTCTGTGTACATTATAAAAGCTTTCTTGTGTTACCTGAGATGCTTTTATTTTATATTGAACACTTTTAATTTTGCACACTTCTTTTATTTTTTCTTAGTTTGAAATCACCAATAGAGATGGCTTAATATAGAGATTAAGATTTCAGTAGTGGGACACGCACAGACTGATTATACTAAAACCAATAAGTCTTAGTAATGTAAAAACCATATTACTATAGCATGAGGGGACGTAAACTATACTATGACCAGAATGTTTGTCGTCTTGATTGAAGCCCTAAAGAATGATTAATATTACTTTTGAATGAACATTATTAATTTTTAACATTAAAGAAGTTATCTTATACAATAGTGAAAGTTAAGTTAGTTAGTGAAAGGAATCACTCCTTACTGACTTAAGGTTAAATAAATATTCGCTTAATCCTCAATCAATTCTGATTCGACTTAAATTATTATGAGTGTTCACAGAATTCTTGGCATCTTTTTTTTATCGATATAAGTTAATTAATTAGCCTTGTAATTAATATTATATAATTGACTGATTCTTAAATATGCAGGTAGACAAAAAGTTTAACAAAGAAATTAGTATTAAGGATTTAAATTTGATAATTCGACAACCCTGGGACCATTGGGTCCGTGTGCACCTGCTTTTTCAAAGAACTCTCGAGTCGACAGATCGAGTTGTCTTGCGTCTAAAAGCCAAGCCAATACCTCTGTCAGCGAATAAGCATTACCATACAATGAGGTAATACGGCCAGCCTTCTGGGTACGTTTCCTTCTGGCGGGGAGTTGGATGGCATTCACTACTTGTAGTTTTTTTTTTAATTATAATAAATATTAATTTACTTTATAGAATACCACAATCTTTCTCGTTGAAATGTAAGACAAAAAGAGAAGGGAAGCTTTTGTACGGTAAGACCAACTAAAAGAGAAAAGAACCTATTGCTGAGTATAAGTTTGAGTATTTAAAAAAGAAGGGAAGCTTTCGTTATATTAAGAAATTAGGATTATTAGATCTTAGAATTGTTAAAAAATATGTATAGCCTGGGGTTATTTGGGATGTTTCTTATCGCAGAAAGGGCACGGTGTTAATTATTAATTTAGAAGACACAAGGTCCCTGATTAAGTTAGGGGTGTCGATAGGAACTTTATTAAGAAAAAAAAAACGCTTACCTTTTTCGCCGGATCCTTATGTTCCTGAACGTATTCCTGCTTCAACGGTTCGGTTTGAAGATCTGGTAGGGAGTGGCTGATTCTGATGGCAGCTTGACGGGAAAGAGAATCGCAATTACTTTCCTGAGAGTCCCGTCTAGTCCTGTAATGAAGAATATTATATCAATTTTTATTTTTTTATTCCGCCTTATTAGTATGCTGCCACTTGTACCTCAAATTTGAACATGTAATATAATGTTTTATTTAATTAATTATAACGAAAATGTTATTAAAGTACGTTGAACTTTACTCAATTAATTTTAAAATATGCCAATTTTCTGGTCTATAATTAATTTATTTTATGGTTACTTGTATAATTATATAAATATCAATAATTTTATTTAATACTGGCTGTACCCGCGGCTCCGCATGCGTTAATTACAGAACTATTTTTAATGAAGATAGTGTGATTTTTTTAAGGACCAAGTACCTAAGGAGTAAAATTCAATTTATTTATTTATATTATAGATAGATAGATATCAAAATCTATTTGCTATATTTATTAATTGTGTGTTACAATAAGCTCCTTGGGAAATGGTGGGTTCAAATAAAGGTAGGGCACAGAGAAATCTCTTTGAAGAGTTCTCTCTACTTGAGGTAGCCCGTAGGTGGGATATTTCTACCCTACAGAAGATCACAGCCAAATAAACATGTTTTGTATTCCTGTGGTGAGTAGGATATCCAGATCTCCTTGGAGTAGGGAAGTTTAAAGTCGGCAACGCGCTAGTGATATCTATGGTATTAAAAGTGTCTATAGGCTACAGTGGCCGCTTGCCATCAGGTGGGCCGTGTGCTTGTTTGCCACTTTCGTAGTCTAAAAAAAAGCCTTGTGTTAGTTGATTATGTATTCTTTAATGGTTTACACCTTAAGGCTAGTAGGTAATTGGCTCTCAAACCTTACTGCCAAAACATATTGACATATGCATAGTGATTTAACATTCGTATCTTTGAATCTTGAAAAACATTTGATAAAGTTTTACCTCCATATAATTGTTATGCCATACTAAGATCAACTATTGGTAAAACATGTAGCTATAGTAAAGAATAATTTTATTATATGTTAATTTGGGTCTATGTTCCCAAGGGGATCCTCAAGGCTAATTGATTGTTCCATTGTTATTTATAATTCATGTAATAGAATTGATTTTTGTCTTACAATTTTTTAATAATGCGTTTCTCTGACAATGCGTTTATGTATGCATCCTCCTCAACAACTGATGACATGATAGCCCTGCCTCACAGATTAAAATAATTTTTGACTGTAGAATTTAATTACTCATTTTTGATTTAACATATTTTTAAATATGATATGCTTTGCTGTTTATATATTTTAAACTTAGCTGCTAGTCGTTCATATATATGAATCAATACAAAGATGTCGAATAGTGCAACATACCTGCCGATTATCCATCGCCATGTCGCCATGCATTGGTAACCGACTGCTGCAAGCAAGACCGCGGCCATTGCTGCCAGCAACAACGCTGCAGCGTAGTCCACAGAGCTCCCACCCACACTCGATTGACTTTCGAGGCTTTCCGCGGGCCACGCTCCTATAACAAATCATACAGGATATGATTAAGTCAGTATTTTATCTAAACTCATTTACTGTAAATCTGAAAAGGCCAAAATATTCAATGTACAATTTTGAAGCAATGATGGCTCAGTGGTAGCGTGTACAACTTCGCGTCGATTGACGTGAGTTCGAATCCCTGCAATGAGCCCGAGCTTTCGGTGAAGGAAAACATAGTGATGAAACCATAGCATGGTGGTAGGGAATTTTCTAATGCCTGCCTGTCTGGCTACCCCGTCAAGTTGAAAAACTGTCAACAAGCACCTATAAGTGTGCTCCCGCAACCTGTCGACCTGATAGCCAGTCCCCCATTATGCTTATTATTTTACCATCTTAGGCCACATCGTCACTTAATACCTAGTAAGATTTGGTGGTAGGTAGGCTATTTGGTACATAGCATGGTGGTAGGGCTTTTTCTAATGCCCGCCTGGCTAGCTACAACCCTCAAGTTGAAAATCTGTCTCCATGTACCAATGGGTGTGTTCCGGCAGCTGCACTTGAGAGCCAGTTTTCCACTAGGTTTAGCGTGTTATCATCTTAGACAACATCGTCACTTAACATCAGGTGAGATTGAGGCCACTATGCCACCTATAACGATAAAAAATGTACGAAAAGTATTAATTAAAAACAAAATAATATGTTAAACTCATCGTCAACTAAATTTAATATTCACAGATTATGTCGTCAAGTTAAATCTGAAACTTAAATTCAACCTTGTCATCCAATCTCGCAGGCCAAAATAAATTTATTAAAAAGACAATACGTTAAGACACTCTGGTAATCCGATAAATTTTATCTCACCATAAAATAATAAGATAAAAATCCCAACTATATCTCCTAATAATTATGATTGAGGCGAGCGAGACTACGGCATATTTTTTTATTTTTTTTTCTAAAACTGCTATTAATAATTCCTGTGATTTATCAATTGCGAAAATGAAATTAAATAAAATCGTTCAAGCCTTTTTGCGTTAAATCAAGATAGACATTTTTTATTGTAATATTTATGATCAGTGTATCACGAAGCTTGGATTTATTGATATAGATAATAGATTACTGAAATGTTAACATACCTATAGCGGTTCCTACGAGATTTATATAGTGACACTCAAAGGGTCAAAACAAAAGTAATTTTAAGTACCAAATACGTAATTTAAAAAAAACATGTTTATAATATTAAATTGAAATAAAAACTTTATTAAATTTTGACTTAAAGAATTAAATACCAAAATACGCAAACTTCTACTAAATTATCTTTAGCTTTTGAAAATATTATTTTCATATTTCGTAACTTTAATAAATATCTTTTCATCTGTAATTATGTTGAAAACACAATGAAATCAAGAAATAATTGCAAGAAAGCATAAATAATTAACTAAAAATAATTAAAAAATATGTACTGTACTTAATTATAGTATTTACTTGAAAGAGTTATACAATAGCAGTGTGTATTGAAAATTATTTAAATATCTAACTATTGAAACCGTCTGCCTGCAGCACGATTCGCACCCGACGGCAATCTGTAGTCCACACGAGCAGACCCGCGGACACAGCTAGTAAGCATATTGTATATATATTTCAAAACTATTAAAATAAATATCTGAAAATTACTGTGACTCATTCAAGGATTTCAACAAAACTAAAATCATATGAAAACGTTTATATCTTTCATACATGCATTTCGTATTTTCAGACGTTTCAGAATGTAATATATAAATGTACGACTGGTGAGAGACACTCCATTACAAGTCCACTGACCGTGAAAACGTACTCATCGTTAATCACGCTGTCACTGTCGCTGCTGGGGAGCGCAGTTGCTAACCTATTTGTACAGAAACAACGTACTCTGATTTACATATGATGATGTAAATAAAACCTTATATTCACGAAGGAAAATTACTAACTGAATTCAAATTACGGGCTATAGGGCTATAATGTTTGCTAACAAACCTAAATACCTCAGCAATTAATAATTTTACAACATAAAAAATTGCTGAAAACACCGTTTTAAATCCAAAGTTATACCGGAATTACCAGGTTTTTTTTCTAACATTGCCACATATTTCATTAAGAAGAGATTAACAATTCAGTCGCCGCTGTCATGTCAGCCTGCGTAAATTGAAACTGGATAGCTACCGGCTGATCCCACAACGCGACCCGCATAAAGGAATCATTATGATAGGTTTTTCACCATATTCAGTTAAAGTCCACAGATATCCTAAAATACATCATTTATTATATAATAATAATGTTTTTTTTTTTTTGTTTAATGATGATGATAGCTCAATAATAGCGTGCTAAGACACCGTGTCTATCAAATCAAACCTGCAAATTTGACACTATGTTTAATAATAATATTAATTATTTTATAGTGTGTCTCTTGATAAAAATTTTAATTACTTTAAAATACTGATCAATTGATAAAAAGTCTAAAACGATACAAATCTGAAAAAATAATATATTTTCTATCTCTGATTATAAACGCCATACAGTAAATGTGACGTCATCGTTCAATGAATATACACAGTAATTGTTATCTTGTGATAAGTGACTCTAAAATAGTGGCTTCAGAATTATATGTGGTGAAGAAATTTTATAATTGTCATTTTAGTAAAATAAATTTTGTACATAATACCTTTAACCTTATTTTATTTATTGAACAAAGATGTCATACTACGTATTTGCGGCATGTTTTTATTTAGATAAAAAAAAATCTACTGACATCGTAAAATTTAAATTATAAACTTCAAAACGGGTTTATATTGGCATATTCTTCTATACATATTATAAAACTCAACGTCTCTCTGTCTGTCCGTTTATTTTCTTTTCACGCTAAAATCACTTATCCAAATTACATGGTTTTAATTCATAGCTATGTTGTCTGGCCAAGTTTTAGGATATATTTTGTTGGATAAAGTAAATAATACGTGATATAATAGTAATATATAATTTGTGATATACGAAATAAGCCGTGATGATAATATTGAATCAATTCGAAAAAAAACGCGTATTTGGGAAGTTTAAATGGCTTACGCTGAGTAAACAATAACGGATATATCAAATTAATGCACTTCATAATTGTAGACCTTAAAAAGTCGTACAAAAATGTCCATTTTTTACCAATACTATACAATAATAAATTTATATAGCATTACAAAAAGTTTTGATTCAAATTTTTACTTGTCTGTGGCAGCGCCCGCTTTAGCGCATGCGTCGTTGTTGTGCTGGGTTTTGGCGCCATTCATACGTTTTGTTATACTGAATTTCGCGGGCATTTTATTATTCTTGCTTAAAAATATCTGATAGCAGTGAATGTGAAGAAAATGTACGGCTCGGTTTTTAAACACACAATCGTGTTTTAATACCCCTCATTATGAAACAGTTTCATAAACTACTATTATATTACTTTTAAAGGTGTTATAATGAATAAATAATTAAATATTGATTCGCGGGTGTCATTTTGAACATATAAAGTGTTTAAAACAACTTTTCAAAAAGTTTTCTACTCTCGGATTCCTTCTCTCGGAAGCCTGAGCTTATCGTGAAAGAAAATATCGGTATAAAAACCATAGTATGTAGGTAGGGCTTTTTCTAATTCATGGCTAGCTACCACCTTCAAGTTCAAAATATGTCGCCAAGCACACTTATAGGTGTATTCTGGTAACTGCAATTCAAAGCCAATTTCCTTCTAGGTTTAGCGTTTACCGTTTTAGGCCACATCGCCACTTAACATTATGTGAGATTGTGGTCAAACGTTTGCAAAGATAATAATTTAAAAAACTACTTTTTCTACAAAGTAACTGAAAATTCTGGCTACACTAATAAACATGGACGGTTTCGACTGATCGTCGGAGTTTTTGGCGCGATCTCAATTTCTCATGTAGTGGTTTTTACTTTTTTATTCATAAATTTGTGTTATTTAACCCTATATTGTGTAATACAGGTGGCATTTTGCATAATAAAGCTTGGTTATTGTGCACAAGTGAAGTCGATTGGAAATAATAACATGGGCCATTAATTCTGAGATGCCACAAAAACTCCCTAGAACGTTCTAACAAGGGAGCAACCATCCAGTTATGATCCTCAATTCGTCATAAGACCTGCAAATTATATTCACTCGATAATGGCAATAAAAGTCTTCAATAAAGAGGACCGGTTTCCAAGTTAGGAAGAAAAAGAAGAAGACTGATCGTCTCGGGGATACTAAAGTCAAGAACTTCCATTACACCGTACTTCGGGATACATAAATGATAAACATATAAGAGTGGGCTTTATACTTTGGCGCTAATTAACTTTCACAAGATACCTACCTATATAATATTGACGTACACACTAACTCGTTTAGTTATCGTTCGTTATCGATCTTTTTGGACGGATGTAGGAGATGGGTAAATGGTGAGCGAGGTCAAAGGTGAGCTACGAGACTATGTATCTATTTCAACGAAAGCAAAGTGGTGTAGTAGAGCAGGTAAGATATGTTATGAAGATGCTCTACTCAGCTCTGCTCTGTACTTCACATTGCTGCACCACTCGCATATCCCTAACTCACACGCTTAGCTTGTATCTCGTGCTTCAACGAATATGTAGAACTATTTCTTTAATGTAGAAAACCCATTGGGAGAGCAAGACGGTTATGTGAGACTCCTACTCTCTAAAATCCCACGGTGTACCATCTATCGCCTTAATGCATGCCCGCGTGATCCAGTGTCACCTCGGCGGTTGACCTAGCAAATGCTGGGCCTCTAGCAAAGGGAGACACCCCGCCCCATCTACTTCAGCTTAAGCAAAGGAAGGTGGCAAATGAACTAAGTTAAGCTATGTTAATCAAACGATTTTAATGGTTGTTATCATTCACATTCTTCGCTACGTAGCTTTGTACGTCTGTGTTAGAAAGGCCGTCTTAGTGTCTTTTACATTATGGAGTTTGTTAGTAACGAGAGACAGAGAGTGGTTGAGAGAGGTTAAAGATAAGAAAGGCACAGAGATATTACTTTGGAAATTTCCCTCTACTTGGGGAAGTCCGACAAATGGAATACCACCATTCTAAAGAAGATCGTAGCCAAATAATCTTGTGTTTTATTCCTGCGGTGAGTAGGGTTTCCAGAGCTCCTTGGGGAAGGGAGAGTTCGAAGAGAGGTAGGACACAGAGACATTTATTTGGAGATTTCTCTCTACTTGGATAGGTCCGACTGGTGAAATACTTCTACAGAAGACTGCAGCCAAATAACCTAGTGTCATGGTCTTGTCGTGAGTAGGGTTTTCAGAGCTTCTTGGGGAAGGGGGAGTTCAAGGTTAGCAACGCGCTAGTGATAGCTGTAGTATTACTGGCGTCCCTAAAAGCGGGCTGTAAGCTTGTAGCCACCTTTGTAGTTTAAAAAAGTAACATCATGTTCATATAATAAATAATCTTTGATACGTTTCTAAATTTATTATATATATGTTGATAAATGATAATGAATAGTTGAGGAATGGTCAAGGATGTTGCCGAACATGAAATATGAAATCGCAATATAATGATATACTTCTAGCTATGTAGAACAATATATCATAGTAAACTACACATAATAATATGAAATCATTGAGAAAATATAATAATAATAAAAAATACATAAAATAAATGATACCAGTTTGTAATGGCGATACAAATTATTGTAATGCTTTTCAACTTGCTGATAATTGAATATGTCAGTTCAAATAATAAATTAACATTCTTAATCTTGAATTTATGAGGAGAATGCTAAGTGTAATAAAGTAAATTTAAAATATAGATTCCACACATATATACGTAGTTAATTAAAATGAATAAGTTGTGTAATTTATTATACATAAATTATAAACTGTACGAAACAAATGTTACAAATCCCACATAACCGTGCATCTAAACGTTCTCAGTAATTAATTTGGAAAGTTAAATCATCCCATCAAATTATGTTACATTTATATTAAAGATTTACGTACGTGTTTATATTCGTCTTTAAAGGTTTATAACCCTTAATTTGTAAAAATTAATTGAATAATTTTTGTTATCAGATATTTTTAGTACTAGAAAGCTGTAATTTGGTATATACCCTATACATATTAATAACGCCAAAAAAGTGGTAAAATAAAATCTTGAAAATAAATATGTTTAGGATACTACCATACACGTAAAGTGGGAATTAATATTTTTTCTCGTCTGTTACATCGTTAGATAGATCGTTCGAAATATTGCGGGTTTGTGAAAACCATTTTTCGATTCAGGGTCACTAATAAGCACGTGTTTTTTGATGAAGTCCGATAGCCTTCTGTAACATCTTCAGTGTCTCCGAACACGAAATTTCATTGGCGATGCAAAATTTAAGACAAACTCTTTGTTCAATGTTCTTGTCCATTATGAAATTCGCAATACACACTAGATATGTTCTAACTAAAAACAGCACTGTATTTATTTTAATCTACATCACAAATGCAACTCAAGCTCGCAGGCTTAATATTAGAGAAACAGGTAACATCTTTCCACTATTATTCCTTGTACGATACACAATTACGCAACATTCTAGACATTCATTTTTTTAATTTCACGGATGTTCTCACAATGCGGTCGCCAGGGTGATTAAAAGGTTATCGAGGCGATTTCGTCACAATTTACTCGAGTAATTCAACCCCAAGGCAAAATACGCTCTACATATTAGGTTCCGGCTATTACAGTTACTTTATTAAATAAAACGTATTTTTTGTAATGTATTTTTTATTAAATTTAGCAAAAAATTTGTAAGCTATAAGTAACAAATGTAAGTTCTACAATTAAATTACAAATACACTAACTAGTCTTAGTATTTTAAAGTTCTTACAATTCTTTACGATAAACAAATTTTGTACCTTTTGATTTTGTACAAAATATCAAGAAAATCGTTCAAACCAAGCCAAAAAAAACAAACTTTCATGTATATCTGTGGCTTTTATAATAGATGTATATTACAAATATACATACATATACTATATTTATTTAGCCTATAAATGTATAATATATATACATAATTAAAGCGTTCAGAATGATAGATTGATCCTTAAAGTATATAAGTATATGTATTTGTATTATAAGTAGTATATGTATAGTAATATATAAGTACATATATGGCTTTAAGTGTAGAATGGATATTATGGAATTCAACCAATCGTAAAGTGTTCAGACGTTCAAAACTCTTTTCATCATCATTTTTAATAACTCTTCTATATTTAGCTACGGTGCTGAAATCGACGGCTGGCGATGGACTGTAGATCCTTCGGTGGCCGCAGAAGTTTTTGGATTGCAATGTGCTTATTATCAGGTACGGTATCGTAACTATGCCGTGCTACAAAAAAAATCGTGCTGAAAGCGAAATATATATTTAAAACTTACACAATGAAATAAACAGATTCAGTCCGTAGCTCCAAAAAATCTTTACAATCACAATTAAACTCTGTGATATTTTTTTTAAATTCGAATAAAACAAACACCACAATACAAACGTTGACAGACAACAATGAAATCGAATAATTGCTGTTTGCTCGACACTGAAACGTAACTAACATCCGGACGGACGAGATAACAAACCCACGGAATATTTTGTTAATAATATAAACAGTCCATAAATAAACAGTATTTTATATTCTATTAGTACAATAATAATACTCCATGTACATAATTAGAGGAACGAAAAAATGGTAGAATAATAGAAAATATTTTCTTATTTCATACTGGCCATATAGCCATATACCAGTATTATGTAATTTGAAAAAAGATGATTTTGAATAGTATGTTGAGTTTTTTATTTTAATTCATTGATTTACTTTATTTGATCCTATATTATGTAATATTGATGGCATTTTGCGTGATATAGTTTGGTTATTGTGCATTCGTGAAGTGGATTATAAATATAAACTGTTACAAAAGATGTCACAAAAACTCCCTAGATAGTTCTAACAATGGAGCCACCATCTTGTTAGCCGAACTTTGAATGTTTAAAAAATACTACGAAGACTTAAAGACATTGACACTGACTGGCACGTGCTTTTTGCGGTGCCATATAAAGAAGAAGACTTTCGTTTAGAGAGTTTTTGGCGGGATCACAAACTGTGATGTAGTAGCTTTAATTTTTTATTCATAAATGTATGTTATTTGACCCTATATTGTGTAATACAGATGGCGTTTTGCATAATAAAGCTTGGTTATTGTGCACAAGTGAAGTGGATTGGAAATAATAACATGAATCATGAATTCTTATATGCCACAAAAACTCCCTAGAAAGTTCTAACAAGGGAGGTACCATCTTGTTGAAATCGTCATAACACTGGAAACTATATTCACTCAATAATGACAGTAATGATCTTCAATAAAGAGTACCGGTTGCTAAGTTAAGAAAAAGACTTTCATTTGTTTTTTTTTTGTATACCTGTTCATTTCTTTGATGCGTAATGCATGAAGTTTAACATTATTTCTGTTTTTGTTTTTTTTTGTCATTTTTTTATTACAGAATATAGGGAACTTCATTTGATAATTTTGAGTGATAATGCCGGATTGCTCAGTTAAGGAAGCTAAAAAAATTAATGAAAATGATTACACTTACAATGAAGAGGCTCAGACATTACGAGTATCCAAGTCTGTGATTTTTAGCAATGATAAACTTTAAACGATAAGGACAAGGTCGTAAAAGAGTAACAACAGGGAGGGACAACAGATTTGCAAATTTGATGTTAAGTGACAAACTATGTTTAAATTCTTGAATTTATCATAAAGAATCACATCTCTGGTAACGATTCTGTTAAGGCATGGATCTCTACAAATCTGGATAGCGACGAAATGCAAATTGACCAACGAATGTTCTTGTCTTTACTTACAGGTCTGTCAGAGAGATCAGCAGCGAACCTTCTGAACCAGCCTTGACATTTGTTAACCTTCAATACATTCCCAAAAACATCGCAAATTTTCGTTGTTGATACCGTTGTATTAAATCTCGCATAAAAATAAAAAAGTACGCAAAGACGAACATCGAAAGTACGAACTTTAAAAAAATATTTTTTTAGAAAATGTTGTGTAGGAGAAGCCTGTGCTTTACCGAAAACTGTAAAACAAAGCGTTTCCTCTTCAAAAATCGTTACAGAACTGCAGACTAAATAATTTATTTGCAAATAGTTTATTACTTATGGGTAACTTAGGGTTAGGTACGATATTTGAGCAGAAATAAAGCAGTTTTTCAATAAGTTATTTGCGTGAAACACTAAAAAAGTAAACACACAAAAAAACGTCAAAAATTAATAGCACCATATTATGAATATTGATATATTTTTTAATGGTTCTTTTAGCATTAATAATAGCCGGTATAAACATTAAAATAAGTATTACAGAATCCGCTTGAACTTGACTCAATAACACCATACATGGATAACTTCCTTGTACAGTGCAGCTTCACGATAAAGTGATAAATGTGTATGATTTACCACACTTCCGCTAATTCCGATAAAGAATTTTTATATTTAAATTTTGCTTGTAAGCAGTGTCCTCAGAAACCGCACTTCGACTTCTTCCGAGGTACAAAAGAAACTACAGGAAGTTTGACAAGTGACAGAAGTGGAAGAAGGCTTAAGGCACCTGGTACAGGCCTACTTGCCCGCAAGAGACTCTTTGCTCACCACAGGTTATCGAGTAGCTCGGTCCAACTTTGCTTGTTCGATTCGAAATTGAGATGATGACGCTTGGGTAAAAGTTGTTCTCTTTGAGTCAATTAATGCAAAGTTGTAATAAAACCGTTACCGCACAAGCGGCTCCATATTACGTATAAGCTATGAAATAACAAGAATTCATTTTGAACTTGTCTTATTGTTTAAGTTTCCCAAGAATCTATTCTCAAAGCAGCGTATCTAAGTTACACTACATTCGAAGTTAACTAATTCAATTGAAAATTATATATTTTTATAACTTCATATTATTTGCAATAATGAGACATGGTCGCTAACAATCCTATGATTGTTATATTGTAATGTTGTCTCATAAGAAAGCTCAAGGACACTCAAACGGCAATCGAGTGTTTATGCTCGGAGTGTCTCTGTGTGATCGAATCAGAAAATCCGTAGTAGAACGAAAGTCACCGACATAGCCCTCAGAATCGCTCGACTTAAATGGCGGTGGACGAGGCACATTGCTCGTAGAATGGATGGCCAATGCATTTTAATTTACCTTTTTAAATAATAATAATATATTAATGTGTATTAAATCAGTAGATATCATGGGTTATGGAAAAATCTAGTCCAACTAGGGAAAACCGGTGAAAATTATATACTAAAAATATTTTATAAAAAGCGAGAAATAATGGACGGCCTTGCCTCGTAAATAAACCGAATAACAAAGACCCCAAATAAATCAATGCACACACACACACCCACCGACATGCAACCGAGCAACCGTAGTTCGCCGACTTTATTGTAAATATTTATAAGATCTACAGTTATGTAGAACATTAATTTGATATATCTCATACGATTTACTCAGCGTAAGACATTGAAGCGCGTGAAAGTCGTCTTTTTCCGAATTGATTCACAATTATCAACACTGCTTATTTTGTATTTATTTTACTTAAATTAAAAAACATGTAAATTGGATAAGTGTTTCTCGCGTGAAAAGAACATAAAGAGAAACTGAGTGAATAAGAGGGAATTACTTTTATAATATGTATAGATGAACGCAAGCATTACTTTTTTAAACAATTATTCGAGCGCTTTTTACTTTTTGTGGTACTAGTAGTAATATGGGTCCAGTATGACAGGTGAAGGAACTTCGAATCATCCAAACCCGCTCGTAAAAGCCACCGCGAATTACAACCCAGACAATTCGATCCCAGTTGTCCAACGCATAAACAACGTCCGCGAAATCGAGAAAGCCAACGAATTCTACGCGTCCGCTCCCGTAATCCACGCGTGCTCGCGTCCACGCCCGCGAAACCACCGTTCTCTCCGCAGGGGACGTACGGTTAACTTCGCTCCCGCACACCCACCCTCTTCTGCCGCAACTCAAGCCTAGGTCCGATCCATCGGTATCGAGCCCTTGAGCCAAGCAGACGCTCGCGCAATACGGTGACTCTACATTCACTTGCTACCACAGACACACATGACACTGCATTATACATACATGCCATCCACATAGGTACATAGGTTCTGTAAGGGACCTTTTTTTTTCTTTTTGCCAACTTAGTTTAGACAAAAATTTTTAGATCACTAAATACACATATACATGTTCTTTAATGATATATCATCCATGATGATGATGATTAATCAAAGGGAAATAGCCAAATCGTGGCTTCCTTGCATACGCGCAACAGTCCGAGCCGATGTCCGGTCACTTTGGCACCCTCGGAATTATTGCAACGCTTTCGCGGCTGAGTGCCTTAAGGGCTCGGCCCCAAGCCCGGTGAAGCTGTAAAAGCCGCAAAAGCTCGAGGGCCTCTTAGGCTACCAGTATAGTCAGTTCGAAAAAAAAAGGCGAAGAATTAATCCATATTTCCAATTTTGAAGTTGTGAATAAAGTAGTAAAGGTATAAGTGCCAAATCGTTTTCTTTATTTTCATATATTCTTTAATCGTATTATTTATTTTCCTCATTAGAGAAATCCATAACTGGTTATCTTGTGTGATAGACCGATCACGACCGCCGGCGGGAACGGACGTGTTTACGACCGCTCTCTGCCGCCTTTGTGAAGTTTTACGACCGACCGGCTTTGCTGCACACCTGCGCCGCACCTGCGTATCGCCGTCTCGCTCGCACCCATTGTGTCGCGTACTTTTAGTACGCTACACAAACATAAACTGCTCTTTTAAGAGCAAATTGTTTCTATTCGACGAAATCCACACTTTAGTGGTCGCTTGCCGGAAACCTCTCGGTGTCAACAGAAGGCAAGTGGGTGCGTGACCCAAGCGCCCCTCGGTTGCCTCCTTCAGAGGCAAACGATAGTACTTGGTCGGGCTCAGGAACCTTGGCCCTTGATAGAGTCATAGTCAAGCCCTGAGTGTCTCCTTCCCACCCTTCCGATCCTGCTACACATCCATCCCCGAGTGTCTGTTTGGGCGTAGCTAGGTATTTATACCGGCTGCGTTCTCTGCCTCGGGCTTGATAGGGACCTCCACGTAGGGCCCGGTAGGTTCTTTTCCTGCGAGTCATTACACTGTGACCCGCAGGTCCCTTTACACGGCTCGGGATAGCCGTTTAAATTCACTCGGCGCACCCCCCTGCCTCTCCGGCAGGGAGGTTTAACTTCACCCCCGCCCGCCCAACCGCCACCGCCGGAATGGCAAACGAATCTGAATTTGAACGCTTCAAAGCGTTCGCAACGACCTTGCATCCGTCGCACTGGACGGACTTTAATAGGGCCATCGCGGCCGAGCAACCCGCCGTTGCCATTGCCATCGCTCAGGGCACCGAGCCCACCAGCGACCCCGCCACGCCACATGCAACGAACAAGAAGTCCGTCCCGCGCTCCCGCTCAACGGCACCCCGCGCTAACTGTCAAACGCCGTACAAACGGCCATCGTCGCACTCACGTTCCCCGGGCATTCAAGCCCCGACCCCAGCGCCCTCTGCGCTGCCAATAAATAATTCATTCGCGTCGCTAGTTCCCGAAGCGGACACGCCGACGCTAGTAGCTACAAACACTAGCTACTCGCCCGCCAGTCTGGATCCCGAACCCGAGTCCGACGAAATGGACACGGCGACAGTCAATGATAACGAGGGCTTCACCCTCGTTCAAAAAAACAAGCCCGCCAAACGTGCATCGCGTTCGCGTCCCGAGTCTCCGGAGACTCAGTCCCGCCCTCAAAAGGCACAAAAGACCGGGCTTAATAGCCACGCCCCCCGCTCCGCAGCGCCCTCGGCGCCTGCCGGTACCTTTGCCGGCAGAAAGGCGCGTCGCCCGCCCCCCGTCACGGTCCAGAACAAGTCGGTCTGGACGAAACTATCGGAAAAACTGAGAGATATGCGTATTCACTACACCCAGGCCAGTAGCACGGCCAACGGTATCCGCGTCCAAGTCTTCACTTCGGACGAACATAGACAATTTACCAGGTTGCTCCGAGACAGCAACCTACAGTATTTCACTTACTCCCTGGAGGAAGAGCGTCACCTCCGGGTTGTAATCCGCCGCATCCCGGTGGAAATCACACCCGAGGAGGTCAAAACTTACCTCTTAGCGAAGGCCCTCCCTGTCCGCGAAGTGCACAGAATGCACGGCGGACACTCCAAAAACAGACCACTCGATATGGTCTTAGTCATCTTGGAACTGACCCCCGAGGGCAGAGCCATTTTTAATGTTAGGAAAGTGTGTGAGCTCTCCGGAATAGCCGTAGAGCCCCCACACAAGAACCGCAGTCCTCCGCAGTGCCACAACTGCCAGCTGTACGGTCATTCGGCACGCAACTGCCATCTCCGTCCCAGGTGCGTTAAGTGCCTCGGGGACCACGTGACGAGCGAGTGCACGCGCACTCGGGAGTCGCCTACCCCTCCGAGCTGCGTGCTATGCGGCAACGAGGGTCACCCCGCGAACTATCGCGGCTGTCCCCGCGCCCCGCGCCCCACGCGCCCTACGCGCCCTATGCACACTACGCGACACACCCCTCCTCAGAGGGTACGTCCCGCCGTAGGACAGCCAAAGCCTCTGCTCACGCCAGAGGCTTTCCCCAGCCTCCCGGGCGCCTCCAGCGCCCCGGTGGCAGCCGCCCCCGCGCCCCGCGCGCCTCCTCCGCCCATGCGAGCCCCTCAGGCAGCATGGGGCCCCAGGCCCCGCCCGCAACCTCCCAAGGCTCAGGCCTCCCCGCTATGTAGTCAACGCTTCGGCCTCGACTATATGGCCATGCTTCTTCTCGAGCACGACTACCAAGAAGTGCTAGCGTACGATCAGTGCGGCACTGAGTACGGCATGATTGAAGCGATCAAACGCTTTCCCCAGCCGACAGCCACGCTCCAGCGTGTGTCCCGTGCTGCAGCTTTAAACACACCAACTAGAAATGGCTCGCATTAGACCTAGGAGCCTCAACATATCTTTTTTCAACGCGCGAAACCTCCTTCCACAACGGGACTTAGTATCCACCTTTCTTAGGGAACGGGAGATAGACGTGTTTCTAGTAAAAGAAACACTTCTAAAACCCAGTAGGCGCGACCCTAAGATAGCAAATTACAATATAGTCAGAAATGACCGTGCCACCCTAGGAGGCGGCACGCTCATCTACTACAAGCGTTCCCTCTATTGCATGCCAATAGACCCTCCCGCACTTACCAATATGGAAGTGTCCGTCTGTAGAATAGGCATGACTGGCAATCCGTCAATCACGCTTGTCTCTGCATATCTCTCCCCGAATAAAAGACTCCTTCAGTCTGATCTGGAGGCGCTTTTTTCACTCGATCAATCAGTCATAATAGCAGGCGACCTCAATAGCGGTCACACCCTTTTCAACAACCCGCGCAACACCCGTAACGGGGTTATACTCGAACTACTATGCGACGTGCTCGGCTTTGACGTCATAGCACCGCTAGAGCCCACGCACTTTCAAAACAATTGTCAACCGACAGTACTTGACATAGCCCTCCTCAAAGGTGTCTCACTTCGGTTACGACTTATAGAAGTCGTACACGAACTAGACTCCGACCACCGCCCGGTTATCTTAGAACTCGGGCAACCGTTCGACCCCAGTCCGCCAAAAGTCAAAGTAGTTGATTACGCGATCTTAAATCGCTACTTATCCGATAACGCGACCTCGTCCAGCCTAGCTAGGATCCCCGACGTATTAGAGTCAACAGCAGACGCCGATTTAGCCATCGATTCCCTGGTCGACTACCTTTAAACCGGTGTAAGGGAGGCCTCGAGAGAGGTGCAAGCGGCGAACGAACACCGTTTTATACTCCCCCCCGGCTTACGAGCGTTAATCACGGAAAAGAACGCCGCGACACGTGCACATGACTCTTATCCGACGAGGGATAACACCCGTAGGTTACGACAACTTCAGAGAGAGGTTAGAACTCTCATCGGAGAATACAGAGGTCACCGGTGGGATAACCTCTTAGAGGGTCTCAAGCCGTCCCATCTGGCTTACTGGAACCTCGCCCGCTCTCTGAAGTTAGAAGCTTCCGCCCAGATGCCGCCCCTTGAAAGGGGCCCCGATCTCCCACCCGCGTTCGATAGCGACGATAAGGCAGAATGCCTTGCCGCAAGCTTGGAGAGCCAGTGCTCCCCAAACTGCGACAACGTAGACACTGCCCACATCGAAACTATCGAGACCGCCGTTCAGGAACTCACGTTGATTCCCCCCGCGGAAACGTTAACCCCGGTCACGCCAGATGAGGTCTGTTCTATCATTAAAGGCCTTAAGCCTAGGAAATCTCCCGGTTCTGATGGTATCAGGAATGAAGTACTCAAACTTCTTCCTGATCACCTCATAGCTCTTTTGGTCTGCATCTTCAATGCAGCCATAGCCCACTGCTATTTTCCAGCCGTCTGGAAAAAAGCTATAGTTATAGGTATTCGCAAGCCCGGCAAAAAAGCTTCGCTTCCCGCTAGCTATCGCCCGATCAGTCTCCTAAACACCCTAGGGAAACTCTATGAGCGGATCCTTCTGAACCGTCTCAAGGTCGTTATAGACGACAAGAATTTATACCCGCCCGAACAATTCGGTTTTCGCGCCCGTCACTCGTGTACACATCAAGTGCACCGCCTCACGGAGCACATCACGAGTAACTTCGCCAAGAGCAATATTGCTCCCGCCCGCACGCTTGCGGTCTTTTTCGACGTAGCCAAGGCCTTCGATAAGGTCTGGCACGCCGGACTGGTCCACAAGCTACACCATTTAGAAGTCCCGGATAGGTTAGTTCACCTAGTTCATGATTTTCTACGCGACCGCACCTTTCACTACCGAGTGGAAGGAGTACTATCTACCGCCCACCCTATACGCTCAGGCGTCCCGCAAGGTTCCATTCTGGCGCCTTGCCTTTTCAATCTGTACGTCAGTGACCTCCCGAAGCCCCCTGGGGTCGAGGTAGGGCTCTACGCTGACGACACAGTCATATACGCGTCAAACAGACACAGAAAAAATCTCGCCTGCGCAGTCCAACGTGCCGTAACCACTCTCGGGGAGTGGTTTCGAATGTGGCGAATAGCTATTAATCCGGTAAAGAGCGCCGCGATTATGTTCGAACCGCATACATGTAAACTACCACGCACGGTAGGACCCCTCTCATTATTCGGTAGGAATATCCCTTGGGCCACCAAGACTAAATATCTGGGTGTCACCCTCGACTCGAAGCTTAACTTCAACGCACACGTTACTATAGTCCGGAATAGGGCCGTCTGGATCCTTTCCCGCTTGCGATCCCTGCTCAGTTCGGTAAGCAAAATGTCCTTAAGACATAAGCTTACACTATACAAGATGTGCGTCCGTCCGATCTTGACATATAGCTGCGCAGCGTTCGCACATATGTCCAAACATAACTTTGTCCGCATGCAAAGAGTCCAAAATCGGTTTCTCCGTCGCCTGCTTGACCCTCCAGCCTTCGTTAGGAACATGGACCTCCACAGGGACATGAGGCTTCCCTCGATAGAAGCCTATGTGAAATATCACACCAGGAGATACTTCGATAGCGCTTCGAATCACCCCAACCCGCTCGTAAAATCCACCGTGAACTACGTCCCAGACAACTCGATCCCCGTTGCCAAACGTTATAAACGCCGTCCGCGAAATCTCTTTGTCGATCCCGACGACGACATCGAGAAAGCTAATAATTACTACGCGTCCGCTCCCGCAACATATGCGTGCTCGCGCCCACGCCCGCGAAACCACCGTTCCCTCCGCAGGGGACGTACGGTTAACTTCGCTCCCGCACACCCGCCACGACCGCCCTCCTCTGCGGCAACTCAAGCCTAGGTCCGATCCATCGGCATGGAGCCCTTGAGACAAGCAGCCGCTCGCGCGATACAAGTGACTCTACAATCACTAGCTTTCACAGCCATACATGACACTGCATTATACACACATGCACAACACACATAGGTACATAGGTTCTGTAAGGGACCTTTTTTTTTCTTTTTTTGCCTAGTTAGAGTAGACAAAAATTTCAGACCACTAAATACACATACACATGTTCCTTCCCTCCTCCCAGGGGGCAGAAACATGTATATATGTATAGTTAGTTTAGATCGAATTACGGATAGGGAATTAGTCAGATCGCGACTTAATTGCATACGCGCAACAGTCCGAGCCGAGGTTCGGCCACTTTGGCACCCTCGGATGTTGTTGCTTAGCTTTCGTGGCTGAGTGCCCTAAGCGCTCGCCCCCAAGCCCGGTAAAGCTGTAAAAGCCGTAAAGGCTCCAGGGCCCCTCAGGCTAACAGTGTAGTCAGTTCGAAAAAAAAAAAAAAAAAGGTTATCTTGTCCAATAATATTCATCTCTGTAGTCTTCATTTTCGAACACGTGAGTGATCAAACATAATAAAAAAAGATGTTTAATTCTTTCAATGGTTTACTTATTACAATGTTTCTGTAAATTGTTCTAAATATTTGTTATGTACCTGGCAGAGAATATTTTATACTTTTTGTAAACTTTAATTTGTTTTGAATACATCGAGATATTTTTTAAGTTTTATAATTTCTTCTTTAACGTCAAGAACAGTAAATACTTAAGTAAATACTATTAAAATTTAGTGAATTATTTAAGAAGAAAATTCTTATTGACGAATCATAAATTCAAACACAAATTTATTCAATATAAACTTTGATAAAGTTTTGAAGATGATTAATGAAAATACAAACGCTTATAGTGTTTTATGCCGTTTAAACTATTGGAAAATTTTCAGAAACTTTGATTTACACTTACAAGTCAATATAAGTAAATTCAAAGATTATAACGAATAACCATCCAAATATTTTCCAGACAATAACATTATACATAAATTAAAATTATTTTAGTAATAAATTCTTCGACGATTTTTTTATCAACTCTTAAAGGTTTACAATATGGAATGGAAATTTATATAAGATGTCCAGCTTTTTAAAACTATATCTAAAAATGTTTAGTATAAGAAATAGTTACATCAAGCAAGCGAAATTTCTGGTGCAAGCTCGTTTGAAATTACAAACATTATATCAATTTCTATAGATACATCGTACGTAGGCGCAAAAACGGAATAATAATAATTGTAAGATACCTTAAAATACCACAAAATTTCTTAACGAATAAACACCTCTCTATTTTAATAAACTTCAATAATAATTCTAGAGGTCTGCATCACGTATGCACTAATTTGCACAAACAAACAAAATCTATAATGGTGTATGAACTCTCTGAACCCATTCATACTCATACTCAGTGCGAAATGCAAATATACATACATTAATAATTAACCAATCTCTTCAACTAATGCACATCCTATTTTAAAACTACTAGTGTATTATGAAGGTATTATAAGCATTATTATGAAAAAAAAAATGGTCATTGTTATTAAAATTTTGTTTCAATTAGAAATGTGAACTTGTGGTGTGGTATTTTTTTCAAAAATTCAATTTACTGTACTATATTCATATTTTGTTATAAATTTGTTTAATTCGAAAAATTACTTTCGAAAAATCCGAATTTCAACTACGATTTCTTTAAAAGCCCCTTACAGGACAAATTAACGTCATATAATTTTTTTAATAAGTTTTTTATTCAGTATTTCAGGTGTATTAAAATTAATACAACAATTTTATGCAAAACATCAATTTTGAAAGCTTGTAACGCGCAAGAATTGTATTTAGTTCAAATTCCCCTTTCTCACTTTTTATGTGCGCTACAAACTTTTAAAGCTGAGCCCTTGTATACAATTGTTATATTTATTTTAGTACAATTGTAATATTACATAAAACCTTGCTTTTATAAGTATTTTTAATTAATATTTTTTTCAGCAAACCCTTTAACTTGATATCATAGGATAACATAAAAAATAACTGGTCCGCTATCTTTGCGAGTCCGCCATATTGGATTTAGAGTGACGTCACGTATTTAACCATGCATTGTCATCCAAACTAAACGTGTATGCAAAATTTCAGCTCAATGAGTTCAGGATAACCGTTATAAAATTCACTGGCAAGATTTGACCCATACTAACAAGGCCAGTTAAATAAAAGCTCGTAAAAAATATGTTTTCACATTTATACCTTCTAGTACAGTAAAGTCGAATATAAACAAATTTCAGAACTTCACTTTTTTAACACTGTCCGCTTCACGTGAAATGTCTCTAAATCTTGTTCATATATATACGGTAAAAAGCCCTAGCCCTCACAGAATTTATAGGCTTAAAAGTTTAACAAAGTCGTCGTGACCACCTGTTACAAAGGCTATTGCCCCAACCGACACGAGTGTGAAATATGTACTTAATTTACCCCGAACTAAATTTGAGAAGGTTCTAGAATAAAATTATGCGACAAAGAAACAGGTAAATTAAGCCTTAAATATAAATAAGTTATGGAGCGTACTCGTATAGTCAACAGTCGGTAACAAATTACAATAAAACCATAGAATGGCATTGAAATGTTTCTTTGCCGCCTTTAATACCTTAAAAATTAAACAGAAAAATAAAGCTATAGTTTCTGTATCCAACTGGTCATCTTAATTGTTTTAGGGTTGCCAAGCGTGCTTTATGCTGTATTTTATTTACATTACGAAAAATACTACCAAATTATATATCCGCGACTGGGTGCGGAAAGCCACAGATCGGATCCGATGGCGAACCTTCGGAGAGTCCTATGTCCAGCCAGTGGCCAGTCAAGGCTGTTGATGACAAAAATACAAGTATTTTCATCACTAACACAACTTTCCTGTTTAAAGTCATACAAATCATGTGCGATAACATATTAATATTAAATATAATGTATGCACTTTTGCCTTATTAGGCAAATATTATTTTTCATACTAAGTTATAGAAACTCTTATCTGTTCTAGTAACGAAAAGTAGCAACCCTACTATTAAATTAAGTATTAAAAAATTATACATAATTATAATTAAAAACCTCATCGCCGACCGCGAGATAAATTTATAACATTTTATAAATTGCCTTACTACATCTCCCTATATTGCATACATCGTGAACCGAGTATATTGACCCCACAAAGTTCTACCATATAACTTTCCCCAAAGAGCTGCTGGATAATGATTTTCATTTAGCTTTCACAAGAAGTTTTAAATAGTTGCTTAAATTGAAAATAAATCTTGCATAGTGATATCAGGAGTAAATTATTTTATTTATATTATGAATTACTTTTTTAAATTTCAGGTGAAATTGATTTTTTCTCAGGTGTCTAATTTTGAATTGGTTTTCTGTACCTTGTGCGTTCGAGCGCACTGTGAGTTATAGTAATGTTTGTAAATACCGGCGTAAGACAGCCAACGCTAACATATGAGGAACTAGTGACATTCTACAGAGATAGACCAACTAAAGAGGCTGGAAATATCACGAAGAAAGTCACAAGGTAATTAAATATAAGGTATATATCTATCTAATTAACACCAAGTCTCCCATTGCTTTTCTCTCTCTTATGCCAGACGCCTAGCTTCCAACAGCTCCTTGGAGGTCGTCTGACCATCGTCTGGTCTACTCGGTAAAGAACTTGTCATTCTTGGCCATATATAATTTACTTAATATATTTATTATTGTTACGGTCTGAGTAAGAGAAAAATATAAAAAGAATCACCGTTCTCAAAACCTCAAGAAGTGTCTGGAATATACCCGAAATAACGTGTATTTATCATAGTATAGTCATGTGTCATGAAGTCATAGGTTTGACGACGCACACATGGAAAGCCTTATCGCTACAACTGCCAACAAACAATGAGCTATAAATCAAACGTTCCCCTCTTTTTAAAATCGATGACGTATGTTGTTTACAACATTTAAAAATTTGGTGATCGTCACATTTGGGTAAAAAAGCGAGCCGTGTTGTAAGTCACGGCAGTTATAAACTCGAAAGCTAAGTCGCAACAATAATCGAAATAAAAGAGAAACATATACGCTTATTCTGTAAGTACATTCGGTGAGCGATTTATGAGTTTGTTTTGTTTTAATTTGTATTTCTATGAGTACGAATATATTGTTTTCGTGGAACACTATGGTATTTTACTACCTACGAGCGTAACATTATATAAGTTACATCCTTAACATAAATGTAAGGCAAAAACTTAAAGAGCCACTCTTTAATTTAATCTCTTTAGTTTAAACTCTTTAGTTTAATAGGGTTAAAAGATTATTGAAAAAGAAATTGATTCCATTTGACCCTTTTAGGTCCACGTCTTAATAACATGTATTTGCCCATAATTATACCCGTAATATCTTTATAGAAAAGAGTTAAACTGAAGAAAGTTTACACGTTTATTAGGTTAGTATTGATATAAACGATCTGTCAGTATTTCGCTACAATAATGAATAAACATTATTTTGAATGCCAAAAAATGAAGGGTCAAGGAAGGGTCGCAATAGCCTTGAGATGTTATAAATTTCCCTATTCACTCAAGGGAATACGTTAAATAAATTTACAAGGATTCTGAAGAGAATTGTTAAGAGTGTTCAAAATATTTTATTTACGCAAAAATTACTTCGCTCTGTGTCACGGAGTGACATGATTAAATTGTTTACGAATTTCATCATAATATTGTTTCAGTTATATTATAATAAGGAAGATGAAAATGTAATTTATTAGGCTAAAATCCTGGTGATTGAACATGGACTCATAGTATGCCAAAAACCAACAAAATATAGTCTGCTAGAAATAAATATTAATGAATTTATTAATAACACGATCAAGAACAAAATTTGTTGATGTTAGTAATACATCAACAATTCTACTGATACTGCGGTACACTGTAAACTATAATTCTTAATTTGTATACTTCTCGCTCAAGTCGAGGCCGACCTTGCAAAAGATGAATTTATCTTTATAGAGTTGACCGGAAAATGCAAGGAATCGACAAAAATGAAAAGAGTAGAAATATGCGTTTACTCTGCAATGAGACTGAATAATAGTGATAATGTAATATTTAATACTTAAATGAATGACAATTATCAAAATCTCTATCATTTGTTTCTCACATGTGTTTTTTGGGGCCACGCCATATTTAATTTTTAAAGTTTTTAAGTTCTCCGCTATTGGCGAAATATCGACATAGATTTCCTTAAAATTATCTTTACTATACTAAAGCTATGTGCAAAATATTCGCACAGATCAGCTAGTCTTATAAATTATACATTATGTCGACATAGATTCGTAATAAGTGAAATGCGATAAACATCTACAAGAACAATCATAACGTCGTATTTTGGCGCGTCGTATTATTTATTTGCCAGACGAGTGGCTTCACTAAATAAATTATCACTCGAAGGTCAGTGCTGATCGTAGAAACTACTAATGAAAATACAAGAACGTATTGATTTTACGAAACCAATTATAGTTACTCAAAATTACCTATAAAAATACTTATCAATTTAGAAGATAAATCTTTATTCATCACATGAAATTATTAACGTCCGTACGCAATACGAAACAAATCGAAAGATGTCGGCGCTAAGCTTCACTTCATCAATATCAATATGTCTCGTAAGGTTCCGGATTACCCGAGGCAACCAGATTGTTCCAGTGTAATAAATTAAACTAAAAAAAAACTTTGTAGTATGTCTAGGAAACTGCAAATATAGCTTATCTTTAATATTTACACTCTGATTTAAATGTTGTTTTAAAAAAGTCAGCCTTTAGTCATAGATGTTGTCGGATCTCATCTGTATGGCCCAGGATATGACAGTTAATAAATATTGGGATATTTCAATAATTACTGATGTTTAAATGTGTAAGTAGAAATATTGACAAAAAGTTTAGATTCTTATTTATAGTTTATAGGTTTAGCGTTATAGCCACAAACTCACCTGATGTTAAATTACGATGTATCCCAAGTTGATGACAAACTAAGCCTAGTGGCAAAACTGGCTCTCAAATGCACCTACCGAAATACACCTATAGGTGCTTGGTAACAGATTTTCAACTTGAGGGTGGTAACTAGACAAAGGGCGTTAGAAAAGGCCCTACCACCATGCTATAGTTTCAACACGATGTTTGCCTTCACAGAAAGCTCAGGCTCCTTGCAAGGATTCGAACTCACGTCAATCGACTCGGTGTCTGTACACGCTACCACTGCATTTTTGTGATCCATCAATACTAGTTACATTTATTGATAATTTGAGAGCTCAATAACGTCAGTGTGCGCCCGACCGACGAACAGTAAATATTTCAGACGTATTGAGCGACGATCACGCGAGTTCGACGGGTTACGTCGACGAAGAATACAATAACATTGTACTAATATTTTTTATAAAGACTTTCGAGACATTGCCGGAAATATGAGATATGACTAATGTAAACTACAAAAACAAATATAAAAGAAATGAGGCACTTGACCGATTGTTATTACTAAATAAGCAGAGGATATCAGATGCTTCAAAGGCTGATGTCCGTAAGAAAATCAGGTCTTAGGTCGAATTTTTGTTTTTACTTATACATACGAGAGTAATACTTAAAATTTTCAGCGTTGGTGAACCCAATTTAACTGAAGAAATTTAAATGAGAAAATTTATCGTGAATGGAAGTCCATGATTTAATCCTACGACTTTCTTTTTTGTTCCGCTTAAATTTAAAGCCACGATAATGGCAGTACAATCTTTGGTTCTAACATCCAATTCGATATGTGCACATATCTTTTCTCAACAATGAACCGCCTTGTACTAAGAATATTGAAATCAATATTTATTAGTAATGTAATTAATATGCACATTTTTTTTAATATATGATATTTATTGACTGTCTAACCTGGGTCTATGAGTGAATTTTTCTATGTCAAAACATACTACATGCTTTACTTTCAGCCATGAAGAAATTCTTTTAAAATAGACCAGTAGGTACGTATTAAAACCTGTATAAATATCAACAGAAAAAAAATGCAGTACTGGTCCTATGACCACGTAAAATATAATGTAATTGTTCGTCTTCTTCTTGTTTTGGTGCCGCAGAAACATTTGCCAGTGTCAATGTTTTAAAGCTTACTTCGTAATCTTTTCTTTTTTCAAAGTTGGGTGTAGCAAGAATGCGGTTCCCTTGTAAAAATTGTCCAAGGAGCTTTTGTGACAAAATAAAATGCATGTTCCTAGTTATTCTTTATAATCCACGTCAATTGTGCTTAATAATCAAACTAAATCACGTAAAATGTATATAATATAAGGGCGAAATAACAGAAATTTACAAATTAAAATAAAAACTACCACATGACAGATAAAGCTCTTTTTTATAAAACTAAGGTGGAAACAAGCATACGACATGCCTACCGTAGCTTATGGACTCTTGTGATATATATAGATATCACTAACGTGTCGCCAACCTTTAACTCCCCTACCCCAAGGATGTATGGAAACCCTACTCACCACAGGAACACAACACAAGGTTATTTGGCTGCGATCTTCTGTAGGGTGGTAATCGGACTGCCCCAAGTAGACTGAAATCTCTAAAGAAATTTATCTGCGCCCTACCTCCCTCGAAAAGCTCTCCCTAAAAACTCCAAAGTAATTATTATAACAGTTAATAACATGATTATTGCAATCAAGACTTACCGGCAGAGCAATTTTATAGTACTCGTCTATCTAAGTAGCGTTTTAAGGTTTAAAATATGTCGTTAACATGAATAGTATTTATTTAGCATTTGAACTTGAGTAGTACTAAATCTCCATTTTAACCTCACAGTGTTCACATATAAATAATATTTTACGTATGTTACAAATTGAATCCTTTAGCTATTAGTCTTCCAGACATATAATTAATCAAAATTTACTTCAAAAGTAATGACAGAATAGGGACAACGTGACGAAACCTTGAATATTCACAGATCATTAGCCGTTAACATACTTTGGTTGGCTGAGTTGAGTTTATTTGCAGGGTCATTTGCCTTTTAATATATTATCAGACAGTATTTTTCGTGTATATAATAACATAGCTCTATAATCATTACATATCATGTAATATTTATTTAATAATCTACATTTATACAAATACTATAAAGCTCATGAGCTTGTTTTGTTTGTTTGTTTAAAAGCGCTAGTATCTGGACTACCAGTTAAATTTTATAAAATATTTTTTGCAATTTATACCTTATTTATTCACGCTTCACGCTACGTGTTCAAGGAGCTGAGCAGTAACCATGAATGTCAGGCAATCTAGCAAGTACGGGAAGTGAGCACAACTATGGGCTATACGGGATTAAATTAAACGCGAGCGTTAAACACAGCTTAGTACTTAAAAAAGGTCTGGCCATAAATATCGTTACAACTTTAAAACTTCTGTTTATATTTTTTTTCTGAATTCATATTTGGACCACTAGTTGCCTTAAAAACTTCGATCGATTCCCCGCTATTTCACTTTTGTTTTAAGGCTTACATTAAATTACAACTTGTAATGGGGTGTTAAAGAACACAGAATTGCAGTGAAGACTTTGCAAAAAGTGGGTATGGAGCCGTCGAACATTTCCAAGACACTTCTTTTGCTTTTGCTTGGTATCAGCCGTATGTGCGAGTATCGTACTGTCGACAGTTATACCATTACTTCCTCTATCGAAAATCATACAAGATTGAGGCGGCCATTCACTGTTAGAACTACAAAGACTGTTTGGACAAAGGCCAGAATTCGTCGAAACCCTATAAGGGAACCAAAAATATTTTTGCTAGAAATGAAAACTCCCGCTAGGACTCCTGTTGCATATCATCAAACAAGACCTGAGGCTCGGTGCTTATCGATGATATACAGGACATGCCCTAAATCAATCCACACAATCAAACAGAGTGGATCTTTCAAAACGCTTGCTGTTCCGATACGCGGATGATAGGATAGAAATATTATCTTTACTTATGAAAAAATACGATTGAAGTACAAGCGAAATGACAAAGTGTACGCTCACAGCTCTAAAGAAGCTTCGCAAGTGGTCGGAATGGAGCAACGCGGTCAGCATCCTGTGTCGATCATGGTTTGATGAGATTTCTTATCATGGAGTCACAAAGCTTCATTTTTGTGAATAAGGAGTAAAAACTTCAGCTAAACTGTATTAAGAGACCTTCTTAGATCGTGTTATGATACCTCTCAGCGATACACTTTTGTTAAATGTATCATGGACTTTCCAACGAGATTTTGTACCTGATCACAAGACACGAACTACCCATGTCTGGCACGAAGTCAACGTTCCCGACTTTATAAGAGCTGAAGACTGGTCCAGATCTGAACTCCTTGACCTACAAATTATAATCAGATTTAGAGGACATGGCATGCTCTAAATGACACGCCGAAATTGAGTCTCATAAGAAATCTAAAGAGCAAGCAGTGTGTAAATTTCTCATGTAAACAGTGCGTAAATCCATATATTCGTGACCATACAAATTAAAAGCCTGTATGAAAGTCAAAGGTGATCATTTCGAATAGAATATTTTTTTACTTATTGCCGAGACTTCAGTAAATATGTACATATAAGTTTATTATTACTTCATAAAAAACTTAAGCATTTTCGGACTGATGATGAACTTATTCTTGGTTAAAATTCTTGGAAAATCGATGAAAAATATAAAAAAAAAGTTAAATACGTCATATTTTCACAGTTGTTTTAACGTCCCACTTCTGAAATAGATCTTCTCACAATGAATTGATAGTCGATAAAAATTAATATATAGACGAGTGATGTCTATTTTCTTTGTTCATAATCAATAATCAAGAATCAACATGACTCTAGCGTCTATCGATCCGCAACGTCTATGTAATAGAGACATATATTGTATTTTTTTTTTTCATTATCCCTACTTTAATTATCCCTAATGAAAACAAAGAATCTGTACCAACTTAGCGTGGTCACGGAAATCTGACAAAAGTAAAAAATATATGAAAAAAGCGATTTACTTTCATGCCCTTGAGTGATTTCAGTTGAAAATTATGGTCGCTCGTAAAAACCAGGAGTTGTTTTTGATTTACTGTTATTGTATTTTACGACAGGGTCGCATCTATCTATTAAAGGTACGGCCACCAATGTGGTAATAACTCTGTCTTATATTTCTTTCAATGAAATCATGAAAAAATTGTAATTTTGTTTCATAGATACGAATTGTTCGTCGGTACGTCACTATGGAGCCCTAAACTCATATTCTCTGTGCCAATGCAAGTAATGATGGCTCAGTGATAGCGTGTATGGACACCGCGTCGATTGACGTGAGTACGAATCCCTGCAATGAGCATGAGCTTTCGGTGAAGGCAAACATCGTAATGAAACCAAAGCATGGTGGTAGGGAATTTTCTAATGCCTGCCTGTCTGGCTACCCCGTCAAGTTGAAAAACTGTCAACAAGAACCTATTAGTGTGCTCCCGCAGCCTGTCGGCCTTATAGCCAGTCCCCCATTATGCTTATTTTTTTACCATCTTGGGCCACATCGTCACTTAATACCTAGTAAGATTTGGCTAACATTAACCCTATAAATAACATATAAAAAGTCTGAGAGACATCGTCAGGGTTGGTCTCAATAAAAAAAATATATAAATAAGTATTTATAATTTAATTGATAGAAAAAACTAGTTTAAATTAAAAAAAAACTCTATTAACTAGCATACAATAACAGAAAACGATGTACGAATATATTTGTTGATAATCAGGGCTAGACTCAGCCGACCTTGAGCCGGGCCTGTAATTTCGCAATCATAAACCACTCTCATTTTTAAACGGCACGCCTCTATGGAAAAGGCTGTTAAATTAAAACACAAATGCTACAAATGTAACATTGTAACCTTTAATTTTTAGTATCGTTTAGTGCGCTCGCAATATTTTCCTCAAAAGCGTCTCGCCATAGAGTAGAATAAATTTATATTTGAAATAAACGCGCTTATAAAATTCTATATAAAAATATGATTTGTGAATATGAAGATGTAGCTGACTATTAGATTCAAAACAGAGATTACAATATTGCTTAAAAATGTTTACTAACGAAATTTATTTATGCCTAAAGTTAAAAATACAACTTGGAAAAGTAGCATATTGATTCTCACATTCATTTAATAAATACTTACATGTCCTAAAGACGGCATCGTGTATTCATTAATATTACTGCCACTATTCATGTACCAAGGAGAAAGAGAAAATAATGTGTCGCATCTGATTTTTTAATCTATGAGATTTTAAACATCCCCTACGCGCAATGTATACAACGAGTTTTTTGTTTAAAAAGCTGTTTGTTGTAGTTGCCCTTCAATGCTTTTGAAAGATTATTTTTAAATTATTCGTAATATATCATCATCATCATCCTTTCCTAGCCGAATTCGGGCGACTAGCTCGTTCTTTGGACTAGATGTTTCGCCCTTAGGTGGCTCACATAACCTTTTTTGTGGGAGAACGTGCGGCCACACGCGCACGTCAGGATACCCTTGACAAAATTATAGATTATGTCAGGAGGCGGTTTGCTTTTAAGATGGTCTCTCTTCAGGTCTAGTTGTCGCCTCCTTTCATTTTCAAAATCGTAGACCTTCGACTGAACATGACTCCTCCATTCTGTACGTTTAGCCGCAAATGACTCCCAAGAGGATGGTTCTATGTGGCATCTATTCATATGACTTTTCTGAACATCTTTAAAGCGTAGGAACTGGCCACCGCGCTTCCGCTTACCAAGTTCGAGTAATACTCGTAATATATACACATATTTAAAAAACATGTTTTGTTGTGTAAGCTATCTGTTAACCACAATTACATTTACCTTAATTGGACTTAAAAGAGGACTATCTATCAAGTAGGTACAGCTGCCGAGACACAGCCATAGGCGCTTAGTGAAAGATTATAAAGATATGGAATCGCCTGCCGGCCAGCGTGACAGTGACGTCTGCCGATGGTTTTTGACACCGGTGATCACCGTTGTTTCTACTAAACTGTACTGCACCATCAAGGACTGTTTAGTAATTTTGTCGTACTACTATTTTAAATTAACACTATACATTTTAGACAGTCACATATCGTCCGTAACGTGACCTCACGTAAAGTAATATTTTTCTTACCTTGGCCAAAGTCTTTAAAAATCTCAATAATTTGAAGTGCATAAAATACCCACCATACAATTAAAAATATTTCATTATAAACATAGTCTTTGTTATTTCTCATATATAAGCAGACTTTGCAAAACCCTGATCAAAATTTGTTTAAATATGTATGTATAACTTCAGAACACGTCTCGTATAACATTGTTACGGGTTGTTGGCACGTGATGGATAGAAAATCAGATTGAACGGTGCATGACACTTTCAGAGACATTTATCGATAAATTCTGTAAAATATTCCGACACGTATAAACTGAAATTCTTCTAGTAAATTAATATATTATTTTTATTTCAGTTCAACTTAATATAAATACAGACAAACCTATACCTAATTAATTTCTGTTTTTACGTTCCCTAATTATATTAAAAAAAAAATTCCCTAGAATTCATTGTATGTTATTTACTCTAATTAAGTTGTACTAATGTTATAAAGCTCTGGAGTTTGTTTGTTCAAGAACGCGTAGTAAATCTCTGCAACTACCAGTCACATTGGAAAAAAATACATTTTGCTTTAAATAGCCTATTGAGTAATGTTATAGGCTATATAACTTCACGCTACGATCATAAGAAGTGAAGTAATAACCATGAACGTCAAGCAGTACGCAAGTACGGGAAGCGAGACCAACGATAGTTCTCACGGGTGCATTAGCGGCTCGCGGTAGAGAATTGATCGAAGAAATTTAATACGGGCAAAACCGTGGAGCACAGCTATATATTAAACGTCACTCGGTGGCATGCAAAAAAAATCAATGTATGTAAACTTTAAAATCAAAAATTTTATCCAAGTCTTTAGAACATCTTCAAGAAAATTACTGTTATAAAGTTACAATATGCGAAGTTTCAAATTACTCGAGAAATTACTTTTACGGAATATTTTTATTATTACTCATGTTTTACCCCATGGTATTCATATAAGAAAACTTAAATTGCAAAGAGAATATTCACCAGTTGTGAGGTATAGTTGTAATCCCTAAAAGTTTGGGCGAATGCACCTATATGTTTTATGTATTTTAAACAAGTCTTAAATACAACGTTTACATGGTTCGTTATAATATAACCTTATATGTTAGAAGTGCTTATTGTCGCTTATATTATCTATATTTCGTGTCTATATGGTTTAATGGCAGAATAGTGAATTTATATTGCAGTTTATGGATAAGGTTTGCGTATTTCCGTATTAGGGTGTGATTTAAGTTTCTTTACGTGTTACATATAAGATTATTTACTGATTATAGGACGGTTTTTACGTAGGGATTAATACAGGTATACGCGCCCTATATACATTGAACAACGGAAATTCAATAAAGATTTTTTATTTGTCGTGCTTTTTTTATATATTTTTTTTAATAAAATTGAGTACTTTCTAATATATTGACATTTCATGGTTTTTGTGTATAATTTGATATCTATTATACCTCTACTGATTATGAAACAAACTGGCGTCATGTGTTGCAATTTTTAAGATTATTATTACGTAACCTGATACTTGAATCTACGGCCTACTATAGGCGAACTTTATGTACTTATGAGTAATTTACCATGTAGGTACTAGTTATAAGTATCCGGTCGGTATAAATACGGTGCCAAATTGAATGGACGGTACCGGTCGAACATTCGTCTCGAAATTAACAGTTCAGAATCGGAATGTAAAGTACTTCATTATATTTCAAATACAGTTCATATTGAAGATTTGAAAGTGGCGTATCATTGAACAATTATGATAGAATGTTGAAACTTTGATAATACTTTTATTTACTTATTTGACATCCCAAGAGCCCCTGGGATCATAAAATATCAAAAATAAGGACCACCCTAATATAGTGCATATACATACAAGAATCATTTACTTAATAATAATATATTTAATTATTATACTATCAATCAAATTTATATATAAATGTCTATGTTATCTGTGTAACATTTAGTCAGATAGTAAATAAGTTTCAGTACTCTAATACTAACTTAATGTGTACTTCCAGTTCAACATAAATAACTAATTACTCCACAAACTTACTTAATACCTAGTTAATAGAGCGAACGCCTACAGGATCCGTATAATTTATTTTAGCTTACTTGTGCACATTAAAGTGTCTTAACTTCGTTTAAAGCTGTTGCCTTTGACGTTATACAAATGATAAATAACGAAGTTTTATAATTATGCTCAAGTGACGTGGATTAACTTGGGGTGTAATGGGGGTAGGGGAGTAATACAATAGGTATCACTAGCGCGTTAGTGACTTTGAACTCTACTCATCGCAGGAACACAACACAAGGTTATTTGGCTGCGGTCTTCTGTAGAATGGATGCATTTCACCAGTGGGATTGCCCCAATTAGGGAAAAATCTCCAAAGAAATTTATCTCTGCCCTACCTCTCTTTGAACCCCCTTTCCCCTAGGAGCTCTGGAAACCTTACTCACCGCCGGAATATAACACAAGGTTATTTGGTTGCGATCATCTGTGGAGCGGATGTATTCTGGACTGACCAAAGTAGAGAGAAATCTCCAAACAAATTTATCTTTCTAGATTTCACCGTTTGGCTAGAATCTCGCTTGATGTTAAATGACGATACAGACCAAAATGGTAACACCTTAAGCCTAGTGGGAAACTGTCTCTCAAGTGCACCTGCCGGAATACATATACCTAAAATGGCTTGGTGATAGATTTTCAACTTGAGGGTGGTAGCTAGCCATGCGGGCATTAGCAAATACCTTAAGGTCCGTGGTACCGTCCTATGGTTTTTCGCGTTTTCCTCTCGCCGTAAAACAGTAGCATAAAAGTGAATGAGCTAACGCACAATATATAGACAATATTAATTTAGTGTCATCTACATGTATTAAGACTTTGAATACAAATATTAAACGCCTGATTCTTCCACATAGTGTGCATCGATTTGCAGTGTCCATGTTATTGTTTCGTCTAGTATTTTTTTTTAATTATTTAATGTAACTAACGCGTTCCAAAGTTTTACACATTGGCAGACTTTGTTCATAGTTCTATTACTTAATCTACAACTGTGGACCTTTAGGGTGATTTCGTGAACAAATGGAGGTTGGGCATAGTTAATGGCGAAAGTTAAATATTTGGATTTTTGTGTGTTTAAAGTGAGAATTATTCGTCTTAGCTAATCTGATACAACTTTTAGACCTTGTTTGGTACGATTCCTAGACTTTTTCCAAGTCTTTCCATAAACGATTAGTGTTAAATCATCTGCTTAAGAGAAAAGCCTGCAATTTGTTAATGCGAGGTTGTATAATTTATAAATGTGGATAAGGAAGAGACTAGGGCCTAGCAGGCTTCCTTGTGCAACATATTTAATACTCATGTAGGCACTATAGTTAGCACCTATTTTTTAATTTTATGCGATCTATTTGATAAATAGTCATTGAATAAATCAAAGGTAATATCTCCGATTTCTATCTTTTCCAACGTTTTTAAGAGCAATGTGATATATACAGGATCAAAGGCTTTTGCCAAGTCAAGAGCAACTCCAATACATGTAATACGCAATAAACTCCGTAAGGTTAACAGCATCTTCAGTAGACCTTTCTGCCCGTAATCTAAGTAACGGTGAACATAAGCTATAAAATGATGTTTGAATAATTAACTTTGATAAGGAATTAATGGAGATATGGCGTTACCAGAAAAAACACCTTGAGAAATAACATAACAATATTTGAAATCATAATAAGTCACGTTAAATGACTCAATTTAGAGTAAAATTTTAATTGTGTTTTCTGTTCCAATAAACTGTTACAAAATATTACACGAGATAATATTTTCATTATTATCAACGTCGCGCAATAAGACGTAAATTTCACACAGAGCGAATAATATAAAAGTACCAGAATTGACGCGACGACTTGTCTACATTATTTGTTTTTCGCTTTATGGTAAACGGAATACAACTGAAAGTGTATGCATGTATTTATATACGCACGATAAAAGTTATACTTGTTTGGAATAGTAACACTATCATTACATATTATAAAATAAAGGTATTGAAAATGTCGGAAACAATCATGTCTACTGGGAGCTTTACTAGCGTACGCCGCGTAAATCAATGAAAATTATAACTATTAATTACTTATTAGTTACTCATGCAAAGCCGGGGCTGGTTACTAGTATAATAATAATAATAATTACAAGGGTCACTATATTATGCTAAACAAGAGGTTTAGCAAGCAACTTTATGGTGTAAAATTTATATTACAAACAGAAATTCTCTTTCTCTTGCGCACGCATCGGAAAAATTCACTCATGGCTTTTTTCATAACGCTCCTAAAGAATTATAACTTCAAATTTTTTTTACGTTTAATTGACTACATCTTTGACAACTAAAGTTTTTCTCTCTGTGACATTTGCATTACGTCTTATTGTATTGAATAGGCATTCTAGTATATTTATACTTCAATGTAATTTTATTTGTGAAACGGCTTTCTTGCTTTACTGGTCAAGGATATTGAAAATTAGCTTTTTTATTTCTCATAAAGAATTTTTTAGATGTGTAATCTTTATTACAATTTTAATGCGATATTTTTGGCCGTGAGCTATATTATCCAAGCTTTAACAGTCACTTAAAAAAATATCGTTATATACATATTTAATATACTATGTCGCTGTGTCTCTACTTGGGTAGGCAAAAAAAAGAGTAAACATAATTGTTAATTTAGTTAAATTTATATTAGTGTACTTTTAACTAAATTATGAAAGAAGCGTTATCATATTTTTAAGAAATATATAAAGTATAACTATATTTATTTGTATTTTAAGTGCTATAGTACCTCGATTCTTTGGGTATATCTGGGGAATCCTAGATATGGTCTAGAGGAATTTATAATATAGGAACAGATGCAAGCAAGCGAGTACGGAACCTACACCGCCGGACCTCCAGTACTGTATTGTTTAAATTGAAAGGATGGATGAAGCTAATAAGGACGCGACGCGACTTGTCCATGTTTCACGTGTTGTACTGTGAAGCTGTGGAACTGTCTCCTGGCCAGTGTATTCACTCCTTCCTAAAACACGTGCAGAGACCTTTCAGCAGGCCGGCATGACAGCGACGACTGACGATGGATTTTAGATCCTTTTGTGGTCGCCGTTATTATTGGATTGCACTGTGCTCAACATCACCATCACATTCACTGTGCTGCCACGATAAAAAAAAATATCAGAAAATGGAGGGTAATCGTAGTTCACTAGTAGTGAACGAGGGAATATAGAAACGAGATATATTTCATAAAATGTAAAGAAGCCCAAAACTAATGAAGTTTTCTGTTAGATGTCGTTAATTTAATTTGTAAACATAACAATGGTTCAAATATTCTTAATTGAATTTTTATACGTTTTCATAACAAAGTCAATGAGTTAGGACCCGTATTAAATTAATTAAAAACGAGAATAGACGTCTACCTATTGAGCATTTAATTTGTGTGCTTGTATATCATGTAATTGCCTGTTATATACCTTTATATACCCATATACTGTATTATATAATGTTGTTATTTATCCAACTATTTTGTATTTGTTTACTTATAAACAGTACCCGGCGTACTCTGTATTTTTACCAAATACATATTATACCATAATTACAGAGGATTTCATTTATAACGACTTCGGTTGTAACGACTTTTTGTTCATAGCAACGTAACACTTAAGTCCCTTCAAGTTAAAGCATAATTTTAGAGGATAATAATTTGGCTATAGCGACTTCAAATGTAACGCTGATTTCGGGTACAGCGACTAGTTTTAATGAACAATTTCTAACAAGTTCCTAGAAATCTCTTGAAAAAATTGCGACCGGCGACGACCTAGACATCAAACAAATACCCAAAGGTTAATTCTTCAATCATAACGCTTTATTATTCTTTGTTTACATTCACAGGTGGTCAGCAGCTGTAATAATATGCTTTTGTTTATAAATTTTCAGATAATTAAAGTAAGGCGATTATGTGCATTGTGCGGCTGTATTGCCTGGCAATATGTATTGTTTTATTTCTTTCTTGTTTTTCTTTTCTATCTATGCATATTGCTATGCTTCCGGATATAGCGACGGAATTAGAGTGGTACCTTCATCGTCGTTATAACCGAAATCCACTGTATTCATATTTTAATGGAAATTGCATAAAATTTTTAAAGCACTATGAATTGCTCTGTGTTCCAGCTGAAAATACATGCAAATTGTATATACAAGTACCTTTTGAATACCTAGTGATTCCACGAGTATATGCACCTTTGAAATATGTCTCAAAAATTATTAATATGTAAGCGTACTAAAGATCAGAATTTTCCCAAGAAACTATTGACACTGAAGACCGAATGAAATTAAGACAACTTCTTAATAAAATCAAGTAAAAGAAATAAGTAAATATTCTTAGTAACTGAAAAGACTTTTAATAAAGATGAACCTTTGTACTAAATGAAATAATCAATTTATTTACTAATTGAAATGAAAGGGAGAAAGGAAAAACAAATTAAAACATTTAGTCCACCCACAACCGGTTTCAATCTAGTCGGTAGGCCTTTATTGTCTACTGAATAAAAGAATGTTTATTGTGAGCCCTTGTAGTGATTGACCTTTTAGTTATTCTAAAAGCCAATCTTGATAGTAGTCCAATTAGCTCGTCAAAATATTATATTTCATTTTCTTTATTTATTGCTAAACAAAAATGATACAATCATAGAAAATTTCACCGTATCTAGACACTTATCATTATTTCTGAGAGGTGTTGAAGGTGCAGAGAAACAATTTTGATAAACACACCACCATTTATATGGTAAAAAGTCCATCATAGTGATCCGCTTATACGCATCGTGTTTGGGATTCAACAGTACATATCCAGTTTATATTTGCGCAAGTCAGTATTACGATTAGCGATGGCTTGTTTGCACAGTTCCGTCACTTTGTCGAGACACTTAAAAAAAACATCCTTAAATATGACTGCAGTTTTTTTTAAAGTTCCAAGGTCAGTTACTAAATAAGAAGTCATTGGTTTTAAGAACTAAGTCTAAACGCCTGATATACTTAAGGCTGGAAAATAGCAGCGGCATTGCTTCCTCAAGCAAACCTTGGACAGGTTCAAAATTTAAAACATAAAATATGATAATTTATTTTTCAAACACAAAATGCTCGTAAATAGTAAACCTATGTAGACCTCTAATTATGTTCTGACATAATTATACCCCGTCTCGTAAATCCACGCAACAAATTTGTAACGTCACACGCGAAACCAAATGCACGAAGTGACCTTGTCAATGTTTATATTATCATGCTAAATCCAGAAAGGTCCGGCTCTTAATTAATTCAAAAAAGGTTTGTAATTTTATGAATTAACATAATTCTACGCAATTCTCCTATTTTCCTGTACCGTTGTTAGATTATTTACAAGCATTTATTTATTTTTACCAATTGAGCTACAATTTTGCATAGATGTTTAGTTTGCATGACAATGCATGGTTAGCTAAGTGACGTCATTCTAAATCCGATATGGCGGACTCCCATGGATTTATTAGAAGTTATTTTTTATGCACCCCCCTGACATGGGTATCAAATGCACGGGTTTGCTGAGAAGAATACAAAAACATAATGACAACACACTAAATTAAATATAGTGGACGGTTACACTGCTGAGTGAGGAGTACCATTAACTAAATAACGCTATTCAACTCTTCGCCACTGGGCAAGCTTATTTTACCCTTAGCCGAGTTAATTGCTTAGAAGGTCTCCTTATTGAAGAATTACATACTTCGAAACTAACATGCAAAACACCTTGCAATAATGATGCATTATTACAAATGTACATATTAAGATAAACTATAAAGTTGAAAATAAACTTATTATATGAATTCTCCGATAAGATACTTTCAGATTTGTATTTAATTTGTATTAATAAAAGTAAAATAGAATAAAATTCCACATATTTATTAGATTGATATATAATTACTACAAAAAATTGAAATTTTCTAGATGTGTTCCTAACCGTACTACTTACTATCTACAACTGTGGAGAATTACAAAATGATTCAAAGGTTTTTAACAGATTTATAAAAATCAGCATGTATTTTTTCCATTGAAAACTTTCACGATTTTGGGGTATATGTTAATATTAGAATGAAAAACTCAAACTTTAATGGAAATTCAAATTCGTAACGAAAGATTCCAAAATCATTGCAATAGGACCCCCTCCCCCCACTAATGTATATAAAAAATCCGTTCTTGATAAAATACATAGATAAAAAAATTATGACTCGCTAAAACATTTAGCTTTATTACAGAGAAATATCATCCGACTCTCAAACAAATACGAAAACTTTCATTTAATTCGAAGATTAAAGGATGAATTAGTAAAGTTAAGATCCTTTGACCTTTACAGAATACATTTGATTTATTACAGAAACGAAAATATTGTGAAAGTGATATTAAACATTGTAAAAGTAATGTTTGCATTGGGATTGTTTTTGTATCACCTTTGATTAACAACTGTTGATTAAGAAATGTTGAGGGATTCGTGAGAGTGCGCTCAAATGCTGTAAGGAGGGAAATTGGTTCAAATCTTGCAATGAGCCTGAACCTTCGGTGAAGATGCCTCACGGTAAGCACCGAGTAATTCAAAACAAACGTGACTTTCCATCACCCATCATCGCTAGCGACCTTCTAAAATGTCTTTTCACGTTATTTTAGAAGGACCCGATATTGTAGAAAGGAGGTAACATACTTGCTGGGAGATAGTAAAGATATGGTACTCGTATGTCGACCTTTTTTTCGTAGGTACCGGGATGAAGGTTACCGTAACGGTAGCTTACTGTGGCGAGGCGAGTGGTACGAACAAATGTACTATGACGTAAGGACACACGCCACGACTGCCACGAATCACCGCACTCAGCAGCAACGCGCGCGATTATTGCTGAGCGAATCGCTACAACGGCGCGCAAAATTACGCGCGGCCCAAGCCCGGTGAAGCTGTAAAAGCCATAAAGGATCCAGAGCCCCTAAGGCTGATATATTCAGATCGAAAAAAAAAACTAGGCGCGGTGGGAACAAATGTGTGCGACGCAGAGCGGCGCAGCTCTTTCTTCACACACTTAATTTATTTTAAGCTTTTACAAAGTATTTTGTATATCTTAAATTTTGAAATTAATATCGATAAAGATATCACGTTATCCAGATTTCAATCTAAAATAAATAGTTGTTATAAATCATTCGCATGGAAAACAAGATAATATGTTTAAACATTATTACCAACCCCTCTATATATTTTATGTTTTTGAGTGATGCCTGACCTTTCATGCTACATTTTCCTTCAATATGTAAGGGTCACAATATTCTATGAAAAATGGATTTCGGAAGACTGTATATAATAATACAAATACGTATTTAATGTGGTTCACTGGCATTTGCCGGTGGTTCGCATTTATTTATTTTATTTATACTAACTTGATAATAAATTATTACAAATTTTCAAATTTTGTAATATAATTTTAAAACAAAGTAGTACGTGTTACATACCTTTTAAAAGTAAATAAAGATGATATAGAATATATAGAACTACTTTTTAAGTAGTCAATGGAAAACTCTACTTCACCTAAATATACAGGGATTTTCTAGTTATTATTCGGCATAAACAACTTAAGTGATAGCGGCCCTTAGGAAGGAAGTAGCTTTCTGTCAGTGAAGCATTTTTGAGTTGAATGAGTAGTTCCAGAGATTATCTCCAAAAACATTCAAACTTTAACTCTTTATAACAATATGACAGAAGAATAGATACAAGTTCTCGCTTGCCCAATAACTGTAGATTGTGTTATAGCTAAAAACACTCATGTTAAATGATGTCGAAAACAACGACCGTGGGAAGCAAATTCTACTCCTAAGGACTTCCCATTAATGGTGTGAAGTCGAATCGCTTTGTACGATTCTATTGTGATCTTTCATTAACGCGATCCTCAGCATTTCCGCTTGAACGCTTACAAACAATGATTCACTGGCTTGTGTGCTCAAATGTGAATCACTTAATTGCAGTTTGCGTGCAATCTGTGTTTGTGTTGACTACACATGACCATGCATCCGATTCGAGTCATTAGTTCTAATTAATTAGAGATCTATCAAAAATTTTTTTAACTTACACATGACAGCTTGCTTTATTATAATCGCAACAATATTCTTTACCCATCATGAATTACCTATATAAAATTTCCTTTGCAGGACACTAGTTTTGAATATAAAGGAGAATGAGCAGTTTTGGGCTATCAGCGGCCAGTAATAAAACTAGTTTTATATGAAAGTTGTATTACTGTGTCATATAAACTAGAATACTTAATAAAGCTGTATTAAGTTCTGAAATCATATAATGATTATTTTCACTTTAGAAGAGATTCACAGTAATGAAACTTCTACATAGATATTGTAGAACTATACTACATCAATGAATATCAAAATAATTCATGGCCGCGGATAGCCCACGGTCCATACAGATGTGCCCATTCTCCATACTATTGTAACGTTTTAATATTATGAATTGTATATAATATTTCAATTTATCGAAAAATAACTTAATACTAATTTATTGCCAAATTTATAGGCAGTCTATTTTATTGAACGTTTTCAATATTTGAATACATTTCTTCTAGCAACCAATATACGTTTACGAATGCTTTCATTTTTGTAGGTTTCCGTTCTTAGAAACATACCCTATTTCTAAGCTCAGGTTGACCCGCAACAGGTAACCGGTTGATATTTTCACAAAATATATATTATTATGGTGACTATCGCGACATTTTTTTTTAAATTAGTATATGTGTTTTTCCCATTTTGTTTTTTGTTATACACTTTCATAAATGTATGTACATTGTGAAACATGCAGTAGTTTAATCTAAAAAGCACAAACTCAACCTCAGTCAGAACATCAAATATTGGAAGTAGGTGATAGTAGATACAACGCACGATAATCAAAAGTTTTTTTCAAATTGACTATTAATTTAAGGTTATAAATGCCCACATTGACAGTCCATTCAGCAGTATCGGAGAACCTTCTATCTACCTCGGTACTCAACAAATACTGACCAACATTCGCTGTAGGTATAAAAATTTCCAGACTGAATTTAATATTTTATATCATTCTTTAACCTCAATAAAATCTCATTTTAAAAACATACAGTATATCCCTAAATTAATTTAGATTTTGTAAAAAAATATTTGATTGTATTTAAAATCATATTTGTTTATTTCTCGCATATAGGGCATATTAGATTCACTTCTAAAAGGACGTGTATCATTTAAGTTTTGTCATAACAGAATGTAGAATTGTAACCAGTTTTGTGAAATATATATTAGAAATAAAATAATTGAGGTTTACTGTTGTACGCACATCACGCAAAACCTGGATAGGATTTGATAAAATTTTAGGAGTTAACTCCTCAAGATACGATATAAGGCGCACGGTATGAAAAAATATGAGGAGTGAAATTGAAAGTGGAACATAACGAAATATAAATAAACATCATGCAAACAATTTTTAACCTTAACAATATTCAGATATGGTTGAGGCTTATTCAACTTTTTCGTTTGCTGCGAAAGCTGCCATACGCGAATCGACCGTTGATATGAAAGGTAACGCCGCATGGGGGCAAATTAAATTTTTACATTCATTCTATATCCTAGGAGATGCCTTTATTAACTCTTATTGCCAATTGTATATATTCTCAAGACAGTTCTTGAGGAGTAAATTCCAGTCGCGCGTCGGAGCTGACACACATACTGTTTTTTGTTTTACGCCTTAAATACATGGCCCTTTTCGAAAAAACAAATCACGATACCTTCATAGACAATAATTATGTGGTTGACGAGTGCTGAGCCGTGGGCACAACTAGTAAATAAATAAAAAAGATAGAGGTGCGTGGTTTGGTAATTTAGTTATTGCTAAATTATTACAAATCATAATATAAGAATGAAAAAAGTTCAAACATCTTTTCTTACTCACATCTAATAAAACTTATGCGACGTTCAACCTTATATTAATCTCTCGAGAGGCCCTCACAGCACTCATTTGAAATATGACCCTCATGAAATAGAATGTCTTCACATTCTTCCCTTTCAAATTGTATCATATATTTTTTTCATTTTATCACAAGTTCAATTTTGTTAAATGAAATAAATTATTATTATGAAATACATATAATCATATTTTTTGTCTATTTTGTATTAAAGTCCAAGAAATGATCTGTCATAATAAAAAAATATTTTAAATTACTTTGGTTTTGATAATATTTTTTAATCTTTATGACAGCTTTTGATAATAAAATTCCATTAATATTTCTTCATCTGAATAGAGCAAATATAATATAAAAACACAAATCTATTTATCCATTACTGGATAAAGGCCTCTTCCCTATGGGCTGACGTTCTGCCAATTACAAACGCCAATATAGGTGCATTGTATTATACCACGAAATGGCATTGCCCCTAATAGAATATTACTTGATACTATCCAGCGGTGGCAATGGGGTAAAGAGAGCTCTAGGCGTCATGTACAAAAGGGAAAAAATATAATTTTTATGGTGCCTTTTGAGAGGCGTAGGTCTAATCCGAATGAAAATGAAAATTACGCATAGTTAGTTACATGGCGCGGCGCCCCCACCCAAGCCCGGTAAAGCTGTAAAAGCCGTAAAGGCTCCAGGGCCCCTAAGGCTAACAGTATAGTCAGTTCGAAAAAAAAAAAAAAAAAGGCGCCCCCACTTCCAAACACAAAAAGGCTCCCACTTCTTTTGGTTTGATTCAATACAATTTATGGTGTGAAAGCGTCGAGCAAAGAGCATCGAAAAACAATCTTGTTCTACCTTGATTAAGGGCTAGGGCCAGCGCTGAGACTACCTGACGAGGATTTCATTCACCATCAGTTGATAGTGTTCAATATTAATGACATCCAAATGACATAAAATAATTAAAATAAAAAATAAAGAACTTTAGTAGGTGCATAATATCGAGGCAGGTATTAATCATCGGATCGATTGTTCATCGACCAAAGATTGGATTAACCATGACTTTATATAATAGGTACTTCCATAAAATTATTCCGTCCAAACTAAAAGTCCATATAAACGAAACGGAAAATACATATAAAAACACGCTTATCTATACTAACATTATAAACCTCATGACGCGCTAATCTCTAGAACTACCAGTTTCAAGCTTTAGTTATTTAACCCGTTTATTGAGAAATGTTACCGGTTATATAACTTCACTCTAGGACTCTAAGGAGCTGGGTATTGATCAGAAACATCAAACAAACTGGCAAGTATTTTTGAAGCTATGATGGCGCAGTGGTAATGTGTACGACTTCGCGTCGATTGACGTGAGTTCGAATCCCTACAATGAGCCTGAGCTTTCGGTGAAGGAAAACATCGTGAGGAAACCATAGCATGGTGGTAGGGCTTTTTCTAATGCCCGCCTGGCTAGCTACCACCCTCAAGTTGAAAATCTGCCGACATGTACCAATAGGTGTGTTCCGGCAGCTGCACTTGAGAGCCAGTCTTCCACTAGGTTTAGCGTGTTACCATCTTGGGCCACATCGTCACTTAACATCAGGTGAGATTGTGGCCACTACGCCAAACCTACATCGATAAAAAAAAGATTCCATACCAATATTATAAACCTCATAAGTTTCTTTGTTAGAACGCGCTACTATCTGGAAGTACCAGTCAGATTGAAATTGACTTCCTCATGCAAAATAATATTTATTAAAATATGGAACTCCAAAATTTGTACAAATTTTGTCATAAGTTTTATATAAGCGTTCAATTTAGGATGGAACACACCAATCGTAAGCCGAGCCTATGAAAGCAAGATTTCATGATTTGCTAAGTACGTGTCGGGCCACGCGCCATGTAGGGTTCCGTAGTTGCTCGTCATAATATACAGACTTAGAGAGGAGGCTTTAAGTAATTTTCAATGGATTTTGTCCAAGAACATTTTATTGACTATTACTCATTAATTAATAAGGCCTACTTACCTGTATAGTAATCCTTTACCCTTCATTATATATACTACTAGGTACCATGATATTTTTCTAATATTCAAAAACAACCATTTAGCTGACGGGGGCGAGAGAACCTGACTTTAACAAAAAATAGCACTTTAAAGTTGTAACTATTTCGCAAACGGATCCTTGAATCGAAAAATAGTTTTCACATGCCCACAATATTTTTTAACCACCTATCCAATGATACCTTACTTTACGTGTAGCAGAAGTACCTTTTTTTTTCAAAGTTTTATTTTACTACTTTGTCGGCATGATTAATATGTATGGTCCAATAGTATACCAAATTACAGCTTTCTAGTACTATGAATCTCTGAGCTAAGCCGCAGCCAGACAGATAGACATACCGAAACTATAGGGGCTCCTATTGACTTCGGAACTTTCGAAAAATAAAATAAATTTTGTCGACTATACATCTAGATACGTAAAGACTCAAAAAGATAGCCCAAAACGTTTTACCGATAGAAAACCATTTCAACAAAACTAGATAAAAATCTCTAGCAATACATTCGAAGTCAAACCACGTAGCTCGATATCGAGAAGGGTCTCTACCGAAGTATTTGTTAGTTGCGTATGCTCCGAAAGTTTAAGATCAGGGATGTCCTAAAAATGGCCTTAAATATAATATAACTTGTGGTAAGATTTTTATGAGCATTTCAGTGGGCTTTTGTTGGCAAACAAACGCCTATTTACGATCTCACGAGATGAAACTTTCACTGCTCTAGGATTATATTGTAAATATAACGTAAAAATATTTTTTAGAAATGTTTATAATAGTCGTAAAGCTCTGTCTGAAGTATACGCTTGCCATATTGGTGGGAGGAATTTATTTCCTTATCATTTTTTATGAAACAGATCACATTCTTAATTTTTTGTATTATCATATAGTTCAATAATCCTTTTTTTACGTGGAGAAACCCGTCATTGGTATACACCCACTCGGGAAGGTGAGTGTTTTTGTGAGACTCCTAGTCAATAAAACTCCACGGTGTACCAACGGTCGCATACAGTGGGGCGAAACGGGATCGCGGTTACATTTACCGCGTCGCCCCGGCGGCCAGCCCCAATTGGGCCTCCGGCGTTAAAGAGGGACAGTCTGGTACAAACCCAACTCTCTCCCAGAACACTTGGTAATAATCTAGAGTCACTTATCACAAGGTAACCTAACAACAGTCAACTGTGTATATTTATTGAACGATGACGACACGTTTTCTGATTTTCGTTTCCAATCACATAACTCGCAGACAAAAAATCTAAAATTAACGTTTTTTTTTTTTAGATTTGTATTGTTTTCGGATTTTGGTCAATAGAACAATGTTATTAAATAAGTAACATTATTTTTTTAAATACTATCAGCAATCTTTACGGTCCATAGATCAAAACTGAAAAAACAATATTTGACACGACTGAAAGGGTTCATTTATGAGAATGAAAGCAATTTCTGCTCGTCTCTAGCGCTCCAACAGTATTAGGAATTTTCTTTGAAAGAACTGTTCCAGTAAGTTAGTACTTTATACTTCAATTTATTTTAGATATATTTTATGTCGTAGCAATCTTCTTCATGTATATAATACACGAAGAGAAAACTTTGCACCCCTTTCTAAGACTATTGCGGACACAGAGGAGTATGAGATTGATAGTTACATAGTTAGCTTATAATGTATAAAAGGAGCGCAAAAAACTGAAATTTATATATAATATGCGTTACAATTACATTAAATTAAATTAAACATTAATTGTTTGCGTTTATATTGAAAAAATCAAACACATAATAGTCTGTGGTCAAAGTGTCGCACAGAGTCGAAATTGTCACCAAAGAATTAAAAAAAGTTGCCAACGTATAGTTGCTGACAGATTGACTCCAAAAGAAAAAAAAACGTTAATAAGAAGATAAGATACTCTCTTTAGAAAAGACCCTGAGTGACGTTTAAACTTAAAATAATTTCAACAACTAAAATACCAACTGCTAAATATTATTTATACAGTCTATACCCTCACTTATTACGAGAGTGAATCGGTACATAAGTAAAAGACGCTGACGTTGGATATTTACTCGTATGTTATGACCTTGATTGGTGATAACCACATGGGGTCTAGACTAGAGGATGTGTAAACAACACCTGGTGTTTACAGTATAAGAGATTATTTATAAGAGGATTGATTTGTAAGACCATTTAAGTGTAGTAAACTATAGTAAACCTTCTTAAGAATCAGTTGTATTTTTTTTTAAACCCTCTGCGCCGCCCCCGACACTTAATGGTAAACAATGTAAACATACAAATAAATACATTTACCATCTAGTAACACATTTGTTCATGTACTTTTTGGTAATATAAATATTTTAAACTACGTACCTAATTTTGTTTTTGCAAAGAACAATTTAGACCATTTATTCTGGTTAGATAGGTTTAGTTAACAAGAAAAAAAAATTAAGATCTTGCCAACAGCCTTATTAATCAAGGCCAGATAACTTTAATATATTTATAGACATTTTTTACTTTATTGAATAATACGCTAAGCTTAGAATTAAGGCTGGTTCTTAAATGTATCTGGCGGAACTTTCCAAAAATTACTTGATAGAAGATTTTAATATTGATTACAGTTTTAACACATTCGTCGTCACATACACGGTGGCATTTATAAGTGTGATATGCCGCTTACACGATGTTTAAAAAAGTCAGCGATAGCATGCTTCTAAGTACAATAAGTATTTTTCTTTTTTAAATAACTGGCGGACGTTCGCCGTGTGTGGTAGCGGAGGCAGCTCGATTTGCGCGTGTGCACAACCGACGCATTATGTAGTTCACGCGAGCGAAGCCGCGGGCACAGTTATTTAAATATAAATATTGTACATATACAATTATTCCAAAAAGAAAAACTTTTGGCGTTTTGTGATAGGTGTTTAGAAAATTTAGAAACTATGCTACGATTGAGTCAAATGTTTTCTTTATCAGTTAGAAGTCATAAGATTCATACCAATATTAGCACTGAACTATCATTAATGCTTTTTGTAGGCACTACTTATTTTGGAACGTTTGTTTTATATCCTTATTGTACACAAAACTATTTCTTTATATATCAAGCACTAACTGTAGATTACCTGAAAAATATGCTCGTTTATACCATTTTAATAATATTGTGCTCGAAGGTACTATTATATATTAATATAATAAAGCTGAAAACGGGCTAATCTCTGGAACTACCAGTTGGATTCGAAAAACTATTGTTGTATATAAAGGTCAGATTCATGAGAAATAGTATAGTCTACTAACATTAGGCTACATCTCTCAGCTAGCCTTACATATTGATTTTTGTTAAGTAAGTCGGAAGAAAATACGCTCCCGAACTGCTTTATCCGCGTGCGTTGGCGTAATGGCTAGTGATACGTAAATACAATGTTCTACAAAAATATTGCTCCTTAGTATATTTAAATAAAAGTCCGTCATAGTCATATGACTATGTCTCATATATATGCCACAATAATGCATTTTATGACAAAAAATTGTTGATGATTAAAGCGTTAGTGTTAGGAATGGCATAATAATCCTTACGAACGAAAGCTACTGAATCATCAAGACAATTTAACGGAGATAAGATTTGTCCTTTATAGTATGTTATTTGAACGCATAGTTTAGGAGATAATGGAAAATTCAAATCATTTAACACTCTGCTTGGGTCTATATGCCTGCAAACGAGCCGTGTGACGCATAACCTTGGCCGCTCGATCAAAATATTGTCTATACTGAAGTATTATAAATCAACAGTGATTTCTTTTAAATTATACGCGGGTGAAGCCGCAGGGTACACTTAGTTCTTCATATTACACCTCCTATAATACTACGCAAAACTATTGAGCCGGTTGTAATAGAAGGATATTGTCAAAATAACCCATGGCTACACGTTGATCGTGACCTAAAACCGGGTCACGCGAGCCCGGTCGTGATCTTGACCCCTTGTATAGCTTGTAAAGGACCTTTATATTACATACTCTATTACATAATCACTTTTAAAAACATTGAAATACTTTGCATATTAACTGAGACTGTCTTTAGGTTATGTGTATTATATGCATTAGAAGTATTTTAAATAAGAAGGTTATACAAATAAAGAAAAAGCATATTTACTATCTCTTTTTATTATTCTTTATAGATTTTAACGTTTGGCCACAATCTCACCTGATGGTAAGTGACGATTTGACCCAAGGTGGTAACACGCTAAGTCTAATGAGGAAACTAGCTCTCAAGCACAGCTGCCGGAACACACTTATATGTGTTTGGCAATAGATTTTCAACTTAAGGTTGATAGCAGGCATGCATTAAAAACCACCATGCTATTGTTTCATCAGGATGTTTTCCTTCAGCGAAAGCTCAGGCTCATTGCAGTTCGAACTCACGTCGATTGACGCGATGCCTATACATACAAACACTAAGCCATTATTACTTCAATATTATATAATCTTGACTTTTATCGATGTCAGAGATAAAAAAAATCACACAAATAAAAATCCGTATAAGTAAACAAAAGTAGGTTCTGTTCGAGCTCATGTTTTGATATTTGACGATATCAAGTAAAAAAGCGGCGTCTCACAAAATAAAATATTTTCTTATTTTATAAATACACCAGGTCTTTGCCTGGAATAGCTTTATCATGAACATCTTAGAATTTGCATGAAAAAGGTTGACTATTATACCAGGGGCCGAACGAAAAAAGATTCAATGAGCTCGTGTCACTTGAATATGCATATTTTCAAGAAAAGCTTTGCATTTATGTTTAATTAAGGGAATCCTTATCTCACTACAATAAAAAATTGGCTTTCATTCAATTCTCTTTCATTCTAAATAATTAAATATAGATTATCATTTTAAAGAGATAAGTTTAAAAACAGCGTTTTAGAGTTTAGAGTTTCTTGCCGATTCTTCTCTAAAGGACATTGCCTTCCGAATCGGCCATAGAGTCAATGAAAATATTGAATATTAACATATTATCATCTTAATTATAATTATTTTAATTTAGTCAAGACATTCATTTACACATTTATTTAAATTCAAACATTTTATGGTGTAGGTAGCTGAAACTACTATTCATCTATTGCATGCGGAAGAATTTCAGAAAATTATTTACGATGGATTTCCGCAAAGTAACGCCTTCGTCAATCAAATTTATTTTATTCGTTTTGCTATTAATGGAAAACACGACATCTTATATATAACAGTCTTGTGTGCGTCTGTTAGTGATACTATAACTTCTGAACGTCTTAACCGATTGAGAATATATTTGTTATATCAAGATGATGGTTTCTAAATATGTTAGGATCCGATTATATGTATTGTTTTATAATTACTTACATTTATTAATACTACTTTTCAGTATTTTTCCTACTTATATTATTCTGGCGACTGAGCTATGTCTTGCAAATAAAAAGGCAAAACCCCTTTCTAGAGGTAAACTTGGAAAATAAAACATTTTTTTAAATGGCAAAGTAACGTCACGACATAGTGACTGCACGATCGTTGAACTCGAAAGTCCATTGGTGAAGAATGGCTGACTAGTGCAAAAATATCCTGGTTCAGTTTGAAACATCGAACATAGAGTCGCGTGCATTTCAGTGTTCTATCGGCTGTCATAGTGGGACTATGACATGACCAAATAACTTATTAGAAACAAATCGCTAATATTTTAAAACATCAAATAATTGATTAAATATGAAAATATACCTAATGTATATTTAGATCCCTTATTTAGATGACGCGCTGTTACAGGAAGTTGTTTCTTGACACAATATCGCAATATATTAAATGGTACGTATGATATTTAATATAGCGTGTAGATACAGGAAGCCGACCCTTGTAAGAAAAAGACAAAGCAAACTAAAGTTTAATGTGATGAGTTTATCACCGTGGTCCAGACCCAGTCATGCACATATTCCAACCACCCCGCTTAATTAGTGGATATACACAGGTTGATCTCCAAACACGACACACCTAAGCGTATCTACCACAATAGTAAATATTACACTTAGTGTATGATAGTACACCATCCAGCATACAAAATTTCATCTAAACCGTTAGAGCCGTTTTCAAGGAACTAATTAAATATGTGTACAAGTATTTCTTACTCATTAGTATTAGACAAATACAGTAAAAGATTCAAAACCAAATACAAATTCAATACGAGATACAAATGTACTGCATCAATATCAAAGTGAGATAGATTACCGATAAATAATGTAACTGAAGATTTGAAGACCTTTAACTAAATTAAATAAGACTCTCATCAATCAATCCATCTTATTGTAAGTAGGTAGAATACATTAATCTTAATCACGATGAACAAGCATTACTGATGCTCGAGAACCTTTGATATTATTTTCATGTAAACTGCGTTAATACCTTTGAATATCTCTTACAGGTTTAACTGATGGAGTTTCCGAAGAAAATGACAAATGGAGAGTCACTGAAGAAAGGGCTGTATTTGAAAACCTTTGATAGGTGATGTTAAGATTTCCAACCACCTAATGATGTTGTTATTAGTGACCCTATTAATTTGATGCTAAAATTATAAATAGAAAACTGCAGCTCAAACTTATTGTAGCTAGATGAAAAGAAGACAAAATCATAGTTGCGTATTTTCCTGTTTCCTCCTCGAAAACTGGACCCACTTGTTCCTTTTTTAATAATATTTAAAGAATTTTCTCTATGGCAATATGTATTCTTAGACTTCTTCTTATAATCGTTAATTTATAGAAAAAAATCATAATATAAGCTCATGGTAGACAGAGATTGTATAGTATAATGTTTGGTCTAGAGCCATTATTCAAGAATAAATAGAGAAATACGTTTGTATGAACTAAACGCCGTCCACATTTCCTCGTAATTACGCAAAATAAAATTTAGCACGTTTTTGGTATTTTAAAATGATACGAAGCACTTAGTAAATACAGTACAATTTAAGAAAAGTGTTTAGAAAAGTGAGGACACTATGTAACACTACTGCCAAGGTCTATCCATTAAACACTTCATCATACAGAACTGCCGTTGATGTCATTATCGTTGTTACTGGGCTTATTTATGTCTCAGCTTGGTGAAGAAAGGGATGAGTATGAGTTGAGTATGTACTATCTTCAGGCTCCAACATAGTGGGTAACCTCGAGCAATGTTAAGACAAGGACGTCCTCACGGTTCAACAGCTTAAGCGAGAATTCTCTTGCCCTAGTCGTCGATCATCTCTTAAATCGTTCAGTCAATAGTCAGGTCTATAGTAGCTAGGGTAGTCAATAGTACGAACACTAGATTATTAGCACGGTTTCAATAATCACACCGACGTGTATTGTACGACTTAATCTGTGTTACTAAAATTAAATATCTCAAGTGAAATATGCATATAGCGCAATGAATACACATATAAAAAACACGAAAACTTATAAATACAAAGTGGATTTAAAAATCAATATAATATTAAGCTGGATACCTCACATTTCTTTCGATATAAAAACAACAAAAGCAATAAATCGCAAAGTATACTTTATAGCACTTAGGAAGCCAAGCAAAGAGTTTTTAAATGCATTGCATTTTTTAATATTTTATAATAACACAGAAGAATGGCCGCGGGACGTTAACCTTCACGCTAAAAGGTTGACTATGTTGGTAAGGTAACCACTTTTAATTATTTTAAATGTATTTGCTAAGTATTTTTCTTTAAGACGTAAAATATTGTGTGGATAAAAGGGTTTACGAGAAAGTAGATTAATTTATAAATATACATATTAAAAACATTCAATATTAGTAACTCAAAGCATTTTGAGGTTAATGCCCAAGTATTAAATAGTTATTAGGTACAATATAATGTCCATAGAAATATGGCCACATCTGAAGGCCCACTCCTTTTTGTCTCAAGGCTCAATACCTTTTGGTTTAGTAAGACTTCGGATAGCAAGAACCATAAACTTATCGATACATATACATATGTACAACTAAATATCAATCATATTAACGTGACTTTAAAACTGATATTTTGTTAAAACAACATTATAATTCAAAAGACAACAAACATAAATAAACATTTAAATATAATAATTTAAATATAACAAGTGATAAGTGAGTTATTTACCGGGAGATTGAAGATGTCTCATCCTTACTTATAATAAAACATTAAAGAGTCGAAATCTGTACATGAAAGATATTCGAGAAAAAATACAACGAGAGATTTTAGAATCATGGACAGAAAACTATTCGACAGTTTTGTCTGTCGGTCTGTCTATCTATTAGTTATACATATATACATGTTTCTGCCTTCTGGGAGGAAGTGATTCTGGAAGTGACTTGGTCTGTCAATTTCTGTCGTAAGCATAATCGTATTATTAATTATATTTATCTCTACAAAAGTATCGATAATCGTAAAATCAGCTTCCAAATTAATTTATGTTCATCAATAAAATAAACATTAGACATGTCTCATGCAAGCCTTCTTATGATGAATTAGATATAGTAATAGATTAATGACTGGTTTCTGCGCAGCTTCAACTAGATACCGTCGACGATAAAACAAACGGCAATGAAAACTACATCGAATCGGCCTGCTCGAGTCAGTGTCATACCGACAATACTGTCAAGTTGACAAGCTACATTTCAAATAGTCAATACACACTACGATATTAAGTTGCCGTATTCTAGGAGCAATTGTTTGCACGTAGCGCGGTATCTAGTAGAAGCGCAGCGGAGATCAATAATTAATCTAGGAGTATAATGTATTAAAATTTTATGTAGGTATTTTCAAATAACTACAACAGCTGAACTTTATGTGCAAACATAAATTTGGATTATAAGCCAATCAAAAACATTATAACATCTTCAATTCATATTATTAAGTTTATAATCTGTAATGTTTTAAATCTCACTGTATTAAAATGATAAAAACGTAAAAAAGGGTGGTATTGATTTTTAACATTCGTATACATACCTCAGATCTTATCGTTGTTCTTGGATTGTTATATATACCTACTTACAAATGGAGTTATTTTCTAGAATCTATTATAGTATAAAAAGGACACAGTATCGTCCCCCGTGAATATAAATGCACACGAAAACATAAATGAAGGTCATTCGATCCCTTCAACGGACACTTAACCCCGTTCGCAACCATAAACCGGGTAAAAACAGATGGTAACATCCGTAACTTGCTTTTAGGATAATACGACGTACACAAAGAGGCAAAAAGGTTTTGAACGAAATATGAATGTAGTTTTTACTAAGTTGTAATTTATTATGATTTCGTGAAAGGTAAAAAGGGGTTTGAGGATGACCATAAGGTCTAATGATTGATAATTGATAAATGATAATAATATTGACAATAATTTATAACTGTAAACACTAATCTAGACCCGTGGCACTATTTGTGAATTTTAAAGCAGAAACATACTTTATCACGCGACGCGACGTGACTTCGAACTGACTATACTTTTAGCCTTAGGGGCCCTGGAGCCTTTGCGGCTTTTACAGCTTTACCTGGTTTGGGCATCACCAATTTTAATAGTCAGTTTGCTCATAGCAATTGTTGTGTGATGATCAATCAAAAAATGGATGTACTTTTGAACGTCAACACGGATAAAGATTTTGAAAAAAGTATTGTAGGTTAAATAAGCGTGAATAACTATATTATTGAAAAACGATTAAAGAAATAATATTTAACTAGATGTAAAACTGGGTGCATTAAATTAACAAAACAGTTTCATATTTGATATTATTCAACATTAATTAAGATCCCATGTATCCTTTCTTATTGTAATATCCCTGTATTGTGATTAAACTTGTGTCATATAAAACACATCGTTCTTATCGTTTAATCATTCCTGACAAAAGTTAATGAGGAAATATCCAAAGCATGCATAAATACTGAATAAGCGAAAATTCTATAACCAGTGAATCGTGGTGTCGGGTGTCGAATGACGTGTTTACCCCCACAATTGGTCACACGTAAATCTGAATCTGTCAGATCGTGTGGCATGTGTTGTTAGCATCGCGTCGCGTCGTGTGTTAATAATGTATTTCTGGCAATAGAATTCGGTATAATTTGATCCGACTCAACACGCGTCACGTTGCATCGGATGACGTAGCGAGTTAAAGTATGTTTTTGCCTTAATGATTACAATATAAATAACAGTTTGTGATTTGTTTGATGACAATAAGTTTAATTTACTCATGAAAGAATATTATTATCCTGTTCTCAGCTCAACAGCACTACGGAAGCTGTGATCAATATATTTAAACTAACTGCGCCTGACTGTTTCATCCGTGTTAATTATATTCAACCAACTCTACATTTTTACTTTATGTATAGCTTACTTAACTATGATAGTTTTCCTTTTAACTTCGTTATATATACTACTGCTGTGAATTTTTTCACATCTATACATATTATAAAACTCAACGTCTCTCTGTCTGTCATTCCGTTTATGTCCATTTCACTCGAAAACCACTTATGCAATTTATATGGTTCTTTTTTTAATTCATCTACAAAGCTATGTCATAGTTATCTGGCAAGTTCATAAGATACATTTTGTTAGATAAAGTAACATACGAAAAAAGCAATCACGATCATGGTGCATCGATTCTGAAAAAGGCGCTTAAACGCTTACGCTGAGTAAACCATAAGATATATATATCAAACTACATAATTGTAGATCTTAAAAAGCATATGTCTATCTTCTAAGGATCACCCACAATACGCATTTTTGAGACAGTACAACCCGCGCGTGCGCTCGACCGACAGCATTCTGTAGTCCACGCGAACAGAGCCGCGGGCACAGCTAGTATTTAATAACTACCATTTAGCTGGCAGAGGGACACTTGACTCCAACAAAAATTAACACTTTTCGCAAGCGGACCCCTGAATCGATATCTGGTTTTCATACACCCGCAATATTATTGAATGATTTATCCAATGAGCCTCTCCCCACCCTAAGATAGTCGAGACAAAAACATCTCCACTTTACGGGTAGGGGAGATTATTTTTTCAAGATTTATTTTACCACTTTGTCAGCATGATTAATATGTATAACCATACCAAATTACAGCTTTCTAGTACTAAGAATCTCTAAGCTAAGCCGCGGACAGACAGCCGGACACGGAGAAGCTAGAAAGAAACCTTATAGTTCTTTATTGACGTCGGAACCCTAAAAATATTTTTTCTAATCTAACTGGTAGTTCCAGAGATTATTTACGCGTTCAAACAGTAAAACAAGATTTTGAGCTAATAAGTTACAAATAAAAGTGTCGGAACAAGAAGCGTCTATTTCGATTTCATTGAACACAAACTTGAATGCAGGCGCGCGCACATGTTTCGATTCTCGCTACGCCACATCCGTTTGATCTTGACCCGGAAGTAGGTCATGATCGTGTTCCGCGCAGCCTGTGACCTTGTATCCATTTCCCGGATACTTTTACATCGCTGCTAATGCCATACGCATGAAATAGTGTATAAAAGGTAAAGGAAGATACGCTTGTTTTATTAGTTGTTTAGGCCCTACAGGTGTAAGGTAAAGAGAATGGACTGTATTTTATGATATAGGTTTATTGCTGGTACGGATACAATATTTAATAACAAGTGTCGCCACGCACGTCGGTCAGCTGAGTGAGTGGGCGGCGCAACCGCCGCATGCCACGGCCGGGAGAAGCCCCGGACCGACGCCCGCAGTCCTCGGCGTCGCCCTCAGAGGCGAAAGACGCGCCGACTTGAGTAATAAACTAAAAATCCATTACACGGTGTGTAACGTTTGTTTAAGGAACACGCTAATCTCTGGAACTAGCAATCGGATTCGAAAAAATATATTTTTGTATATGATTGCCAGATTCATGTGGAATATTACAGGTTATCTAGTATTAAGCTACATCTCTCAGCTACCCTTAAATACAGATTTTTGTTAAATAAGTCGGAAGAAACAGCGTACCACAACTTCTTTATCCGCGGGCACTGGTGTTGAATAATTAAATTTGATGAAGAATGATATGGCAATCCACAAAAAAACACCTTTGAGAAATAATATATAGCGATTAGCTGAGACAAAAAACTTCAGAAACGGATTCCTGAAAATGTTAAGATTTTTACATCACCGAACAGACAGTAAAAAATCCCTTCGTTTTTAATCAAACTGTTAAGTTAGTAATACGTAGCAAATGTCGTGCTACGTCGTAGCACTCAATTTCAATAAAGAAAGAGAACGTAAAACTTTAGAAGATTTAAAACACATTTTAGCTAATAAGTTAAAATAAAATAATTCTGGTGGATAGACAAATAAAAGAGGATAAAACATTGCATCGTTTTAAAAGAACATTTAATCTAGCATTCATAGAATATTAAGAACGAAGAATGTAATAAATGTCTATCGTCTTTTACTATGCACGACAATCCTTTAGACGGAGAATTTAGATGCAACATCTCATAGTAAAGACGTACGTACGTATATATATATAAAGCTCAGGCTCATTGCAGGGATACGAATTCACGTCGGTCGACGCTACCACCGAGTCATCATTGCATCATTGTTATTTACAAATATACTGACTATTAAAAGAGTATCCACGGCTACTTTATGTGTATAATTTCACGGTTGATCTTAACAGTTTTGTTCTTAACGATCTAATTAGATTCTGTATTTGCTTTTGGTTATAAATTTTGCTCAAGCAAATACAATGGGCTCTAATTTAAATCTAAATAACACTACTAATTACCTCATAAGATTATAAGAGAAATTTCATAATGTTACAATGTCATGTGCTCAATGGTTTGTAAAGCCCATGATAACTGTATTGTTCTACTCGTATACTGCCGTCAAAATAATCTCTCAGATAGTAACGTTAATAACAAGAACAAATGTTCAGTGGAATTAAGGTAATTTATGTTCTCATTAAAATTTGCTTAATTATCTGTGGTTTAATTGAAAACCACATAGTGGTACGACACTCGGACTGGATCATTACTATCAAATCCGTTAATAAAAACAAAATGTTCCATACAGAAAAAAAAAATTGTTTTTATTTGTTTTTGTACAAACACGTTCACTATACATCCTTCAAACTGTAAAGTAAAACAATTACTAATAAAAATCGGTCAAGAAGATAAATCAGGTTCGTGTTAAGGATCTCGAAGTGAATGAAGAAAACATATGTTTTTAGCAAATACGTAATACAAATATATCGAGTGGTGGTACGGAACCGTCAGTGCGCAAGTCGGACTCGAACTTGGTTGATTTTTCTCTATATTTATTGTGGTTAAGTTACAAAATTATACTGCAGTATATAAGCCAAGATATTTTTATACGTTAAAATGCTGTTAGGACATTTCTTAGTGGTGGCCTGGCTAACCATCGCTCAATTAAGTTACCAAAATGTATCATACCAACCGGTATATTCTTGCAGATACACTTGTAAACATATTTTTTTAATTTTCTTTTTAAATGGTATATCTACGACATGAGCGAATAAAAAAGAATGTGAAAAGTCATGGGACACCTGACAGAAGTGAAAAATCTAAATTTAATCAAATGTTTATAGTGATATATAAGTAATAACATATTTTTTTTAAATTAAAAGTACGGAAATAAAACTTAGTGATGTTCACGAATAACCTATAAGGTTAGCATAAGAAACCACGTTGATATATATACACTGACACGCGCGTAAAGTAGTGTGTGTGGGTAGTAGAGAGAGAATCTTTCAGTATAAATGGTGAGAGGGGAGCACAGAGTCGGAAAGAGTCAACTAGACGCGACGCTCGCCGAATGGCACGTAGCGACGTTCTGATCGCTTTTATTCTCGTCCAAACACGCAATTACATGTTTAACATATTCGTGTACTGATTGGCCAAGTTAATAGTAATAATTTTAGTATTTTACATGTGAAATCATTTTTATCGTTTAAAAAACAATTTAAAAAATAAAACCAATGAGTGAATAACTCACATATTACGTTGTTTCTCTGTGTACAACATATTACAGGTAAATTCGATCTCTCGGCTCACGGTTCACCTGTTGCTAACGATATACAAATAACGCGCTCGGCAACAATTTATTAAACGAACTATGCAAATGATTACGAGCAAGCTTTGCATATTATGTTTACGACATTTTTGTTGTTAAGTTTATGGACTTAATTTCCGCAACACTACGTTGAACGTTCATATGTTCACATACACATGTTTTAGTTATACTAGTATTACTTAAACCTCGATTGTTTCCAAATCCGATGGTATAAAAAATTACAATCAATTGTTTCTTAGTTACAAATGTATGCCAGTTCAGGAGACGAAGACAGCTAAAAAAAGAGTCAATTGCGTGTTCCGCAGATTGCGTTCTTTGGTAATTTGACCTAAAAAAATAACTGTCTATTTTGTCCTAACAATCGATTCTTCAAAAGTGCTTATAACTATCGACAAATCATTAATTAACCGATGTTTTACAAACACTAAGTAATACCCTAAATAATGTATTTTTCAAGATTTTGTTTTACCACTTAGTTGGCGTGATTAATGGATACCCATACCAAATTACAGCTTTCTAGTAATAAGAATCTCTGAGCTAAGCCGCGGACAGAAAACGGACATAGCGAAACAATAAGGGTTCCTTGTTGACTTCGGAACCCTAAAAAGTCTACTTGTAATAAATTTACTCGCATATAAATGAAATTGACAACGTAATCATGTATGATGGCCTGGTAACCTGAAGGGACGAGTAGGTACATCACCCGGGATCTATTTATAGTTGAATCTACGGTGAGTAGACGAACGCGACTTATGCCCTACTTGTATTTTCCATAATGCGAGCACGACGTCGGGCGATTCCAGCCACGGCAGCCACGCCCACGCTTTCATGGAATTACTACGCTTTGGCATAATATAGAATAATATTTAGGTTTTAGATATAGACCGCATTCGTGAACCACAGGTCAAGGTTACTAACAGAAAAGAATTAAATCATAAACGACAGTCTAACACAATCAAGCTGCAATTCATCATCATTTCAGCCGAAAGACGTCCACTGCTGAACATAGGCCACCCCCGAAGATCGCCACAATGACTGGTCCTGTCCTGCCTTCCCGCAAACCAGGTCCAGTTCCAGGTCGTCGGACCACCTTGTGGCGGGTCTGCTCACGCTGCATCTTCCCGTACGTGGGTGCCACTCGAGAACTCTTTGGCCCCATCGGCCATCCGTTTTAGCTATTTACTTAAATTTAGCTATTTTTAGGGATATGATTATATTCAATACAGGTTTATTATTTTTTTATGGGGAACCATAATTATTTTTCTAAAATAGCTTAAGTTATTACTTATAATATCAGCTATCTGCCAGTGAAAGTTCCGTCAAAATCGGTTCAACCGTTTCGGAGATTACCCGGAACAAAAAGGCAGCCAGACTAAAATTTTAACATTGTGTATTATAATATGATTGATTGATTGAAAATACTTTATTGTGGTTTATGTATAAGATATATCTGATATGTATAAGATATATATCATTTCCGTCACATGAAGCACCTACTCTCTACTAAACGCGCCAAAAGAACTATAACTTCAAAAAAAAACGTATGCAAAATAAGGAGAATAACAGAAATTGTTTGTATGATAGTTAAATATGTGTGTCATTTGTACTGGACTTCCCCATACATAAGGTCGGCTGGCGGGTGGCGGCACGCCTACGCGTTAATGTGAATGAAACCTATTACCAACGCTATAATGTTGTGAATTAATATCATATAAATATAAATATTTGTTGTGAGCACGGCCTTGTGTTTCATAATTATGTGTATATAACTTTCTGTGACGTCACGTTGTGACCAAACCATCAATCTTATATTTAACGGATTGTAAACGTGTGTTATTATTAAAAATATTATATAATAATATTACTATATAGCTAAACCAAGCCACGCTTCGCTGTGGCTCAGTCTGACATTAATTTTGTTAGGGAAGTAATTAAAAGTATTCTAGTGAACATAGATTCACCAAGAAAACACATAATCCAATTTAATATGTTTTTAAACATATTTTTTATCGTTATAGGTTTGGCGTTGTGGCCTCAATCTCACCTGATCTTAAGTGACATTGCGGCAGAAGATGGTAGCACGCTAAGCCTAGTGGGCTCTCAAGTGTAGCTGCCGGAACACACCTATTAGTGCTTGGCGACAGAATTTCGATTATCTTTATTTTTGAAATAAAAAGAATTTGACATGCATACGAGTACCTATTTTAAAACAAATTACCAGTTCCAGAGATTACCTCATATAAAAAAATTACCTCCTTATAATATATAGTTTTTTTATTTATATACCACGATGGTGGCAAACAAGCATGCGGTCGGCCTGATGGTAAGCTTCTAACACCAAAAGCACAACAAGCGCGTTGCCAACCTTTTTAGGAAAAAAGTAATAATAAAAATTTCACCGTTTTTAAATACGCGTGAAACATAAATTAAAAGATTTACATAAAATATATTATACAATGCGAAAGTGAAAATAACAAACACGAATTTTAGAGAAACACAATTTGTACTGACTGTAATTAATGTAAGAAGCAGTCAAAACTAACGAGGATCTTGAAAAATTTAGAACCTGAAGAAGCGTATGAGGTTTGTTTGCATCTCCAAAGAAAATTAGTAATACATCCTTTCCACCTACTTCAAAAGGGACATGATGTGATAATGGATAGATAAATAGTTTCACAAAAATAAAATATTGATACAGAATCAGCGCACTTAAATTTGCAACCAGGAGTTAAAGTCGCAATGTAAATCGATAGCCTAGGAATCAAGGATAAATTTACTACCAATTTAGCATCGTCGATCGTAGCTCTATACATGCAAGGTTAACGATGAAGGAAATGAAATTGTTATTTTCTTTAGATAAACTTCAGTTTCTTATAGCCTAAGCGATAACAAGATATTATCTATACATATTATAAAACTCAACGTCTCTCTGTCTGTCTGTCCGTTTACGTTCTTTTCAGGCAAAAACTACTTATTCGATTTACATTTTTTATTTTAAATCATAGCTATGTTATCTGGCCAGGTTATAGGATATATTTTGTAAGATAAAGTGACATATGAAATAAGCGCAGTGACGATAATGGTGAGTCAATTCGGAAAATATACGAATTTGGGGCGCATAAATGGGTTACGCTGAGTAAACCATACGGGATATATAAAATGTATTTTCTACATAATTTTAGATCCTAAAAAGATGTACAAAAAAGTCAGTGATAGCATATATATATCGTGTAAGGATCACCCACAATAAGCATTTTTTGCCTTCCGTCTTTTGAGCGAGGCAGCACGATTCACGCATGCGTTCGACCGATGGCATTCTGTAGTCCAAGCGAGCGGAACCGTGGGCGCAGATATTAAATAATAATTAACAGGTACTGTTGTCAGTCTATACTAATATTATAAAAATAAAAAATAAATTTATTAATTTGAAATCGCTTATATCTAAAAATACCAGTCAGAATTGTTTTTTGTTTTTTGCATTTTATAGGATATATAACTTCCGTGGTATACAGCTAGTTCTAGTATAAAGTTGACAAGTTCTCCAGGTCGATCGTAAGCGCTCGTTCTCACTTGTCGGGTGTCGGGCTTGGATTATAATCGGATGTTCCAGTGGCAGAGCATTTTATATGAAGTCTGTGCTCATGAATGCCTGAAAAACTACCAACTTTTTTTTAAGTTTCATCCATGAGGAGTACAGGTGCAATATTACCTTGTCTATGCGATAAATGAATAAAAACAACCAAATGCATGAAATTTACGCGACATTAGAATTATCTTTTATTATTGGATCATTATATTTTTTTATACTGCAAAGTTGGCAAACAAGCATGCGGCCCGCTTGATGATATTCGGCTATGGACCCTTATAATAAATACCACAGATAACACAAGCACGTTGCCGACCTTGAACCGTTTTTTCCAATGAACTCTGGAAACCGTACTCATCGATAGAACACAACACAAGGTTATTTGGCTGTGATGTTCTGTATGGTGGAGATATTCCACCAGGCGAGCTGCCTCAAGAAGAGATAAATTTCTCTTCTTAAAATATATAAAGAAGCATTCACGAAAAACAAAAGTAATATACTCGTATAATCCCGTACGGGTTTTTAACACTCTAAACATTAAAATTGATTTTAATTATTCCGTTGATATTATTTTTATAAACTATTATGGATTTTATAATATATTCAAAAAGTCCTCTTCAAAAACTAGTTAACCATCACAAATTCGTTAGGTATGACAGCACAGTGCAATGTTAACTTCCCATCAGATACGACCTTGATACACGGATAGACCGAGCCAAGCTTACCCGGTTCCAAGGCCAAAACCGGCCGAGATACCCGGGTAGATTTCGTTTAAAGGGCAACGAATAACTTTTTATACATTTTTAATATGACCATCGAGTAGCATTAAGGGATCAAAGTATTTCTTTTATATCCGGAAAATTTAAACTCAACAGTTTTATTTTTATTTATTTTTTCATTCAATCTTCTTTTCTTAGCCAGTGTATTTACGAGACATTCGCAAAGTTTAATCTCTCGGAGCAATAATTTCAATGGAATCTTGATTTTTCAGTTTAAACTAGTTGTCTCGAAGCGAAGACCAGTTAAAAGTAAGTAGTAATTGATATAATTAACTTTGAAACGTTTTTCACTTCGGATTGCGAAAAGTTTATGTTGAAAATAGAAGGAGTATCTCAAATAATTACCTACAGCTCGACTTTTCTATAGAAAATAATATATAACAAATTAATAGTGTTATTTTAATAAGGGTTGTCGAATAACATCTTGAGAACTTAAACACCCTTTCTTTAACGTGGAAGAATTCGTCATGAGTACACTCTTGCTCGGGGTAGCGAGTGGTTATGTGAGACTCACTAAAACGCCATGGTGTACCATCCGCTGCCATAATGGGCCGACATGGGACCGCGCAGGCTTTCTACCTCGTCACCCCGGCAGCCGGTCCGATTAAATACCGGGCCGCGCTGCTAATATGAGACAGTTCGGTACAACCCTAACAGTTTTCCCGTCCGCCAAACCAGTGCAATGGGAATACGGGCTCCCTGAAACACTCAAGTAAACCTCACCTGCACTTGATTCAAACCCTGCTGGGTAACGAACAAGAAAATGATCATAGCGAGCAGGTAAGACTGTACAGCCCAACTGGGTCACGACCACCGTACATATGGTGAAAAGGCCGTCAAAGTGATTCGCTTATGTGGCGCATATCCAATTTACATTTACGCAGGCTCATATATTAGCCCCGACTGGCGATCTATTGTCGATATCTCGATGGTCACCAGTGTTTTTGTATCGTATTTTGCATTCCATCAGGCACAGTACAGTTACTTTGCGATGCTATTATAAAAATACACGTTATAATGTAAGTAAAATAACAAATTTCATTTTGTTTTCTTTTTCAGCAATATTTAATACTAGCTGTGCCCCACGGTTTCACCTGTGTTAAGTTTATCCGACAAACTCTCGATGGCGCGGCGCCGCCGCCAACGCGGCCGTGTAGCTCTATCTTTGTTCCACTTCCCTTACTTGCCTATAGCTTGAATTTCATAGTTACTGCTCCGCTCCTTAGGATCGTAGCGTGAAGTTATATAGCCTATATTATTGCTCATGAATCTGGCTATCATATACAAAAGAATTTTTCGAATCAGACTGGCAGTTTTAGATATTAGCGCGTTTAAACAAACAAGCAATCAAACGAAAGAAACTCTTCAGCTTTATTATATTAGTATAGATTTCTCTCACACCGGTAAAACAGTTAATAGGAATAAGCAATTCCCAAGATAATGTGGAAAGGTTTATTAGTTTTAGCAGAAAAACTGATCATTATAACCTTCCTTCATTGATAAACCGTTTTTATCTCCTCGAGAAAAAGTAAAAGTAATTATTTCCCTTTGAATAATTAGTATTAAAAATTCTCGATAATCAACAATAGAACACACACACGTGTAATTTTTTTATTTTTATTTTATCTATAATAATAGTTAACTATATATAATTCATGCCAGCATTTAACTGTATATAATGATGATCTGATTATCATTGTTTATATTGTACAATGTCAAAACTGTGTTTTATTAAATGAATAAAATAAAAAAAAACGTGAATGAAAATGAATAAAATAAAAAGAGATTAGAAAGTGAACCACATAGTGATATTATAAATACTAGTGGTCGCCCAGTGGTCCAAATTCGACCATAATTAATTTAAATTATAAGTTTGAACATTAGTAAGGTTCTATTGTCAAAGACTTATACTTCTATAATCACAGATATCGCCAAGGCTACAATGTTAATTTGCCTACAAAAACATCTTTGAACCAGCAATAACAAATATATATTTTTTTACCTATATGATATTGGTACACAACTTTCTTTTTATATTGAGATTTTATTCATTCAGTATTCATTCAGGATTTCATTCAGTAAAACTATAGACAAATAATATTAAAGACAAACAATATTAATCTATTGTCAAATTGACCACAGACTTTTACAATATATATAAGAGTATATATGCGTGTGTGTGTAATGTTTTTTTATTGTTTTAATGTATTTTTATGCATAATTTTAAGAAAATATTAGTATTCTGCACTCCTTCTCTATATAAACTATAAGTGTGGAAAATTTCATACTCCTCCGTCCGCGCAATTTGCGTAAAAAGGGGTACAACGTTTTTGTCGTACGTATTAATATTAGGTCTTTACCTATGAAATTACCGTTCTGTATGAAAAAAATTAAACGATGTTTTTTCATGTATTTTTTATTTGTATTAATCGAAGTAATCACCCATGAAATCAATGCATCTTTGCCAGCGCAGAGGCAGCTTATTGATGTCCTTCTTAAAGAAATCAGCTGGACGGGAGGCAACAAATTCTTCAAAGCCATTTTGTACTGCCTCTCGGGTATTGAATTTTTTTCCCGCCAAGGAGTTATCCAAATTCTGGAAAAAGTGGTAGTCTGTGCGCAAGGTCTGGTGAGTAGGGCGGATGACGGAGAACTTCCAACCCCAGTTCTTGCAACTTGGAGACCATCTGTTGTCCAATATGAGGTCACGCGTTGTCGTGCAGGAGCAGCGGAGTCGAGCGATTGACCAATGCTGGTTGGAGATGTGCCAGCTTCTCCATCATTGTGTTCAGTTCTTCACAGTACACATCTGCAGTAATGCTCACCCCGTTTGTTAAGAAGCTGTGATGAATCACACCGGCGCTAGACCACCAAACAGTGACCATCACTTTTCTAGGGGTAAGTTTTCGTTTAGGGCATTGTTTAGGTGCTGAACCAGGATCCAACCAACTTGCTGAGCGCTTGCGGTTATCAAACAGAATCCATTTTTCATCGCAGGTAAAAATGCGGTTCAAAATTCTTTCATTTGTGTGTCTGTTGAGCAGTGCAAGGCACGTATCGACGCGTACTTCGCGCTGGCGATCATTGAGTTCGTGGGGCACCCATTTGTCAAGCTTTTTTACCTTGCCAATTTGGCACAAATGGACCAATATTGTTTTGACGCTAACGTCAAAAGCTGCTGCTAATTCAGCCGTAGATTGTGTATCATCATCAGCTTCCACAATCGCCTTTAATTCGTCATTGTCGACCAAAGTCTTCGGAGGACCGCGAGGTTCATTTTTCAGGTCGAAATTCCCAGAACGGAAGCGAGCAAACCAATAACAGGTGGTGCGTTGGTTTGTAGTGTTAGCTCCGTAAACGTCGTTGATGTTGCGTGCCGCTTGTGCCGCGTTACTGCCACGACGGTACTCATATTCCATAATTACTCGAATTTTTAACGTATCCATGATGACAAAAAAGATTGAAATGCGATGAAAATATAGCACTAATCAATAAACAACTGACTACTTTTGGAAAAAGAATTCCATGTTTTTAAAATAAAATTAATTTGAAATTAGAATTCTTAGCCAAACAAAATTTATTTTGATTTGAAATGGCCAGTACTGCAGAACGGCAATTTCATAGGTAAAGACCTATTATATAGATGATATTAATGTCAATTACTGTCCATTAACCGAATTTAAAGTAATGAAGGTGTAATATATTAAATTTTATTCCAACTTTAACAAATTACTAATTTAAGCGGATCACTGAAACTGCTAAGACAAAACTAATTGGAATTTTCATAAAGCGTACGGTAAACGCCGTACGTTTATTTAAGAAAATAATTTAAAATATATAATTATTATAATTACGTAGATTACATCTGATAAATTAATATACATTTAGCCATATTTACTGGAATGTAAATGGGTACTTTATAAGTAAAAATCATGTATATTCTATAATAATTATTGCAGTATATATCTCCATCACAGCAAGGTAAGCATTAAATTCGACTATGTATTGATTCGGTGGTCTCTATCCAGGTGACAAGAACTTTTTATAAAATATTTCTTTATAAATAGTAATAAAATTATTAAAGTATTATGCATACTGAACCAACGTCATTGCAGTAACAAATACAAATTTTAAAATTAAACCTCATTTCGATACCACCTCTGGTACTTATTACAAAAACTAAAAAAAAAAACATTTTGCCAAAACAATATAACAAATATTAACATTTAAAATTTATAGTATATCAACTGAGAATTAAAAGATCAGACATAACATCAACAAGCTCTTTTCAATATTATCACTAAAGTCCACAGTTGGACTTAGGCTTAGAGCTAATCGCTCCCAACCTTCAATTAGAACATATTTATTACAATCATACCGGTTAAAGTTTAACTACAGCTATCAGAACATTTCCTTGAGAACTTAAATACTTCTACTAATTAATAATCAAACAGGACAGCTCAGAAAACTAGAAACATTCAAAAAGAAATATTTATTTTGTAATATTTTTAATGGACTTTCTTCTTTCATATCATTCCATATTTTTTTTACATAACTAGTAATTTTCTGAGTGCTTTATTATATTATATTAGCCTTTAGGGTTAATATACGTAAGTACGCCTTAGGGTAGAAAACCTCAGCCCGGGTGGACCTTTCCTGTTATAAACCAATTAGTCTTTTTAAATTATATTATTAAATTTACTTAACATATGTAACGTATAATTTAATATCATTGTGTATAGTTTTTACCATCTTTCGTATATTTACCAGAGCTTTAATATATTATTATAATTTTATCTTATATTTAATGTTCGGCGACATCTTCAATCAATCATCAACTATTCATTATCATTCATCATCAATTATTAACGTAGCAAAGATGATAATTGTATCAAAAAGCAAACATTTTCGCGGCTGTATGTCATTGCTTCATATCATTTTAACCACATAATCTTGTAAACAATGCAACAATGTAAAAAAACATAAATACATCTTGGTTTTTCTTTATTCATTTATTAAACGCTTCCGTTTATGCTAATTAATTACTTGCATTTTAATATATCTTAATAATAACATATTTTAATACATATTATAATAAATAAAGCCTGTTCCTGAGAGAAGGTATTGGTTATAATCACCACGACCGTCCAAGACGAATTGAAAATTTCAAAAGTCGAGAAATCCACAGTTGTATATTTTCCCACATACTGTGGTACTTAATATTTGTCAGGCTTTCAGAGTTTGCTTATGATCTTTTCCCTAGTATGTTAACTTTGCCCTCCCGATACATCTTGGATAATTTAATATATGTTCAAAAAAAATTAAATACTTTTTGAACTCGTAAATGACAGGCACAATTTTAATACTAGAAGTAAATATAAAATTCCATCTTTTAGACTTAGTAAGACTAATCAATGTTTTTTAGATAATTGTGTTAGATTCTAATATAAACTTAATAATAAGTTCTAGAATCATGTTAGCAAATTTTATTGCCAAAGGATATTGGCATATAATGATCCACTCATTACGTGAACGACAATGATCTCTGGAAGTGATTCTCTCTCTGTAAATCCTTTAAAAATGATAATAATTATAAACAATAAAAATACTGTAAAATCAATTAAGAAAAGTCGATATATCCGATCGAGTTTCTTGCCGATTCTTCTCGATAAAGAGGATATTTTTCGAACCGGTAGTAGTGTTTACATTCATAAGTGATTTTTAGGCCCTAAATTGAATAAAATATTTTTGTTTTTGACTTGATTTCACCTTTAGTCGATAGTGCTACCAAATTCTTCTTTATAAGGCACAAGTTCGGCCGTGTATGGAATACTGTTCGCACCTCTGGGATGGATCCGCAAAGTACCTCCTCGATGACCTGGACAGGTTGCAGAGACGGGCTGTTCGCATTTTTAATGATGCAGACGTTACTCAATGCATCCAGCCGCTTCAGCTTCGCAGGAACATCGCCACGCTAAGTGTGGTCTACCGTCTGTATCATGGTGAGTGTTGTGTAAGTTAAGAGATGTTCAATCTAATTCCCTTCTTTCCTTTCAACAACCGAACCACACGTGCTGGGCTTCGGAATTACAGTTTTACGGTAACCTCCATCTCGGCATGAACTAAAAAGTTCTCTTTGTCATACCGTGAAACTGTGGAACTATCTCCCTGCCAATGTTTTCCCTTTTTCTTATGACATCGGGTTCTTCAAGTTTAACGTGAAGAGATATTTATGCAGGCCGGCATAACAGCGGCGACCACCGATGGATTTCGATCTCTCGGTGGTCGCCGTTGTATTTGGATTGTACTGTGCTTACCATCAGGGACAGTACAGTCAATGTGACGAGCTATTAAAAAAAAACATTGTTATTGTTTAATTTGTATAAGATAGATCTTTCGGGTAAAATCTTAAAACGCCAACATCTCAAGTGAAATTTAAGACTATATTAGCCAATTTAAACTCTCCTAGTACCTAAACTTTTCGTACTTTTGATTAATAAATTATCAGGATGTACGTTAAATATATGGTCTTGTTTTAATATGTACATAATCGTCTTACTTTTATGTTTCAATTGTAACTTGAATATTTATTTCATTGTCTGTACCCTATGCATTCCTAAACAGAATCTAATAATTTATAAAACTTAACTTTATAAAGTAATTTGATTTTGAGTAATAATAATTAAGGATTTTTTAAGAATGAGATATTGTGATACTCCCGTCATAATATATACGAGATAATAACTTACACATTTACTCGTAAAACCTTGTATTTCTTTAAAATAAACATTAACAACCATAATAAACGTGTTTTTCTCCGCTTTAGAAGAACAGTGGTACCGTCTACGGACACTGCGTCGATTGGCGTGAGTTTGAATACCTGCATAGCTCAGACTGAGCTTTCGGTGAACGAAAATATCGTGATGAAACCATAGCAGGGCATTTCTAATGCCGTCTTGCTAACTAACACCCTCAAGTTGAAAATCTTTCACCAACCAACAATGGGTGTTCTGGCATCTGCACTTGACAGCCAATTATACCCGATAGATAAAATAACAGCCCCGATTAGACTTAACATGTTACTATCTTCGACCACGTCGACACTCAACACCAGGTGAGATCATTACCAAACGCTAAATCTATAAAGAAAAAAGGTGTGTGTGCGATTCACACACGATAGAAGTGAAACTTCATTTTAAAAGACATTTTATATTTTATTTAAACAGTTTGCAATATACATACATACCGACATTTACTCTCTCGCTCTGGCTCACACAAAGAGTAGACACCGATAATGTGCGTTAAACGTTTAACGTTTAATGCTTGGAAGTCGCATAAGAAGTTTCACTTCAACAAATAAAAAATAGAAAATAATAAATACTATTTCTGGGGAAATTGTATCCGCTGTTACATTTAAATCTCACATACAAGATTTACAAAATAAACGCATTTATTGAGGATAAACAAGTATGAAGGTAATTCTTCTCTACAACATGGTATCATTTGCGCCATTACATTGTTTTACCGGCAAATTATGATGCCAATTATGTTGTAACACAAAGAAAATATACAGATGAACGTATGAAACATAACTCACGATATATATCTTAACAGTTTTTTATTTTTTTCGAATAGTAGTAAAAAATTAAAATTCATGCCTACCTCGTTAAGGCTTATTCTAAATAATTTACGGCTTTTGTACATACTCGTATGTGACTTAAAATCAAAATATGCAAAAATACAAACTGAGTCATTAATTAATATTCATATTCTAATCTCGCTAAAATCTTCTTTCGACTATTATTTAATATATATTATGCTAATATGATGAGCATCATTAATTAAATTCGACTTACAGTATTCTATTAACGCTTTAGAGACACTATAAGTAAAAAACTATCTCTAGAAAATATACCTAGTTTATTTTGATTTTGAACAAGGATTAGAATAAAAGCCAGCCTTTAGGCATAAGTTCCAGCATCCAAGCAACACGTCAATAAAACACACCGGTCTGTTTTATTAAACTATAAAACACAAACATTTTCAGAAACAAATTAGTTGGTAGACATCATCCTTTACGGCTCAACACTTGTATCAGTCGGCATTAATTACTTGAACTTGTGGTTTTAAGTCTAGCTCTGTTGGAGAAGTTAAATTTTGTCTTGTATTTATGATAATTTATTTCAAAGACACAAAGTATATTAAAATGGAATATCCATTTTAAATTGCATATCGTAATTACATACAATGTGATTGTTTTTAATATATAAAATTAATACAAGATAATTTGAAGATTTACAAACCTCTACAGAAATAACCTATTTATTGAAACCATTCCAATGAGATTCTAATCAGATCTCAGGATAATGTTCACATCTATTCATCAACTAGAAAAAAGCTGATAATCTTCGTAAAAATTAAATTTCAAAATGAAAAAAGCTAACATTTAGTACAAACTAATGTAATTATTATATCCTTACTTTCTTATATTTTCTAATAGCAAGTAATATACTTGGACTACGATTTTCTACAACGCGTTCAAATAGATAACTGCCTAACACATAAATAATCAACGTATAGAAAGCCCGTATCTCAAAAGCTTAATACTGAAAATGACTGAATTAATGAAAGAAAATAATGTTGACCGAAAACACACTTTTTAAGTACTTGTTATTTTAGCATACATGAGCTTATAAATTACTAGCAAAAAGACAATAAATGTGAAATAATCAAAGAAATATTTCTGTAATTGCGTTTATATTTTATTTTAATATTATTACATCATTTCAATTTTATGACAACAATATCATTCTGAGATAAAAATATTTTATTAGATGTATATTTAATTTGTATATATTTCGAAATATAATTTATAATTCTGGGAAAGAGTTTTTTTTTATTATTATTTTTTGGTCTAAAAAGATATCCGGCACACAAACATAATCCGCAAAGTACTTTTTACGAGCAATAACACTTTTATGACAAACGAGATCAACCTATATAAGTTCGTAATAAGTGTATACGACCTTAACAGGTTTATGAATTTTCTAGATGCTTATAAAATATCCCGGATATTTATTTTCTATGATCTACTAAAATCTTAATTTATACATTATTTCCACGGATAATCTAAAATATTTTAATTTACTGTCGATGTTAAAATAAAAATATTTCAATAAATTCACAATTATTATGTCATTATATGTGAATTAAAAAAATACTGATACTTCGTAAAAAAATATTTTTTTAATCAAAAACACTGTATGTATTTTTATAAACGAAATAATTTTTGGAAATTCGGAGGCTTATTATTAAAAAAAATACACTAACCTTCACTAAGGCGCGTTTCCCTGGAATCCTCGACGATCAACAGGTGGGGTCGAGTGAGTTGTTCGAGCTCAAGCTCGGCTGGAGGCGCGGTTGAACCGACTCGAGGAACGCCCATCGCGGCCGGTGCTCGGGGCGCGAATGTCGCACTCTCGGGAAACCGGGACTCACTGCTATCCGCTAGCCGCCAGGTGAACGCCGCTTTAAGAATCCCGACGCAATATCTACGTTGCAATTTATCTCTTAACTAGGAGTCGTTTTATTGTTAAGCGCGGTCATTTCCGCGCATTACAGTATTTCAAGGTACTTTTGTACTTTAATTATTTTTTTTGTATATTTCAACATATACAAGTTACAATAAAAAGTATCGATGGTAAGGTCAAAACTATAATTTGTCGAATACTGTTATTAACTTCACTCATAATAGCTATCTGCATCAAATGAAAGCTCAAAGCTAGTAGCAACCGCACATGGCGTGGAGTCTACGGGGCTACGCTTACTACGGCGTAGGCTATCACGATCAACACTACAATTTCATGGACACTGTTAATAATCATATACCTTACATCTATATAAATAAAATGATTGACGTTTGCCGTTGTACGCGTATCACGCAAAAACTACTGGATAGGTTTTGACCATTTTTTTGTTATACTCCTTAGATACTTGGTCCATATAAAAAAAACGGATACCTTCATTCAATAAAAAGTTCTAAGAACTTATGATTAATTCTATCGTCCACGCTAGTGAAATCGCGGGCACAGCTAGTACATAATATAATAACTGTGAGCTTCAAACGAAAGCTTAAAATCGTAGCAACCGTAAACATCTTATCAAGTTGAAGTCTACTTCGCTACGGTACTACGGCGTAGTACCTTTAATGTCAGATAGTTTGTTCGGTGAAAGGAGGTTAGTTGACTATTAATTTATATTATAATATAAACATATCAAATGATTTTAAAATCATTTTTATTAGGTAACTTCACAGTATACACGTTACTTACATATTATCAATTACAAGAATAAAACAGGATATCTAAATAAAAAACCAACGGTATAAATAATTATGTTAAGGGGAATAAAAGTTTTTTTTTAAATTGAAAACAACAAACGACATAAACATCTTAAAAGTTCACTAACACAAGTGTCCAAAACCAAAACGATGTGTTTTACATCAAGCTTAGACAACAAACGTCCAAAATATTCTGATCTTTCTTTTTCTTGTATATCTACTTTGGTTTTAATACTATCGATAAAGTATCGGAAAGAATAACGGATTAAAGTAAGCTCTCCCAGCTAACGTCTATTGTTATCGGAAAACGCCGATAATTGATTAACCTTTCACATTTTGTAAATGGTAGGAATTTTTTTAAGGACATACATTTTTCTTTAAGTAATATTTGTTATCTTGAAACAATTGGTTATATTCCGATACTAATAAATAATACCTTCATCTCTCTTACTACTCTTCTTATTTAAATATCTGTATTATATGTTATAGGTCTCATGCCGTGGTATTATTAGCATTACCGTTTAAGATTAAAATGTAAGTATTATATCACTAGCTTTGCCCTACGGTTTTACGCGTGTTAAGTATATTCGGCCAACTCTCCTCTGCGACGCCATCAACACACCTATGTAGCTAATTATTGTTCTCACTGCACCCTCTTGCCATAGCTTTCAGGAATGATTGACATTAATGGTTATCGCTCCGCTGCTTAGAGTGCTAGCATGAATCTATATAGTACATCACCTTTCTTAAAATGTACGTTATATAATACAAAAGGATTTTTTCAAATGTGGCTAGTAGTTTCAGAGATTAGCGCATTCAAATAAACAATCACTCTCTTAAGCTTTATAATATTATTACAGATTACAGATTATTATTAGGACAAAAAAACGCTATTTTGAAAAGTAATACTCAAAAAAGTATAACTCCTTTTCTTAGATCGACAAATATCTTAGGTTTTAATATCTATTAAATAATGAAATAGAAAAGAAAAATTGAAACATAATCCTTAATATAATAGGCTATTCCGATGACGTACTTTTATAATCAACGTGACCTGATAATAATCACGTGCTTAATTAATAATAATCGAAATGCGCATTTACTCTAAGCCTCACGTCAACAACTAGCACGTGAAACAGATCTATTAAAATTAACAATGCAGCGGATTGTGGACTCATTTGAAACCCACCAATCGTAATTAACAAAATGATATACAATCGTAATTAACAAAATGATATCGTTTCCAAAAAATATATTTTAAGTTAATATTAACAGAGTTCGATGGCACCTATTAGCATTCGATACATATCTATATTCTAATGACACATATATCTTCGCTCCCACACACCCGCCAAGACCACCCTCTTCTGCGGCATCTCAAGCCTAGGTCCGTTCGTCCGGCATGGAGCCCTTGAGCCAGAACCGCTCGCACGATACAGTGACACTGCATTCACTAGATATCAACATACAAAAATATTTATACCGCACTTCACAGATGCTCACCATTCGGGTACGTAAGTTCTGTAAGACCTTTTTTCTTGTTTTGATTAGTAGAAAATAAAATTTACAGATTACTAAATACATAAAAGTACACATGTTTACTCCCTTCTACCCAGAACGCAGAAATATGTTTATATGTATAGTTACTTAGATCGAATTACGGATAGGGAATTAGACAGATCGCGATGTTTGCATATAAGGCAACAGCCCAAGCCGAGGTTCGACCACTTCGGAACCCTTGCGCTTGTTGCCACGTTTTCGTTGCTGAGTGCCTTCAGCGCTCGCCCCCAAGCACGGTGAAGCTGTAATAGCTTTCTGAGGCTTCAGGGCCCTTAAGGACAACAGTAAAGTTAAATAAAAAAATATCTGTACGTCTTTACAGTGCTTGCTGGGATGCAGAACACGACAACAGTGTCCGACTGGATGGCGACCACAAGTTGTATAGTGGCATGCATAGGCGTGTATCGTTCCGGAATCAGCCGGTTTATATCCAGTTATTAAGTTGGGTAGTAGGGATCTGTACCCCTACTGGATCGCGCCCGCTAAGCACGTGGGGATAAACTGTCGATATCGATCTCTCGATGTTATTTATATATTATACTGTGCTTAGGCACAATTCCACCATAATAACCAACCACCAATAAAAACAATTAAACACTATAACTAAAATTCTCTATGTTGTCGTACCGTGAAACTGTGGAACCATCTGCCGGCCAATATGTCAATGTGTCAGCATGACAGCGGCGACCACCGATGGATTTCAATTGTACTGTGCTTACTATCAGGGACAGTACCGTCAATGTATCATGCTATTATAAAAAAAAACGTGGTAAAATGTAGTCGTATTGAGTTATCTACAAAGGCGTATCGCGTTTCGAGATCTGCCAGTCCAGCTAGTCGCCATTGCCATATTATCGCCGATGAGGAATAAAAAAACTATATACTTATTGTTGATATAAATAATTTGACAATAAGTCCTGCCGAATCTTGTAAGTGCTTTTTCAATGAACAGTGCGTATTTTGAGACGCGGCCGTTAATTAAAAGCCTCCACAGTTACCGTTTTAATTACTTTTGTTTGCAAGTAAAATTATAAGGTCAAGTGTATAAACGTAGATGTTAGTCTGCTTTCATTTACGTCTTTGGTCGACAATTACTTATGTTAATTACTAATGTCTGGAACTACCAGTCAGATTTGAAAAACATATTTTTGATCCGAACTCACGTCTATCGACGCGATGTCCGTATAAGCTACCACTAAGCCATCATTGCTTCAAATAAATAGACTTATTACATCATACATCAAAATGACAAAGTCCTTGAAACAAATGACACGACGATTACATTGAAGTTGTTAAATCAATAAACAACAAGAAGAAAATTATAAAACAACAACGAAATTCGGTTAGAGTTATGAATTTTGCAAAGAAAATCAAATTTAAAAGAATGACAAATTCTTGTAAACGCTTCAGGCATCCGTATTGTTACGCACAGACTCTTATCCTCTTATTATATTTTAAAATTCATTTCTTATTAAATAAATACTATAATAGTGAATAGTGTGGTTCAATTAGAATGTGTGCGTCAATAACATCTATATGTGTTATATTGCTCCTCTACCTGTGGGTATTAAAAACGCCGTTACATAGATTTTCAACCGGCTTCAGAAAAAGGAGGATCTCTATTCGAATGTTTTATTTTATGGATGTTCAGCCACAACTCTTTGTTTATCAGTCAATATAGATTTTTTTTTAGTTGCAAAGAGGATACTTCAAAAGTGGTCTTATTTTAATTTCATTGGCATTGGGCCTTTGATTTTGAGGATACAGGGAACTCCTCGAAATAATGAATGTTTTTTTTGTTAAAATTGTCTTATATGTAAATAATTTACTCGTACTTAATAACACAAAATAGACCAGGGCTGAAAAGCCTTTGAAAATGTTAAAAAAAATATATGATGAAACCCATTGTAAAAGGAAAAATAATTTACGGGCGATCTGAGGTCGGGAAGTGGGGGGTGAGTTTTTAAGGGTAAAAAACGGTGTATCTCGATTTCCGGCAAAACTACAAGTCCTATGGAAAAAAGTTAAATGGCAAAGTTGCAGGTAATAAAAAGATCTATAACTTTTGTATATACACTTTTTTTGCATAACCTCAAAATTTAAGTGAAAAATTCAAATAACCAAGTTTTCGGTTTTTTATTTTTATCTTTTACAAAACATTTTTTTTTTTCATGAAATTTGGTGAAAACTTACCTTATTATGTTCCAAACACACTACATATATTTTTTTAATATAAAATATTTTATTTAAAGAAAGGGAAGTTGCTGTTTTAAGCCATTGTTGGTAGATTACGTAATGGGACTGATAAGCTTTGAATGTGTGCGTGAACTGTGATGTATTTTCATTTCCAGATATTTCGAGAATAGTGCTTTTTTCTTTTTTTTGTCAGGTCGTAACAATATCCATTTCTTATATAAAAATGAAGGTTTCTTTTGTTTTTTTGTCCCCTATGCGTTCCTAAGCCATTTATCCGATTGCTGAAACTTTGATGAATTGTTGTACGCATACATTCGAAGGTTTCTTATTAGTGCAACCAGTTTACAATAGATGGCGCGTAAATCGTTACATTTTGGAACGAAGTCGCAGACAAAAGCTAGCATTAAATAAAGTACATCCAATGACATATCACAACTTTTCATTTTCTTTGTCATATCTCTTTACATTTAATGTGATCTTTTACTACATTTATCTTCAACACGTTCTTAAAGATATAAAAATGTTACAAATAAAAAAAACAAATGCCGCTAGCACAATAACCTGTCATTCGTAGCATTTTTTAAAATCTTATCAGTTACTAAAATAAAATGATGATGATTTTGAAGCAATGATGGCTCAGTGGTAGTGTGTACGACTTCGCGTCGATTGACGTGAGTTCGAATCCCTGCAATGAGCCTGATCTTTCGGTGAAGGAAAACATCGTGAGGAAACCATAGCATGGTGGTAGGGCTTTTTCCAATGCCCGCCTGGCCAGCTACCATCCTCAAGTTGAAAATCTGTCGCCAAACACCAATAGGTGTGTTCCGGCAGCTGCACTTGAAAGCCAGTCTTCCACTAGGTTTAGCGTGTTATCATCTTGGGTCACATATCACTTAACATCACCACTACGCCAAACCTAACCATAAAAAAATCAAAGTCAAAGCAGTTGACGTTTATAAGTTTTAGTAACAGCATCTTGTCTGAATTCCATTCTCAATTTTGAAATAAATTCAAAATATTTGTTAAAAAAGCAAAAGTATCAATATAAAATTAATATTATATGTGACCATGTGGTCGAGACTTCAAATAAACGAAATCTAATTTACGACGTAAATTCCAATAGAATTATTAAAATATATTTTTGTATGTAATGAAATGTGATTCTCAATAAAAGTTCCTAAACAATAAGCCACGGGCTTTTGAAATGGTATTAATTTTGCGGTATTTGTACGCAAACAATATATTTATAGAAAGTCCTTTGTCGATTGTTTTTTTATGATAAACAAAAAATTTAATATACATATGTCTATTTCTTATGAGTTAACTTTTTTTATTATTCATACTTTTGAGATAAAATACATATATACTTTTAAATTAAGTTAATCTAACATGAAAGTATTCGTAACATTTTAATTATTATTTTATGATCCTAATTTAATGTGCTGAGTACAAAGTGTTATTAAAAGATAGTATAGCTCCTCGTTTTATATTATTATAATCAATGACCTAACATTGACGCCCTCTATCGGGCTGTTAAACCTCCAATTAACTATTATCAAAACATTTTATATCATGCCTATTAATTTAAGCTTAGTTCTAAAAATTGTATTATGTTGCTTTTAATGAATTAAGATTTTATATTAAAAAGTAATTCCACTGAATGCCATTCGTTGGTCGTTTAAAAACACCACGTGGTTAAAGACCTACGAACGACATTCAGACATATTGTCGATTAAATCTTTTTTCTAATACGATAATAATAATAATAATAATCTTACTAAGACAATATTTTTATTAGGCGGCCAGGGTTATGCGTCACAACTCGCACGGCTCGTTCGCGCCACTACGCCTATAGTCATAAACCTGAGCTCAGTCTTGAAACCTGAGTTGAATTATTTTAATTTTACATTATCTCCCAAACTATTTATCCAAATAACATGCTATAAAGGGCAAAGCTTATCTACATAATATTGTCTTGATGATGAAGTAACTTTCGTTCGTAAGAATCAATACGCCATACAAATAATAATGCTCATGAATCACTTTTCAATAAAACTTTGTCACAAATACCTTATTGTGGCTTATGTATAAGAGATAGGCATATGGTATTGTGGACTTTTTTAGATCTACTAAGGAGCAATATTGTTGTAGAACATTGTCTTTACATATCACTAACCATTACTCCAGCGCACGCGGATAAAGTAGTAAGGGTGCGCTATTTAAAGCATTAGGCATTATCAACAGGTAGCCTATACTATTTCTCGTGAATCTGGCTATCATATACAAAAATAATTTTACAAATCCGACTTGCAGTTCCATAGATTAGCGTGTTTAAACAAACAAACAGCCAAACAAAAATCTCTTTTGCTTTATTATTAGTATAGATTATATCAACTTATATTTTTAACAATACCTAATACTATTTTATTGAATATAATTTACGGGAAAAGATGCGATATATACCTAATGGAAGTTGAATTTTAGTCTATTAAATTTATCAATTATCTGATTCGAGTTCGAATACTGCTAGCCAGAACTTTCGGCTAAGGAACATGTCCTAACGTGAAATTCTTCGAAATAGTGTACATGGAAATGGAATAATAAAACCGGCCAAGTACGTGTCGGCCGTGTCGGGCTACGCGCACTGTAGGGTTCTGCAGTTGCTCATCACAATAAGCAGACTTAGAAACGGCTTTAAGTAATTTTCAATAGAATTTGTAAGAAATATATTTTTCTATTTGCTTCTCCAAGTACAGTTTATAAATTGGACGATTATTACTCGTAAACTTGTAAAGCCTACTCTTTAACTCCGTGAAGTTTTTCACATATCCAAGGGGAAGGGGCACTAGACTCCGACAAAAATTAACATTTTAAAGCTTAATATTTCAAAAATGGATCCCTGAATTGAAAAATGGTTTTTAAACATCTGCATGTTTTGATAGACCTATCCAACGACACCCTACATCATGGGATACATATGAAAAAAATCGGGGAGATTTTTAAAATTTACTTTACCACTTTGTTGGCGTGTTTGATATGTATACCCATACTAAATTACAGTTTTCTAGTATTAAGAATCTCTGAGCTAACCCGAGGACAGACAGACGGATGGATATGGCGAAACTCTAAGGGTTCCTTGTTAACTACGGTACTCTAAAAATGAATGAACAATATAAAAAACAAATGAAATGTATGGAACGAAATAAAGGAATACAACGTTGTAAATTTACTTTAATGAAGTTTAGGTACATTTAAGTATATTATAAAATATAAAGTTATAATAATAATGTACGTAGATGAATTTTATGGATGCAATGTCTCGTAAAATGAATTTTCACGGTTTTTAAGCGTGACAACGACGTGTGGATGGACAATGGTCGTAAAAGCGATCCTCGCACTTCACTGGGCAAGGGATTCAGCGCCCACGCACATTCACTTTGTATGGAATAGCCTTTAAACTTATACACTATCTTATGATATGCATCTCGATAGCCTAAAGGTCAATGTGTCGGATAAAATCGCATACTTAGTAGTAACTAGGGCCAACACTAAATTTGAAATATATCAAATCAAAACCAAAAATCAAACCCTTTTTTCTCTCTGAAACATATCCATCCAAAGTTTACCTGGAAGAGATTCCTGTCAGCAATAAGACCGCCGTTTGTACTAATCACATAGTTTGAATGTTCGACTAGATCTGTAATTAATGGTGTAATAATTATTAAATAAATAATCCACCAAAATTTAAATAGCATGTTAGTGTCTACAATTTTTAGTTTTAGAAATATTTCTAAAACAAAAAATGAGTAAAAGTAAATGAATTGTCATAAGTTGATTAAATTTCGGCTAACTTAAATAATGTATACAATAAATAAACCTGACAAACTCTTACTCTATACATAGCAAGTGGGACTTTATTCATCCAAATGATTACACTTAGCCCCTCTCTGACCACGAATAAGTTCTCAAAGTTGTATCAACTGCCGCTCCCCTAACAAACTGCTGGGGTGACGAACTATATTTTAATCACGTGTACTATTTTTGAAAAGCGACGGGAAAATGCAACTTTAATATACTCCCTCATTAGGCAGCTCTAACATAATTCTAGATAGACAAATAAATCTCTTTGGAGATTAGAGCACCGCGCTAGTGATACCTCTGATGCTACAAGCGTGCATAGGCATAGGCATAGGTAACTTCTTACTAACAGGTGATCTGTGCGTTTATTTGCCACCTTAGTAGTATAAAAACATGTGAAAACGACATAATTAGCCCATTGCTGACTTCCAGTAACGATTAAGAGTATTAAGAAAATTATATATGTACGTACATATATATATATATATTGGCTAGCTTCGGTGTATTAGCGTTTGTTAAGAAAATTGTTTCTGTGTACATTACCATGTAGAGATCGTTGTTTAGATTGCCTGCGAAGAACGCGTACTTAAACTCAATCATCATCATAATCTCATACAAAAGACGTTCACTGGTGGACATAGGCCTCCGATAAAGATTGTGGTAGTATTTTGATGTTCATAAGTGCATTTAAAATTTAAAGTGCAAAGAATTTTGATTTTAATCGTCACAACGACAGCTCTTGCATTACTCTCATCCAGTGGCTTCCAGCAACTTCAACAGGTCATCGGTCCACTATGTGGCGGGGTTGCGGAGAAGCCTTCTGCTGAAGTAATAGTGGCTCAAAGAAATGAGTTTAAGGTTTCAATATATATAAAAAAACACCACGATAAAATGAAAGTATGTGCTAAGTACATTTTCTAGTAAATTCTCATCTGGCTATCCCCATTTTGAAAGTTTGTCTTTAAGCACCTATAAGTATTCCGGTTGTTGTACTTGACAGCCAGTCTCTCTCTAGGCTTAGCTCTTTTAGCCTTATCGATCTAAAATCAAATTGTGTTCAAACGCTAGCCCAGAAATCGACTGTTTTGTTTAATCCTAGCACGAGAAAGTGATGATACTATATCTGAGTACAGTCAATCCAAAAAAATGAATACCACTAAGAGACCGATAATACATCGCCGGTCGGCGCTATCATGTTTGCTTACAAGCCTCTTGGCAACTGGATATACACCGGCAGATCCCGAAACGCGATAAAACAAAAGATTTATAACTATGCGCATGGTAATGGCGACCCAGTCGTGTATAGATCTACCACCCCCTTGATAATTGGATAAACTGCGGCTGATACCGGAAAGTGACACGCCTAAGCATACCACTACGGCAAGCTTTACATTTGATGTGTGGTGGTCGTGATCCAGGCTGACATAATTGTTATGTAAAGAATATCGAGAGAAAATGAAGGTATTGAATGTATACAATGTATATTCTATATATGAGTTTATCCCATCTATCACGTCGATTATCCCAATGCAGAAAAGCATGTTAATGAATGATAAATGATTACATTTATGAGTATTTACATGAGTAAAAATACTATTCTCGAAACATCTAGAAACGTCTAGAAAATATTCGAAACATCGTATAAGTATTCGTAGGCAAGAAAAGACATCGCAGTTCAAACACACATTCAAAGGTTATCGATCCGATTACGTAATCACCTTTATACCTCAAGCAATGGTCTAAAAATAGAACACTTCCCCTTGTTTAAAGGATGTTGTTAAGTTCAAAGCCATTCTAGTAATTTCGACCATCGTTTTATCTGAGTATATAAGTGAACAGTATACCGAGAAAGGACAGTTCTGTTTTAGAAAAGCGAGTGTTTTCACTAGCAACAAGCGATAAAAGAAAGAAATCTGCAAGAAAACCATAAAGTAGCGTAAACAAAAGAGCCTGTTAGTATGACCACAGTGTAGTGAATAGTATCTGATTAGTAAGTTTGTATCACTTTTGTTGTATTGTGTTGTACCGTGTAGAATCTAACAGCATTTTCATACCTACATATAACAAAGCTGTAGGAGCAATGCAATATTGGCATATGTTAGTGATATCTACTTGTTGCTTTGGAAACGTGGTGAGCTTTACAATATTTTCCAATATCCTGTTTATGTATGAATAGAAAGTTTACTGCGGCCGTGACATAAGTTTATGAGCGCTTTTATCACAAACGTGTAGTTTCTTGGATTACTTGTGTCTGTATAATTGAGACATCAAACTATACTTTAGTGGCAAAATTGATTGACTAAAACCCCGACACAGACCAATCTTGACATTTCTAATAAAATAAAAGTGTTTTTAATGAAATCTTAACAATGCTCATACAATCAGACCCAGTTTATATAATTAGTTTCAAAACTACTAATAAAAATACGACGATTTATTTTTTTATTACGTAAATAATATATCCGAAATTTCTCTCGGTAATTTCGTCTTTCTGCAACAAAAAACCATTGCTAACAAATACATATGTTAGACAAATAATGATAAAAATAGTAATTATAAAATAAAAATAATCATAACAAATTATAAAATAATATTAATATATTTACAATATTAATAATAATAATAAATTATAAACTAATAACAATAATGAGTAAATATAAAATAATAATATCTAATAATCAAAAAACTATGCTGCAGATGAGACGTGAATGAAGCAAAGAAATTTCGAATAAATTATTTGTAGAGATTTTCATAAATAAATAATCTCCTCTGAATAAAGTGGTACCATTAACCGAGTCAAAGTGAAAGCCAATGCAATAAAAAATTAAATCAGAAATGACACCATCTGAGACCTTTCAGGCTACCCACGCATGACTAGGCTTCGCATAATAACCATGTTATTGTTATGAGAGCTGACTTGACGTCGTTATCGGAATAATAATTGTGTTACTCCAACGCAATCGATCTTGGCTTATTAATAGCTGAAGGTCCAACTAGGTGTCCTTACTAAGGGAAATGATTATTTTATTTAAATTAAAATTACTAGTGTACCTACATAATACTAAAGATTATCGAATATTGTTAATTTTTTTCTTTCTGCTAGGATGATGATGATAAACTCTTAAAAAAACACGAGAATGTGCAGTTAATTTCAAATTATGTTAAAAATATAAGTAATTTTGTATATGTATGTAGGTAGAACCCCGTATAATAAAATTTAATTATCCCAAACACGCAGGCACATGTGTGTTTTAAAGGTTAATTGTGTGGTTAAGGTAACCGCTAATTTATAAAACAGATTCTAAATTAATTGGACAATGTGTATGTAGCATGTGAGATATATTATGACTTAATTGTCTACAAATTAACTATCCAAATTTACAATTTATTTTTAATAGCTTCTGCCAGCAACTTCGTCTTCGTGGACTTCACCATTGTATGTGTTAATCCAGGTTATAAACTACCTCATGAAGAGTGGTGTTAGGAACACCGTGAGGATTTTTAGTGAGTATTCGTGGTATTTTTATGTTACCATGCGAGTCTCACATACCCTTACGGCCTGCGCGGGCCATCTGTGGATGAGTAAATGAATTTTTCGCCACGTTTTAAAAAAAAAAGTTATAAACTACCTGTGTGCCAAATTTCAACCAAATCCGTTATCGTGTTCAAACACATACATAATCTTTTACATTTATAATATTACAGTAGGCTTTCACTAACTTTATTCACCTTATTATTGTGCATTAAGAATCCACGTAAACATAAGTTAGGACGACGAACCAGAACAATTTCAAATAATACGTTTTTTTTTTCCTAACCATATTTGCTTTTTATTGTGTGCCTTTCTGAATGAACCAATATAATGTAATTAAGTGCATTTAATACAAGTAACGACGTAGGTAACACCTATCGAGAACAGAAAAAAATGTTCTTTATTAGACAAACTAAAACATTTTTATTTGGAATTAGAGTAATTAAGAAATAAATTGAAAAGATAATCTAAACAATAGATTGAGTAAATAAATACAGATGTTCTGCTAGAATTAATATAGTAACAGACAGCCAAAACCAAATCTAATTACTCACAGATATTGGGTGCTGTAATTTTTCTTCTTACAAGTTTGTTAAAATAATATTATTAATAATAATTATTAAAACTAGTAATAAAATTACCAATTAAGAACAATCCCTACGTTACCTTCAATTGGGTAGCTTGTATCATAATTCATAATATCTGTTTGAGTAACATGTTTTATATTTTTATTAAATTATAATCTTTTAGTCTATTGGGTCTGCATTTGTACTTTGGTCCTACATTTAATCTAATCATCAGTTAACCCTTTGGCTCCGGGACGTCACAAATAGGTACGTAAAATTAGCGTATATGCCATCCCCGGGAGTCAAGTTATTAAACTGTGTAGTGTTATGTTATGGGGTGCATGAGGGGTCAAATAACATTTTAAAACTTGAGTCACTCAAGTGAACCTCACCTGCATGTGGTGTTCCCAGCTGAGTAGCGAACGAGGAAATGTCGATAGCGAGGTAGTAGAGCTGTACAGGCTACAGCCGACTGTTCGCTACCAAGCATATGGTGAAAAACCCGTCATATTGATTCACTTATGCGCTTCGCCTTTATGAATGAGCTGGTGCATATCCAATTTTTCTTTACGCAAACCGGCATAACAGCGGCGCATAGTAAAGAATTGTTAATTTCTCGGTATTCGTCGCTGTTTTTTTATGACACTATACTTATCATCAGGTACTACTACTATAAAAAATCAAGAGGTAGAAATCTAAGACGCCCAAGCAGCTAATTACTGCATTAAGTTCCATTAAATCCACATCCATATTATTTTCATTTAGCTTATGTTTAAGTGATCACCTTAGTAGTTTAAAAAATACTCTCTAAGATTTGGTGATCATTGATTATATTTGGTATTCCAATATAATTTAAAGTGCAGTCATTAGTAAAACAGCTAGAAAATGTTAGGGTTGCGATTTAGATATTTAATCCCTTTTGATTTTATGCCTAACAATTTTATATTAGTGGTAGAACCAGTGCATGGTTTCCACTGCGGGACCTCCACCACATCCATTTCTGCCGCAAACTAACAGTGTTCTCGCTACTGCGTATCTGCCGAAGGGCGTAGCAACCTATGATATGTTAATTGGCCTCAGGACTGAGGTACTTTTGAGGTTGTTACATGGGTATAGGCTGCAGTGACCACTTAACATCAGCTAGACTGCACGCCTATTTGATACTTCATAAGATAAAAAAATACAAAATATTGTCTATAATCATTATAATCTACTGTCAAAACTAACAAATTAGATAAGGCCTTTTAAAAATATACAAACGCAGTATAACTCAGAATATTTTTTTCGTTTCATTTTCACCTCACTTGTGCGTGTTTAAATTTACTTTTTTTTCGTATTACTTCGTCTGCCCTCACTGTTTGCAGAGTCAACAAAAAATATTCAGTAGCTAAACTATTTTCTTTATGAAAATTTTCAAACACTCGCTGAAGTCTATTAAAATATTTACGTCAATAGCTGAATCGTTGACGTTTCTTATGTCAATCAATTTTTATAATATACTACGTATGTCCTATGGTTACACCCGTGTTAAAGTTATTCGACCAACTCTCCACGGCATCGCCGCTGCCAACGTACTCATGTAGCCAGTCTTTGTTCTCAATCCTCATACTTGCCTACAGCGTTCCAGATTCACGTGTATATACAAGTTCACGAATCATGAAAAATCACTAATACGTTCAATTGTATTATTATATCCTTGGGTAGTGAAAATGCTGTTAGATTTAACGTAAATAATTTATTATAATTCATACCCAATGAAAAAAAAATCAAACAAACTCTAACTCAAAACTATTCTGAGTTTCACTATACTGTGATCATAGTTATACTTATATGTATCTCTATGGTCCTCCTGCAGATGTCTTCCTTTTATCGGATGTTGTTTCCACTTGGTTGTCTAAAACAGAACTGTCCTGGCTCGGAACACGGCTCGCTTATATACCTAAATAAAAGAGGGTCGAATTCACTAGAAAGGTCTGGGGTTTAATAGAGGAAGTGTTATATTTTTGGCCATTGTTTGTCGCATTACGAAATCGGAGCGATAACAGCTTTGAATGTGTGAGTAAATGTAATATTTTTTCAAACCTACGAATACATACTCGATGTTTCGACTAGATTCTAAACGTTTACAGATATTTCGAGAATAGTGTTTTTTTATTTTCTTCTATTTTTACTGAGATCGTGACAAATGCATGTGTGGCAACAGACAAATGCCATGACCAAAGACCATGTCGGAATATGAACCGCTTACCATAGTAAAACATAAGAACACAAGGTCCACATGCAATAAAATGTATAATAATTTTCAATTTTAGCACGACAAAGTAACTGTACTGTGAATGATGGTAAACATTAAAAAAAAAACAACAATCCGCAATGATTGAAAATCGCAAGTTATCACTGTCATGCCGGCCTGCAAGTCTTTCAGTTTGGATATACACTTGCTAATCACGAAACGCGATAGAATAAAATAGATTCATTGTGTTTTTTATCGTAACACAGAACATATTGGCTGGGAAACAGTTCCACAGCTTTACAGTACGGCAAAGATATGACGTAGATAACTTTTTGTTCGTGCCGAGATGGAGGTTACCATAAAGCTGTGACTCCGGAGCCGAACTAGTATGGTTCTGTTATGAAAGGAAGAGGAGAGAATTAAGTTGAACAGCTCTTCAGAACACTCACCATGATACAGACGGTAGAACACGCACAGCGAGGCAATGTATTTATAGGTTTATGAGGTATTTTGCGCATCTATCGCAAAGGTGCGGACATTTGATTACTAGAATATACACCGACTGATCCCAGAGAGTGCCACTATGGATGGTGTTACACCTGGTTGCTTGGCGGACGCGTTCCAATAGGACACAATCATCTTGTCCTACCATCCAGCAAGAAGAGAACTGTTTATATAACACATATGTCGCTATGACGACACCTTTCGTATAATATGACAAAGTATGAGAAAGGTTTGAAACTGGATCGTGTAAGGGTTTCATAGGTATCAATTACTATCGACAAAGTACGTTCGACCCTCGTCAATAAAATAATGTCGTTTTTAAGGTGCCTGTAACTGGATTAGTTAAGTTATTCTGGAAATATGTATTTTATTACTATGTACGAGTATAGGCAAATGGTCATTTAGACTGTACTACGTGGACGTTGTTCTAATCGTTACTGTAGGCAATACTCGGCCACAGTGGCACTTATCGCGTTTAGGATAGCATAAAAATCTCTGTGAAAAACTCAGAACTACCAACTTTTATGGTGAAACGGTATTGGAGCTTAATTAACAATCTCATTTATACATACATCAATTTAAATAATTAATTTAAAAATTTCTTTGTTTCTGTTGTCTGGGCTTCATAACAGTTATTACGTGTTTCTCTTAAAAAAACTATTTTTTTATTAATTTTTGTCTCATTTAGGAGCGAAACACGTTTAATCAATTACAGTGGTATCACGTTTCATCAGCAGAATTATTTAAATTATATCTATTTTGTATTTTAAAGTAAAATTATTAATTTTTAACTTTTTTATCATTAATTCCTAGACCACGATGGTTATCCGAAAAGTAACGCCTTCGTTTATTAAATATATTTTTTAATATTTATATAGATTAATTAAATTATTAGCTCTTTAATTAGTCACACATCTCCCTTCATATAAACAGAGCAAACAAGTAACGAATTGACGCACACGTTTCTATTTGTATTACGAGCATGTAGTCACAAGAGAGAAGTATGTATACAGAAACTGAAAGTCTGGCTGCGGCCTTAACTATATATATTGTATTTTGATTTTCTATAAAATGATTTAGCGGAGCGGGAATACTTGAAGATGATTTTGCTAACCAACGACTATGAGTATAGCCAATATAATCAATGCAGTAATTTAAGAACACTATACTGATTGTTATTTTAAAATACAGCAATGATGTAAGAGTTTTTTTTTATACAGTGCATATAAATGAAACTGAAAATAATTATAGTAACATATCTACACTATTATAATAAAGAAGTACAGTTAGTGATACTTTGGGCTTACTGATCCGATCCTGAAAGTCTACATTTATGGTTATTGCAATTTTATATTTTAATTACCATGTACAAAATCGCGGACAGTGGCTATATACGAGTATATAATATATATATATATATATATACACGCCATCATCGCGACATTCACCGTCATCACGACGCACGTTTTTTCTTTATCCGAGTTCTGATGTCGTAACGCGAGCTTACAACATCAGTATCAGGAAGCAATATATATATATAATTTTAAACAAATACGTACGTGAGTGGTGTGCATGTATGTAGGGATACATTGTAATGACTGTAAGCCTTGAGCCTCGCGAGTGTCCTAACTATAAACGATTATAGCGAGCTTCTACATATATCCTTGCTATAAACGACAATGACGCTCTACATAAAATGTAGGTATATGTATATTTCAAATTATTCCATTTATCTAAATAATATGCTAAAATGTATTTTTAAGTAAGCAATTCTTAGGGGTAGGTGACATGCGACCACGGCTATCCTCCGAGCATCACTATATCTGTGTGTTAAACTGAAATATATAAGTTGTCTACTTATTAGATAATAAATAATTGAATATTTGTAAGATAAGAATTTAGGAAAAGAATGTTTTCTTGTTTCGTACTTTTCAGAGCACGATATTTTACATAGTCGGGTTATACTTTTTAAACTTATTTATTTTTATTCATTTTCTTTATCATTGTTTCTATACAAGTTTGTTTTCACCCTTATTCATCTTAACAAAGATTTATCTCATTCATATTATAATTTATACAAATATATTACTATTCATTTTCTACTCAAGAAAAATAAGCACTCCGAAGTTGGGACGTAAAAAAATATATTTTATTCCTATTACAATGGAATTCTTGAGAATATAGAACCCTTTTAACAAGTAACAGTTCGTATCACCCATTGTAAGAATGTAGAAGAAAGTGACTGTCATGCTTTACGTACCTCACACCTGGTCCTTAGTTGTAATGGAAATTATTGCGCCCGTGGAAGGTCTGTTATACACAGCCACCCGAGACAGTGTAAATAGTATAAATGGATTTCCCCTTAAGAAATCTGTTTAGTGATAAATAACTGAACTATTATTTAAATATGTCCCTACATTTATCTATAAAGCCAAAGAGATTATTTTTTGTTAATTTGTTTAAACGCGGTAATCTCTGGAACTACCATTCAGGTTTGAAAAGTACCTTTTTTGCATTTCATAACCCATTTACTTAGGAATGTTATAGGCTATATAACTTCACGCTATGACCCAAAGTAGTGGAGCAGTAACCATGAACGTCAAACAATCTGGCAAGCTGTAGGCAGGTACAGGAAGTGAGAACAACTACAGGGTACATGGGTGTGTTGGCCACAACACGGCACGATGGAGTGTTCGTCGAATAAATTTAACTGGGTTGAAACCGTGGGGTATAGCTAATATTTAAGAAAAAAAATGTTTACTAAAATAAGTACGACTCACAATAAAACATAAAATCTATTCGGTTATTAATAATTAAAATACTATTATTTATTAATAACCGTATATTGCTCTAAAAGATGTTTTACTTATTGCATAACCCTCTTCACAGGTTGTTTCTGTTCAATTATCAAGGTATTTCACTACTTCATCTGAGATGCAAGGCAAGAGGCTATAAATCAATGAATACCTATGTAGATTGGCCATCTTCTGGCTCCTGTCTGCATACAGTCTATTACAATGGTTATCACAGCCGAGCTCGCTGGACCGTCCCTTACTAATAACAGATTCGTTTTTGTTACTCCACAGTCCACTGCACAGCAAAGAGAATGGAGTTGGCTTTGAACTAGTCTAATTTATATTACAAAAAGCTTTATGCAAATATACAAAAACGAAATGTATTTATTTAAGGATAATTAAATAAATTGCAATGTTTTATTACGTTCATTTGCACACATACTCGTATTATAACATTGAACCTAATGAATACCTTTGTGAATTAAAAAAATAAGAATAATATGTAGTGGCGGTTATGGTTTAGACTGCACCCTAGGCCTTCTATTTGACCTCTGATATTTGATCTCCTAAATGGCTAAACCGATTTTCATAGGACTTTCATTGACAGATAGAGGACTTATCAAAGATTAATCTAGGTTACATATTAGTTATTTTTCAATAGTAGCTAAGCAGTAAGGATAATCATATAATTAAAAAGAAAAGTAAAAATAGGATACAGCTTTTATCAAAAATTAGTTTGAGCCTAAGTAATAATGTAAGCTTTTTTATACAATATAGGTGTTTTGACCATAATGTACAGCGCCGGTTCTAGGCCCTTAATGAGGGTAGTGCGAGATGGTCTTTCGGCCTCCTTTGGTTGACGCTTTCACACCATAAATTGTATTGTAATCACACCATAAGAAGTGCGAGCGCCGTGCAACTATGCTTAATTTTATTTTCTTGGATTTAATTTTCATTTTCATTTGGGGCAGCTCCGGGCATCTCAAATATATAAATGACTTTTGTTCGTACATTGATCATACAACAGATACTTAAACTACGCCAAATCGAGTTTTAAATATTAATCCATCTTAAAAAAACCGCTCCAGACTTTGGAGTCATTGGCATAAACCTAAAATCATAACTGTAAATATGTATTAGCATAATAAGTATTGATAATTTTACAGTTTCTAATTTCGTAATACCGCATGTATAAAGCAGTACAAACAAATTTATTAATTACTAATCTATTGTCCCCACATGCACAGGCTTCGAAATGCCTGTGTAAACCTATTTACCCACATAAGACGTTTTTCTTATAACTAAAACCCAAACCCGGTGAAGCTTTAAAAGCCGTCTGAGGCTTCAAGGCACTTAATGGCTAACAGTGTAATCAGATCGAAAAGATAATACATCTTAACTTTAGTAAAATAAAATGTTGCTTATAAATAACTTTAGTAAAGTATGTATATACTTAAGTAAAAAAGTTATTTATAAAATATACTGTACATATTTTGAATGCCGTTACGGTTGTGAACACAACTTTTACTATGAAAAGAAAACTCGCTTTACATTTTGGTACAAATAACAAAGTGCATCTTATATTTTATATTAGCTATTGCAAAAATACTAGTAGGAATATTTACATTTGGTTTTTCTGAAGAGCTTACTTTGAATTTGTTTAATAAAATAATATGACTTGTAATGATTGAACGATGTTGAAGCGCAGTGGAGACTAATCATTCATCTAATCTAATATGACACGAGACACTATATATATCTATGTATATCTGTCACATTCTAAGAAAACTGTGTAGAGTAATCGGTTTGCTGTAATGCCGCTATACTTATAGGCAGAAAATTATTTTTTACTGCAAAACGTACACTAACTAGTAAATAAAGAAAGAAATTCAATTTATTTTGTTGGTAGTAGTTAAATAAATGAACACAGGATAGAAATACATTTATTTCTTTATGAGAACATTCTTAGTTTTGTTAAATAAGTGTCATATCACTTCCTTTGGTTCTAAAAAACCTCAATAAAGTGTGCATTTAATGATTTTATCAGTTGTTACTATAATCTATATATGTACCGGACAAGTTTAAAAAAGTATGTTATGTATCAATAGAATTAGCAACTGAGGCGGTACTATGATTTTCGTATTCGACAAGAGGTTTCATCAAAAAGATTTTAGTTTTTTTTTTAATAACAAGTTTTTGAAAAAAGCCATATGATTATCAAAAATGGCAATTATATAGGATTGGAGCTTCACCTATTAACTTTGAAAAGTCCAAAAGATACTGACTACTTTTTTTCGATATTGTTGTATTTTTTTTTCAAATTGCGCAGTAAAGTAATTTAAATTAAATGTACCAACTGCCGAACGTCGAGCTTCATAACACCTCGTCTCACGTGTTACTTAAAATGTACCAGCTAGCTTCAAAACGCCTAGTATCTCCTTTAAAGGTCAAACCGCAGTAGGCGGAACTGAACTGCAGCGGAGCGGCGCGGCGCGTAGCGGCCATTCATTATAAATATATATTGTTACGACTAGAACAAAAAGAAAATAGAAAAAAAAATCATCTTTCTCGAAATTTCCATGAGCGTCCGTAAAAATTGTGATTTTATCATAGTGCAGTCGTGTGACGTATAATCTTAGGTTCAACGACACACACATAGAAAGTCTTATCGCTAAAACTGTCAGCAAACAATGGGCTATAAATTAAACGTTCCCCTCGTTTTAAAAAGCGATGACGTAAGTTGTTTACAAGATGTTCCGGGACCTTCCAGAGATTTAAAAAAACGAGACGCGGCAGTATTTTATCAGATCGCGACTTAATTGCATACGCGCAACAGTCCGAGCCGAGGTCCGGCCACTTTGGCACCCTCGGATGTTGTTGCTTAGCTTTCGTGGCTGAGTGCCCTAAGCGCTCGCCCCCAAGCCCGGTAAAGCTGTAAAAGCCGTAAAGGCTCCAGGGCCCCTCAGGCTAACAGTGTAGTCAGTTCGAAAAAAAAAAAAAAAAAAAGACGCGGCAGTTATAAATTCGAAAGCGAAGCGACAACAAGAAGCGAAATAAGAGAGAAACAAACAGTGTATTCTGCAAGTGCCTACAGGGTTATTTTATGAGAATATTCGGTGGACAATTTATGAGTTTGTTTTGTACTGTTATTGTTTTTATTTTTATTTATATTAGCTGAGAACCAATAAATTACTTTTAAGTGTCACTACGGCATCTTATTACCCACGGACGTAACAATATGAAACTGTATGAGGCATACCGCACAATGCTAGTGCACTTCAACAAGTACCGCGTAGCTTCGAACGCCTCGCCTTTCTTGAAGTGCCTCTTTGCACTGCCTTAAAACAAAAAAGAAGCTGCTCTTACAATTCCAATACAGAATCGTGTCCTACTCAACACTACCGCAGAGCACTTGCCAGTGTCAATATTTTTTAGCCTTTTAGTTTTTTTTAAGGGCTTGAACCCTTGGGGTTATGTCGGCTTAGTGAATAAACTAGCTTTAATTAAAATAACATACAATGAAGTTGTATCCCGAAAAGGCATCAGAACTACCAGGTTTAGATAATATAGCATGAAAGGCACCTTGATCCCACATATTGAGACCAAGGAGCCCTACCAGACTTTCTCTCTGTTTTGTTCCGGACACATTCCATCAAAACGTGATGCATATCTTGAACTTTATCGCAGTTTTCACAATTAGGCGAAGAACGTTTATTCATCAGATAAAAGAATTTATTCGGGGCTATGTGCCCGAACCTTTTAGTATATATTGTAATAACTAATCTTTAAAATGAGGTCTAAGATTGGCTCCGTTGCTAGAACTATTTAGGCCCTAGATTCTAGGGAGTTTTTCTGACAACTCAAAATGCACGTTTCCAGTTTATATTTATATAATCCACTTAATTAAGTTAATCCACTTCACCTATGACGTACAATAACCATGCTATATTACGTAAAATGCCACCAATATGACATAATATAGGGTCAAAAGTAAACCAAAATTGGGCAGCTCAAATACTTCCAAAAACTCATATTTTACATGCGTTTTTTTATAATAATAAACTGTAATAATGTTTTCCATCGTGAAAAATTTTAAACACGAACGCATTTTATTTTATTATAAAACGATTTAAGTCGCTAATAGTATTTTTAAACTATTTTAAAATTTATAAATAGCAAATCATTTGTTAACTAGCTGTGCACGCGGCTCTGTTCGCGTAGACGACAATAATACGCGTAGTACTTATAAAATTCGTAGTTTCTTAAAACTTATACAACTTTTTATTGAATAAAGATATTTTGATATATTTTTTATTAGGTCAGAGTATCTATAAAGTAAAACAAAAAAAAAACATAATCTATACAGTAGTTTCTGCGTGATGCGCAAACAAAGACAAACCACAATCATTTTATTTATATAGAAGATATAATTTGACAATACTTTAAGTTAATTGACATTCAGAAGAATTTCCAAATTTTTTTTCCTCAAAAAAAAATATAGTCGGCGCCTAACTTGGTAACACTTTAAACGCGATTTCCCAACACTCATTGTCGAATTAATTCCATAGATGTATTTATTAATGAAATAATAAAACATGCAAGTAATAATTTTTATTTGACATCTATGGTTTTTATATATCCATGACAACCATTTCTCCGAGGTTTATTACCCATCCACTCGAATTACACCGCCCTCTTCGCCCCCGCACCTCACCTCTCCTGATCTCTTCTTGTTTCTTTCCCACTCTCACAACTGCCCGTCTCGCTCTACACTCGCCATACCTCACCGCCCGTCATTTAAAATACTTGCATTACAATTTATACTTAAAACTATGGTTAATTCAGTTTATTATCAAAGGTGCGCCTTTCATTATCGTGTACTTTCAGCGCAGGTGAACCTTGCAAAAGTTCTACTAGGGCGGTCTATGTTTGCTTAGCTATTAGCTTGTGTCGTATTATTATGTACAATGTACAAATTGGATTACTTTTCAGTGGTAATAAAGATAAATAAAACAACTTTTACTATAGCATTAATTTATTTATAGCAAATTAATCTTATTTCAGTGTCATAATCTACTTCTTACGGAACAATCCATACAAGAATATTTTAAAACTTATCACTAATTCTTACATTACAACCGATCGATTTTCCGATTTCTTATCATTTATAAGAAAATATTTTCATATAACTTTATTATAAGCATTGGTTTTTAATAAAGCAAACATTTGAAGATTATACTCAATAAATAAATTGAAAATAATCAGTCTAAAGGGACTTTATTTCCTTTTATATCTGTAACGGCTTTTATATCCTTTGGAATGTTTATTAACCATCTGAAATATATATTTAGCCGTACTTATATTTACCATTTTAAATTCCAAAAATTCCAGTTGTAATAAATTCTGCCTAGCAACATTATAAATATGAACGAATACAAGTGATTTTAGACTTGCAAAAACCACATCAAATTATATTCAACATAAAACGGTACACAAACAAAATAATAGTCCAGGACTATAAAAGGTCGAAATAGGAAAACCAAATTTATTACGAGACCGCATTATAATAACAAACAAAAAAAAACTTCACACATTCTCAATATATAAATTTGAGAAATTATTTTAACAAAAATATTATGTAATACGTTGGATGATAAACTGTGCTATTCGGTACACGTGCACTTGTCAATTCAGACAGTAGAATCATACTGTACATAAAGTAATACGAATTGTAATAGATCAATTCATTCCATAACGTTTAATTTTACCAGAGATTCTCTGCTTTAATAGATACTCCTACATCTTTATCACAATAGTATTATTATCATGAACAAACACGAGGGTTATCAATGCAAACTGGTTCCGAATAAAGCACAGTGCTACAGTCAAAATCTTCACGTCTAATAATCATCGTAAACTAATGTTTTGATCGCAACTAAAGGGTCAGGTATGGGTTGTATCTAGGGTTGCCAACCGTACTATAATATATAGTAATGTTTTCAATACAAAAATTTCGATGGATCCATAGACATAAATAGACTGCACGTCTAAGAAGAGAATTCGAGAGCTACATAGATGTAGGATGGAGAGCATTTTAGGCACTCGTGTCTCTAATGTCGAGTAAGAAACAAAGTGTTCTTTTTTTAAATTTTCCATCAAATATAGTGTATTATATTTTGGTTGGCAACCCTGGTTGTATAGCACGCATCGTCCGCAGACAGCGCGCCGCGTACTTTGTACTACGGGGGGGGGGGGTGGGGGGGACTAATGCCTCGCGTCACGGCGATGGTCTCGCTCCCGGTCCCTGTCGCTGGGCGGCGGGTCGCGGTCTCGCCTGTCGCGGTACCGCTCCTCGTAGTAGGGCGCTGCGGCGGTGCGGCTCTTGGTGCCGGTCGCGTCCCCGGCTCCGCTCTCCGGTGCCGCTTCCACGGGGGATTTACGAGGCCTTAAGAAACCAACAAACCATTAATATAATTATCAAAATTAAAAAAAAACTATTCAAATTAGGCCATAAGGCACTTATGAACAACAAACACTACTATTACTTCGGAAAACATCCCAGTCATCGAGAAGAACCAGCAAGAAACTCGATCGGGTTTATCTTTTTTTAATTCTTTTTTTTCAACTCTATAAATAATATTTAGAGTTAATAATCGTATTATCATATTAATAATTTAGTGGATACACAGAGAGGGAGTCACTTCCAGATATGGCAGAACAGTAATGTGCGTCGGGATCTTATTATAGAACCAAAAACGAGTACCTAAAAAACTTTTATTAGTCTCACTAAGTCTAAATTACGTACGACTAATTTATGTCCATTTCTGGTATTTAAACCGTGCTGGTCTTTGACAAAATCAAACATGTCAACGTTTTACGGATGTAAATTAAATTATCAAAAATAATTTGATATAACACTGTTATCAGCCTGTATCTGGTCAACGTTATGCCTCATAATTTATAACACTCAATTGTCTTGGACAAGATTGGTATAGAACAGCGATAAGTAGCGTAAAAGAGAGGAGCCTTATGCCCTGCAGTGGGTTAAAAAAAGTTGTCCATGATTATGATGATGATAAACTTTAACTGAAATATTTCTCACCTCTCTTCACGACTGTGACCTCTGTTATAATGATCCGCTCGTTCCCTGTCCCTGGAGCGAGACCTGTCACGTTCGCGCTCACGATAGTCCCTGTAATACCTGAAACAAAACATAATATATTCCAACATCAATATCTTTAAAAAACCCTGATGTGATTAATCCTAAATAGGAACATGATCAAGTAGGAGAGGAGATCTTGGAATTATTCGATGTAACATGACGGAACCAATTACATCTCAAAATAATTACAAATAACTATGCACATTTGTTTGGACAAAAGGTTCGATATACATTTTAAATTTACAGTTATTAGAAAATAACAAACAAAACTAAAATACATCAACAAAATAAAGAAAATTGAGTCAAACAGATACAGATCTTTTTTTAAAGGCAACCGAAACAACCGTCACAGCTATTTGTTATTTTTTAATGGAATAACCTCAATACTATAAAGTAGGATTGTACAAATTCGTTCACACCGACGGGGGACACTTACGCATCACGGTCGCGTTCACGATCGCGTTCCCTCGATCTCTCTTTATACCTGCAATCAATTCCCTCGTTTAAATTTTACCCGATTAATCTCTGCTTGATTATCCCGTAAAAGTCATTGTTTCATTCATATCTGTGATTAGAGGTTATTTCCTAAATAACTTGAGAATCCCTTGGCAAGGTATTAGGCCTATATTATTACTAGGCTGTCCTTGTGGCTCCGCACGCGTGGACTACAGAATGCCGTTAGTCGAGCGCACGCGCGAATTGTGCTGCCTCAAAAATGCTTATTGTGGGTGATCCTTAGAAGGTAGACATATGCTATCCTTGACTTTTTTGTAGGTCTTTTTATGAAGTACATATATATCTTATAGTTTACTCAGTGTAAGCCATTTAATCGCCTCAATAACATGTTTTCCTTATTGATACACCATTATTGTCTGTCACTGCTTATTTCATGTTACATTACACATGTAACGAAATATATCCTATAACCTCGCCAGATATGATATCTATGAATTAAAGAAAAACAATGTAAATCGGATTAGTGGTTTTCGGGTAAAAGAACACGGACAGACGTTGAATTTTATAATATGTATAGTCGTATAGATAATGTCAACTATCCTTTGTATATAAGTTAGGCAACAGTGACCAGTAACCATAAGTTGTTCCTGCAATCTATATATTGGCCTCTACATGAGGCTAAACAATTTCTTCTACATGAGAGAACACGTTTGCATTATTTTGCACGATTGCATTATTTTGCACGATTTGGATTATTTTGCACGATTTGGATTATTTTGCACGATTTGCATAATTTTTCACGATTTGCATTATTTTGCACGATTTGCATTATTTTGCACGATTTGGATTATTTTACACGATTTGCATTATACGAACATACCACGATCTTTTCCGACGGTCTTTAATAGTGTAAGTTCTCAAAAACGATGTTTCGTATTTGCTTCTTTTTTTAAATACTGATTCACTTACAGCAAAGTAGGCATGGAAATTATAGCTTCTTTCATATAATAGAACGTACTAAACTTTTTTTTATTACGGATGATATTTTACGACCAGTAATATTTCATATGTGGCGTTATAAAGACAATAACCTCGCACGCAAAGACAACTATGAAATTATTAACTCTTACCAGACACAAATTTATTTGATAAAACTGTTTTTGTTTACAATTTTATCTTATAAAATGTATGTAGAAAGTACGTATTAATTCAATATCAATTAATGAATGATAAAATATTAATTTATATAAAGTTTGTTTTACCTTTTGATTCAAATCAACTTAAATAAAGTAGTTCTGTAAGTGTTTATGATACTAATGTGAGAAACATCTCAAAGTAGTAAAACTATAGCTAAAGCCAGAGATAAGTTAGGAAAAAGTGCAGGAAGTTTTTGGATGTGTGAAAAAAAAAATTGAGTAATAATACTAACTTAGCGTTAAAACTGCTACTTATTAACTATCTTTACATATTATTACCCAAAATCATTTTATTTTTATTAATTCAAAATTAATACTTCAGAAATAAATTTAAAGTCTATAAAGTAAAAATAAAGTGGTTAATCTGGTGGACAAGGTATAATGTGCGAAATATTCACAGGTCAGCTAGTACTATAAGCCGACGGCTGTAAGCGCACGCGACCCTACTGATGGTTTGCGGGACGCGGGGCGGTGGGTGTGCACGGATATACTTTATATCAGTGATTCTCAACCTTTTTTTTGTTGCGGCACATATTTAACGATTTCAAAATTTGGCGGCACACAAAGAAAAAGATAAAAATTATTTACTTACTACAACACACTGCATAAATAAATTTGGCGGCACACTTTTTAAATTTGGCGGCACACAAAAGTGCCGCGGCATAGTGGTTGAGAATCACTGCTCTATATCTTAAGATCAGGAGTTCATGCATGTTATTGCAACTGGGACAGATATGTTATGATAAATAATACATTTAATACACATAATATTGTTGTTTTTTTTTTAATGTTAATAAAAAAAGCTAGTATAGTATACCTGTCGCGTTCCTCGCGGTCGCGGCTGCGGTCACGGTAGCGGCTGGCAGAGCGGTCGCGGCGGCGCGGCGCGCGGTGGTGCGCCCGAGCGTCCCTGTCGCGCGACCTCGAGCGCCGCGACCGCTCGCCGCTGCTGTACGACTTTGTCTCAACGCCGTGCAACGTGTCTTGTAGCGACGATATCAATATCTTGCAGCGATCGTCGTGCGCCACCTACCGTGTTTCATCGTGTTTAATCGTCAACAAAGTGTACCGCAGATTGACAACAAACTGCTGTCGCAAATTCATATCAATTTAACATTAAAAGTTAGACAGCTACAATCTGCTGATTGCTGTTCAATTTCATTGTAAATTAAGGGACATTTATAACGCTATTGAACTAATACAATTTAGATATGTTTACGTAAGAAATATATTTTTCAAGCATTTAATTAGTGCTGGCGTGCTGGTATTTTAACATCAAGCTGTTGTCAAGTATGTTACGTGCATTAAAATTGTCTCACTAACTTTATTATCATAGAAAGTTTTATAGAGCTAATATAGTCGTTATTCTTGTATTCAATAAATAGTTGTTGTTGTCTCATAAATAGTTTTTGATTGAAAATGGACTTAGCCGGTTACCATATAACAGACCCACGATATAGCAGCTTAAAATATAAGAAATATAGTTACCTTGCTTTGTTTGATGAGCGATATAGCAGTGACGAGCGTTTCGATGGCGGACGCGTACTCGCCAGCGGCCGCATCGCTGACGGCGCGCGCTATGGCGCTGGACGAGACGGTACGGTTTCGGCTCATCACCTCCTCGAATTCCGCCTCGCTAATGACCGGGTGCGGTGCGAGCGGCGCGTGCGCAGCGTGCTGCGGGTGCGGCCCGTGCGTCGCGCCCAGCGGCGGCGCGTGGTGAGCCGCGCGACCCGCCTCCACCCCCGGCGGATAACTCTGTACGAACAGTTACTTCACGTCACCCATTATGATAGAGGAATATATCAACCACCTCAGAGAATTTATACTTATCTAAAAATCACTATTAGAGCAGAGCATTTTGAACTCAAACAAAACTTCTTTTCCTTCAATTATAAGTTAGTTTATTTTTTTTCAAAAAGAAATAACCAAAAAAAAAACTTTGGTAAAAAAATGCAGTTAACTTTTCGTTGTTTGCTGCCGTCGCGTCGATATAACTGGACGAACTATGTTACAAATCAGCGATTCATAAATCAGGTTGCGTGGATCAGTTACATGTATGTCTTTTTATTTCCTCTAACGCAAATCAGAGTATTGTGTATATTAACTTTACCATCCGACTTTGTACACTCTTTCCTTACTTATTCTTGCCTCAGTCCTTTCAATCTGTTTCCTAATTCTATGTACTCCCATTTTAATATGATCCATATGTATTCTAATATATATTTATTTTTACTTACATTACTTCTATCAGTAATCTTTTTTTGTCAAGTAAGTTAAAATCTAATCACTTATATTCTACTATAATTTTGTTTACATTAATTCTATCAATAGTACACTTTTGATAGCTTGATTTAGTTCTTGTTTATAAATTTCATTATATCTATCTATATTGTCCCTGTAATGTTTTTTACATTTATCATATTATATTGCTGTTCGTAATAGTCTTGTTAGGTATATTTTGTCATTATATCCTTTAAATGACGATGGTTTCCCTATTTTATGTGACAACATACCTGCGGTTGCCTTCCATATGGTGGTCTAGCTCCGGGCAATGGTCCTTGGGACGGAGGAGGAGCTCCATGACCTGGATGTCCATATGGTCCTCCTGGCCCTATATAACATAATTTTCATTAATACGAATTTATTTAAATATTTAAAAAACATGTTCGTAAAAAAGAAAATTATCCTAATATTGACTACAATTAATTCATTAGTAGGTACTAATTAATTATATGTTCTTGACAGAAATAATTACCAGGTGGTCCAGGCTGTGGTGGTGGCTGGAGGGCAGGTGCCTGTGGACCTGGCGGTTGTTGGCTGAAGAAAGCCGGGTTCACGTGAGGAGCTGGGGCTCCACCGCCCACTCCTAGATACAAATGTACAACTCAATTATCCAAAAATAAATTAATCAAATCTTACCATAAACAAAGGAATATACTTAATATTTCAATAAAAAAAATTCGTCTTAAAAATTTTGAAAACGGCTTTTATATTCATTTTAACACTTTTTTTTTTATTCTGTTATGTTTGTGTAGACTTAAAGGAGAAATCCAAATAACTCGGCCGAGTACTCAATTCGGTTAGACAAAACCGAGCAAACCTCAATATTCGGTTACTCTGCAACACCTGAACTCGGTACAACTCCCGTCTTGAGTTATTAAAAAAATGGTTTTTAATGGAAAGACCATTTATAAGTTTTATGAAAAAACTATTTTTAGTTCTTTTTTCGCTATAATTAAGTTATATCAAATAAAATAAAAAATTGCAATCCAGCACCGAAGACGCGCGTTCGTTCGCGAACAAACCTGAATGCGTGTGACGTCACAATGTTAATTTCTACTCATTGTAACACACAGCTGATAGTGTTTTGACTCTTAATCGATAAAATTTCTTTAACATTATGACGTCACAACCTGGCAACCAATCGTGTGTAGTCATGTGATTCTTTTTAAAATATTACGAATTTTCAATTGTTTATTAACAAAAAAAATTAAGAGTTTTCCAAGTGACTATTAATATATTTATGATAAAGCTTTAAAATACATTAAAGAAAACTTTTTATTTTTTGCAAAATCTCTATATATTTTTTTAACTCGTTAAATGCAAGTCCTAAAGTACCTGGATGTTGCGGCATCGGCGCAGGACCCCTTATCGGGCTCTGCTGGTGCGGTGGCAGCTGGTGGTGCGGAGGCATACCTTGTCCCGCAGGCTAAATCAATAAGTGACAGTACGTAAGTATATTTTAGAACGTCTTTCGAAGCCACTTTCGTCTTTCTTTTTCTAGCAACTTTTTTATCGTTTATAGGTTTAGCGACATGGACACAATTCTCACCTTATGTTAAGTGAAAATGTGGCCCAAGACGGTAGCACGCTAAACCTAGTGGAAGACTGGCTCTGAAATACAGCTGTCAGAACACAGCGTATAGGTGCTTGGCAACAGACTTGCAACTTGAGGGTGGTAAGCTAGACAGGGCAATAGAAAAAGCCCTACCACCATGCTATAGTTTCATCACGATGTTTCCGCCACCGGGCCCTCAGGTTCATTACAGAGACTCGAAATCACGTCTATCGACGCGAAGTCCGTACACGATACAACTGAGCCATCATTGCTTAGATAGCATAGCCAACTAGATAACATAAATCAAAGGATAGTTATATCCAGCAGTGTGTTAACACAGATTTAACAATGATGAGTCTATGTTCTATACATCTAAAGAAATCTAATAATGGATATTATTCATAGAGTAGGGTAACTGTTACCAAATCCTATATTCCCCATAAACTTTTAAACTTTGAACACGAGTTTTATTATATTGTGCTGTGCCAACCTTTCATTTGTACATCTTGGGGGAAATCCCAAATAAAAAGTACCCTTGCATCTTGTTACTGTATTAAATGTATTTGTAATTGTCATGATATACATATTCTCAGATTTCAAGTAACGCAACAGATATCAATAAAGTCTACTCAGTACTTTAGTAGTGAAGCACTGTTACAAGGAACAATTCTTATATATACAAATCTTGTGTGCATCTATTAGTGACAGTGTAACTTCGGAATGAATGACTTGATTGATTGATCTCATATTCATTTTTGTTCTATCATGAGAATCTTGAATCATTGAGCTCATATTAATTTTTGGTCTATCATGACAATAGTTCATAGCCGTGTTAGTATCCCTTAACTACTGGAAATGTCAGAACTATGTTTTCCAGGCCATTTAGTACACAGAATTTCTAAAAAAATAGTATGAGATAGATCACAAATAATAATGTTATAATAAAAAAAATCGTTTATAATATTAAAAAGAAAATATGCATACAGCGTGTGGGGGAGGCATCTGATGCTGCATCTGGTGGTGTGGAGGTCCATACTGAGGTGCGGGTTGTGGTGGCAATTGGTGAGGGGGTCTTGCCCCCCAATCCGTAACTGGCCGGGGACCGGGACCTCCAGGCACTCCAGCACGCTGCATCGTAGGCGGACCTTGAAACTGTAATTATGATGATGGAATAAAGCTCACGAAATATTATGAAAGAACATTGTCCGTTTTGAAGTTAACGAGTCAAGGAAATCGGAATAATATTATACAATTTTATGTACATACTAGCTATGACATCGTCCCTGCTTGCGTGGACTACTTATAAGCCTTTTTATTTGGCCGGGACCCTAATTATGTTTTTAAAAGTAGCCTAAGTTATTCGTAATAACATCAGCTATCTGCCAGTGAAAGTTCCATCAAAATCGGTCCAACCGATTCGGAGATTAGCCGGAAAAATAAACTGACAGACAAAAATTTTAATTGTTGATAACATCCTGAGCTTTTAGAAAGGATCTTGGTCTGTTGTGGTTTTTATTTTAATTCATAAACTTACGTTATATGGCGCTATAATATATAATATTGCTGGCATTTTTCGTAATGTAGGTAGTTTGTTTATTGTACTCAATTGAATTATAAATAATAACTAGAAACATGAATTTTAAGTCGCCACAACAACTCTCCGAGAGCCGCCATCTTGTTAATACTCAATCCACGTGACATTGGCATAATTGTGTATAAATACCCGTTACCAATATATTTAATAAGTATATTTGGAAAATTTATCAATCTCCTTCTTATCCTTTCCAAAATAAAGCAAAGTCAAACAGCTGACCTGCATGGGTGGGCGATGTGGAGGTGGACCCTGGTGCGGCGGTGGCTGGTGCGACATATGATGCGGAGGTGGTTGATGCTGCGGCAAGTGATGTTGCGGGTGATGCGGCGGTGGCCCACGCAACTGATGTGGTCCTCCAGGGCCAGCCATCATCATGCGCGGCCCGTTTGGCCCAGGTCCGTTCGGACCGCCTCCAAAGAACTCTAAATTTTATCATAACAATTTTCACCAATAGCCAGAAAAATATGTACGGTATAACACTTTGTAATTAACATAATTCATTGTTTATAATAATATATTATAATAAATTAACAAAATTGATCAAATCATCAGAATTGTTACGGTACATTACTGTGAAATAAATGAGCAGTATTTTAAAAAAACGGTTATACGAATAAAATACCGAGGATTAGGTTTCGGACAAGAACCGGCCGAAAGTTCGGCCACGAAGAAGCACATTTGCTCGTGATTTGTCGCACGTCATTCGGCTAACTTCGGTTGAGTTCGTGGTTCGTGTGTATACACTATACACATCTATATACATCTCGTGTTCTATCTTAAGAATATTGTGAACACAACTAAAATTCTTTAAGTACATAAGTCTTTAACAAGTTTATTAGTTATGTTAATTTATTAATATAACAATAATAAAGAATTATTTTTGTTACATGTCTAAAAAGGTTTCGGTCACCGTTCGGTTTCGGCCGAAACTGAGACAGAGGCCGAAGATACGGTTTCGGTTGAAAATCCTGTTTCGGTCGGGCAGTAAAATATTGTAACATGATTGTTTTAAAATAACTAATAGTTCTACTATGGTGTCGTAAATTATTGACTATGCTTATCATACCTCCAGGATGTGGGCCGGGAGGACCGCCTGGATGGGGACCTCTCATGCCGGGGTTATTGGGCCCAGGTGGGGTGGACCTAGTCTTCGATTGACTTTCAAACTGATTCAACGCCTGTGAAATAAGTACCCTTACTGTACTTCATATATTACTATAAATAATACTTTTGCCACCTTATAATATAAGTAACAAAGACCGGATATGAAGGTCGCTAATTTTAACAATTGATAATTTATGAAATAATTATCTTATTATGCTATGTCTTCATTTTTATTTATGAAAACAAAAAGAAAACGGATTCCTAGCTATAGAGAGATGAGGTTTATATTATATATGGAGGATCAAAAAAAAATTTTAAGTCTTATTCTCCCACATGTTGGGTATGATGAGACAAAAATTCTCGCCAGAGGGGCGCTGTAGCTCAACTCGTAAGAGGTCGCTATTTTCATCTTAGTTTCCTATTCATTTAACACAGAAATTTGTTTTTTCATTTAAATTGAAAAAACACCGATTTAATTTTTTCGGAAATAACCGTTGCATAATCTGAAATCTGAGTCTTTGAGCTTATCAAAACGATAATAATCTCTCTATAATATATGATTATCAGAATTAGACGGTCAGTTACACCCATCTGAATTTTAATGAAAAACTATTCCATAGTCATGAAATAAATATTCATATGGGTGTAACTGGTCGGCTAATTGTGATTATCATACATTATTATAGAGTTTTGAAAAGCCCAGTCAGTTTTCAGAATATGCAACGGTTATTTGTAAAAAAATTAAATCGGTGTTTTTTCAGTTTTAATGAAAAAACAAAAAATTCTGTGTTAAATGATACGAAACGGAAATGAAAACAGCGACCTCTTACGAGTTGAGCTACAGCGCCCCTCTTTGGCGAGAATTTTTTCTCATCATACCCAGACATTTGGAAAGGTAAGACTTAAAAAAAAATGTTTGTTCCTGCCTAATATATATAAACTTTATATTTTAAGATAAGCATTTAAAATTATACTTGTCTACCTGTTTGATAATTATTTACCTGTTTAGTGGGCAACGTGACAACAGGGTGTTGTCCATGTATCTCTTTCTTAGGTAGTCGGTCCATAATCATCCTTACCGACTGATCTGACCCAAGAGATATAACGCAGAAGCCCTTAGATTGTCCGTTAGCCCTATTCTCGAAGAACTTCACATCTTGAAAGTCTGTCACTCCGACGTCGGCAACCACATTCGCGATATCTTGATCTGTTGCCCACTGGAAAAGGTGTTACAGAAAACTCAGCTACGCTACATTACCGAAAGAAACAAGCATTATATATTTATGGCACAGCCATACGTGCTAAACTTGATTATCAAAATAAAATAAATTTAAAACCTAACCTTTAATACGATCAAAGAATAACCATGACTTACCGCAAACTACTTCGACTTACGTCGAATTTTGTTTTTTAAACCTTTAGTTACTTTCGAATCCCTAGCAATAATATTGTAACTAGAATTTTAAAAATCTATCAACCCGTCCATATCTCCCGTAGAAAAAATTTACTACAGTAAAAGATTTTTGTAATGGCATAATAATTGTATTCGCGAAAGGAACCTTTGGGTGAAAGGAAAGATTTTTGCTTGCTTACTATACCTTTATTTTCATTATCACAGTTTATCATTGGCAGTATCAAATATCAAGATTATAATTAAATAATTAATTCACGATAGATGTTTACTCCAGTAGTAATAAATAGTAATAAACGAGATCCGCTTCCATTAACAATGAAGGAAATACTTCTTACAAAGTATCTAAGTATAAGATTAACATTGCCGTCGTGATACCGTCATAATTTAGGGACATTGGACACAAATCTCAATAGATTACTTTGCTATTAATATAAGTTTGAATAGGTATAATAGTTTCAATATTGTAATTATACAAAAAAATATTGCGTAACTCACAGATTGTACATTTTTACTAGTTAAAATTATTTACATTTTTTTTATAACATGAAAAACGGAAATGAATAATTTTGGGAATGCTCTGTTACAATAAAAGTAATATAGCAAGGAAACAATGCATTATACCAGATTTAATTAACAAAGAGTATGACGAGATATTAAATTATTTATATATTTAATTATATCCCAAATAAGACAATGAAATAAGCACTTCATTGTGATTTATGACATATTTATTTTAGAAGGATTTGGGAAAAGCATTCGTATAAAGTTAATACAATTATTAAAAGCTAAAACGATTCAACCAATAAAAATACAAATTTCACCGAAATAATTTGACACGACCGTCATTGTTTCGGACAAAACATCAAAATCGGAGAATGCATTTAAAAAGTAAACAAAAAAAACCGTGGTACGTGTACTAATTAATGCACGCGCATTAGAAATTATACTTCTTTAAATAGTCACACTCGAAATTATGTATTGCATAACATCGAGTGCCTTTAACTTCACTACAATATAACAACAGGGTTTATCAAGGAACTTCATGGTGTAGACTTTTTGTTAAAAATTGCGCACGCATCGTAAATATTCACTTTAATTTTTTCTTAATGCGCATAAAGAAGTATAACTTAAACCGAACATGAGACTAACTATTATAGGTAAATATATAATAATGTGAAACAAGCTCAAACATCTTACCTCGTTGCACCTGATAAAGAAAAATAATGTATTGTAGATAACTGTAAAATATATTATATCTAATTTTGGCCAACACAGGCTAAAAACATGCTACTAAAGATCCGAAATTCAAACTTTCCTCTTAATAATCATAACAACCTGTATTCGCACCATGTATTAATAACAAACACAAAAATTATAGGACCAGTACAATTAAGCTATTTTAAACTATTGTACACAAATTTGAAAGACCTACACTATGTTAATTATTAAAACCTTCAATTATTTTGTTATTATTATTTAAAAAATAAACATTTGATAGACAAGAACTTGTTACAAGTGAATTCACACAACGGGACTGAACATTTCAAATATGTGCGCAACACATTGTGTGTTTCTGGTTAAACAGTCTGTGTAAAGTGTAGTTAATACATGTGTATAGTGAAATTATGAAACATACAAGTAAAATAAATATTAAGCAATCATTCATCCAATTTCATCCATCAGTAATATTTTCAAACATTTAAAACGTTCATATATAGCCATGCAAAGAAAAATCTTCTTTTTCATGGTATGAAAGAAACATTTAACCTTACGACTTCACTGCTGGTAGAACAATTTAAATGTGCAAACATGACGTGGACGGTATCAAGGATGCAGCTCCACAAAGAGATATTTACATTGTAAATTATACTATGCATACAAATAAATACACATTTAATGTACAAGTAAATAGTTTATAAATATATTTACTACTAATTTTTTTAAGGGTTTAAGAGCTAACGATACTTAAATATTTCAGTGTCTTAAACATATTTAGGTAATAAATTCATTGTTAAATTAGAGATATTTTCTTAGACCAATGTAACCAAATTGTTTCCTATAGTAATCCCTTAAGAATCACTAAAAAGCCCCACATTACACTATATCCATAACTTTCACATTAGTAGAAATATCAACTATACCATGCGAGATATAGAAAAACAAACCAAAGTTAAGTATATATACGAAATTTATATGCAAATATCTCTTCTTAACGATAGTTATTTAATAAATTTGATTTAATTAATAACATTCAAAATATCAGTAATTATTGTCTCTATAAAAACATTTTTACTATACAATTTGCTACACATATGAAACCTGTCCACACATGCTGCTTTTTTATATGACTTAACTGACCAGTATTAATTTCATCTTATTTTTAATCAAATTACGCACTATTTATATAGCTTTTTTATATATGTAAATTTATAAGCAAAAACAAGTAAATAATGACGAATGGCATATTGTTACACATAAAGACTTTTATGAAATCTTAATTAGGAATAAGTGTGAAAACAAAATTTAAAATTAACATAAACACTTTACCGATATGTTATGTATAATATCACATACAACATCCAACATGTAAGTGGTATGTTTATAATTTAGCTAAGAACTACTAAAAACGATAATTAGCTAACATAATTCTGTTTACCACTAAACTCATTAATACGGAGTACTGTTTATAGCATGTGAACATTTTCAGAAAATATTGCTTTACTCCATAAATATCTCCACATTAAAATAAAATTTAACAACAAATGTATTTAACTTTTTAAATAATAAAATTATTGATAATATGTTAGTACTGTTGTAAATGAAAATGGTTATATTTTTTAATAAGTATGTATCTAGACTTAATAATAGATTATTCCTCACAAAAAAAAAAAACATTCACTACTTTTTATAACTAGTTTTGTCAATAGCTCAAGAGAACTTGTTTTTAATTTCAAGTACTCAAAAAAAACTGAAATATATTAAAGCCTTCACATTTCCTATTGATGAAGTCTATAATAAAATTCGATTTGACCTGTCTAGTAAATAACATTCGAACTAGCTTCATCTTTATCATATTTACTTGTATATTATATATATCATTATTTTATAGATAATTTTAGCAAAACAAACAAAAGGGCCTTATTTCATATAGCACATCACTTATCCTCAAATTGTAAAATTAAAGATAGTTTTTAATTACTGAGACTAAATGTCAAAATATATTTAAACAAATAAAAACTTATTATGAAATAAGACCGCGAATGTGATTGTACAAAGTGCTTATATGGTATTGTTTACCCTTTTGAAAACTACAATTAAGCATGAAAAACAAGATCACAAACCTTTTTGATGACAATGACTAAAATGTAATATAGATTTACATAATAATCACAATTTAAATATATGTTGAAATAAATAAGTTATTCTAATATTATACGGTTACAAAACATCTGGTTCATATGTTGAACTATTGCAAGAAATAAATTAATTTAAATATCCAAATCAAAATGTTTTTTTTTTAAATATATAATAATTATTAGTGTTATATTTAATTTTAACAATTACAAATAATTACATCCTTTGAAATACAATCAAAGAGGATTGAAAGCTATAACTTTCTAAATAGATTTAAATTTGTAATTAATATAATATAAACTGCTGAATCCAACAACCAAGTAGCACAGCTAAGACTCCTATACAATATTTGTTTTTATTGAAAACAATGTGCCACATATAATAAAAGTTTTGTTTATAAAATATGAGAAGTGGCCACAATGGACCTAGTTCAATATTTATTAACAAAAATTATAGGATATCATACACAAATTAATTAATTTTAATATATTCATTCTTATGTAACCAATTCACATTCCTGTGAATTTAAACAATAAATGTAACTAGTGACAATGTATATATTCATATGTGTACAACCAACTACATGCCTGTTTCCCATTTAACATATTACAGATTCAGTCTTCACAATAGCTACATATAAATAATAAATTACTTAAAAAAGGTAGTCATCAAAAGGTTAATACCACTATGCACTAATGCACACTGCATTTTTAAACAATCTGCAACCAAACAACTGTTACTCATAGTTGTTTGAAGTACATAATCAATTACTTTAATAGTATATTTATTATTTCAATAAATCTATTAACAATTGATGGTTGCACATTGATAAATATTTGAACTGGCATAATTTTTCAATTAAATTGCAAGTTTGGCAATTCCGAAAATGGCTATGTGATATTATGCCAGTTAAAATACTTTATAATATAAACAAGTTTATATATATAAAGTAACCAAATGAAAACATGAATATCATTTGATTACTAACATTTTTAAGGGTTGCCATCTGATCAAGGTAATCTTAACAGTAAACAAACACTTGTCCTTATATAAAAAGTATACGAAATTAATATAAAAACGATTGTAATTTAATATTTATTCACTTCGATTAGAAATATTTTATGAAGTTTCAATGTGTAAAGGCTATTCATATTACCTGAACTTCGAATGTTAAACAATATTATTATATTTTGTATTAGTATTCAAATCTGTAATAATTATACCATTCTGCTAATTTTATCAACAGCCAATACCTAAGCATCTTCAGAATATTAATTAGGTACTGTACCTTGTTGTCAAATGACAACCCAAAAAGGATGTCCGTTTACGTTGTACCCAGTAAATACGGACAATCAAACGAAACAATCTGAACCTATATTTACATAATCGTAGGCAAAAATCAAGTACAAACCCAAGTAAGGTTGCCGACGTAAAGCTGGAAGCGGCGGCCATGATGTCCGTGGCTTGGTCCGTGAAATGGAACATTGCCGTTTGTCTCCTCCGGTGGATGAGAATGCTGCGGCACCACTGTATTCGGTGGACCATCTCCATCCTCAGGCTTCGTTGGTGGTGCGGAGATCACGTCGTCGTACAAATCAACATTTTCACCGCCGAATTCTTCCTGAAAGACGCCGCATAACAACGCTATTTACACTGTTAAATCAACTGAAATCACAGGAATATTGTTTCAATACTAGAAATAAAGACGGAGATCCTTTTTTCTAATATTTTACTTACCTGGCGATTGAAATCAGATTCAATATCATCGGCGTACAAATCTATATCCACGCCTCCATCCGCCATTTTGCGAATTATGAAATGTCAGAAATGTAAGTAGCGGCAAACGGGAACCAACGAGAACGTAGAGGAAAACGGGGAACGCTGTTTTAAGTTAACCAACCGGAAGCCGTGCTGCCAGCTGATGTTTGAAAAAAGTCACATAAATAATTTTACTTGAGAGATAAAGATAATCGTTTATTCAAACAGAACATTGTGTTACACATTCAAAAGTTAGATTAGTTTTAAAATAATTGGAAAACAACTACAGACTTTGATAAAATAGTACAATCGACACGCCAGCTAGAGCTCTTCCTATTGTCTGTGTCAAAATCAAGAAAAGAACATGAACACACGCGTATACCACCATATTCAAACAATAGCTATATACAACCCATTTCGTATATTCGCAGTAATGAGGCGGGAGACGTATTTCACGACGTCCGGAAATACTAGGACCGGTTTGACTTGCTATACAGTAGATTAGAGTTAAAATCACGACATATCGTAACTTAATTAATGACGAGGTCCCGCTTTCGTTTCCGTTTTCGTTCCGTGTTCGTGAACAGAAGTGTCCGCTTGCGCTCTCAGCCGCTGTCGTGATTTATAGCTCGATCGTTATAGTTATATTATTAGTATCTCGGTACTTGTTGTATAGCTATCACTGTCTCGCTCACACCTTTTGTGGCTTGCACTTTTCAGTGCGTAACACGAATTCAACCGTACTTTTAAGACCCACGTTTTGTGGTCGCTTGCTAGAGACCTTGAGGTGTTAAGACCGCATATGTTCAAACAAGAATATACTAATTTCATGTTTTAATAATTAATTTCCACCTTAATCCAGCAAAAAGGAAGAGGAATCATTGGTTCCGGACCCGACACTGTCGTGTCAGATCCCCTTCTTGTCAAATCGTCCACTGCGTCATTACTACGTGATTCGCTGCCTCCTTGTACCCATTGAATGGTTATGCTATTATGTATGTACCTTAGTGAGTGCTTGATGGCATTCTTGAACTAGGTTTGAGTTAATTGTCTTACCTTTAAGAGCCAGTATTGCATCCATGCTATAAATAGGTGTAGGGGTTGACAGGTTGAGCATGGTTTCAAGTGCATTAGTGGCGGTGGTTCTCATGCACCCTGTTATTGAAATGCACGCCTGTCTTTGAAAACGTCTTAGTTTAGCTGTAACTGTTATCAGTCTGGTTCTAGGCCAGCACACCAGTGCTTCGTAGCTTACCATTGGCCTGATAACTGCTGTATATAGCCAGGATGTAATCTTTGGAGTTAGTTAAGAGTTCGTTAAAAGCTATACGCTCTTTTTAGGCTTTCTTAATTTTGTTTTCAACACATATATTTCAATTCAGTCTGCTGTCTAATACCACTACAAGATATTTTACATCAGGTTTAAGTTGAAGTTCATAATTGAACAAGTGGGGTATATTAAAGTTAGTAAAATTTCGCTTGTTTGTAAACATTACTATTTCTTTCTGTTTTGCCACTCGTAGCGCTGCTTGCGTGACGTCGCACACAGTTTTTGCAAATTTACCTGTTGTGAGTATAGCGATGTTATCTGCATATCCTAATGTGTAAAAATAGCTGTTCTTAAGTGTACAGATGAGATTGTTAACTACCATATTCCACAGGAGAGGTGATAACACTCCTCCTTGGAGGCAGCCTTTTGCTACTAATGCTCCACCGATTTGTCCAGCTGTTTTGACTACCCTCTTGCTAAGCATGTTACCTATCCAGTTTATCACAACCTCCTTTACATCATGTCAGTGCAGTACCGTCTTGATGCTGTCGAAGTTTCTTTTATCAAAGGTGGATTCAATATCGATAAAAGTGCCTAGGTAGATTTCCTTGTTTAACAACGCCTCTTCTATTCTGCCTGTTTAAGGCGGATGTGAACTATTTCTTATTACCCTGTCACATATCCTCTCCAGAGTTTTGAGGAAGAACGATGGGAAGCTTATGGGTCTGAATGATTTAGGATTTATGTAGTCGCTTTTACCTGGTTTGGGAATAAAGATTACTTTTACCTCCTTCCATTTTAACGGAATGTATTGGTTTGCTAAGCAAGCTTGTAATATATTAGTAAGGAGGTGGATAATTATATTTCGACCCCACTGCAATAGAGCGGGTATAATTTCATCAAAACTCGGTGTTTTAAACGGATGGAAGCTTTATAAGTCCAGTCATTTCGACAGTTACTATGTTTTCTGCTTTCGTCCATTCTTCGTCTGTCGGTGTTGGTACCAGTTGTGGTCTTTTAACATAGTACATCCCGGAAAGTGGGTTTGCAGCAGTAAGTTTTGTGCCATATCTGGTTAATAATCATTTTACCATCAGGCTTAAGGAGAGGCCCTAGGCCATAGTTGCTTTGACTGGATAGGATCTTCCTTATCCTGTTCGCTTGTGTGTTCGATTTTATATTCCCACAGAATTTCCTCCATGATACATTGCTTCTGTACCTTTACGTTTTTTGTACTTAGCTTTTGCATCGTAGTGTATAGACACAAACTGACTATACTGTTAGCCTTAGGGGCCCTGCAGCCTTTATAGCTTTTACATCTTTACTGGGCTTGGGGGCGAGCGCTTATCAGCCACAAAAGCTTTGCAACAACATCCGAGGGTGCCAAAGTGGCCGAACCTCGGCTCGGACTGTTGCGTGTATGCAAGTAAGTCGCAATCTGGCTAATTCCCTATCATTCGAGCTAAACTAACTACTGACATCTTATGTGAAGCTAGGGTCAAATCGATGATTGTTCTACTTCTTCTATTAACAAAGGTCAGTTTGGTCTCTGTGTTAATTATGTCAAGGTTGATGGTTAGTAAATAATCTACTAAAGTGTTACCTCGATTGTTGCCGTGTTCCATGCCGCCACAGCGGATGGTGAGCGTTGGGGAGTCCAGTGATGATCTCGAGTCCCTCCTTCTCGCAGTGGTCGATCAGTTGGATTAACAACTCCAACGGTGAGTCCTCACTCTCAGACATATTTATTACAATTGAAAATTGCAGCCTCATATTGTGTACCCTCCTCTTAATATAGAGCAGATTTTAAATTATCATTATATATTATGTAAAATAGCTCACCTATTTTTTTTTATTTCACTGCTATTTGTATGCTTACATAAAACTACTGATTAATCAGTAGATATAACAACTCTGGTGGAAGGTCAATAGTCAACCTCTTCAAAACAAAATGACTTGTTATTAATATAATGGACCATAGACAAGACGGGTTTCCAAATTAATAATATTTGAAATACTGCCATCTATGATTTCAAAGTACATCCTTTTCACCAAATATTATTTGATGTCGTTAACTAGCGTCCTCTACTAAACTTTATGTATAACCACAAATGACATTGCTGTCATAGTTGACATGCGCAGTGTTTAGCAGCGGGGGGAGTGTTACCATCCCTCGCCATTTTCTGTCAAGCGCGACTCAATCAAGTTACCTTCTGTCATACGGTGTGTTTGTGTATAGTGTTGTGAAAAATTATTTGTGCCGATGAATCTCAATGGGAAATCTTGCTGATTACGGCTCCAAACAATGGCTTTTTTATTGTGTTTGTGTTTTTAATGCATCACTCGACCAGTGATGATGGCCAAGTGATTGGTAAAGTGAAGTGTTTTGTGTCATATGCTGGGCTCTCACGATCTCTCATCACAGTGAGATCCTTTCTCTGGACAAATCGTCTACACGACGACGTCGGATCACAGAAAAGAAAGGTGACACACCATGTCGGCGAAAAATATACCAGGAGATAAGGTAAGCCGAAACATTGCTCGAAGAATATTTTTGTAAAGGTCATTTTTTTGTTGTTTCTAAACTCCTTTCTCTCGTTGAATCGTAGCGGTCAGCGTGCATTACATGGATAGCTTACATTTGCTTGTAGAAACAGGTGTTCATTTTGTATACAATTGTGTTGACAATTTTTTTCAAGAATCATTAGTGGACAGGGCAATTTATACCTACTTGATATTCTTATAAACTTGTTTAGTTTCTAAAGCATTTGCTTACAAGTATATATATATATATTGTAATAGAATTTTTGGAGAGTAATAAAGGGAATTTTTAGAAGATATTACTTACTAGTCAGAATTTTGAAATATAAAACAGAAATTATATATTATAATTTGAATTTAATAAAATTTTAATGTTATGCCCATCATCATTCAAACCTTAAAATACATATGTTATGTGGAATAAGTGTATATTAATTTTATTTGGAATTAATGTTTGTATTTTTCAGTATCAATTGTATCAACATTTAAGTCCCTTTCAAATAATAATCTTGTTTAACTAATTTCAAATTATTATAAATTTGATCAAATTTTTAATAACTTTGTTATATCTACCTCAGTTGTATTACTAATGTACAGTACAGTTTTAGTATTTTCAATAAGTTTATTACTTTATTACTACTTTAGTAATCACACACATTTAATGTAAATAATTATGTTTTATGTGATTTAATAAAAATATCCACTATTGACTATTGTGTTAAACATTTTTGCCAAAACTTTTAGAATGATCTTGGTATTTAATTATTTCAATAGTGACTATCTACAACTAGATACGTGCCCAGATTCATGAAAACTGTCAAAGGCAGCTTTTCTTTGCATATCATGTAAGCATTGCAGTATATTAAAATACAAGATATTATAAGTAAAATGCTTAAACTGTTTAAATAAATGCTTGAATGTGAACATATTCTATAATTATATTATTTGAAATGCTTGTTTAAGTTAATGCCAAATAATTCTAGGTTTTTGTATTTATTGTAGAACTTACGAATTCTAGGGACTGGAGAATTCAAACATAAAACAGTTTTTCTGAAAGGAGAATTTAGTAGGCTATTGTAGTAGTGATGGTAACGAGAAGGTATCCTGAACCCAAACATACTCAGCAGTTCAGGTCTGTCTATTTGTTTATTAAAGACGTTTAAAAACAACATGAAATCGAAAATATTTCTAAGAGTTACTTACTAAAGTTTCAATTTTAATTAAGGCTAATAATTTACGATAGCCTGAATTTTTTTTTATATTATTGTTATAGGTTTACCATTGTGACCAAAAACTCACTTGTTGAGGGCGATATGGCCCAAGATGATCCTAATCCTAGTGAAAGACTGGCTCTCAAATGCATATCCCAGAACACTAGGTGTGTTCATTGCTGCTTGGCAACAGCTTTGCAACTTGAGGGTGGTAGCTAGTACGCATTAGAAAAGCCCTAACATCATGTTATGGTCAATCGACGCAATGTCCGTTTATGCTACCACTGAGCCATCATTGATTCATTGCTTGTTTTTATGTAATTAGACTTGGTTTTTCTTTTTACACATATTTCGATATTAACAAACTGTTTTGCTTGATAACCAAATGGCATTTGAAACTATACAGGATGGAAAAAAACTAATGGGACATGGAGAAAAGTACATTAAATATTGAAGATAGCAAATTTTACTTAAAGGAAACATTTTTTAATTTTCAAAAATAAGAATAATCGCATTCACAACTTTGTTTAAAAGCGTACCTGTGCCAGGAATAGCACCAATCTAAAATGCAATAAACCGACAACATTGTGTTATTGTGCCAGTTGATAGCGGCTATGATTAGGATAAAATCTCTAGAATAGATATTTAAAACATTCACAATTCAAGAAGACCATGAAACTTTAACTAATATTACTTCACCTAGACTATTTACTTAAAAAAAATTAAAAGACATTTCAATTTTCTTACAACTTCTTGATGAAAGAAGAACCTAAATAAAAGAAAAGATAATGTAGGAAGTATAGTCAGCTAAATGATTTGTTAATTATTGTTCCTTTGCAAGTTTCTTTATTAAATGAGTTATTATACCAAAATTTTAAAAATATGTAGAACATTTCACACATCTCGATAAGCTCTTGTTTTTTTTTAACAATTTGAATGTCTGGGTATGTAGAAACATAACAATAAAATGACCAATACTGTAGAAGAGTTAAGGAATGAAGTTCAAGATGTTATCATGAACTTTCATTCTAACACATTATAGAAGGTTCCACATAATGAATATCGTAAAAGACTAAATCTGTATACTATACAAGAAAATGGATCTCATTGCGAGCAACTTATCAGTTAATTTATTAAAATGTCATACGAAAGTAATCATTTTAATTAATGTCTTCTTTCAGTAATAACTTGCATATTCAATGAACGAATTGTTAAATTTCATGGTCTTCTTGAATTGTGAGATATAATGTTTGTTGCAGAGATTTTATCATTATCATAGACTATCGATTGGTACAATAACATAGTGAATGTCGGTTTTTTTGCATTTTTACTTGGTTCGATTCCCAGCAAAGGTATGTTTTTTTTTTATAAATCTGTGAGTGCAATTATTCTTATTTAAAAAATAAAACAATGTTTCCTATAAGTAAAATTTGCTATCTTCAATATTTAATGTAATTTTCCTCCATGTCCCAATCGTTTTTTCCAGCTCGTATATACAGTTTAAAGAGCACAGATGTAGAAAGAGGGATGAATTGCAGTATTCGGTAGCCCTAATAACTATATAGCAAGCAAGTCATTTTAACGATTTATTATGGAACGCAAGCCTGAAATAGATACATGATATTTGTAGGCCCAAAATATAAATTGAAAACTTTGTTTACAATATGCCGAATTATTTGTGTTTAAAATTAACCAAACCATCCTTGATACATGAAATTTAAACGATATTTTTCTAAAAAGTTTTTTTACGGCCTACATGAAAGAATCCACATGTCTTAAAACTGGGTCAAGGCTACACAAAGGTCACACAATCCGGCCGACTTTTGAAAGACCCGAAACGCGGCAAGTCTTTTATAACATAAGCCCTTAAGGCCGCATTTGGATAAAAGGGAATGATGTGAAACGTAACTAAAGATTATGCAATATAAATTGCCAAATATTGTACCGCTTAACCGGATTTTTTATATATACACAATGGGAGTCAATTCGAAGTTTGTCTTTTCGACGTCTGGATTACCGAGAGTACGCAATCCGGGACTGAATATCCGGGTTTAAAATTTGTGTACTAGATTTGCGGGATGTATACTTTCACTTTTACCATGGTAAAATTATTTTTCTGGCAAACAAATATGGCAAACAAAGGCGTATCGTCGTTGTAGTAATAACAGCCACCTCAAAAATCGACCTTTGGAGGTCTGTATAGAATACTAAATATATTTTTTATGCTACTATGTCAGAAGAACTGTGGGATCATATTTGAGAAATATTTTTATTTACGTATATATTAAATATATTTAACACTTTCAGTTTAAGAGGTTGAAATAGTATGACTAGGTATGTTTTATGATTTAAAATGTCTATGATGAAGTAGACATTATATTCTCATTATGTAAAAAGATGCTAAAATTTAATTCAAGTTTTGTTCAGCCTAGTCCCAAATATTTATGAACTTATATAAAAGTGGAGTTGCTTTTCCGAATAACAAATGTATGTACTTATATTGAATTAATAGATATTGTATATTGCAATAAGTAGAACGCGGATATATTTTATGCAAAACCTTTTACATGCTACATTAGTATAATTATTTAGCAAAAAAATGTTATTCGGAAAAGTAACGTCACCTTTTGAAAAACTTTGATACAATTATTTTTGGGGTTTAGGCTTGAACAAAACAAATTTGATCGCCTTATTAAATATTTCTGATATTATTCTTAACCATTAAAAATTCTTAACAAAGTTATATAATTATACCGATCTAATTTAGTTAATATTGTTTCATAAAGCAATTCGAATTAGGTACTAACCAAGCAGCGTTGGTTCGGAATGTTCGGATGCTAGAAAACGGAAGTAAGATTCTTTCACTAGAAGCATTTGTAATTAAATATAATGCTCGATCCACACGCTTGCCACTTGCCATAAGCTTCAAACCTCTACAAATGCTTGCATAAAATAGGAAAATCAAACATCGGTATTCACACGTTTACGAGTGTGCTAGTGTGTTTTGGATAAGTAAGCATGTCGAACGTTGGCAAGCGTGTAGATCGGGCATAATACAATGACGAACCTTGTTAAACATCTTGAAATACAATCTCAATTTCTATGACCATCGCCCGTTCATTATCTATCTTCTATACATATTATAAAACTCAACGTCTCTCCGTTTGTCTGACTGTTTATGTTCTTTTCACGTGAAAACCACTTATCCCTTTTACATGTTTTTATTTTAATTTTAATTCATAGCTGTGTTATCTGGCCTAGTTATAGGATATATTTTGTCAAATAAAGTAACATACAAAATAAGCAGTGACGATGATGGTGAATCAAATCAATTCAGAAAAAGACTCATTTGGGACGCTTAAATGGCTTACGCTGAGTAAACCCTACGAGATATATCAAATTAATGTTCTACATAATTGTAGATCTTATAAAACCTACAAAAAATAGCGTATATCTATCTTCTAAGGATTACCCACATTAAGCATTTTTATCATTTGTCTTTTGAGCCGCGGCAACACGATTCAAGCCTGCGCTCGACCGACGGCATTCTGTAGTCCACGCAAGCGGAGCCGCGGGCACGGCTAGTATAGAGTAAACTTGAAATAACGATTTTATTTTGTACGTCATACTACAAAGTAGTGCGGCATCGACATGTTTCCGTTTTTTTACCTTCTAAAATATACAATATTTGTTGTCTGATTTGATTATAATTAATTATGATATAATTTAATAACAAAACGGCAATTTTGATAAATTAAATTTACTCATTTATTACTTAAATACATTAAGGCTGCTTTTATAAAAAATAAACATGAGAGTTTAATGATTGAAGGCACCTCAAAGGTCGTACAATTCACTTATTCTGTAGATAAGTAATTCAGAGTTGTAACAAAAAGCAATGCCTTTGATGTTCCTAATAATATGGCACTCGTTACACCTCCCTTACCCGGCTCCCCTTCGGTGAAACGTCTCGATTCTCATCGTATTTTTTTTTTGCTCATTTGAAATGTATTTCTTTATTATCCCAGTGTTTTATGTAAACTCCCTTTGACGATGCGACGTTGATTCCAATTATCAGATATTTACATAGGGGCTTTGTTTATTATTCATGTACCATTATTAATTCTTTCGTTGCGGGAAAACTTAGGTAAATATAGACAAATAAAATAACTAAAAATTATCGAAAATGTCTCACAATAAGTTCAGAAACCTTAAAATTTTATAATCTATATCTATAAAAATGGATGTTTGTATGTAAGTTCCCTGTGGCTTCCAAAACCGCTGGAGCGATTTTGATGAAATTTTCAATAAACTTCATGTGAGCCCAGAGAGTGATCATGTAAAGTTTGATAGAGATCGAATAAAAAAATAATTCTGAGCCAGAGCGTGTTCGGGTTTGCTAGTTAACCCGTCTGCGATTTTATTCGGCATATATGTCGAATTTCGAAACAAAATTTTTTTTATTGGGTCATCACCACAGACGCCTTAAAATATAGAAAGCGATAGCAATTATAGCTAAATATTTGCTTTGAAATCGCAAATTCGTATTATGTAATATCTAAAAAATCCACCAAATACAATCTGATTTTCCCAAATATTTAGCGTAATAAGGGGGCCTGTTTGATTTACCACGCAATAAGTCAGTTCAATAAGAATTTTAAAACGCTTATTAATTACATATAACTTACTTAATATGGTAGTGTGAATGCTTATAATTTTGTTAACACTCTTAATGTTAGTGGCTGTATTATATTTTATCAATTCCAGATTGGTTTAATCATTGCATAACGATATACCGCTCAAATTCAACCTAGTCTCCGAGTGTTTAGAAATTTAATATCCAATTAAAACTTGCTTAAAATTGCTTTCTAATTATTATTATAAACACAGGTTGTACCTTGTTCATCGAGCAATAGAAACTATAGATATGTCTATTAATTGAAGAATCACAGGCACAACAGAAAACAAAATAAATAAAATCACATATTTGATACACATTATTCCAGATTTTTTATGAGGCTTGAGCTTATGAGCGATATTGAAAATATGCCTACTATGCTTATAATATAGCTATAGATTCATAGAGAGAACAGACTAGATGACTATACGAGTATAATAATCACATTAATCGAAAATTACCCTAGATGAAGCTTAAGATAATTCTAGTACTTTTTATTTAAATTTCAAATTATGAACTATTATGCAAATGATTACTCCTGGTTTTCATTACTTCAGATATAGGACTTTTCATATGCAACGATGGCCAGATCAATATTGCAAAATGAATTGCAGAGGACGTTGTAAATAGACTTATTGTAAACTCGAGATTTGCAAAGACAGAAGTTACGTCTCAGTAGAGAATGCGCAGTTATGAATATGCAAATAACTATTTACATTTCATCGTCGTGTGTTACTTCTTCATAATATTCGTTTACGTAATGTATTTATAATGGATGTGAAATAATGGCCTCACGGCCGTTAGACTGTTTCCTTTATACAGTTATTGTTGTGGTAGGTGGATGAAGTGTATGACTTTGTTTTGTGCATCCAACTGTCTACGATTATGGATATTTCGTCGCACGTCGTTCTTCCCTTAATTTTATTTTGCTGCTTATTTCCGTATATTTCTACCGTATTCCACTTTGTTTCAAACCAAGGATGGCTCAGTGGTATAGTGTGCGGACGTCACGTTGGTTGACGTGGGTTCGAATCCTTACAATGAGTCTGGCTTTCGGTGAAAACATCGTGATGAAACCATACAGCATTTTCTAAAGCCCGTCTGGCTAGGTACCACCTTCAGGTTGAAAATCTGTCGCCAAGCACCTGAAGGTGTTTCCGGAGCTTCACTGGGCTCGACTAGGCTTAGCGTGTTACCATATTGGGCCACACGTTCATTTAACATTAGGTGAGATTGTTACGATCGAATTCTTACAATTGTTGTACGATTAATCCTGCATTAAATACTGAGAAAACAGAGCATAATTATATAATTTTAATTTCAAGACCTTATGCTGGAATTGCTATACTTACATGTTTCTATATAAACAATAATTACATTTATTTCTATGTATAAATACTGTATATAGTATGATAGTAATCTTTAAATCGAAATTATTGACCTAATATAACATTAACTTAGAAGATATGGAGAAAAAGGAATGGATGAAGTAGGTAATTTATTTTGTGTAAGTAATTACATATCATGTATCAATATTTGAATATAATATGCGAATAATCAGTAATCTATTAATAATGTGTGTTTATAAAATACTCGTCTCGATTTCTTAGTAAGGGTAAGCCCAGGGACAGCATACGTGTCATATTTCATATATCACTGTCATTAAAGAATAAATTACACGTATATTGTGTTTGTAATGTATTAATATAATGTATTAATTTATAATGTTTAATGTATAAATCTGTAGTTCTTTCTGTACATGTTTTTTTTATTTTCCTAATATAAAAGGCCTTCCCTTTATATCACACTGAACACGAATAGGACGTAAAAAAATGTTTTGTCTGTATATCTTCGATCGATCAGTATTATTGATCAAAGCGATTTTATGTTGTTGAAATTTTGTACACGGAAAGTATGCCATTCCATAATTGATTGGCTGTAGGAATTGTCATTAATACTTTTAGGAATCGTATAAAAACATTAATTACATATAAATAAATTTGTATTCATTATTTCCGTTCCTCAATTGATAGGCTATAAAAATTATCAGTAATATGAGTAAAAATAAAATTACATATGCATAAGTTATGCACATTTTGTTTATTTATATATTTTTTGGTATTATAGGTAATATGCTGTCTTTTCGACTATGGTATTTTTGTGATTATTACCGATTTGCTGAATAAGTTCAAAAATCACGTAAAGCAAGTTTATTGTCAAAGGGTATTATAGGATCGATCAATACGTCAATGATAGTGATGTCTGGAAGTGACTCCTCTGTGACAGAAAGAGGCAGAAATAGCTAAAAATCGGCATCGAAATGGAAAATTCGTAGTATGTACTGGCCATGTTGTACTAAACATTTGTGATTTTAGAACCGATATTTAGCTATTTTTGCTATCACTTTGCAAAATACGTAAATAGGGAGCGCTCGGGTTTCTTGTCGACTTTTCTCGACGGCCGGAATGTTTTCCGAGCCAGTAGTATTGTTTTGATATTCATAAGTGCCTCTTTACGGACTAAATTAAATGCAGTATTTTTTTATTATGAATGTCTACTTCAGTTTTATCTGATAAGTAGTGAATAAATAATCGTATGTCGCCAATATTTACCTTGTATCGGAAATGTCAAGAATAGAAAAGCACCTTGACCTAGTAATTTATATCCCACGGATGACCCAAATGCACTGGTTTGATGTTTAGTTTCACTGAGATGAAGGAAAATTGGGATGTTTAGGAGAAAGTAGGGAAAGTTTTTGTTGGTAATCACTGATGTCATTTGAAAATCAGTCGGAGAAAGTGAAATAATACGTAGCTACTTAACTTACTTATTATTGTAAAATTAGAAACTATAGTTTGAAATGGAATTCGTATAAAATGTAAACAAAGAAATACCACCGTCAAAGTGACGTTTCAGGGGTAGTCAACATTTTTTTAAACAGTTCAATTATTAACTTAATTCCAATTCTTCATGATTTAACCATGTAGGTTTATTTCTTTAATATGGTAATTTATTTATGAAAGTTTGTGTATTATATCTATTATTTGATCCTTGTGTGTTCAATGTTTTTTCTTCATATTTATAATAATATATTCTAAGTAATTATTAACATTAACTTAATTTGTCCCATGCTGTGGTTGACTATTAAAATAGTTATTCAATAATACTGTTACCTATAATTAGATTGAATTGTCTATTAAGAATTGTTAATAACTACGTATTTCCTATTTAGTTATTGTCGTCAATTATTTATACTTGAACCAAATGTTTAGATATTCTGTCTTATTGCAAGTATCACTAACAAAATTGATTTCATTTCCAACAATTATATTTTATTTTTATGTCGTATTTTACGCTACTTATAATCTCAAATCCATGTGCACTATTTTGTTTTAAGTGTTAAAGTTATGCGTATAATTTTAATAGGTAAGTTATTTTAATACTTTTAAAAAAGCACATAAATGAAGCTTTTATGTATTTGAATTGGCAACACCATTGTTTACATTTTATATCTTCAATTCCATTTCCGACTTTAACTATTCTATAAATTGGTTGCTAGTATTGTATGTGCTGACTATGCATTGTACACTGTCGGACGAATATTTCGTTTCTATTATATTCTAGTTTCAAATTATTCATAGTGCATATGCTTGCACATCATATGGTGTAAATACATGGTGGTTGTATGAACCTATAAGTGTGTTCCGGCAGCTGCACTCGAGAGCCAGTTCCTTCACTAGGCTTAGCGTGTTACCATCATGGTCCACATCGTCACTTAACATCAGGTGTATTTGTAACCAAACGTTAATAAACCCGATAAAGTATTTTTTTAAATGCAGGCTGGTTTTTGCCAGAATTACACCAAACATTTCAAATATATCATATAATATTAAGTGCAGCATTCCCGAAACTGAATCTTTTATATTAATTAGATATAATCAATCTCTAACAAGAGAGTGGAAATGATAATTTTGGATTACTTAATTTATTTAATTGAAGTTCGTCGTATAAATCATGAAGAGTCCAGGAAAAAAAATTTAGCACGCACCCTTTATAAATTTAGATACGTACTAAGTTTTTAAATTGGAGTTTTTACAAAGTCTTTGTTAAGGATAAAATATTGCTTTTATGTTAACGAAAGTCTTTATGTTCGACCGGAAGAATACGGTCCACAAGATTGCAAAGACTTCGAGAGGAGGATTAAGACACAATTTTCTAGACATAATACGAGGACTTAGAATGTGCTACAAGGTTTTAAGCAATTTCAATAATATAACTATTAACATAAACAGAGTAAAAATTGGATGTCTCCAGTATAATAAATCGCCGAGAAATAGGTTTTTGAAAACGATGTTTAAAAATTATTTTTAAATAGATTTCAGTCTAACACAAAAAAAAAACCATGACATGTAATGGTGAAGGAGAATAATGCGTACTAGGTTAAGAAATATGTACTTAGGGATGCGAGGTATAAAAAAATATCGAATCTTCAGTTTTAACATATCGATAGTGTTCCGTCTATATTATTAGTTTTTTGATATTTCGTTGCAAGCCCACATGTACCAACTCATTGATTTCACAAATTTAGTCTTATTAGTACGAACATATAATTTATAATTTATTGGATGATAGATTTTCGTCTTTTGATAATCGTTAAACTGATAATCGTTATGCTTAAAAAATGTATTACATTTTTAAACAATCAGTGGTTGGAATCTAGTGTCTTGCGCTAAAACAATGACCAGTAAACTGTACTCACGTTCTTGTTTCGTCATGGTCAATTATTGCTATACTGCCTTGCTCTATATTACATTAAGCAATAATTATTATAATGTGACCATATTTCACAATTTCGGCAATTACTCGTTAAAGAATTTAACGGGAAACGAATACGATTAAAAAGAACCAGAAAATATAATTACTTAATGTATAAAAGATTTATGAAAATAATTTTCGCATCATGTCTAAAAAGTGCTGTGACCCTAAATTACGCTACAATTTACAATTTTCTAAAATTCGCAGTGTATTTTATATACACGAATACCTAACTTTTTAATTTATCACTTACAGAAAACAAAATCTTTATTTATATATTATTTCTCAAAGGTATTTATTGTGGTAACGCGCCATATCTTCCTCGATTCATCATCAAAATTAATGATCAAACATTATTTTAAATATCATGTTTAAAATTTATGCTTTCGTTAAAAAAATATTTAAAGAAATTATTTCTTATTTAAATAAATTATTATTTAATTTAAATTCATTCAATATTTTCATCTAACATGTAGAGGAGGTGACATCTATAAACAATCTGTTAAAGATTTTACATACTATGTTATGCGAAATATTTGCACGGGTCAGTTATTGCTATTATTAGAATGTATAATAACACCAATATGGTATTAATTATATTATAAGTACTGTACGACATATACCGGTTATAATAACTTTTAACTACTGTATTTTGTAAATTTGTATATAATGTAATTAATACAAAAGCGCCATAAATTCACAAAAACGCCCAGTTGTTGTGTAAATTAATTATTGTGTTTGACCAGTCGGCCATGGCCAACTTCCAACAAGTTAATGTTTCAGCACCATTAGGATTAGATTCGCTAGTTTCCATCATACCGATGGATTTTCACCTAACGGATTGTAATTACGCAATTGTCTTCGCTTAACACACCAGCCGTGGCGACCTGCATCCATTTTAAAATATGTACTACTAAGTTTGTCGATAATGGTTGTTATGTCTACGCTTATGTCAAACAAATATACTTTTCATGTTTCTTTCATATTCATTGGGTGGATGGAAATCGTCCTTGAATATCCATTTTCAACTCACGTACCTAATGGTTTTTTTTAATATGTGAGAACCCCTATACGACAGTGAATTTCCAGACTAAGAAAGAGAAATTCAATGTATATACATACATATATAGCTTAGTTTTAAGTAGATATTTAATTAAGTTCTAAAACGTTTGGAGATAATGTTTGTTAAATATATTTTTTATTAAAGTTATTTCTGTATGAATCGAGTTACAATCGTATTACGAAAAGTTGAAAAAGAAAGCTTATATTTTATATAAACATAGATAATTAATAATAAACTCGTGAGTCACGCGTGACCTTAATCACATTTAATAGAGAAAGCTGTTACCTAATAAATTATTACAACTCTTTGTTTGAAAATACAATATACATAGGTTTTCGGGGAAATTAAGTATATTAATTTTGTGTCGTATGTTTCCAGTGGAAATTCTCTTTAGGTTATTTAATTGGAATTTAACCGCAAGTGTTTTGCTAAATTCTTCTATGATTGGTAAACGTTGATGATGTAATCTACTCTCCACACTGTTCTTAACTTTGGAGTATGTAATCTCCTAGGATTACATAAATGTATAAAAGTTTTTTTTATATGATAATATTTTTTGTTTCCGTATCTCCATCACCAATATTGCTATTTTACGATTCTAAGTTATCGCAATGGCACCATCTGTTTTGACGATTTGCTATTGCCTGTCTTAATAGTACTACCTTTTCAAACTGGTTTTAGAAGGTCTTTAACCAAGTTAAGGAATAGATACATAAATAATGGATTCGTTAATAAAAAAAAATAACTTTTACAAGATTGGATTGTGGAATATTGTTGTTGTTGGAATCTTTACAAAACAGGAAACAGGAAATAATAAGAGTAAAGTAACAATGTTGTAATGGTATAATGAAATGTAACAGACATAAGATGGAGTAAGAAAAATGAAAAGATAGGAATACTTTGGCAAGATATTTTAAGACTAAAAATGTAATAAAGATAAGGATTGTAATTATACAAAGATTATAGAACAAAGCGAAATAGATTAAAAAGATTGATTACAGAAAATTGTCAGAGGCTTAATAAATAAGACATAAATATAACTAGTTATAGGTGTGGGGAACAACTAATATTAAAAAAAACCGTCGTGATGACTCAGGATGAAATCTATAGAGCGCGTACTCTGCCTTATCTCTACCTTAGCTTAGCTCAAACTTCACTTTGTATTTACTAGCAAAATCTTAGAATTCGAATTTATAGTTCATTTACGCTTAGCTGATGGTTAGCTAGCTTTAAGTGAGGATATCTGGGAAACGTGAAGTGGTAAAGTGATGACACTCGAGATGGCGATAAACGAAATAGCCATAGTTGAGATGGTGATAGTCGAGACGGCGCCAGTCAAGATCATGACAGTCGACATGGCGACAGTCGAGATGGCGGCAGTCGAAATGGCGATAGCCAAGATCGCGACAGTCGAAGTGGCGATAGTCGCGATGGTGACAGACGTTGCTCGCTAAACCTCTTTGCTTATAGTAGTGAAGTTAGTCGCACTCGATGTTATCTTTTAAAATGCAGTGTCATCTAGAATTAAATTACGAATGTTGCAATTTTATTTCAATTAATTAATTCTTTTAAATTAAAAATAATTTTGATCACGTCAAAGAAGTATAATTTGTAACGAGCGTACGTATAACACACAAGTTTTCCGTAAGTCGTCGAGTTTGATGACTTGAACTTTGTTCAGTTAACGCTAAGCAAATGCTAAGCTTGCGACTGTAAATTTGAATTCTGGACTGAGATAAGTCTGAGTACGCTCTATATATTTCACCCTTATTTTCGCGGTTCTATCGATTTACAATGTTTCAATTTTTGCTTTGGTTGCTTGTTTGCATGACTTTTGTCAGCTGGATGTCGGCAGTTCTTGGATTGTAATTCTAACCTTCAAGCACAGTACCTACAGTTGCTTTGCTGAAGCTACTGTATATACAAATAAAACTTTTCAATATGATACTGTGCTAAATAAATACTGGATATTACAACAGTGTAGTTTAATAACAAATGCGGCAGATTCAACACAAGTATAACGGTATCTGCTGGCTATTGCTCCGATCTCTGCGTGATAATGCGCGAAACGGTTATCCTGCTGCCTAAACAAGTACGCGAGTTCGTTCAACTTGCTTTTATAAAATAAGGTTGCTATTAGGTTAGGTTTATCAGAACCGGTCTCTGGTTTTATTGGTCGTTCGATCGCCGACTATGGTGCAGTGAAATAAGTTTTTTGCTGTTTGTTAAAAGTAAAGGTGTGATAGATATTATGTACTTTATTAGGTTCAGAAGATTAAGTTTTTCTATTCTGTTTTTAAAATTGCCTATAGGATTTCTTTTAGTCCTCACTAGTTTTTTTAAATATGTATTAGAGGGTAAAGAGAGGTTGGACGCATAGAAATTTGTTTGGAGATTTCTCTCTACTTGGGGAGCCCGACTGATGGAATACCTCCACCCTACAGAAAATCGCAGCCAAATTACCTTGTGTTGTATTGCTGCGGTGAGTAGGCTTTCCACAAATCTTTGCGTAGTGGGGTTTAAGGTCAGCAACGCGCTAGTGATACCTAAGGTATTACAAGTACTACTACGGTAGTACTAGTAACGATACTAGCTTACCATCAGGCGGGCCGTATGCTTGTTTGCTACCTTTGTAGTATAAAAGGTAAAAACCTAATATTTGTAGTGAAATGAAAACTGTGTGATATTTTATTATTATTAAGAATTGTACAGCTCATTTTTTTTGTGACTGTGCAATGCCATATACGTTTTAGAGGTCACGTAATTTGCGTATATTAGCTTCTATCGACCTTGATTATATCTAACTAAAGATTGACCTAACGGATGCTAAATAACTAAAAAAACTAGGTCTTTAATTAAATTCCGTCCTTGGACTGACCATCTCATACCTCATAACAACGATTTCTGGTTTTTTAGGGTTCCAAAGTCAACAAGGAACCCTTATAGTTTCGCCATGTTTGCCTGTCTGTCCGCGGATTAGCTCAGAGATTCTTAGTACTAGAAAGCTGTAATTTAGTATGGGTATACAAATATTAATAACACCGACAAAGTGGTAAAATAAATATTGAAAAAAATGTTTTTTATCGTCTATCCCATGGTGTGGGGTGTCGTTGGATAGGTCGTTCAAAAACATTGCGGGTGTTTTAAAACTATTTTTCTATTCAGGTATCCAGTTGCGAAATATTAAGCTTTAATGTACTCATTTTTCTTACAGTCATGTGCCCCCGTCCTCCTACCAGCTAAATTGTTTTTTAGATATGTGAAAAAGATCAAGGCAGTACTATATAATGATGTTAAAAGGAAAATTATCACAGCTAAGTTGGCTTTACAATTTAATGAGTAATAGTCAACCAAATTGTAAAATATACTTGGAGAAGTAAATAAAAAGGAATATTTCGTACTAATTCCATTGATATTACTTAAAGTCCACTTCTAAATCTGCATATTGTGACGAAAAACTACGGAACTCTACATTGCGGCTAGCTCGACGCGCACTTGTCGGTTTTTTAAATAAAGGTATAATATTTAACAGTCATCGGACAATTTGTCCTTGTGCGAGTTCCCACAGAACAAAAATTAAGCAACTTCAGTTACCTTTCATTATCCGATGTCATTTTTGCAACTTGTTTAAATCTTTTAGGTCAATTGGTCATGTTTTTTTCTATTTTAAATTAATAAATAGTCTTATTCTTGTTTCCTCTTATCCCATCAAAGCAGAGTCAGTATACATATTTTTTCTTTCACTCTTTTCTATCAGCAATTATTTTCAGTATTCACGCCAATTTATACAAATATCATTTCTCACACAATTCATCCATACCTTTTTCGGTCTTCCTCCTATATCAGTCCACCTTCATACTTAACACTCTTTTAGTTACTTATATGACTTTCATTCGTCCTAATGTCATGCCAATATTTAGAAGAAAAACAAAATACAAATATAATATCACTGTTTTGAAATATTGACCTAACGACAGTTAGTATCTTAACATTAACAAGTCGGTCACCTATATTACAATGTGATGAAAAATAGAATACAGTTGACCTTCATTAAAGCTTTTTACAATTTTCATGTACTGTGTACACGTTGAGGTAAGTAGGTAACCATTAGTTACATTTGTGTAACAGCACTGAGGAGACACGTAAGCGACAGTCCGTGGGCGCCCGCACAAAGAAACATCAAAAGCTGATTCACAATCTAGCATCCATTGATGGGCCGCCGTTCACTTCACACGATTATTTTGTAACCGCCGCCTACGTTAATCTCATTGTTAATAACAAAGTTCTGTGTGCCACCTGCATTGTGAAGACATCTTTGATACAACAATGTTATGCTAATTTAATGTGGACTGCAATTATTTTTTAAATGAATTGTTGTAGACATGTACTAATAATGTCAGATATTAATAATCGGTAAATTTTATCAAAGCCAATTCTGGCAGACAAGTTAATAAATTATTCGTGATATGATAGATTGTCGTAAATAAGATATTTAAGATTGTTATTATGTCAAAAATAACTGCATTGTTTTAATGAACCAGTGTAAAAACAAAATTAAGTTGAATTTATTTGTTCTATTGCAAAGGTATAGCGAAGCTTAGGCGTTGGATGCAATTGGTTTTTTTTTTGTGATAAATGGAAAGATCATATATAAGTTTTACAAGACTATTTTTTTTGGCAATATTTTAAATATACATATTTCAAAATAAAAATTATTTTTGAATACAGTACTGAAAACGCGCCGATCGTTCCGTTTCCCGAACAAATCCAAGCGCGTGTGACGTCACAGTGTTGATGTCTACTCATTGTAGCACACAGCTGATACAGTGTTTTAACTCATAATCGATGAAATTCGTTTAACATTATGACGTCACAAACCTAGCGATCAATCGTGGCGTGTTCGTAGTCATGTGATTATTTTTTAAATATTAAAATTTTAAATTGTTTATTATTAATAAAAAAAATCTTTTATGAGTTTTTCCAATTGACTCTTATCATAATTATGTTGAAGCCTTAAAATACATTTTAAAAAACGAGTTTTTTTTTTTCAAATTACCAATTGCATTAATGATTTCCAGTCGCAATGAATAAATGAGTAAAGTAAGTCGACAAATCCGAGCCCAGGTTAAGATGGTACGGACACGTAATGCTCGATCAAGTAATGAGGAAGTGCTGTTCCATGGCTGCAGAAAAACGGACGAGGCACGACGCAGACTATTGGATGACAAATATCCAGAAGAACATGAAGCATCTCGTATAAAGATCGAGTATCGAAGATTTTGTATAAAGAAGCAAAATGCGTTTTTGATTAAGAAAATCAATGCTGTGTAACGGTATCAGGCGAGTACAAAAAGAAGAATGTTTTTGTACATAACTATTGTCAATTGCACCATAATTTTTAGCCCTTAATCTACAACTTCTTAACATAGGTCTCTTTTTCTGTACATCGGCTATTTATCCCAATTCTGAGCCAATCTCGTCCAGGTCTAACCCGCGATTTTCACAATATCATCAATCCAAGGAGCTGGTGGGCGTCCGACGCGCAACGCCTCGTTTACCGTATACCATATATATAGTATGTACCATATGTATAGCTACCAATATTTTCAAAGTTTTATTCTATTTGTCATCACTTCCCTGCAAAATGTCCTGCTAAACTCCATTTCAGATTCGTATTGTCTTTCCAATGTCGCGGACCGTGCGACGTCGGATTTTAATATAACTCACTCGATCTTGTAATTTGATGAAATGCATGGCGCGTTCGATGGCACTCTGCATCACTTGTATTTTATGCACAGCCTCTATATAACTGTTGTTGTTAATAAAAATTGGTTTGCGTGTTCAATGGCCCCTAATTACGTATTTTGCAAAGGCAAAGTGATATCAGAAATGGCTAAATATCGGCTTCAAAATGTTATATTTGTATTATTTACCCACAGATTTGAGAAAAAGGCAGATAGAGCCTTAGGAACAACAAAAATGGGACTTGCACCTAGCTGTGTGTCCTTGGCAACCACATAACAAAACGTACAACCGTGTGAATAATGTTGCCATGGTAGTTAACATAAGTTTTACTGTTTTTTCCCACTTCAGTTGTATTATGCACCAAACATAATCAGAATTGGCCATTTTGATGCCGATATTTACTGATTTCTGCTTTTGATTTACTCTAGTTAAGTGAATGCGCAACTACCCCGACAAGCCCTTCTTATAATAAAAAAATGTATGAACAATTTTATTTCATTGAAATTTAAGAGATCAAAAAATGTTTCCAAAATATTTCCACGCACAAAGACTTCTACAAGAGTGAATTTGAACTTTTTAAGTAAAGAAGTCGATGCTTACTGAATTTGTGCCAAAATAATTTTTTATTCATTATGCCAATCAAATTTGATAATGAAAACAATTTCCAAACTCGTTTACGATCAGTTGCAAAGTAAGAAAACCTGGTTACTTTGTTTAGTATACAACTCTTTCCAACTAGTATATAATAATTATAAATAACGTAACTGTATAATCCCCCTTTGATCGATAGCGACCATCTCAAATTAAGCGTTTAGCGAGTTATTTACGCTTCGGTATCACCTCCGGATTGCCAGATTCATGCAAATAACACTCATTGAAGGAATGCCGAGCTCGATTCAAATTTAAATCATTGGCGTGTAAATATATTTTTGAAACTAAAATGTACAATTATTATTAGTTATTTATATGTTTCGTGGTCGTTTTACTACACAATAGTGATAGTATAAGATTTCATGTTATTATGGGTTAACAAATTAATTAATTTACTTTAAATAATTAATAATTAATTAAATAATTTCAGTCATTCTTATTTCATGTTTGATGCAGATGGCTCAGTGGTAGCGTGTAGGGACGCCGCGCCAAGTCGATTGACGTGCTTATCCGATAACGCGACCCCGTCCAGCCTAGCTAGGATCCCCGACGTATTGGAGTCAACCGCAGACGCCGATTTAGCCATCGATTCCCTGGTCGACTACCTCCAAACCGGTGTAAGGGAGGCCTCGAGAGAGGTGCAAGCGGCAAACGAACGCCGTTTTATACTCCCCCCCGGCTTACGAGCGTTAATCACGGAAAAGAACGCCGCGACACGTGCACATGACTCTTATCCGACGAGGGATAACACCCGTAGGTTACGACAACTTCAGAGAGAGGTTAGAACTCGCATCGGAGAGTACAGAGGTCACCGGTGGGATAACCTCTTAGAGGGTCTCAAGCCGTCCCATCTGGCTTACTGGAACCTCGCCCGCTCTCTGAAGTTAGAAGCTTCCGCCCAGATGCCGCCCCTCGAAAGGGGCCCCGATCTCCCACTCGTGTTCGATAGCGACGATAAGGCAGAATGCCTTGCCGCAAGCTTGGAGAGCCAGTGCTCCCCAAACTGTGACAACGTAGACACTGCCCACATCGAAACTATCGAGACCGCCGTTCAGGAACTCACGTTGATTCCCCCCGCGGAAACGTTAACCCCGGTCACGCCAGATGAGGTCTGTTCTATCATTAAAGGCCTTAAGCCTAGGAAATCTCCCGGTCCTGATGGTATCAGGAATGAAGTACTCAAACTTCTTCCTGATCACCTCATAGCTCTTTTGGTCTGCATCTTCAATGCAGCCATAGCCCACTGCTATTTTCCAGCCGTCTGGAAAAAAGCTATAGTTATAGGTATTCGTAAGCCCGGCAAAAAAGCTTCGCTTCCCGAAAGCTATCGCCCGATCAGTCTCCTAAACACCCTAGGGAAACTCTACGAGCGGATCCTTCTGAACCGTCTCAAGGTCGTTATAGACGACAAGAATTTATACCCGCCCGAACAATTCGGTTTTCGCGCCCGTCACTCGTGTACACATCAAGTGCACCGCCTCACGGAGCACATCACGAGTAACTTCGCCAAGAGCAATATTGCTCCCGCCCGCACGCTTGCGGTCTTTTTCGACGTAGCCAAGGCCTTTGATAAGGTCTGGCACGCCGGACTGGTCCACAAGCTATATCAATTAGAAGTCCCGGATAGGTTAGTTCATCTAGTTCACGATTTTCTACGCGACCGCACCTTCCACTACCGAGTGGAAGGAGTACTATCTACCGCCCACCCTATACGCTCAGGCGTCCCGCAAGGTTCCATTCTGGCGCCTTGCCTTTTCAATCTGTACGTCAGCGACCTCCCGAAGCCCCCCGGGGTCGAGGTAGGGCTCTACGCTGACGACACAGTCATATACGCGTCAAACAGACATAGAAAAAATCTCGCCTGCGCAGTCCAACGTGCCGTAACCACTCTCGGGGAGTGGTTTCGAACGTGGCGAATAGCTATTAATCCGGTAAAGAGCGCCGCGATTATGTTCGAACCGCATACATGTAAACTACCACGCACGGTAGGACCCCTTTCATTATTCGGTAGGAATATCCCTTGGGCCACCAAGACTAAATATCTGGGTGTCACCCTCGACTCGAAGCTTAACTTCAACGCACACGTTACTATAGTCCGGAATAGGGCCGTCTGGATCCTTTCCCGCTTGCGGCCCCTGCTCAGTTCGGTAAGCAAAATGTCCTTAAGACATAAGCTTACACTATACAAGATGTGCGTCCGTCCGGTCTTGACATATAGCTGCGCAGCGTTCGCACATATGTCCAAACATAACTTTGTCCGCATGCAAAGAGTCCAAAATCGGTTTCTCCGTCGCCTGCTTGACCCTCCAGCCTTCGTTAGGAACATGGACCTCCACAGGGACATGAGGCTTCCCTCGATAGAAGCCTATGTGAAATATCTCACCAGGAGATACTTCGATAGCGCTTCGAATCACCCCAACCCGCTCGTAAAATCCACCGCGAACTACGTCCCAGACAACTCGATCCCCGTTGCCAAACGTTATAAACGCCGTCCGCGAAATCTCTTTGTCGATCCCGACGACGACATCGAGAAAGCTAATAATTACTACGCGTCCGCTCCCGCAACATATGCGTGCTCGCGCCCACGCCCGCGAAACCACCGTTCCCTCCGCAGGGGACGTACGGTTAACTTCGTTCCCGCACACCCGCCACGACCGCCCTCCTCTGCGGCAACTCAAGCCTAGGTCCGATCCATCGACATGGAGCCCTTGAGCCAAGCAGCCGCTCGCGCGATACAAGTGACTGTACAATCACTAGCTTTCACAGCCATACATGACACTGCATTATACACACATGCACAACACACATAGGTACATAGGTTCTGTAAGGGACCTTTTTTTTTTCTTTTTTTGCCTAGTTAGAGTAGACAAAAATTTCAGACCACTAAATACACATACACATGTTCCTTCCCTCCTCCCAGGGGGCAGAAACATGTATATATGTATAGTTAGTTTAGATCGAATTACGGATAGGGAATTAGTCAGATCGCGACTTAATTGCATACGCGCAACAGTCCGAGCCGAGGTCCGGCCACTTTGGCACCCTCGGATGTTGTTGCTTAGCTTTCGTGGCTGAGTGCCCTAAGCGCTCGCCCCCAAGCCCGGTAAAGCTGTAAAAGCCGTAAAGGCTCCAGGGCACCTTAGGCTAACAGTGTAGTCAGTTCGAAAAAAAAAAAAAAAAAAATCGATTGACGTGAGTTCGAATCTCTGCAATGAGTCTGAGCTTTCTGTAAATGAAAACATCGTGTTGAAATCATAGTTTAGTGGTAGTGCATTTTCTAATGTCCGCCTGGCTAGCTACTATCGTCAAGTAGGTTACACCTATAGTTGTGTTCCAGCAGCTGCTTTTGAGAGCCAGTACCTCCGCACTAGGCTTAGCGGGTTACCATCTTAGGTTACATCGTCACTTAACATCAGAAGGAGGTGTGGCCAAACGTTAAATAATAAATGTAATAATAAGTTTAAAGGAGACATATACTCTTTCATACAATCTTGGGCCAGGATAGAAAGAGCGATGTTAGAATATGAAAATGGTGTCAATGAATAGCTAATAAATTATCGAACAATCACCGAACATTTTGCGGATTTTAGCAATCTGAGAGCAAAGTTTTAAGATATTTTGTAAAAGCGAGCCAATCTAATAAACTATAATTTAACAAACTATTTTTGAAGTCCAGTTGATATTTTTTTATATAGAGTTTTATATATCATATTTTTAAAGAGTGATGAGGGCTTTAAGAAACGCAAATCCTATAAATAGCTTCAATAGATAAACAAAAATAACGTTACGAAATGTGTGATCCACAACGGCATAGTAGTGTTGGAGTCCAGAGTCCAGACTGTCCGAAGCTGTCATATGTCAGCACTGAGCACAGACTAAAATATCGTTCCAAATAAAAAATAACTATTGAATTGATTTGTAAACATGAATCGATTTTCTGATTTATTTTTATTATGTATAAAGGTATTATATTTTTTATAATCTGTTAGGTATTTTTACTCAATTAATTTTCTGGTAATTAACGTTGTTGTATTTTTTATTGTTTGAATTCATTTACATCAATCGATTATCGATAATCATTATATACTTACTCCTTAATTACTTATTGGTTTTTTCATTTTGTAGATTGTGAATTGTGATGGTATTTTACATTTATAAATACACAAAAATATAAGTTCAAAGGAAAAATCAAATTAGAAGTGCTTAATAAAAGTGAAATTATTATTAATTTGTATATTATTATTTTTCTAGAACAAAGTGCCGCCCTAATCATTTTCAATTATCGCTCGCTCAAACATCCTTATTATTGGAGTAAACACGGAAGCTTTTTAGAGCAAACGAAATATTAAACAAATTTTCTTTCGGTTTCTCAAACGCGGTTCTACTTAATTTCATCCGGTGTAGGCGGACGAATTGCCTCGTCCAAAAGTGTTTGCTTTCCCGGGGGAGTCCACCGCCCTCTTTGGGGTAGGTAGGCCCGCCTGTTCAGCCCCCCTTCACTTATACGAAGCTCTACAATAAAATGGCAGTTTCTTTACTTTTGCGTGCCGCTGTAAAACTACTTTTGTTGATATTCTTAAATAATGTGTAAGTCACAGAGCGTTATAAAGTACCTAAGTATTTATATATTGTACCTTTTAAGCTATTGTTAGTAAATTATCACGCACAATTAATATTAGTAACTTTTTACCTTATTCAGACGTAAGTCAAATATATTTTCGAATAAGTATTTAGTGTTTCCGCTTATAATTAATCGTTTGACTCGATGAAAAAAAAACTGATTTATACTCGCTAAAAAGCCTTTTATTTGTCAACAATCATCATCGTAAAATTATTATACCGTTCTGCAAACATAGCTAAAACTATATGTACATATGACCGGTTGTTTAATATGTATATTTCATTTGTGATCTAATTAAGCACGTGCCCCTATCATTCGTCATTTTGTAATATTTGTTTATTTTCATATTCAATAAATATATAGTTAATAAATAATAAGCGTCTATAAAAAATGATAAATTGAAACATTGCAACTACTTACATTGACACGACTATTGCAATTTTAATTTTCAAAAAACATATTGAAGTTTATTTAAACTATTTATATTAGAATCAGTGGCGGATTTAGGCTTGCTGTCGCCCTAGGCCCCGTTTGGTATGCCGCCCTTTTTGATTAAGGACATCCATATTCAAAATAATTTTCAAATATTGAAACTATTATGTAATGAATTTAAATTAATTTTAATCACAGCTTTTTTAATATAGCTACTTGTAATTTTTAAATATGAAAAATTAATTACTTTTTAATTGGAACTATTAGGTACATAAATTGCGTCTACTTAGCTTTGGTTCGTGTAAAAACGTCGAAAATATCTTCATGATCAATTACTTGCACTAATTAAGCTTCAATAGACAATAATGCAAGGGCATTAAAAGTCTTTAATGTAGTAGATATACTACATTATATACACATACATTATATATACTACAGTATAGACATACTGGCCCATACTTGCACTTAGGTTTAATGAAAATGTACAACTTGCACTTAGGTAATAAAAATAGGTTTTTACACTTTACAGGGTGGAAAAAGATCTTTCTATTGAGCAATTTGCAGAGGAGATACAAAAAAATATTTATAGAGTAATGTCTACCTTAGGATAAAAAAAATCCATGAATGCATTAATACATTTTCCTTACATTTTATACATTCACAGCAAAACTAATCCAAATCAATTTTTAAATCCAAAACTACCGTAAAAGGTATATTTTTATACATTATTGATCTCAAAATACATGGCAGTAACAAAAGCTGCATCACCAACATAAAAATTCGATGTTAATGCGATTGCAACCGAAGGGATATGATTCAAATGGGATTAGGGCAAAGCACGTTTGACAGGTCGTTAATAAGATTCGCTGCCCCATGTTAGTTTTGCACTAAACCCCCACAATGTAATCTTACGAGCGTGTAAATAATCTCACGTCATCCTTGTTAAGGGATTTTCAAAATTAGATGACTGTCGATTTGTGTTCACCGTTAAAAGTGCACGAAATGAAAAATAGACACTACTCAATAATTTTAAATCTGTTTTTTTTTTTATTGAAACAAGTAGCAATGACGTCACGGTGACACTTTTAAATAGAAAAGTGATATTTTTGGACACGTAGATTGTCGTTACAAGCATTTTACTACACAAAAATTGTATAGTGACATTTTTGGAGTTGTATCATTTTCCATTTTTAGACATGATCAATGTTCATTTCATGTTCATCAAGTTTTAATTGTCTACCTAATAGTATATGTAGTGTAGGTATTATAGTAGTACTAATAATAGTAGTACATTAAGAAGAATACGTATATTATAATTATTCTGTCATAAAACAGCTGAACATGAATTCCATCTCAGAATAACTTATTCGGCTGATAAAGTTTTTAATAGTTACCAGTGTTCTATCATTCAATTGGTACCGTTTTGTTTTATTTTTGTAAGTTTGAGGGATGTAACAATTACAATCGATGTTAACTTAGTTAATTAATGTAGCAGTGTCATATTATAATTGTAGTGTGTCATAATCATATAAGTATTGAAGGGTTAAAGGAAACAACACATATAGAGTAGTACAGTGGTACCATATTATTGAAAATATCTACGTACAAAGTACTTACATAGAAATGTTGAATTTTTTTATTACTTTCTTTTCTAGGACTTTTCTTCTCCAGTTATATAAGTATAGATTTTCATGATATGCATATAATATTACTCGTATCATATAATATAAGGTGGAGGTATAAAGAGGGTGCGCAAAGTTGTATGAATGTCAAAAACGTGAGAATCGGGCCTCGGAGCTGTTTAAACCGGGCCATTACTTCGCAAATGGTTTGTGCAAGAGGTCACAAAATTCATGCACGGTTCTTTTGAATATCACTGTTCTGTAATATAGAGCGAAATGTTGGGTAAATCTCGGTTAAGTCGTTATTTTTATTTGTTTATGAAAAAATTTCTTGTTTGTATTTTTATTTGTCGATTTGTTTAAAGTAAATTAATTAGATGCTTTAAGTAAAAAGTATTTTGTATTTAAATCAAAACAAAACTAATTCAGGGCTTCCGAATTCCAGAATTATTACTTTCTGTTATTCTACATGGTAAGAAATAGCGTGTTTATTTATTCTAATCTAAAAAAAAACTCACAAGATAGCATGATCAAACGCGTTTTTTTATTGCAGCATAGCAATTTGCCTGCCTGTGTTGTACAATCCTAAAATAACGGCGACTACCTAGAGATCGGCAATCCATTACCAGCCGTAGCTGTCATGCGGGCCTGCAAATCTCTAAACAGATGGATATACACTTAGTTGATCCAGTAATGCGACAAACCAAAAGAAAACTACTGTGATCGGTTTATGACCAAGTGCATGGTGACAGCGACTCCGTCGGATACAGATACCCTATCATCCCGCTTGATTAGAGAATATAGATGAGAGATGGTGACAGTCGAGACGACGGCAATCGAGATGGTGACAGATTTAACAGAAAAAAAGCACTAACAAGTATTGTCAATTATAATGGTAGTATCGATTAGCAACACTGAATCAATGGTAGATTTTTATAGGCGTATATAGATATTGCCATCCCACCTACACACTATCACAACACTATAGAGATTCTATCAAGGCAGTAATGGAATTTTAGCAGAATACCAAATTTGTTACAATTTCGAAATATTATTAGTAGAGTGTCGATATAATGACAGTGGTATATTCTTAAATGTGAAATAGCAGACTTGGGCCCATGGTGAAATGGTCCATGGAAAATTTCCATTGATAAGTAAAAAGGCTAAAATTATATTCATGTCAGTATGACTCACTACAATATAACATTACATATGTACATAGTTAATACTTCAAACAACAATATCTAGCTATCTGACATTGAAGTCTAAGACATAATAACATTTCTCCGACTTATCTAACCCTGAAACTAAATCAAGGCGTTTTGTAAATTAGCACAACAGAAACAAACTGTAATAGTGGCAAGGAAACGTGTTCAAAGATAATTCATTGTAAGTCCACTGAAGTTTCGTCGTTCGAACGAAAGTATTCACAACATATTATAAATAATCATATAATTCAATCATGTAATCATTCAATCATATAATTTCAATACCTACAGCTATTTCTAAAAGGGGGTATATTAAACGTAAACTTAGTTGATGAAGTGATGGAAACAATGTGTTTGGTTTGAGTCATTTTTTAAGAAGTTCAAGTTTCAAGTTTTTTCTTATGGTGAAATTTAACATTCCAACATTATTTTATTAGCGCTTTCTAAATGAATATTTTTTATATGATATATTACCGATTGATTGAAAAATATATAAGTAACACAATAATCTATCATTACACCATATGCCGTTACCTTTGTCGGTAGCAAAGACAGAAAGGAAGAAGCATTATTTTTCTATATGTAAACCTTTTTAGCTTTCTTAAAATTCATTAATGCGTATATGCATTTATAATTTTTCCAATACTCAAATCTATTCTAGTATAATATAATAAAGTGTAAGAGTTTTGTTGTTATATTAAATTAGGTCCTTACATATGAAATTGGCGTTTTGTAGGGGAGGAATATAAAGTCATTTTTTTTTTGTAAAATATATTTAATTAGTCAAAATTATTATCTATGCACTTTTGCCATCTCATAGGTAGTTAATTGATCTCTTTACTAAAAAAACCATGGGGGTGAGAATCAAGAAACTCTTTGAAGGCGGTTTGGACTGCCACATCGGAGTTGAATTTTTTTCCTTGTAAGAAGTTGTCCAAATTCCGGAAAATATGGTAATCTGATGGAGCAAGATTCGGGGAGTACGGTGGATGTTGCAGACATTCCAATTGTAGCTCATCTAACTTAGTGGTTGTTTGTTGTGCAGTGTGTGGTCTTGCGTTTTCGTGAAGCAGCAGTGGCCTAGAGCGATTGACCAATCTCGGTTGTTTAGCTGCTAGTTCTTCCTTCATGGTTTGCAATTGCTGGCAATAGATATCTCCCGTAATCATTTGGCCAGATTTTAGAAAGCTGTAGTGAACGACACCGGCGCTGTCCACCAAACACTCACAAGTAACTTTTTCTGAGTCAATTTTCGTTTAGGGCAGGATTTGGCTGGGTCTCCAGGGTTCAGCCATTGCGACGAGTGCTTCCGATTATCGTACAGTATCCACTTTTCATCTCAAGTAATGATTCGATTTAAAATCTCTTCATTATTGTGTCAGTAAAGCAAAGTAACACTGCAGTCGACGCGTGTTTGCAAGTTCGATTCACTCAATTCATGAGGTACCCGTCGTTCAAGTTTTTTTACTTTCCCGTTTTGCTTCAAGTGGATTAATACGGTTATATCACTAACCCCGAAGCCTGCAGCTATCTCTGAAGTGCTTTGTGATTGATCCGCTTCCACAGTAGCCTTTAATTCTTCATTTTCCACTTTGGTGAATTTGGAATTCTTAACCAAAGAGGAGATATTTCAAATCAAAGTGGTCATTACGACAAAACGCTAATTTCATATGTAAGAACCTAAGTCCTAAATATAGATTTTTTTTAAGTAAGTCGGAAGCAACATTGTTCCCGAACTGCTTTATCCGCGTGCGCTGGCGTAATGGTTAGTGATACGTAAATACAATGTTCTACGTATTTATTGGTCCTTAGTACAAGTCAAAACAAAGTCGACGATACCATAGGGCTATCTCTTCTACATACGCTAATAAGGAAGTTATATTGTGAATAAAGTTATTTTGAAAATTTGAAAAGTGAATTACGAGCATTATTATTAGGCATGGCCTATTAATCCTTACTAACGAAAGTTACTTCATCATTAAGACAATTTGTGTAGATAAACTTTGCCATTTATAGCTTTTTATTTCGACGCATAGTTTGGGAGATAATAGAAAATTAATATAATTCAACACTCTGTTCGGGTTTATGACTTAGCCGCAGTGGCGCAAACGAGCCGAGTGTGGCGCATAACCCTGGCCGTCCGATAAAAATATTGTCTATATTGAAGTATTTTAAATGATCAATCAGCATTTTTTTTAATTATACGTGGGTGCAACCTTGGGGCACAGCTAGTTCTGAATAATCTGCAAGTATATTCACTATGCATGAAAAGAAACACAATAAAGCTTTTGCCAATAATTGAAGAAGTAACTGCACAAATAAAATTATGCTAATGCTATTTAGCTTTTAAATTCTAAACATTTATATTGCAGAGCAGTCAATCTTTTGTCAGGATTTAATAAAATTTTGGGCGATTCCATGACAACTTTCCATTTTAACATACTTTCTTGCCTACGTTAACGTTTTAGGACAATTGTTTGATTTCAATAATTCACCATTGAGCTAATTGTAGCTAGCGTCATGCTCGTCATGCGAACTCGTTTGTAAGTCTGTCCATCCCTCATCGAAAAGTCGAGGATTGTGCCTAAGTTCATATTAAAGTTAATTATTATATTAAAGTTTATATTACTTACGCCATTAAATTATTACAACTAAAAAAATTCACTTTTTTCATTTTATTATTAAAAAATGGCATATGATTTTTTATATTATGTGAGTAATGTGGCCTTATATTTGTAAAAGTACATAATTGTCTTAATTGTTTTTATAAATTCACATCGCAAAATAAATATATTTATTCGATTAAATATTAAGAGATTTGTATAGACCGTGTCGAAATCGATTGATTATTGGAATTATTAATTAAATATATTGGAATTAATTTATTTTTAGTTTCCTTTTTAAACTCTAAAAATGAGATTTCTTTTCTATCATATTTTTTTTAGTTAAATCATAGTAATTCTAGACTGAACTACTCGTGATGATTAAGTCAACTTAACAAAGAACGTTACGCACTTTAAGGAATAATCCTTAGTAATGCTTTCGGGTATTCCCACTCTTTTTTTTCAACATGTACCATTATTGGGTATTACAATAGGGTGCATTCTCGAGTGCAAGTTAATAATCCGTTGCATGTGTCACCCTTTACTGGGGTGTTGTGTAATTTTATTTCTCCCCTAAAATCACTAGAGACTTAGTTCTCGTGTGGTGGTGTAAGCTAACCTGTCTGGTGGGAAACTGTTGCTTATTTATATGGCAAGATATAATTTTATCAGAATTCTCTTAGATAGGACTATTATACCTCTAATCGATTGTTTTAAATATTCATGAATAACGTTATTTACATGATTATTAGAAAGAATTATCATTTATAATTTTAGTTTAATAGGTAATATGTTTTTTATTGTTTTAAATCATGCATTTGCAGGTTCAATTAATTAAAACATATGTGTCAGATGTAGGTACTTTAAAAAAACAGGTTAGAAAATTCCCACAAAGCCTGTATTTATCACTTCAGCCGGTTAGAGAGCCGTACATCAGGCATAATGGGCACATAATTCGCGTCTGACATTGTTCGCTGACGCGCTCCGAATGCGGCCAAACGCGGGCAGATCGTAAGCGTCGATAACATGCGGGTAGTTGGAAGTTTTATGAGGTGGCTGGTAGCTCGGCCTGCTTCCGTGTTATCGCTAACAGGGGCTTTAAATCCGCACTTCTTTATTATCAACGCCTCTGCCGTTCTAAGACGGTCTGATCATATCATATAGTGATCTTAGACAAGTATAAATCAACCTTGCAATAATGAATGCTTATTTTCCCAATAAGCTTAATGAGTGAATCGCATGTCTGAAATCATTTGTAAAAACTAGCAAGAATTGATAGTAAGTACTGCTTACTAACTAGGTATAATATGATGAAGTCATTTAACTTTCTCGTAATGATTCACTTGTCGTGCTATCCGGTAAGAATATTTAATCTAGTTGTTTGTCGACAGCATTGGATTTGAATTACGATTATTTTAAACATTTTGAACACGATAACCTTTTTTATAATGATTTGTTGTTACTAATCTATGTTCCGAAAAAGAATTCCATTTGAAAAGTTCAAGGATCCCGTCGGCCGTGCTTCGTTTCTCGTAAACTTAATTTGAAATATACTGACATTCTGATTGCTATTGTGTGATACCCTGTTATTACCATAAATCATGTTGAAAGTAAAATTCTTTGTTTAGTCAAGGACCAACAAAATTAATAATCGAGAAATTTCACTCGTTTTATTTATTGTTCATTGCACTTCGTAAATATCACGATTTTAGTGGGATGTTTAATCTCCACTATAAAAACTGAAGCTAGAATGGCTCAATGATAATGTGCAACAAAGCCTCATCGATTAATCTATATTTCAGTACTATATATTGATCCTGAGCTTTCTGTGAAGAAAAACGTTTTCATGAAACCATAGCCTTGGCTAGGGCATTTGAAATGCTCGACTGAATAACTTAATGATGGCTCAGCGTGTAGCGTGATGTAGCGTGTACAGACATCGCGTCGATCGACGTGAGTTCGTATCCCTCAATGAGCCTGAGTTTTCGGTGAAGGAAAACATCGTGATGAAACCATAGCGTGGTGGTAGGGCTTTTTCTAATGCCCACCTGGCTTGCTACCACCATCAAGTTGAAAATCTGTCGCCATTCACCAATAGGTGTGTTCCGGTAGCTGTACCAATCTTCCACTAGGCTTAGTGTGCTACCATCTTGGGCCCCATCGTCACTTAAGATCGGGTAAGATTGTGGCCACAACGCTAAACCTAGAACGATTAATAAAATAGTGTCAGAACTATCCTCGATAAAATAACGCGCAAGAATGTGTATGAATCTTTAGTCAAACTTTCCAGTGTTCTGACAATACAGTTTTGCTGGGTTGGACACGAAAATTGTGTGCATTGGATCGTGACTACCAAATACAACATCCGCCATAGTGGCACCCTTATGCCTGTCGCGTTCCAGGACCAACCAGTGTATATCCAGTACACATTCGGGTCGGTAGGGATTTGTACCTGACTACCTCGCGACCACCATGCATGCATATGGTGATAAACCCGTTATAGAGACTCTCATTGGTTTGTCGAGTTTCGGGATCAGCCATTGTATATCCAGTTGTGGAGAAGCTGGAATGAGCTAATTAATTAATTCACTCATACCAACATTTTCTCCATTATTTAACTTCAAATTTGTTATCAAAACACTCAAATCAAGCATACTGCCGAATAACTTAAGATACGTTATTTTCTCCCTGACGAATGATGACGAAGATGATTGTGAACATCTCTAGTAAATAATGAAAAAAATCAGCTAGCTGTAAGTCAAGGGAAAAGTCGTCAAGGGAAAAGATACAGTAGGTGATCGATGTTGCTGCGTTACACCTTTGAAGGTACCAGCTGACAAACTTTCCACTTAGATACAGCAAGCTAACATTAATTTTCATTCATAGTAGCATATAAACGACCACCAGGTAAATTTTTAGTTGAGAGAAAATAATTGAAAATATAAATTTTTTTTTTCATGTTCAAGCAGCCAGCTGTCATATAATCCACCGTATTATGGTCAGCTGACTTTGTTTTTTCTTTAAAATACTAGGTAAACTATAATCTGTCAAATTTTCAAATGGGAGGAAATGACTGAAAAAAAAAAAATTCTCCATGCGTGGGAGGCTGCCACTACCCGCCCCACCCACGGAGTCGCAGCTGACGGTCACGAGTATTCATAGTATAAGTGTCTAATGCATTTTACGAAGTTTCGCTCGAGAAGAAATAATTGACCAAAATTGTACCTGGCTCCTGGACCATTAGAAGATGTGAATGTATGAAGTAATAAATGAATGAAATGAAAAAGTAAGAGATTTGTGCAAATAGATGAATCAAGGTCCTTGGTTATCTCTGCCTATCGAATAGAGATAAAGCGTAACTAAAGGTGTTGTGTAAAACACATTTCAACGATTGTCATAGTCTTTGAGTTAGATATAACGTAAACAAGTAATTTGGTATATTCTATAGTCTTTTGTAGTTTGTTTCTAAATATATTCCTAAAGTATGTGGGTTATTAATGAAAATCATACAATGGCATTTAATGGCAGAGAACGTTAAACGTTGCGGCCCTGTTTATTTGCTTAAATTGTCTATAATTTTATTACCCGTTAAATATATCGTGGCATTTATATTGATATAAATCGATTGTATGTAATAACTGTTTCACGGTTACGTTATCAGTTAATATATTAAAGTTAAATTAATGAACTCTGGTATCTTATGAGAGCAGGAAGTTTGTAAACAGAGAATGAATTACTTCATCATAATTCCACAGATATTGAATGTATTATAATAATCTGAAAAATATAAGTTACTAAGAAGGATTTTAAAATATAGAACATCTAGAAATTATAGCCGAAGAGTTCTCGTGGGCAGACCAGCCACAAGGTGGAATATACTACCTGGTGAAAATTGCGGGAACCCGCTGAATGCAAGCAAAGCTAAATCGGTCGTTATTGCGATCTTTGGGGAGGCCTATGTCCAGTAGTACACGTCTTTTGGCTGAATGGATAGATCAGAAAATTAAATACGTACATGTCATAAGCGATAAGCCCTTTAAAGTTCAAGAGGCGATGATGGCTCAGCGGTAGCGTGTACGACTTTGCGTCGAGTGACGTGAGTTCGAATCCCTGCAATGAGCCTGAGCTTTCGGTGAAGGAAAACATCGTGAGGAAACCATAGCATGGTGGTAGGGCATTTTCTAATGCCCGCCTGGCTAGCTACCACCCTCAAGTTGAAAATCTGTCGCCAAATACCAATAGGTGTGTTCCGGCAACTGCACTTGAGAGCCAGTCTTCCACTAGGTTTAGCGTGTTATCATCTTGGGCCACATCTTCACTTAACATCAGGTGAGACTGTGACCACTACGCCAACGCCTATAACGATAAAAAAAATATACAAGCTAACAAATTGCATATTACTTTTGTTTAAAAAAATTGTCCCATGCCTGCTTTATTGCGAGCTGACCGAAGGTTCTCCGTCAAGCGAAGCTCATATTTCAATTAGAGGTCAGGGTTTGACAATCGCCAAACACGGTTACCTACCGTCGCTATTCAATATTTAAAAAATGTTAAATGCATCAAATTCTGAATGTCAATGAAAACCAATTCAAATTAACGTTATTAATTTTACTGTATTAATACTAAATTTTTTAATAAAATTTATTTCGTAGCTTTTTAGTTTTGCAACAGAGGTTCACTATCAATCAATAGATGGTTTTACTATCAAAAGGTTATTTATTATACAGTAGGATCGTTGCGTGAATGATAGTGATGTCTGGAAGTAACTCCCTCTCTGTACATCCACTAAATTTATAAATTAATATTATTATTAAATGTAAATATTATTTATATATACATAATTCACGCCTCTTTCCCAACGGAGTAGGCAGAGACCACGTCCTTCCACTTACTACGGTCCTGACATACATCTTTCGCTTCTTCAACATTTATCAATATTTTCATGCATGCTCGTCAGTTTAGAGTACTCTTGACCTGACCTTTATTCTTAAATATTATTTATACAGTTAAAAAAAGATAAACCCGATCGAATTTCTTGCGGGCTCTTCTCGATGACTGGAATATTTTCCGATCCGGGGGTAGTGTTTTGACTCTCATAAGTGCCTTCTTAGGGTCAAAACTTAATAAAGTATGAGTTGAAATGATTTACAAATTTATCCATAATAATGGTACTCTCAATGCGATGTTCGAACGCGAGATTTAATTATAAAGTACTAGGTTTTATCCGCAACGTTATTCTCGTTGTATTCAAAATTAAACGATGCGCGCGCCACCTATTATAAAGTAGATTTACTAATTCTGAATCTTTCGCCGATTTGCGTACAACATCTCAACAAAGTTTCATCACAATCAGAGTAATGATTGAACGCATCGCATGCGCAACGCATGCATTGAAAAACGCATAACAGACAAAAAAAACTATATTTTTATATTGCTCAATTAATATAGCACATTTTATGATACAATACCTGTAATTACCTACATACAGTGTGTGAGGCTTTTCTATTTAAGATGTCCGTACAAACCTTTAAATAGTTAATATATCACATATTTTACATATTTATAAAGAAACGCGTATTGAATTTATTGTGAATTAAGTAAATACATGTTTTAACTATTGAATGTATAAATAAATTATAATTATTATGTTTAAAAATTTTTTGAAGCAAATGAATTAATTTTGCATTCGTTTTGTCACCTCTGCTAAGGATCACCAAACAGGCACACTCGTTAATGGCGGTATTGTTTATAAAGGACACTTTAAAACCTCGACATTCAATTAGCGCCGCGTGTTAACGTAAATATTACCCATTTAAAAATTTTAAAAGCGTGTAAAAAGCTCGTTAAGACGTATTACCACGGATGTATAGATTCAGGAATAGCTTTGAAACTGTATAACCAGATCATGTTTTAACTATCGTGTTTATTAATGAATAATATTTTAAAATGAAATTTTACAATGGGGTTCCTTATATAACGTAGATGGAGTACTAAATTACAAAGGATTTTTCAAAATTTATTTCCTGTTGGTGGTTTAAAGTTAAAATCCCATCGGTCACACAGCTAGTCGGTATTTAAAAGTATATTTTTTTTGTAAATATAAATCACTAGTTGTGCCGCGGCTCCGATCTCGTGGGCTACAGAATGCTGTCGGTGGAGCGCATTCGCGAATCGTGTTGCTCCCTTTCAAAAGACGAAAGACAAAAATGTGTATTATGTGAAGACAAAAATTATTATTGTGGGTAATCATTAGAAGATAGATATATGCTATCGCTGACTTTTTTGTAGGTCTTTTAAGATCTAAAGTCTTTAACGCCATTGTATAAGTGAATATAAAAATATGTATAACATTTTTATAATTTATTTAAAATTGGTATTATTTTTAATAACTTGTCGTCTACTCGCACACAGGTGGCACACACGTTCGGGCCTTCTCATTTCATGCTATCAACACATGTTTCCCTTTATAAAAAACCTATAAATAGACGTCCCTGTATGTTTTATCGGCCATAAAGCCACATGCGGACTCTCTCTCGTCGATACATCCCGAACACATAGGGGAATACTTTATCTCTCTTAAACACACCCTTCCGTTTCTTGGAAAGATAAATAGTGAAAATAAAATTGTGCTTAGTCAGTCTGGTGTTTTACTATTCAATATAATATATTTAATGCGGGTCCAGCACGCGTCTTAATTTTTCATTATTCGACGTCTCGATCTTGTTACGCAGTGAATAACAGTGACTTGAGGGAGTCGGAACATCACTAGTGCCAATGAGCAGATGAGGGTAGTTACTAGAAACTGCCTACGCTAACGAAGACACTGCAATACTCCAGTCGACTCGTGACCGCGACCTGTGCAGCCAGGCCGAAACGGCGAGTAATTAAAAGACGCTTTCTAGAACCGTATTACGCACGCACGTTTATTCGCAGTAACTGTTCTTTTCTCTTCATTTTATTTTTACTAATATTATTCAGAATTCTTATAGCCCATCATTTGAGCAATTACATTAGCATCCCGTGTACAAAATTTCATAAAAATCCGTCAAGCCGTTTTTGAGTTAAATCTTGACATACAAACAGACAGAACATTTTTTTTGATGCCATTGTTGTTATCAGTTTCCTTTATAATACGTCTGTCAGGAACTGTCTACAGATTTATTAATATAGATTTATAAAAAAATCGATAGTTTAATTTTTTTAATAATATTTATCATAATATGTGGTCACTGTAGCATATTATATCGATTTATAACTAACTTCAAAAAGGAACGCAGTCTTAACCGAGGCCAGTCAATAATATGTTACCATTATATAGGGCTTATTCGGAATACCCAGAACGAGCACTGGTGCTTTACGGTCGATAATCAGACCGCGAAGTGACTCCGAAGTAGGGTAGACCTTGCTGAGGTTTGACGACGAATGCAAAGGCGCTCTTTAAAACGTGACTAAAAGTCAAGAGTACCGTTGGGTCTTCGTGCGTCTTACAAAACCTGGCACATAATCACCTCCCTGGCAAGGGAGGATGCCAATGATGGATTGCCCCCTTAAGGTTGCTTTCACAGTTCAACCTTGCACATGTTCACTGATATACATGTTTGATGAGTTGTAGAAATTTTATATAAAGATTTAAGTTAGTAGCTTACTATATAGACTCTAGGTTTTTAGTATGCAAGTAATATTACATAAGCTATATAGCTTATGCCACTTCGAAATGGTTGTTTGACCTACTTAGGAGGTTGCGGCAAAACTGGTAAGTAGGTAGTTACAAGTGTTTTCCAAATGTATTGACTTTGACATACATTGTAATGTAAACCGTCCGAGATCGTGGACAGATAGCTAATACAGTGATAATAATGATAAGCAAATGTTTTCACAACGATAGCCTTATGCGCCATTGTTTGTATTGGCTTCCCTATAAAAATCGATCATTTTAAATTATGGGTAGCACTTTTTTAATGTGAAGATAGCCTATACTCAATATTAAGGCACAAAAGGGATTGATAAAGATATAAAAAAAAATGTCATCCCAATAAAAACGCAATCCTCACTAACGTAACGTATAAAACAAGACATATTTAACAACGCTCGACCCAGGGTTCTCTTGAAGTCCACGCGAACGGAGCCGCGGGCACAGATAGTTCAATATAAATTGCTATATTTTAATATTATAAAAACAAATATTTTCCACACGTTTGCTGTCTCCTTCTGTCACGTGGGCAAACGATATATTATGTTGAAGAGAAATTGTTTATATTTCTACGGCGATTGTTTGTAAATGTTTTATGAAACCTAAAAAAACTAATTTTATTTAACAGACCATATTAAACCTCTAATTTGACGCTTTCAGATAGCTAAATAATTTTCTTCAAGCTTATAAACCTTCTTGCATTTAAACTGTGAGCCCACAGCTAATAACCGCAAGTGAATGAAAGCGTACAATTTCAAGTGAACTGGAACACAGTGAAATTGTTTTGCGGTGGAAATTGTATTACAATACGTTGTACATTATGATTTGGTCGAAATAGATAACTACGTATCGTGTGCTATAAGACCTGGCGTAATAGATACGTAAATAACAATGCGAATCTAATGAATATTATAGATAGTTTTAATAATCTTTTTTAAAACATTTTGCTCTAAAAAATGAAAATTTATTGTTTTGTAACAAGAAGGTAACAAGGTAAGTTTAAAAACCCTCATACACAAATATCCTATTCAATGAGCCCCCAAATACGATACTTTTACTGCTATTTGGGGAGGAGTCGGGCAGATTCCAGATGATGCTGTAGCTTTAGGTTAAGGTTACCATGTTCTTCTAATATCATAGAAGTAACAGAATACAAAATTTCGACTCGAATAGACTTGTGGAAGATGCTCACATCCATTCATTAATTAGAAAAGAGCTGATAATCTTTAAACGGCCGAACAGATTTTCTTCAACCATAGCTAAGAATACTCGCAAATAAGTCATCTTAAAAAAATCGAATCAATCGTTTGGGAGCTGCCGTGTCGTTTGGAGCTGTAGGAGCAGTCAAACACAAAGATACACATGTTAAACTTAACACAACTCTTTTTGCGTCAGGGGTTAAAAATACAGGCAATTTGAAAGTTAGAGGTTTATTGCTTCCAAACTTTAAAAAAATCATGTAATCAATAATGTTTTAACTCATACAATACCTACCTGTAAACATCCAAAAAATAATAAATTATAATTGTCTTTGTCTAGTACATACTAAAATGGATACATATTTTGTTTGACCACGGGGACTTAAACAAATTAATTTTGTGGATTTCCCGTGTCAACAGGATCAACAGGAGAACTATTATGATGCCACAATGCTGGACCAATGTTGGACAACACTTACCTTTATATAGAACTAGCTGCTGTGCTGCTAGAAGTTAGACATATGCTGTCGCTGACTTGTTTGCATATTTTTTAAGATCTACAATTTATGTAGTACATTAATTTGATATACGTCTTATGGTTTACTTAACGAAAGCCATTTAATCTCTCCAAATGTGTCTTTTTTCCGAATTGATGAACCATTATTGTCATTGCTTGTTTCGTATGTCACTTTGTGTAATAAAATATATTCTATAACCTGGGCAGATAACATGTCTATAAATTAAAGGAAAACGGATTACTGATTTTCGCGTGATAATAACATAAACGGACAGACAGACAGAGAGACGTTGAATTTTATAATATGTATAGAAGATATTCTTTGGATATAACGGTATAAGACACCTTGATAATTATTCTTGTTCTTTACCCCCAGTAAAGTTTAAGTTGACTATTATAGCTGATTTGAAGCATAGATTGCCCATATTTTAATTTATTTTCTGTTATTGTATAAGCGGTGTTTTCTTTTTTAAGGAACACACGCGCAAAAACATATTTTACCAGTTGCTACATGTTTTGCCTATAACAATATTTTGATTTTGTTGTAGTATGTGAGTTTAGAAATAAGAAAGGGGAGCGTATCCCCAAAGTGCCTAGAAAGCTTTTTCATACGAGGACTGTAGTTTTATTTATCAAAGGACTACAAACAAAGTGGGCCTAACTAAACGTATTTGAAAAAGGCACTTCAAATACTAGAAACTTCGTTCACATGTTCATCATATTTAAATAATTCCTATCGACTGAATAAACATATAAATTAAGAGATATTTAGAATAATATGGCCAGTTATAAATTATCACGATTCTACGTGTAAATTTTAAATGGCGATTTCAGAAGATCCTGTTAGGCGTGTTGAAAAGATTTATCGCCATGTGGTGCCGCGTGGGAGCTATCAGGAAGATTGTAACTTTACACCCGAGAGACCACAGCACATATTAAATATCAGCTGATTCACTAAAATCTAAATCATACATCTTTTAATCAGTTTAGGCCATAATCAAATATCTGTGTCAAACTGGCCAGAAACTCAATAAGATGTTTGGAAGAATGTTAACTACTGTAATGTTTATTCGATGTTCGCAAATTCTAGTCTCGGCATACACCCACAATTTTTTCGGTATTGGCATCCATTAATTGAAATTAATTTATAAACCTTAACGGCTTAAAAATGTTCTCGTAATTTAGTGTGAAAATACAATCATAGATTTCTTGCCTTTCGAAACGCCATTACGTTATGAGCTCGTCCGTCATGGGAAGTGCTCTCATACCTTTTCTCTGGAATGATCCTTTGCCCAGACGGGACATTTACATGTATGTTTTATTATTACTGGGTTGACATGTAAGTCTAATGTAGATTTTCCTGAGTCACTTCGTATCTTGGATTTTAATATCGCTTGTAGAATGGACTAGCTCATGTCACTATTTTGTAACCGCGCGTTAAAAAAAAAACTGTTTTGGACACCGCATTTATTTCGGGAATAGTGGAAAGTGATTGGTAATAAACACGTCTTGTTTTTTTATGGATCGTGTTTAGAAGATAGTTTTTGAAGTTAATTTTGCTTTATTTTTCTTACCACTACTAACAATTGCCCTCTATTCAATTCTTCTTTATTGACATAACAACAATGTCATCTAGACATTTTCAAAATTTCGCCGTTGTTGGCCAACATTTTTATAGTCGTAGGGAAGATTTTAAGATATACATACATAATGTATGTATTAAAATTAATCTTTTTCATTTAATTTTTTTATTATAATTCTTGACAGTATTATTTATTTAATGTTATGACAGTTATACCGGTAAAGAATGTAAATCAACTGTTCATGATGTTGGGCAATCAGTAATATATATTACTTGTTAATATTTTTGATTTCTCCTTGTTTGCCCTTGTTTGGTTTCTCACGTTGTTTGCCCGTGACTTTTGTGTATTATCACGATTTTCTTGATTCAATTCCGTTGTACTGAATACATAAATCGGATATCTTTTTTCCCACCCCGGCCGCAGCTTTGATTATGTGGCACGTGATCCATTCTGATTTAGCGCACCATTATCATAATCCTGTTCTGCGAAATCAAAAGAAACCCCCGTTTTATCTGCATCATTTGAATTATGGCGTTCGCGGTCCACTGGGAGCCATTTCGTAGCTAGGACTTCTGAAATAAGATATAATGTTTTTTACTCAAGTAGTAAAATAAAATTACCCTTGAGTATTCATCTTGTCTATACAAACTTGCCCGAAATATTTCTCAGAAGTTTTTCTCAGAGTAATTTTAATTAACGATGTTGATAAAAGATCCATTAAATAAAGATTTTATTAGGTTCATAGTTTTAATGTTAGTTTATAATCGGATCAGATATTCAATAGGTTGAGCCATTTTATGAATGCATCGAACTGACGGCCGAATGAGTGAGTAGGACAGTGAGTGACATCAACGATCCCTGATCAATGATTATACTTGAAAACAACGACCGCTCTTCAAAGGGAAATCAAACTAAAAAAATAATTAGATAATAAGCGAAGATATTTAATTTGTTTTCATTTTATTAATCGCATCTTATACAATTACAAGATTGCTACCAATAAAATGTCTTGCAATTACTTAAAATCGTCCATACTTAGGTACCAATCTTCTAGTTATCTAACTTTATATCAATCCTCTGGCTAGTTCTCTCTTTGGGGTCAGCCCTTCTGATACTTGTCCTCCACTTTTGGCTAGTTTGTGTCATATCTGGTGTTAAGCCAATTTTCAGCACATAGTTCGCATCCAGATCGGTGGGCGGCCTCTGCCTCTTGTTCCTTCTTTTAGGCGTAAAAGTTCTCAGGTCTTCGCTTCTGTACATCACATGTCCAAACCAAAATAAGGCGGCTTTCTCAATTTTTGTATTTCAACGATTTTAAATGATATTTGTTTTGGATATTATCAAGTCTCGTAATGCTAGCTGCCCGTAATCGCATTTTCTTATACTTCAGCACTAGGGTTGCCAACTTTTTTTATTTATAAAAATAGTATATTACAGCAAAAAAATAAATAAATAGTAGGTTTCAAATATTTTAAGGTATATGTTTTAGTGCTCGATAGACAAATAATGATGATAATGAGAAGTAATCAAATTGACCATTGATATACCAGGTCTCGCTCAGAAAGAGATAAAGCTCAGATTAAGGATATATTATACTTATTTCAAGAGATAAAGGCTGGGGCCTGCGTTTTGATTCACGCTTAAACATTTGGGAATAAATAATGTGGCCAAATTTTTTTATTCACTAAAAATATAGTAGTTTCGCCTACTATATTTTTTTTTAAATATAGTAGTCGGACGTCTGATATAGTAGAGTTGACAACCCTACTCAGCACTCCGAACCAGATAGCACTGCGGGTCTAACTGCTCGTTTATACACGGTGCCTTTAGTTATATGTGTATTTTTATGTATTTTTTTGTTATTTTTAATTGACTTCTGGTTGCAACGAGAGATAACTTATCATCGACACCGGATCCAGACGGCGGCGTGACGATATAGTGCAGCTGTTATCATCTTAAATTTGTTTAAAGTAATATTGGTTAGCTGCGCAAAAACACCAATATCGTATGTTTATTGTTGATTACGGAAAATAACTTTAGTAATTAATAATAATATTTCCCCTCTGACACTCTTTTTGTTATTTAATGGCAACGTGTGCACAATTACGCTAATGTCATTTGGATAGAATATTTTTTTAATCATTCGAGTTCAAACAACGCTTTAACAACATGGTAGCTCTCATTTTAAAACTGCTCAGGGAGTTTTTGCGGCGACTTAGAATTAATGGAATTACTTAGTTATTGCTCATAATTCATTTCACTTGTGCAAAATAACTAAACAAATGCCACCTATGTATTACATAATATAGTGTTCCGTATTTTATGTTAGCACAAACCCTTCTCTCTATCAGTCATTTTTTTTATTCAAATGAAATGTATCTATCCACTCACAAACCAAAACGCACTTTTATTTACAACAAGTGCTGCCCTCTACCAAAAACAATAGTATCTGAGAACCCCGTAACTAGTTAGCTGCTCTGAGAGTAGCTGCTCCGTGAAAAATTATAAAATATATCAAAAACCGTTCATAAACGTTAACAAACCTAGTGCCAGTGACGAATAAAGTGCCTTACTTAGCGATCAGCGACTTAAGCCACCAACTCAGCCGGGGTACCCCGAAGAAGAGGATCTACAGGTGCGGGTAAGTGGTGGATACATGTCCTTTCAATATCTATTTCCTATACATATATGGTCATATAACATAAGGTTATGAATTACAATAAAGACCACAACACCACGATACCGCCAAAAACTCTCGCCCTGAAAATTGTAGTATGTATGCGTTTTGAAAGTGCCTTGCTTTTTTTCATAGAAGCATGGAGAGTATGAATCATTTAAAAACCACGTATTAATGTGTATTAATAATTGAATCATCGAATAAGAATTCCGTTAATATAGTATAGGGGTGTAAGCTTCTTGTACTAATGAACGCATATAATTAATTATTTTTAAATTAGTAAGCGCTGTACCTCGATCATGTAAAGACATTGGCAATAAACTGTACTCAATGAATACGACCAGCTCATTCCCAAGCGACACCCACTACATTAGGTCATACCACATACGCTTACTCAACAACTATAGTAACAAATTGTTGTATATATCGACAGCTTTTACTGCCTAGTGCATATTTGATTAAAAAATATTGTGTAACCACCATTAGTGATGGATGTAGAAGAACTTTCAAAAAATTTAATGAAATTTTCTCCGTTATTAAAATATCTACATATTAGATATAATTAAAACTGAAATAATCTTTAAGCAACAAAAACTGTTAATATCAGTGAAGTTTTTTATTTGAGCCGTGAAAGTCTCGATTCTTTTAATAATAATGACCGTTTAATTTTTTAAGGATAAAGTTGAGATATTTCTGCCAGTTGTTACACAATTGATTTCTGATATATTTTGCTTTGTTTTACGTAAAGGGTTGTTTGTTGCAAATATTATCCATTTAATATTTTATTTTTGAGTAAAACGACGTAACTGTGGGTATATGATTTAGGTTCTAGACTAGAGTCAAGCGATATCGTGGATTATATCTGTATCTTTTTATCGATAATCGATATGCATACTTTAGTATATGAATAATAATAAAATGATCGTTTATCTACAAATATAACCGGACTTACTAAAATACGTTAGCTGGCCTTTTTTTTCTAAATGTTTACATAGTATCTGTTAAATCGAATGTTTTTATTATTACTATAAATATTTAATGACTTAAAGTTATCAAATTATTAATAAAAGATATAGACTATGTGGTTATCGATTGTTTCCATATTGACCCGTCACATGACATCATTAATATGATTATCCTGTCAAGGATATGAGACTAAAAGCGAATCTTTTGACCGCGCCGGTCGCCCCAAGCGATGTGACGTCGGCATTGTTTCGTGTGCATGTGTGCGCAACAGTTTATTTTACGTAATCCTTGCAAAGCGAAAGTAAAGAGCCTTGTAAATTATTTAAACTAATAAATTCATCACTATTATTCAATGTAATGGTGATTATGAAATTGACATGGTGCTAGGGTATTTTGCTAATGCTCGCCTGGCTAGCTACAACCCTCAAGTTGATAATCTGTCGCCAAGCACTTATAGGTGTGTTCCGGTAGGTGCACTAAAGAGCCAGTCCCCCCTCTAGGCTTAGCGTGTTACCACTTTGGGGCACATCGTCACTTAATCACATCTGGTAAAACTATGGCCAAAACGCTAGACCTATGAAGAATATAAAAAAATAAATTATTTACTTCATTTTATAACAAACTTTTGCATAGATAAGGCTCGACTACGGATTTACCATCGACACACACATTTCTGTCACAAAACAGCTGTGTTCGGGTCCGATGGTCATTCTAGTTGACAATACGCACTGACACATAGGCTGCAGTGACCACTTAATATCAGGTGGACTGCATACCGGTTTGTTACTTTATAACATACAAGACAATTTTAGCAAAAAATAAAAACCAACTTCAATTATTTTTAGGAGCTCCCTGATGTATCCTCGAAGATGCAATGCCATTGAAATTAAAATGGGACCACCTTTGAGGTACTTATCCCCTTTCCAACGAAAAAATAATAATCTAAATCGGTCCATGAATAAAATAGTTACGGCTGATCATCCATTAAAAAAAAAACATTCTAATTGAGAACCTCACCCTTTTTTTAAGTCGGTTAAATAAACAACGTTCTTTTAGTAATAATTGATTCAATACAAAGTTGATATAAGCATTACCTGACAAATAATTCTAATTTCACTTGATATAGGTATTTCAAGATATCTGAAAACAAAAATACACTATACATTTTATTACTTAGTGTATGTTCTGTAATTTGGATAATACCGAAAGAACGATACGGTAAGCATTAGTTCGAATGACGGCATAAGTGGAAAACGGTTCGGTCATGCGACAACTGATTCTGTTACGAAACAAATCTCCCACCGAGGCCCTTTGTTCGGGGGAAACGTCTCGTTCATTGATAATGTTCGTGACTTGAATCCCATTTGTAATCTCTACTCGTATGTTATTTTATGTTGATCTTAGTTCAATGACCCTGTAAAGTGTTTTCATTCAAAATCAGTGTTCATTTGAAACGTATGTAAAATATATACATTCTGACTTGTATGCTATAATATCCCGATGTCGCATCGGTGAATTTTATCAGATTATCCATTTCTTGTCGGTTACCCACGTGGTTTTAATAAGATTCTTTGGTAATAATTAGACTATCTGTTTTCTTAGACCACTTTTATAAAGAGATAAAGTTTGTATATTTGTTTGTAGGAGGTAGAATTACTCATTAGATTACAAAATTATTTCATTAGTAGAAAGCTAAATTATCACCGAGTGATATAGACTGTTTTTATGCTTATTATAATTTATATTGTAAGTGCCCGCGGCTTCGCACGCGTTTATAAAGCAGTAATTATTTTCATCCCGTATTCTTTTTTATATACTATCAGTTATGGAATTAAGTATGCTTCTCGTTTACAAAACTGATCATGATGAAAATAATGATTATAATTTTATACGATTTCTAAAAGTAATATTAACAATTGTCATTGCCCATCTCTTGTTGAATGACTTATACATCCCTTGCACAAAATTTCATAAGAATCGTTCAAGTCGTTTTTGAGTTAAATCCGGACATAGAAACAAACAGACTGATAATTCTTTTTTATGAAATAAAAATACATGTACAGGCAGAACTACAAATTTATTAATATAGATTAATACATCACTGAAAACTACTACTTAAACCAATTTTAAACGTAGTGTTTAGATTAATATAATTATGACTGAACTCGTGTACACATATCACTACGTTTTTCTATGGTGCTAAAAATGTATCATGCAAGGTAAAGTTACATTTTAAAACACCCGAAATAATGAAGTTATTCATTGAGACCATTTCAATGAACTCGAACACGATATATCTGCTGTAAGTTGGTGAGGATTTGGATACCCTGCTGATTCCAGATAATGCTGTAGAATCAGGTTAAGGTTACCATTTTCTTCTAATATAATTGAAGTAACAGAATACCAAACAGAAGTTGCTCACATTCATTTATCAACTATAATAGTTAATTTACTCTATAAACTGCTGAAAAGATTTTCTTGAATCATAGCTAAGAACACCCTCGATCAAGTCACCTTTCAAACAAACAAAAAACTACATCAAAATCAGTTCAGCCGTTTGAGAGCTACGATGCCACACCCAGACTCACAGACACACGTTAAACTTATAATGATTATAAAACCTTTATGTTTGTTTCGGGGTTTAAAAATTACATTTTAACGTGAAATGATGTCGCGGGCTCTAATTAGTCATGAGTCATGACATATTTGAAACAATGAAGGCATAAAGATCTCGCATTCTGACGTCAGACGGTCGCACGTGGTTTATGATCCCACAATAATAAGTCAGACTTTTTGGCGAAGGGAGGTTGTAACGAGTCTTTCTTAGTGTCCGCCTAAGTTTCAATTTGAAAATCTGTTGCATCCACAGATTTATATCTATAATTACACTAGAGAACCAGTTGTATATCTAATCAATCATAAAGTGTAACCATTTTACATAATAGTTTCTTAAAATCACTGGAATTCAAAATTGTTAAAGAAGCATTCGGTACTTACCGGTTTATTTCGATGCGAGGTCTGTATAAAAATATAAACAAGGTACGATGACCATTGAAACTTGAAGGACACCGGTTAGACGACTACCGGACCGGTTGCCTTTATATGGCGAAAACAACTATTGTGCATAAAGAACAGGCTACCAACTATGTGTTTTAGGTAGTAAAGATTTTTATACAAAATAAATTATTTTTAAATATCATATTATAAAAAATATACAAAAGTTTTTTTTCTATATACTAGAGTTATGCTACGATGGGGCTGAAATGTGTGAATAGAAACAAAACCCCAAAAATATTAAAACGAAAAAAACAATTTTTTGCTTTATATATCTAACACGTAGCAATTTTTTGCTGGCGTCAGATAATAAACAGTATCCACGAAATTAACATTAAAGTATTGGTTTTTCTTCACATTTTAATTATGTTTATTTGTTTTCGTTTTTGATATATCATATATTTCAATTAATTAATAAAAAAAATTTAGAGTAATTTTTGTAAATCTTAATAAAATATATTTAAGAAAAATAAAGTAAAATAGAGTTAACAAGGATAGAATTTTCGGTTCTAAAGCATACTTGATTGATGGATAAATAAATCTTACAAAACTTATTTCGTTTATGTTTTTTCTTATACATCTATACTATTGATATCCGACATAGATGAACTGAATACAGTATAATTATATTGCATAAAGAAATTTCCAAAGAATGGATCGACTCGTTATTGTATCGTTAGTGTACAGTTGGAAATGACGCGACACCGGCGCGTTTGGTTAATTGAACGAGGCGTCGTTTCACGTCGCGAATGCAACTCGTTAGTGCACACTGTTAATTAACACTTGTTAACTATTTATTTATAAGTGCAAGCTTTTGGACTTATTATTTTTTTATGTGAAAATTTGTATGTGCAATAGAAAACACAATTAAATACAAAAGAAAAATATATTAGCACATAAAAACATACAAGGTCGCGACCATCGTGCATATGGTTTAAAGTTCGTCATAGTGATTCGCTTATGCATGTCGCGTTTCTCAAGCCCTACGAAGTTGTCAAAGCCAAAACCGCAAGCGGCTCCAGTACCCTTAAGGCTAACGGTATAGTTAGTTCGAAAAAAAAATAAAGATTGCGTTTCGAAATCAGTCGGTGCAAATTTCTTTTCACGCAAGACAGTGGTGACTGGCTCTCGGAGGTCGCCACTATTTTTGAATTGTAGTACCCTCAGACACAGATCCATAACTTTGCCGTACTACTATAAAAAGACAACGAAAGGAATGATGCTTAAAGTTGTATGCTTTATTGTGTATATGTATTTCGCACACGTTCGTACTACGAGTAAATAAGTCTTCTCTGATACTTTGTTGAATCATAATTGCGAGAATAAAAAAAGATTGTGGTATCGTTTTGTGTTACTTATAAAAGTTATTTTTGTTTGCAGGTAAATATTTTGTCTGCTGTATGAAACATTCAGTGAAGTATCCGTACGTATCAAGTAAATGTTATTTAATGTATTATTATTACAATAATACTTAATGTAAGTGTTGTTAGTGTGTGTTATTTTCTCAGACTCGTATTTCGAAATGATGCCCGCAACTTCGTTTGTGTGGACTTCAGTATAGGGTATAAAAGTAAAAGTATCCTATGTATTATTTATTACTGGATTAATTTAGATACAGTTACATTACATTTGGATACAGTTTATAAACTATCTGTGCGCCAAGTTTAATCCAAATCAGTTTAACCGTTGTTCGTGATTGAATAACAAATAAACGAATTAACCACCATTATTATTATAGTAGAATCTATCTATCGATACTATGTATTAATATAAAGTATATGAGTATAAAGATAGAATTAAAGAAAAAATCCTGCTTAATTCGATTAGAGAACGGTATATAAAAATTGGTTAGTGATATGAACATTTTATTCGAGTGTACAGATATTAAAACATCTTCTAAATTCCCGTTTTTTTGACTGAGAGTTTTGTGCTTGTTCGTCTGCTCAATTTTTTCTTTGATCAATATGCAGAAACTTGTAAATGGAGTTCATTCTGTTTAATTGTGTGTAATTCAATTCTGTACTTAGCTGTAAATTTTCCCAAAATATTAAAATACAATATGCTTGTAGGAGCTAGTCTCTGAAACTACTGGTCCGAATCTTCCGAAGAGACTTTATACTTATAGTGAGCTACTTACTGAGCTAAATGATCATATAGGCTATTTTTTTTCTTATTAAATAATATATTGTAATTAACGCGAACGAATTCTATATACTTATAATTAATTTGTTTTCATACAAATACATGAATTTTTCCTCAAATATGATCTCATAATCTTATGACATATTACAATGAATATACTACTTGACTCGTATCAAATTAGGCGCAATAAATAAATATTTTCTGAACAATGGACTTAAGAAACCAATATTTATCGATTTCAGGTATTAAAAGTGTAAGATGGCTACTTATTTTCAATTTTCTTTTCATTTTTAATTTTGAACTCTGAAAACGCTGTTCTCCATGTTATGACGTCATAGGACTCTAAGCAAATTTCATGTATGATCTTATAGGAAACCTGTACGACGAAGGCTCTGCCAGGTGGTGGCGCAAATCCGAATCTTTTACGCAAACAATACTTGACATTGACACTTCACGTTAAAAAATAATCACATTTTAAAGAAGTGAAAATGTATTGTTGCACTTCTGGATGCTCGAACACTCCAAAGAAAAATAAAAATAAGTCAAATGTACAAATTCTAATACTTTCCCACGAATAGTAGTCACTTTCCATGGTTATGTGATAAATTATAAATGCAGTAAAACATATGTAAGTATGAGTTTCAAAAACATTATAGTTGGTGTTTTATAATTGTATAGTAGTATACCTAGTTGGTGGTTTATAGTTGGATCAATCGAATTTTATGTGAAAGATAATTATGATGGGGATGATGAAGTGAAAATGTTAAGCTGTATGATATTAAACAAAATAAAGATAACAATAAATAATTATGTGCATTTTATTATATTATTTACGTTTATTTTACGTAGATAGCTAGCTAGCCAGCTATATGTATGTATGTATTAAAAAAGTTTCGTAACAAGATTAACAGATTGCGCCACGTTGGCATTTTAATAAAAAGTATGGAACTTTTTACAATGATGAACGATTGCTAAATGTCAAATGTTTGTTTTCTGACGTTACAGCACAGTTAATGTATAGACTAATATGGCTGACAGCGTTATCGCCTGTTTACGAAAAGTAAAATTTAAAATAAATTTATGCGGTTTTCTAGGTCCTAAAAATATGGTAATATTTTTTTCCTCGAATCGGACAATAATAACTAATTTAAGACCTACTTTAAAAAAAACAACTAGTCTATTATTTATTGAAATGAATGATTTTCGCCATAGTAGTGGTGTGGTATGTCAGAATGAACAGGATGACACCCGATGAATCCTCATTCATTTCTGTTCATCACGGTTCTATATTTATGATGTTTCCTATTTATATGATGCAGTAGTCATTTGGTTCGACTAGTAAAAAATATAAGATAATAAATGAACTCAGATCTCGGTTCTAAAAATTGTCCCCAGAGATTTACTGTTTAGCAGTATTCCGTAAAACGAGACGAGGATATTCGAGTATTAATATATTTTACGGATACGAAAATGGGTATGAAATTCGGTTATGAAAATTATGAATCAAACATACTTTGTATTCTGCTTAAAAATTCTTGTGTATTTGTTAATCTCGACGTTGGCAATTTTTTTTACATAGGCAGAAGCCATAAAAAAGACAAGATTTTTTTTAAGACTGAATATCATACAACTCAGTTTAAACCGGTGGTGGGCCTAGACGCATTAATTTTTGTTCAGGGATTCCTTATATAACCCGGATAAGCAATAAAAAAAATTTTGTTTAATTCATCCCCTACTAGAATGATTACTGAGATGTTGCCGATGGTAAATCCATTGGTCTGTTATGAGTTTATTCCTTACAGATTGAAAAACTCGTATCATAATTCTCTTGTTTGTGGTGTTTACATATTATGTAGTCATGTTATGTTATGTGTACATGTTATGTAGTCTAAATCTCATTGCACTGCCATTTAATTCTATAACTAAATTACAATTAAAGTAAGTAGTAGTAGTCAAAACTGATAACTTGTTCATAAATGTATCGCAGTTTTTTTAGTAATACAAGAAAGATACGGGTTAATTTGATGTAACTAGCTATAAAGACCAATTTTAATTGTATATAATTAACTAAGATTTTTTACACGGTAAAACAATGCGGTTAAGGTCGTCTAACTAAAAAGAATACGTGGACAGTAAAATTAGATGTAGTAGAATTCGTGCTACTTTTTTAAGGTTATCAACTTTTCAAATGGGGCATATAATATTTTATTCTTCTCTCATGTCCACACTAAGTTAATTGATTTTTACAGAATTCGATTTTACGGGGTTACAAATAATGTATTTGGTTAACTAAATTTTTGTCTTCCTGCCCTTATCCCATACTAAGTGGGGTCGGCACATCCAGTTTTCTTCTTCCATTCCAGCCTATCACCCATCATTACTACACTCACTTCCCGTACACGCATATACTTTTTCACACAGTACATCCAAGTCTTTTTGGGGCGCCCTCTACTCGCATTACCGCTTACTATCATCCCCATTGTTATTTTCGCAACATGACTTTCATCACTTTATAACATGTCAAAGTCCATACCAGCATAATCTTCCACTCTTTAATTTTTCAGTGACTGGTGCTACTTTCAGGCTTCCTCTCAGGTACTCATTCCTTATCCTATCCATCCGCGTCACTCCGCACATCCATCTCAACATTCGAATCACTGCTACATGCACTCTCCTTTCATCCACCGCCTTCGCAGCCCAGCATTCTGATCCATTCAAAACATCTATCTATATATCATATAAAGATATACATATAATAAAATTGAACCGACGATAAAGCTCCACAGGCACATTGATGGCGGCTGGCGCCGCGCCGTGAAGTGTTTATCGAATAAATTTAACACGGGTGAAAACGTGGAACACAACTAGTGTAATGATAAAAAGACAAATAATATTATAAGCGTGTATGTGTTATATGGTTATAAACATACTCGTATTTGTAAATATTCGTCTATCCAAACATAAACGTAAATTATATATATATTAAAATTTACATCTTTGATCAGAAGTTCGTACTTTGGAACGCGACTTCATATAAAGTCATCAGAATTCTCTGCGAATATTTTCCTTTCATGAAGAAAATGTGTTTTTAAGTTTATTTATGTATGTTTGTGAAAGCTAAATGTTTGTGCTCCTGGTTATATTATATAACTCAAAGAACTTGTTAACATGATTAAATATAACCTTTGATTAAAGCAGTTAATAAATCATACTTCAAAAAACATAAATCCTAGAGGTATATAATATTACGTATTATATTGTATTAGTTATGTTAATATGTATTTATAATTATTTTGATTATCAAAATCAAATATTGTATAGAAAACGTAAAATGTAACTATTTAGTTTTATTTGTATTATTTTATATAAAATGTTTTATGCCAAATTGAATTTTATGAAACATTTGCAAATAATATTAACCTGACGTAATAATTTTATGTGTAGGTAATAAATACACATAGAAAGATTGAATGAAATTCATGAATAGGCAGTATTAATTTATTTAACGTTTTTTACACAAATATACAACATAAAAATATTTTCTAATAATTTTAAAAGCACAATCAATAGAAATAAATCAAATTAGAATAATATTTTGTGATAGCAATTATTAAAATCTAAAGGGACTTTCACACCAACAGTATCAACTAAATTATAATGAGCCTTAGTGGTGTTCAAAGCAAAATAGCGTTATACTGCTGCTGCCGTCACGTACAAGCAAGAGAAATTAATTAAATAAACGGATGTTTCACCCGCTTATACGTCATAAATCATTGCAATATATGTGGCATTATTAATAAATACTGTTTTGTTGTTAATTATATTACATTTTTATAATTAAATATTCATAAAAATAATTTACCTAATGGCTGCTGAATGTTATTATTGAATCACGGAAATTTTCAATGTAACAATTGTAACATGTTAAGTTGTAAAAAATATAGGGGTTTTATGTCAACATTTGACCTCTACAATTCTTAGAAATTGAGCTAGACCACCTCTAATAGGAGGTTATTATTAATTAATGTTTGCATTGGTATCTAAAAATAAGCTTGTTTAATAATATATTGTGTATGTTAGAAAATGTTTCTAAATTATATGGCATATTAATCTAAGTTACTAGTGTTTCTATAATCATGATGAAGAGTGGCCTTCACCTCATTGAAAGAAAGAAGAAAGAAAATACATTTATGGTTGAGAACATACGGGCACACATTTTTGAAGACAAAATTAACATCACAAAAATTAAAAACTAAATAATAATTAAAAAAAAAAGAAAATAATGTTATCATATAAACCCATGTGCCGAAGTACCACTACAAAGGGCGCACAACTCAGCATAAGCTGGATGCCACCGTTCTGAGTGACACCAGCGCTGATTTTCAATTACAGCCAAGTGGGTTTACAGAAGAAGTAAAATATGTATTTAAAGTATTGTGTATATAATTAAATAATAATAGAATATTAGCTGTATGTAATAATTTATAAGTAAATATATTTTAATATATAATAAATACGTATAAGATAGATAAACAGGATTAATTAAAACAAAAGAAAAAGGAGTTAAATAGCCGAAATGTCCAGATTACAGTTTTCGAAACACGCCTGAGATTCCAGTAAATAATTTCTTAATTTGTTTTTAAAAGATGACAAACTAGAGCTGACCTTATTGGTGGTGGTATATTGTTGCAGCATTTACTGGCGTTGTACCGAAAACTGCCCCTAAAAACTGCTGTACAGTGACGAGGAGTTACTAACTGTATAGAGTTAAATCTACGCTCAGATGATCTATTACCCATTTAATTTTATTATAGAGATACGGTGGTGTTCCAAAATGCATTACCCCAAACAGAAGACATGCTAGATATAGTTTTCGTCTTGCCTTCATTTTTAAAAGTAGGTGCTTATTGATGGTAGGCGTGACACGACTTCTTGGTGCTATAGTGAAGCAAAAACGTGAACACACATTTTGGACTCTTTGTATGAGACGAGATGTTCTAGCAAATAGTCGAGGACCGTAACCTATATCTGCATAATTCAATTTTGATAGAACCAATGATTCTACAAGTTGCAACCGTAGCTCTTCACTCAAAAATGGTCTCATTTTATATAGAACTTTCAGACGATAAAAATAGTTGCGGACGCATGCAGCAATATGTGTCTCAAATCTCAACTCTGTATCCATAACTAACCCTAAGTTACGTGCTTCCGAAACACGTTCTATCGGTTCGTCCATTGCCATCACTTGTTTATTAATGGAAGGCATTGCAGGTTACGTTATATTAAACTATCGTTATACAATTTTTTTACAATTCGGTATATACCTCATTTTCATCGATATGTTCTTAATATAAATACTATATACTTTTAATGGAAAATACTAGAATAATAACAGATTAATAAAACCTCATAAAGTTATTTCCACGATGTCAAAACACGTTTATTTTATTCTTGTCTGTCTGTCTGTCTGATTGTTTGTCCGAGCTTATCTCCTGAACTGATTTTAAAGGGGCTTTATTGACAGGTAGAAAACTTATTAGAGAGTAATGTAGGCTATTTGAAACTGTCTATCACGTTACTAAATAAACGTGATTATTTATAGGTATTCCACTCGAACGAAGTCGCGAGTAATCTCTTATATTAGATAAAATTACATACTTAATGCAGTACACAAATGTCAGTGTAACCACTATGTTGGGGCATATATGAAATGAGAAAAATTAGTATAACAATGTTTCTATGTAATTAATTACGTTAACGAAGATAGTGCGCGACAGTGAATAATGACAGCTCAGAGTGACTTGTGTTGTTTGTTGTCGCTCTAATAGAGTTTGTTTGATGACTTTACTAACGACGTTGATTATTTTAATGTATTGTAAATGAAAGATAATTTTTTTTTCTAGAAAGGAACTAAGTAATTAGGTGCATAATTTTTCAGTAATTTTATCATCAAACTTCTTTTTCCTTTTATCGTATAGCATAATATGTCCCACTGTTTCACCCGTGTTAAATTTCTTCGAGCAGCTGTCTAGTAGGTTCAGAGATAGCACGTTCAGACAAACAAACAAACTCTTGAGATTTATATGTATATTGTATAGACTGAAGTGTTGCCTACAAATGGTTCTCGGCGAATATGGATTGCCGAAACTACCCTTTCGAAAACCGTCAAAGTACAATGTAAAATTTCTAAGATTTCGTATATTAAAATTAGTTAGCAAAAAGAAAGTTCTCACTACGACCCTGCAGACTTGGTCATTACACAGATATAAATAATTATTGTGGGATCTAAATTAAGTAATCTTTGTTTTTCGGGATAAGGATATTTGTGTTTATTCTTTTGTATGTTTGTAATATCTAATAATATAACAATTTTGTTTGATAAAGGTATTTGGCTTCTAAAAATACCGATCTGTCTTTATACGACGCACTTACACGACTTTCTTTAAGTTGATTTTAGTAATACCTTAATTTTTTCGTAAGTTTATTTATCGTTATAGGTTTGACGCAGTGGCCACAGTCTCACCTGATGTTAAGTGACGATGTGGCCCAAGATGATAACACGCTAAACTTAGTGGAAGACTGGCTCTCAAGTGCGGCTACCGGCACACAACTATTGGTGCTTGGCGACAGATTTTCAACTTGAGGGTGGTAGCTAGCCAGGCGGGCATTAGAAAATGCCCTACCACCATGCTATGCTTTCCTCACGATGTTTTCCTTCACCGAAAACTCAGGCTCATTGCAGGGATTCGAACTCACGTCAATCGACGCGAATTCGCACACGCTTCCACTGAGCCGTCATTGCTTCACTTCATTTTAAAGTGATCATGACATGTCATCACGTCGATTGACCTTCGTTGAATTCCTAAAATGAATCTGAGCTTTCGGTGAAGGTGGTAGGGCATATGGTGATAGGGCATTTTCTAATTCCAGCTTGGCTAGCTAACACCATAAATGTGAAAATCTTTTATTAAGCACCTATAGGTGTACTCTAGATCAAAATCAAATTCACTTGCACTAAGAAGGCCAATATGATCATTACAACACTAGCTATTACCTGTTCGGAGAACATCTCAGTCCTCAAGAAAAGCCGATAAGAAAATCGGTCGGATTTATCTTTTAACTGTGTAAATAATATTTACAGTTAATAATCATATTATTTTAGTATATACACAGGATCCATTCCCATTTTAAGCTTAGCGTGTTACCATCTTAGACCATAACGTCTCTTAACGTTAAACCCATAAGGTTTTTTTTATATGATCGGGGTTAAAAATAAGTGTTTATTAAACGGTGTGTTACGTACTAGATCACATTTTTAACGATACATTCCCCGTTATCATGCGTATGCAGACATGATAAATCTGTTTGGAGTCTCGCATGGAATACCGCCCACGTTGTCATCGTACATTTTTCGACTGATAAATAATACTTGTATTTACTCTTGTCGTTTTACTTGCTATATAAATACATATTAAATGCTGTTAAGCGTATCAGTTGAGAACGATTGAACTGATTTGGCTAATTCTTTTTTTAATGACAGTTATAGTCGGAATACAGTTTCTAAAGAAAGTTGAAAAGTTGTTCAAAAGTGGGAAATATCTTAAAGAACTGAAAGTCCTTTTTTCTATATGACTTTTATGTATCTGACTAAATGACACTGATAGAAAGTTATGTTCAGGCTGATGTTATAGGCATTATTTTATTAGCATTGTTTTATTATTATAAGTGTTATATTGTAATTAACGATATATATATATATATATATATATAGCGCACGAAGTCGCGGGCGGTTGCTAATTTGTAATTTAAAAAAAGGTTTTTTTTGCACTGACTATTCTGTTAACTTTAGGGGCCCTGGAGCCTTTACGGCTTCACCGGGCTTAGGGGCGAGCGCTTAAGGCACTCACAGCCACGAAAGCTTTGCAACAAGATCCGAGGGTGCCAAAGTGGCCGAGCCTATATTAATTATTATTATTATTTCTGTACTTATATAATACGACGTGCAGTGTGTAATAATATTTGTGGAAACTTAATTGGTGTATGAGTTTGTTTCTTAAGATGAGCTATAAATAAAATAATCTGTATGTTTCCCGAAAACGAATAAATAAATAAATAAAAAACGTTTAACTCAATCGGTTAAACGATGTGCAAACGCATAGAACATGAACAAGCAAACATTACTTTTTATGTTCGAACTCGAACTGTTGCAGCGATTGCAAATAAGTCGCGATCTGGCTAATTCCCTATCATTCGATCTAAACTAACTATACATATATACATGTTTCTTCCCCTGGGAGGAGGGAAGGAACATATGTATGTGTATTTAGTAATCTGAAAATTTTTGTCTAACTAACTAGGCAAAAAAAGATAAAAAAAGGTCCCTTACAGAACCTATGTACCTATGTGGCGTGCACGCGTGTATGATGCGGTGTCTGTGAAAGCTAGTGAATGTAGAGTCACTGTATCGCGCGAGCGGCTGCTTGGCTCAAGGCTCCATACCGATGGATCTGACCTAGTAGTTGCCGCAGAGGTCGTGGCGGGTGTGCGCGAGCGAAGTTAACCGTACGTCCCCTTTGAAGTGAACGGTTTCGGTTTCGAAAAAAAAAAAGGTATATAATACTCTCAGTCTTATCTGGACTACAGGCATGTCTAATCACAAAGTCATTTTGTTTGAGAGAAGAGATCAAAAATACTTTATTAAATTTAGTAAGCGGACTGGGTCTGGTAGTGACATTTTTTTAGAACCTGACACAATTTTTAGTTTGATTGTTATACGTAGATATGGCATTGTTTGATAAAGTAACTATTCGGGGTTTAATTTATAAAATAATTTTAGGTACCAGCCTATTTAAGTGACATAAACGAAATAATTCTGTCCTTTCTTAATTATTTTTTCTGTTTTATATATTCTCTTTTTTCTGGCTCTGTTGCAAAGCCAAGGCATTTTTCTGTGGGGTGTCAGTTAAAATTGCTAATTTGCTGGTTTTTCGTGTAATCTTGCCTGTACTCGATTTATCCTTCTCCAAAATAGCTGCTGCTTTTTCATGTGTCCTTAAATATTTTTTCACTCTGCGTTTCTTTTATACCTATGGGACATGTCACAAACTGCCCCCATAAAATGATACATCTATCCCCAATACAAAAACCAACCATTTAACGTATGGTAACCTATGTTATTGCGAAATGAAAGCCTTAGACATAAATATCACTACAACACAGAACTCTGTTTTTTTTAAACAGATTGTAGACAAATTTTACTAAAAAATGAAAATGTTACAAACCTTTGGCGGTAGTGTGCAAATGGCTCCTTTTACAAAAACACTAGCGCCACAGGCACGCGCGGCGTGGTGGCCGATGATGGCCTAATGGTTTTACTCTGTCTAATGTTAATATAGTGTTTTCTGTTTAGCCACCGTTGCCGCTGTAACTACCGACCTCTGTCACCAGTCTCCCCTACCTAAGAAGGAATTTATGAATGTCAAAACACTACCACCGGTTCGGAAAACCCCCCTATTCACCGAGAAGAGCCAGCAAGTAACTCGATATGGTTTATCTTTTTCTTTTTACTTTACAACTATTGTTTACTGTCATTAATTATAATTTTTTGTAGATGTACAGAGAGGTAGTCACTTTCAGAAATCATTATCATTCACGTGCTCCTGGATGGAGCATACGCTTTGGTAGGTATATCATAATCGCCTATAAAGACAGTTCCGAACGTGAACCTATAATTTGTATGATTAGGTATTTGATTTCTAAGCGTATCGCCTCATAACTCAGTACGTAATATTATCGAACAATGACATAAAACACATTTAAATCTGTTAAAATATTCCCTTATATAACATCATTTAATATACAATTTATTTTTTTGGATTCTCCGTCTGAGAGGTCTTTGTGGTATATGAAAAATTGTCATCATAGTCTAGTCACGTACTCCGGTCTGCGACATGCTCTCGAGGTGGAATCGTTTATTGATTTCTATAAAAGACCCCCTACATAATTTACGCAGAGGCGCGCTGCGTGCGAGAGAATCACAGACAGATTATCATTAAATGTATGTCTCAAGTATATATATATATATATATATATACTGTGTGTGTTTAAGATTATTTGTTTTGGTTTACTGTAATTTTTAAACAAAGGACCTAAGTAACATGGTAAACAACAGCAGTAATAGGTTGATTTACTTATGGTTTTTATTTTTAAAATCTAATACATTTCATTACTTAAATACATTAAATACTTATATTAATATTAAATTATTTATAGGTTGAGATTTCAGAGCTCAAGAAATTAACGCTGAAAAAAAAAAAACAAAATAACCCAAGGCAAGCTACTTGGAAGCTGTACTTTCTCGCTCGCCATTTAAAAATTGTTTTAGTTTTTTTTTTATATCATCGTATATATTATTCTATTATAATTTAACAATAAATTAGAATAGATAGAAAACCAAGTATACAAAGAAATTGTTTCCTATTACGGTCATCAATCAAGTAAGCATAGGTACCATTTGACAAATAATATTGTAAAAAAATCAGTAATATTCCAATTAATGAAAAAAGCTGCGTACTATAGGAATATAGTAGTGACAGAATGCGAAGGGCAGAGAATCGGGAGAATGGAGGGACGCCTATGTTTAGCATATATCATCTATGGATTATAACAAATTAAGGAACTGAAGTATATAAATATTCTATATAAATAGCCTTATCTATCTCATAGAATATAGTATAACAATTGGAATAATGCCAAATTCCTTACGGCCAAATCAACCGCACAAATGAGCATCAACGATGAAATTTAACGCTTTACAAAACTTCAATCGAAAACACATTGCAACCATGTACATTCTTATGTAATGTTTATGTTTTATGTAAACTAGTTAGTTTGAGAAACGTACATGTTCATGGACGTGAACAGGTACGGGCAGAGGGGGCAGCTGCACTTCCCCCTTAGCAAGGTGTTGTTAGTACACGCGTGGTAAGTGTGCAGATATAGAACGTCCCTCAAACGAGGCGTGAAGAGGAATTTCACCAGGCCAGTAGGAAGACAACGACTGTCCTTGAAATTTGTCACCGATGGACGCCGATGTTGTTTTTGGACTGTACTGTATTTTTACAGTAATTTTCCCTTGCCTGACCCCCGCTGACCAAAATCCTGGTTACGCCTATTTACATGCTTCTTAGAATTGTGACTGATAGATCAAATAATTTGGATTGCATGGTAAAATACATTTAAATATACAAAAGCTAGCTTTTATTTGCGGTGGCTCAATGGTATTGTAGACTATGTTACCATCTTGGGTCGCATCGTCCCTTAACATCAGATGAGATTGTGGTGAAAGGCACACTCTATAAAGTATTAAAAAAATATTGTAATCTTGAAAATCAGCTTAATACCTTTAACTCGTAGAGAATCGATAGCAAAGGTCATTTTAACTATTTCAATACTGAATCGATCTAGTGACGTCATTAGACATAGGTTAATTGCAAGCTTTGCATTGTCATGTATCTATATTGCTACCACAGTGGCGAAACAAAGACTGCACTTGAGGATAAATCGACTAAACGCATAATGATTGAATCCTAAAAACACCTCGTGTGTTTCTGAGTCATATATTTAACATATGTTACTCTGTTATTCATCTCGTTAAAATTGCGCAAACATCAATAAAATATTTGTATTAACGATTGAAAACTGTTTAGAATTAGGATCTCTCTGCGTCTAGAATTAGGTACTTTAAGCATTGAACCACCTAAACAACAACCAGATGGGATCTTAAAACAACATCGCACCTAAGGGGAATTTGTAACAATACAATGTCGAGGTTGAAACGTAGTGAAACAAAGACCGGGCTGCACCGACGCGACGCTCTCGAAAACCGCTCGCGGCCAAATCAACCGAGTAAATGCATCGATGAAGTGTTACGGTCTGTTGAGCTTGAAGCGGAACAACCCGGTAATGCTGTTTTGCTGTTGCAACGTTTAGATTGCGAACGCTGAAATTAAAATAGAAAATGTTTTGTGTAAACCGTTGTGTCACGTTCCTCTTACACATTTCGTATCGTGCACGCACATTTTCACTATGAAAAGAAGAAAATTATTATATAATATACAGAAAACGAAAAGATTATGTTGATGTTTATACAGTGAAAAAGTAATATTATTCATTTTTGTTTGAAGGAATGATGGCTTGGTGGTAGCGTGTACGAACTACGGGCATATTGTCGACCTACATGAGTTCCAATTTATGAGTTTCGGTCAAGGAAAATATCGTGATGAAACTATAGCATGGTAGTTGGATATTTTCTATAGCCCGCCTGGCTGGCTACCGCACTCAAGTTGTAAATCTGTCGCCAAGCACCTATAAGTGTGTTCCGGCAGCTGCACTTGAGTTTTCCATTAGGCTTAGCGTGTTACCATCTTGGGCCACATCGTCACTTACCATCAGGTAAGATTGTGGCTGAAATCTAAACCGATAAAGAATTAAATAATAATAAAAAACAACGTCTGATTTAACCCATTTTAACCGACTTCAAAAAAAGAGGAGTTTCTCAATTCGAATGTACGAGTATATTTTTTTATGAATGTTCAGCCATAACTTCTTTGTTTATGAACCGATTTCGATTTTTTCGTTGGAAAGAGGATACCTCAAAGGCGGTCCCATTTTAATATCATTGGTATTGGACCTACGACTTTGAAGATACATACGGAAATACGTCAAAATAATTATAGTTGTTTTTTTTGTTAAAAATTGTGTTGTTTAATTACAACGTGTTGCATTTTTTATTCACCTGTCCAGGTATTGACAAAGTTTCCGGATTGGGTTATAAGTAACATTAATTACATTTTTATACAACAATATGTGTTGTATATAAAACAAAGGAAAATACGTATATTTATCATACATACATAAAACAATCATAATTATAAGGTATAAAATTAAAATAGTTCAAATTTCAATACGATCTAATTAGTAGGTGTGATGCATGGAATTAAATAGGATCCTGTTTCAGCTTAAAACTTAAGAACTATAAACACTGCATTACTGGTACACTGTCAGGATGTAGACATACCTAATCGATACCAAATTTACCTATAGGTTTCTGCCGTAAAGCATATCTTCCTGGTGTCGACGTCTGGCAATGGATTCCCGTCTCATAAAAAGCACGTTTAGAAATATAACCATGTTTTTATTACGCTATTTTCTGAATACGATCTGCTATTAGTATTTATTTAATGGCATAATCAATAGTCATATTATAATATTACCTATTTGTTGCAAGTGATTTGTTACAGATTCACAGTGGACTGCATCACTAGCAATTAATAAAGATATTATGTACATACCTACAAATAAATTAAAATAAATAAATTTATTGCTATGCGTTTCAAATAAGAAGATAACTGTCAAACCGCCATTTTCCTTTGCATTTTAACATGCAACTTCAATAAAAACTACGGTCGATATAACAATAAGATGTGCTAATTATGCTGAATTACCACGCGACCGGTGCGGCGCGTTGATGAATTAACAAAATAAAAAGGCTTCTATTTTCATTAAACATAATTCAAATAAAACCTCTATTTTGTTAAAAAAATTATAGCAAAGAGAAATAAATTGTTTTCGGTACGCAGCGATCATCATCTTCAGCCCGTAATCGCTCACTGCTGAGTATAGGTTTCTCTTCTTGTACGCCACTCATCCCGACCCTGAGCTAGTCTCATCCATGTTTTACCCGCGCTTATTACAATATCGACCACCCAAAGAGCCTGGAGGCGCCCGACTACTCGTTTAACCATAAGTGGCCACCAATCCGTTAACGCTTTAGTCCACATAATGTCACTCTGGCACATAATGGCAACATGTCCTGCCCAATTCCATTTTCGTTTTCTGATAATCTCTCCAACGTTGCGGACGCGACGTTAGATCTCAAAATGTTTGATTCGATCTTGTAATTTGATGTCGAGTATGGTGCACTCCATGACTCTCTGTGCCACTTGTATTTTATTCAACGCCTCATCCGTTAGCGTCCATGTCTCGGCACAATATGTTATAGTGGGCAGGTCTCATTGATTGTATGGAAGGGTCTCCAGGTATTGATAGAATATAAAAATCATAGCACATTTTGTAAATTTATAACCTAATAAATTGGCCCTAATTCCCTATAGTGTCGATGTGCTGTCTGAAAATCCAAATCTCTTCTTACCTTGGCTAATATTTCATTCAACGTAGGCATATAAGAAAATAATTAAATATAATGTTTTTGTTGATGGCAGTACAATTTTGACAGTAGTGAGTAAAATTAGCAAAGACACCATTATCTTATCAATTGAAACGCATAGTACCATGCAACTAATAAAATAAGTAATTAAAGTCACTAAATAAGAATTATGATATAAACAATTCAAAACGAAAGTTTTTTTTTAAACCATACTTACAAATTACTCTGTTACATTGTTTCTGAGAGAAAGCCGTTAAATGTAGCTTATCCTTTGGTAAGCGGTGGTTACGGATGGCGGAAAAAATTGCTACTCAATGTAAAACAGCCTATGTATTCAATGCAACCGAACCGTGAACTTACGTAACATAATGTAAGTATATCATCTACGTAGTATATAAAACATATTATTGTTATGTATAACTTTGTTCAGTGGACAAGATAATTGTGTCCGATTGGATCGAGACTACCATACACCAGATGTAACATCCGCTATAGTGGCACGGTTAGGCGTGTCGCGTTCCGTATCAGCCGGTGTATATTCAGTAATCAAGCGGGTGGCAGGGATCTGGGTCGTGAACAACACGCACATGGTGATAAATTCATCAGTGTCTCGCTTTTAATTTGTCTCGTTTCGAGAACAGCCATTGTATATAGATCTTCCGAGAGGCTAGCAGGCTAGCATGAAAGCGATGACCGTCGATGGCTTGTGGATCTCTCGGTTGTCGCCGTTGCTTTTGGATTGTACTGTCCTTATCATAAGGTAAAGTGCTATCACTTTGCCTTGATACTAAGGGTGAAATCTATAGCGCGTAGTCAGCCTTAGCTCGGCTCAAACTTCGCTGAGTATTTACTCAGCACACTCTTAGAATTCGAATTTATGGTCCAGTTACGCTTAGCTTATGGTTAGCTAGGTTTAATTGAGGAAGTCTCTGGTAAACTATCAACGTCGTCGAATCTATAAAATTTCGATCATTTGAAGTGATGACAGTTGAGATAGCAACAATCGATATGACGACAGTCGAAATGGTCATAGTCTAAATGACCATAGTCGAGATGGTGACAGTCAAGATGACGACATTAGAAATAGCCATAGTCAACATTGCGGCTATCGAGATAGTTATAGTCAAGATGGCGACAATCTAAATGACCATAGTCGAGATGGCGTCATTCAAGATTGTGACAGTCAAGATGGCGACAGTCTAAATCGCCATAGTCTAAACGACCATAGTCGAGTTTTTTTTTTTTTGAACTGACTTTATCGTTAGCCATAAGTTCCCTAAAGCCTTAAACGGCTTTTACAGATTCACCCGGGCTTGCACCATAGTCGAGAAAGTGACATTCGAGATGGTGACAGTCGAGATGGCGATAGTCGATATGGTCACAGACGTTGCGTTGCGTTATATTGAAGATGTTAATGATGTCAATGTTATTTTTTAATGTGCATTGATATCTAGAATTAAATTAGGAATGTTGAATTTTTCGAACTTTTTTTTCAGATGAAATCCTTTGGTTTCCTCGAAAAACATTTAAAAATTAATTATTTAGCTGAATTTCAAGGCATTACAGTTGTTTGAAGTAATGTGATAAAAATCAGGATGTAATAAAATGCAAAGTTTTAATTCTTATATTTCCTTTTCAATAGAAATTCAATAAGTCGAGTGAAAAAAAGAAAGTGAATAACTACGTGACTCATGGTAACCCTTTTATGTACTTACTTCGATCTTTTCATAGAGTTTCATGAATGGAACCAAGGATTAAGTCACAAAGCCGCCATAAAGCTCGTAATAATTTTATAATCAATCTTTCTATGTTCGTAGTGAAGCCGACAGTGATTGATTATTGTTACCATTTCTAAGAAGTAGCTAATTGTTTGATTGATTAGACGCATCTTAATTTTTAACTACCCAGTTTCGATCTATCCAAACGTATCTTGAGTTAATCGTGGCGCCAAAATAGTTATCCTTTTTGAAGATATACTTTTACAAAAGACGCTTTTAGTAGAGGGTAAAATTGCGGGCTGCATGCGATCACGTAACTGAAGTGCGATATGATAAAATTAGCCTTCTAGAGAGATAGGGCACAGAGAATTATTTGGAGATTTCTCTCTACTTGGGGCATATCGACTGGTGGAATACCTACAGAAGATCGCAGCCAAATGACCTAGTGTTGCGTTCCTGATATGAGTAGGGTTTCCAGAGCTCCTTGGAGTAGGGGTTCAAGGTTGGCAACGCGCTAGTGATACCTTTTTTTTTTTTTTTTTCTTAACGTGGAGGAACCCTTCATGGGTACACACCCGCCCGGGGGGACGAGTGGTTATGTGAGACTCCTACTCACTAAACCTCCACGGTGTACCATCCACCGCCTTAACGGGGTGACGCGGGCTTCGCACTTGGCATTCAGTTTGCCGCGTCGCCCCAGCGGCAAGCCCAGCAACTTGCTGAGCCCCCGGCATTAATGGGAGACAGTTCGGTACACCCTAACTGTCTCCCCCCATCCGCCGGACCTGTGCAATGGGAAGACGGGCCCCCGACCCGTCCCCCCTGGTCCGGCTATGGTGGCGGCAGGAGGCGCGCAAAGCGTCTCCTCCGGCCGCCCGTTCTTCTTTGGCGGAGAGGGCCGCTCAGAGGATCTACCTCGCGAGCCCTCTCCGCCGTCTCCTTCTGCGAGATGACCTCCTCGCAGAAGGAGACCACTGCTGACCATGACCCCTCGCTGTCGAGCATGTGATTTACCACACTCGGCAGCGAGAGGTCCCCTCCAACCACCGCGGCCAGAGCGCGGCGCTGCTCCACCCACGCAGCACACTCAGAGAGAGTGTGCTGCGCTGTATCTTCTGCAGCGCCGCACTCGTGGCACGCAGTGGTGGGCTCCCTCCGTGCTATCTTGTGCAGGTACCATCCGAAGCAACCATGTACGGACAGCACCTGCACAAGCCTAAACGTCAGGGAGCCTAACCTATGGTATTACAAGCGTCCACAGTCTACGGCAGCCGCTTACCAGCAGGCCGGCCGTACTCTTGTTTGTAGTATAAAAAGAAGATAATAATATTATTCATTTTATTGATTTTTATTTTTGTAAGTAATTGTCTAAAAATAATTTTACGGTGTAAAAAAATATACATTATTTGAATCAAAATAGATTAATAATCAAAATCATCTAATATCATCGATCGTAATAAATATAACGAAATTAATCATCATGTTGTTAGCACGCCAGATAAAACTTTTGGAATCATTTTTGTTTTGTTATGCCAAGAAGTATTATAGTTTTGTCAGTTCGTACATAAAACGCATAATTTTCAGTTTTACTATTAATTATAAAGAAATGTATTCCATGTTGGTTCTTATAGATAAGTAGTTCTTTGAAGTTCAAAATATACGGAACTCTTGAAAATCACAGGATTGATTTTTTAGAGTCTGTAAGTGGTTATACTGTAAATAGCAATTATTCCTATGAAATACGGAAACCGTAAATGTAAACACTTTCTTGTGTCTTCAAACATCACAATAATTATAAAGTCATTTTATCATTATTTACAAGTATATTATAAATATAACCTTATACATGTTGTTCTTACATCCTTAGAAACTGATGCGTCAGTGGTATTTGTTCACACTATTTATGAATTTATTTTGTCTTGACCTAATTATCGTTATGGTTACACAAATATATGTTGTTTAAATACATATAATTTGAATATAAAAACAAATATGACACTTTGTTGAGTTGTTGTGTGCACGCCCTTAAAGGTTTCTGCGTTAGTACAAACGCTGTACAATAGGTGGCAGACGATTCGTTTCCACAAATCAGTGTATTTCATATAGCTTAGCGGCTAGCAGCAATTAGTGTGTTTTCTGTGTACGAGTATATAAACTTGACAGATACATTGAAAATGAAATTGAGGATCACGCGAGTTAAAAGGCGAGAAACAGCTAGTGTTTTTATATTTACTACTGAAATATATTTGCGCGATCTATATATAATTGATTTATGCAACTTTTTTGTGTCGTTGGTTGTTTGGTTGTAATTGGGTTCTTTTAGTCAGTCGTGTAATTTAGAATTAATAATCTTTCGTATTGCTTGCTTTTACAGTGAACTTGTTACGATTGCTTTTTTTTTTTCATTTCTAGAGTGCACAATACTGTTGTCTGTTTCATTATGTATTATTATATTATTCTCTAGTAAAAAATGCAGTATTTTGTAACTTGTCTCTCTAGTCTATTCAATCTTAAAGACTTTCAAATACTTGAATTTAGTTTAACAATTTTATCTAGTGTATTCAGAGCATAAATATTTTGCATGTAAACCATGTCCGTAATGTGTGATCCGACATTTGCATATGAAACTTAAAAGCTTTTGGCATACGACTTATCTGTAATCGGGACAAAAACTCCATATTTATGAATACAAAAAGTTGTTTCGGTTGTAAATTCTGAAAATACTCGGTACCGGTTTGTTTTTTAGGTAGAATATTCTGATGGTTTATTTTATTTGATATGTATATCTATGCAGTATAATTCATATAGTTATTTGTTTTGGTTGGAAGATATCAAAAAATGCATTGCTGGCACCCAACTGAAACAGTTTATTCTTCAACATCTAGATTCTGTATTAACGAATAATTTCATGTGGTAACCACAGAACAGACATATTTGTTGGATTCATGTACTCATCTAATTATGATTCATTTGGGATTTAGGGGGACTACTATATTTTAGATTTTTAATAATTTATAGACTTATGTCTCGCATTGACTTTTGAAATATTTTGTATCATTTTTTGTTAAATTTAATTAAATACTTGATCATTTTCAAACATGTTGATGGGTAAACCCACGCATGGGTCAAATATGTATTATATCATAACGCCGCAGGGGCGCTGCTTCAAACACATCAACGAATTTGTCACTCTTTTTCTGAAATATGTTATTGTCCGTTGAATTTTTGCGAGACCACGACTCACCAGCGGGAAAATGTAGCAATTTATCTGGCAAAAATACTATTAATCATTGACGTACGGACAATCCATTTTATATTCCTCATGACAGAGACCATGAATTTTGTGTTTTCATTATGTTTTCACCAGGTCTGATGTAATTTCTATTTCGTGAAAATTGTATACGAGTTTTTTTTTTACTTGATCTAAAAACTAGTTAATAGTATACTATAACCATTAAGTATTATTAGGCGTTTTAATATAGTTTTTTATTTCTCGAGAACTTGTAACTTACTCAGTAATAGGTTAGCCTGTCCAGTACAATTACAATATATAACGAGATGTAGGTAAAATCTATGTGGGATAGCCTGACTGGTCAAATGACTACAGAAGATCGCAGGCAAATAATCTTGTATTGTGTTCCAGAGCTCCGAGGGGAAAGGGGATCACAGACGGCATCTCACTAGTGATACGAGTATCTGGTGTTCATAAGCTACAAGAACGGCTTGGCAGTCCGTACGCTTTTTGTCACCTAAGTTGTATTAACTTGCAAACCATATTATGTTAATCTATATAATTTTACCGCGTAGATCATACAACTATTACTGCCCTATCAGTTATATAAAACATATTTTATCTTCCAAAAAAGAGTTACGGGTTCGGTTGTGCAAATCGACTCTCGATCCTCTAAATTGAGGGATTTGAACAAAGATGACGGTTGCTATAAAAACTGTCCACACCTGGATTCGCTACATTAATAGTATGGCCGTTCGCATGTGTTTGATATGAATAATTTACATATAAATGCCCAGAGGGAACCGGTTATTTATCGAGGGGGTTTTATAAAACATATTTTTTGTAAAGAACAACTATAAAGAAGGGTACGATTTTCGATATTATTTTCTCTACTAATGTCTGTATATGGCTTTGTAAGCTAATGTGTAATGAAATTGCAAGGTTCTAGTAGGGAAGCACTACTCGTATACCTATTTTTGCTGCAAAGCAACCATGCTAGTGGCGCTCTGTTCCACCCGGAAGGGTATGGTTGATATCTTGCACTATAGCAAAATAGGCATTCAAAATCGTTTTGAAGATTAACGATTTTTTTTCAATAGTTTCCGATGCGACTGCGATACTTTCGATTTTGTTGGTTATATAAAGTTATAGGCTGCAGTGACCAGTGACCACTTAGCTTCAGGTTGGATGGTAAATAAATCTATACTAGCTGTGCCCTCGGATGCACTCGCGTGGACTACAGTATGTCGTCGACATGCGCAAATCTAGCTCGTTTTTCCGTTTTTTTTTACTTGCACGAAACAGCAATTCTCTGTCTAAAAAATAGTAGCCTAAATTACTCCTTATAATATCAGCTATTTGCCAATAAAAATCTCGTCAAAGTCGGTCCAACCTTTTCGGCAATTATCCGAAAAAAAAAACAAGTAGACACCAATTTTAAAAATTGTCTTTTTTGTTGTAAGTACTATTTATACCTACTTATGCATTTGGTAAAAAGCTGTTATATTGACATTATAAACAGACACTTCAATTTTATTTATTTGTATAGATATAAATGAACAAGATTTTTCACCTTAAAACTTCTCTTTGCTTTGTTATATTATTACAAAAACTAGAGTGTTTCTCCTAAACATGTTAAGATAGGTGAAAACAATTATCATATTTAGTGTTGGAATTATAAAAGAAATGTATTTAAAAATTAATTGTATTATCAGCATTCTGTGGACTCTGCAAATACTCAGCTCGATGTAAAAGGGAACGAAATACTGAATTATTTGTATATTTATTTAACATCATGTATGTTTTTGATCCCCTAAGACCCTTCACTGGTAGATGAGTTCTTTTAGCTGCCACCGAATATTCTTTTTGACCAGAAGACGCCAGAAGCTGTTGATAGCGATAATTCTGACTTGTTGGAGTACAAATTCTTGACGGCGAAATGCCCTAAGGATGTAAGCTACTTCTGTCTGTGTTGTCGTTAGGTTCTTGTGATGATTAAGTTGTATATTACAAGTGCTTATCCTTATATTGCTGACGACGAGATTTCCTAAGGATGTTGACTTGATATGTAGCACGAATCCTTCTATTGTTGACGGCGAAATGTCTCAAGGATTTTAGATGTTTGAAGACAAAGAAAAATCATATTCTATTATCTTTATTTACAACTTAATTCACAATGGTTCCACTTTAAATAACAAATGGAGTATGACAACTAAGTTTGAATAAGTATGCGCGCTGAAGCTACTGCGGCTTCGTTTATACGAGTATAAGGTTTATTAGATATTACGCAATGTTTACGTGAAACTTTCTAGAATATTTCACAATTACTTGTATTTATTACACAATGTTTTGATTTTATCGCGTCAGCGTAATGACGTTTACTTTAATTAAAAATGCATATTTGCAGTTTTTAGCTACGCAACAATGTATATTTTGTTCTTATAAAGTAATTTATCCTTTTATGCTAGGGTATTTCAAATCTTTAGATTAACATTTACATTTCTTTACAATATTTCTTATTAATTATTTATTTATAGATTTTTTATTGTATAATTTTCATTATACACATTGACAAGCAAATTGTATTTTATTATTTACATATTATTTTTGTTGTAATCATTAAGTTGAACTAATCTTACTAGTGTTGTGTCGACAGATAACTAGTATTGTTCCCGGGACATATTAACATATCGGCTCTATACCGCAATTCGAAACGTAGCCCTTACGAAGAGTAACAAATGAATATTAATAAGTTGTTCGGTGTTAGGAAATTCATTCACGTCGTCCTATCTAAGGGATGATTGGATTTTGCCCGAGGACATCGGCGTTGGAATATTTAAAGGGGTTAAATACGATACACGCATCAAATCATTACGTAATTATTAAACCCGTTGTTCGAACTGTTTAGTACTTTAGTACATAATTTGGATTTTGCTAATAACATTTCCTTTATTTTCTACTTATACAATTAATTGTTTTTAATAAATACTATTTACTATGTTTTGCTGTCACAGTGAAGACCATTAATTACGATTACTACGAGACGAGTTCTAATCAATTTATAGATGTAATAAATAGTTAACAACCAGGATATTAATGTACAACCACATAATAATAACATCACGGTGATGGCATGATGGTATAGCATTATCTAATGCCCGCCTGACTACCTACCAACCTTATTGAAAAAGCTGTAGCCCAGAGTCTGTAGTTGTGTTCCGACAACTGCACTTGAGAGCCAAATCTCCCCACTAAGTTAAGCTTAGCACGTCGTTACTTAATATCAGGTGAGATTGTACTCGGTAAAATGAAGCTGTTCTCATGTACTTGCATTTTCGGACGTTACACCAAAAGCAACTATATTTTAAAATGGAATATAATTTTTTTTAGGTTCTATCAACAAATATCCTTTATGTTATTTAATACTAAATTGCAATATTTTCAGATTATTTAAACGAACATTTGTATTTTTCTAGGTGATGTGAACGATAACAAACGTTGTCTGTCCCTTTTTGTGACGTACTCGTAGCCAAATGATGCTTGTCGAAAAGAAACTGAATAGGCGCTATTTGTCAGTGATGAATTGTTTTTGTTCTTATGCACGTTATTCTAGTGCCTTAAATTGATTTCGATGCTAAATCATAGTAAAATTATGAATTATATACTTCATGGAAATATTAAGTTGATGGTCTCTATCATTTCATAGTTGATGATAGGTTCTTAAGGCGCTCAAAAGTATTTACTTAAGCATGAAAGTTTCATAAGGCTCGTCCGCACTGATACCAAAACAAATGACTTACTTGAAGGACTTGAAACTACTTAATTCAGAGTGAAGCACATTTCTGATGCGAGGGCAAACACGACCTAATCCGAAACTACTTGCAAGCAGATCAGGATAATGTCGAACTAGGCAACCGCCTCATGAATACCGAACAGCTGCCGCGCCTCGCTGAACCCTACTAATTCTTACAGCGCATTAATTAAATTTATGTACTAAAATATTTTTTCTATCAAATTCTATGCATTTTCTCCGGAATAGTTGGTAGATTATTCTTTTGCGGATCCCTCATGAGTATATTTTACTTGAAAAGTATGCTTCTGTAATATAAGGACCTCAAATATATAGGAGATACCACGTTTCTTGTATGTGAAGCAATGATGACTCAGTGGTAGCGTGTACGGACATCACGTCGATCAACGTGAGCTCGAATCTTTGCAATGATCCTGAGCTTTCGGTGAAGGAAAACATCGAGAAGAAACCATAGCATGGTGGTAGGACCTTTTCTAATGCCTGGCTAGCTACCACCCTTAAGTTGAAAATCTGTCGCCAAGCACCAATAGGTGTGTTCCGGCAGCTGCACTTGAGAGTCAGTCTTCCACTAGGCTTAGCTACTATCTTGGGCCACATCGTCACTTAAGATCAGGTGAGATTGAGGCCAAAATGCAAAACCTATAAAGGTAATTATAAAACGATGTGAAGGTAAATTGTTAGTTGATTCAGTTTTATGGTAACCTACATCTCGGCACGAACTAAAAAGTTTCTGTATGTCCCATCTATGTCGTACCGTGAAACTGTGGAACCATCTCCCGGCCCATGTGTTCCCTATTTCTTATGACATCGGGTCCTTCAAGCGTAACGTGAAGAGATATTTATGCAGGCCGGCATAACAGCGGCGACCGCCGATGATTTTCGATCTCTCAGTGTTCGATGTTGAGTTTGGTTTGTACTGTGCTTACCATCAGGGACAGTACAGTCAATGTGGCATGCTATTATAAACAAAAAACCCACCACAAAACTTGCAGTATTTCTTACAGTACATTATTATTGTGTTTTTTTTCCTTGACCGCGTATCAAATATAGAAACTGGAAGTTATTTAATGAAAATGATATTACCATTAAAAACGAATTTTACAATCAGATCATATTGAATAGGAGAATCATTAGTAATGACCATTACAATATTTCAGATGTGTATATATTGATTTTTGGTGAAATATTTGTAATAATATTTGCCATATCAGAAATTATTCGAGTTTTAAGATTTTTCTAAGTTCAATCTCTATCGAAAATTGTACTATTTTGGAGCTATTTGACCAAAAACTATGGATATATTGTTCATAGATATTATCAAACAAGCATTAATGCATATTTAAGAATTAGGTTAATATTATGTACAGACACGGCAAAGATCTCCTTTACAATTCAACTATTTACAAACATATCAAAGTTGCAAATTAATCGAATATCAAGTTGCAACTTGTTTGTCTCCCAGGGTTTAGATAGTACAGCTAATATAGACTTTACTCTTCGCAACCGAACTAGATTTTAGCTACCTACTGTTTGTTCTGTGTGTTTGTCGTATGCTTGGGATGTTTCATAGAGAACTTTGTGTTACAAATAAAAAGTAAATATTCATTGTTCGTAGCCAATAACCAACTTAGTTGTATATGTACTATATATTAAGAGAATATTGAAACCAAACTATAATACATTTAGATATTGTAACTGGAATATGAAATATAATAGATTCAAAGCCGGTTCGCAGGGACTAAACATTGTAGATGATTTATACTCGCGACTCTAGTTTAGTTTAGCGAGTTTAGTTTAGTTTAGATGCCCATAGTTATAAAAATGATGCAAACATTAATAATTTAAACTTAGATTGAAAATTTATATAAACGATAAGTTATGGTGGTCGTATGGTTAGAAAGATGGTAATGTAAAAAATAAATCCAATTTGTACTGCTTCGAATTTTGTTATGTATTGAATGAATGAATACTTTGTTGGACTTTATGTTGTAAACCGGCGAGCTGAATGCCACAATCCATTTTTTTTTTCTGCTAACCAGCAGTATTGACGGACAAAAAATACCGTTCTAGGTATAGCAAGTAGAAGAATTTGTAAGAAAATAACAAAAATGTATTATGGATTTTTTAAATGTATTAATTTTAAAATCGTAATTTTCGTAACACTGTCGGCTGACGATGTAGTTAAATATCGTTAATACACTTGAACGTTAGAGAATATTCTAGTACTAAATCTTGTGGTAAAAATACAGAATTATATATTTCTCAGCAATTGAAATTACCAGTTTAGCCTGAAATGATGCTCGCGCCTTCATTCTACATAGAGAGGCCGTTTACAGGCTGCTGTTATTATTATCTATAAATCTATACTATATAAATCATTTCTCCGAAATTTCTTTGCTGCTGCCACCTGAAACACTGTCACTGCTATTACGTATTTCTGCATCAAAAAATTTTCGTTGTTATTTGTTATAATGAACCTGAAAAAATTAAATCTGAAACTAGTCGTGGAAGAGAAGAAAAACAAAAAGTGGCATGTTAATAACTGAAACAACAAAAGAGATGCGGTCGAACGGGATAGACCCGATAATTAATAATGTTTTCAAGAAATAATAATAATAATAATTTGAAAAAATGTTCCACAAGATAAAACTAATTTAAAATCAAATTACTTAAAACTGTAATAGGGAGTCTCTTGTTAAATTTCTGGCTAAAGAACCGCGCTCCTTATCGTCAGGTACATGAAATGCTAAAAATAGTCCCGCTTAATTGAAACAATGCCCTGTGGCTTTCCTTAAGAGCATTTAAGGTCAAATAACTTTTTTATTAATCATACTGTTCAAGGTTTTTGCAGATATGTAATATCAAGAAGATTTTACTGAATGAAGAGCTAAATAGACTACACAATCCCTCTGATTCTGTAAAGTTTTATTACTTTTCTAACTGGCCCAGCAGATGTGTTCTGCCCCTCTCAATAATCAATGACTCGATCACAGTGCAACCTATCCCGTTTTTTTTCCACATAAAATTTCATGTTCATAAACAAAATTATGAATTTAATTTATTATGAAAGCATTCTTTGGTTCTGCCTTTGGTTAATACATGTCGTTACTTGTACTTTCAACCCATCTTTTACACCCCTAGGTATTAATAAAAAAAACTATGAAACACGTCTTTTTACTTGCTTATTGAATTGCTAAATACTAATTTTCATAGATCTATCTTCAAATATGACGGATTTTCATACAATTTTTCATCCTACTTTTCACCACCTTAGGGGCTTAATTTCAAAAAATTCTTCCTTAGAGTCCTCACGTACAGTGTAAAAAGAACCGCGTGCATATTTTCTATATATATATGTGCATATTTATAATAGTGTCTTTGTCCCAGTAGTCTGGGCTGTGCGTTGAGAAATTAATCAGTCAGTCAGTAAGTCGGGATAGGATATATATGTATAGATACCAGTTACTATTTCAAAGTAAACTATATTTTCTATACATATTATAAAATTCAACGTCTCTCGGTCTGTCTGTCCTTTTTTTGTTCTTTTCACTCGAAAACCACTAATCCTATTTAAATGGTTATTACATACGTAATCAGCAGTGACGATAATTATGAATAATTTCGAAAAAAAAACTTCTTTTGGACTATTAAATGGCTTACGCTGAGTAAACCATAAGATGTATATAAAATTAATGTACTTCACAATTGGAGATCATAAAAAAAAACGACAAAAAAAACAGCGATAGTATGTATACATGTATATGTCTATCTTCTAAGGATCATACACAAATTTTTGTCTTACGTCTTTCGAGCAGAAGCAGCACGATTCGCGCGTGTGTTCGACTGACAGTATTCTGTAGTCCACGCAAGCGAAGCCGCGGCAAAGCTAGTACAAATAAAATCCCTAATACAATATTATAATTAATAGATATTAAACCAAATTACAGTTTTGTAGTTTGGTGCATGTTAATCATGTAATACGAAATACAATTTCGTTATATGATAGCTTGAGATCTTGACAGATGAAAATTGTGGAATATTTCTGATTAGATGTGCCCCACGGCTTCACCCGTGTTAACTTTACTTGGCAAACTCTCCACGGCACCGGCGCCGTCAGCCTACATACAGCCTACTTGCCTACAGCTTGCCAGCTTGCTTGATGTTCATAGTTACTGTTGTTAGCCCTTAGGGTCATAGCGTGAAGTTATATAGCCTATACTATTCCTCATGAATCTGGCTCATCATATGCAAAAAGTTTTTTTCGAATCCGTCTGGTAGTACCATATATAAGTCCGTTAAAAAAACTCTTCAGCTGTATTATATTAGTGTACATTCTTTTTTATTCGCTTGGATTAGGCAATAACAATATATAAACAGTACATTTAATTACAAATTCAGCCAAAATTTGTTTAAAATCCGAACGAAGTTCACGGTAATAGCAAAGATCTATCATCATCATAATTTCATACATTTCACACTGCTGGACATAGGCATCCACCAAAGATCGCCGCAACGACCGGTGGCATCCAGCGGCTTCCTGCAATCCTCATTTGGTTATCGATTCACTTAGTGGCGGGTCTGTCCATGCTGCGTCTTGCAGTACGCGATTGTCATTCGAGAAACCTTGGACCCCATCGGCCTGCGAACATCAATAAATTTATATAACATATAGATTAAACCATAGCATGGTGGTAGGGAATCTTCTAAATACCCGCCCGGCTACCTACAACCCTCAAGTTGAAAATTTCTCGCCAAGCACCTATAGATGTGTTTCGGCAGCCGCTGCACTTGAGAGTCAGTTTTCCCACTAGGTTTAGCGTGTCGCCACATCTTCACTTAACATCAGGTGAGATTGTGGCCATAACGCTAAACCTATAAAATATAAATAAAAACTCAAAATGTTGTTGTTCTGTAACTTACGTAAGTCACATTTTTTATTTATTTTTTATTATATTAAACCTTGGTTTTAATTATTTTCATCCAGTTCCCTAACCTACTTACTCTTTAGTTATTTATTGAAGCGTATCAGACATTCATAGGGCGATTACCCGGAAATTACGAGATAGCCCGTTTTTCTACCACTACCGCCCTCGTGGGAATCATAAAAAAAAGTTATTCCTTTATGATTAATGAGTTCAGTTGATGGTTCATCTAAATTGTATAAATATTATGTTATTATTTTGTAGTAGTTGTGTCCGCTCGCGTGGACTACAGAATGCTGTTGGTCGAACGCACGTGCGAATTATGCTGCTACAAAAATCGTTATTGTAGGTGATACTTAGAAGATAGACATATTCTATTGCTCTCTTATGATTTACTTAGCGTAAGCCTTTTTTTTTTTGAACTGACTATACTGTTAGCCTTAGGGGCCCTGGAGCCTTTACGGCTTTTACAGCTTTACCGGGCTTGGAGCGTAAGCCATTTAAGCGCCCCAAAAGCGTCTTTTTTTCGAATTGATTCACCATTATTAACTTTTTTTAGCATGTTGCTTTATCTAACAAAACATATCCTTATCACCTGGCCAGATAATATAGCTATAAATTAAAAGAAGAACCGTGCAAATCGGATAAGTTATTTTCCCGTGATAAGAACATAAACGGATAGAGAGACGTTGAGTTTTATAATATGTATAGATTATTTATTTCACTTAGTATGAATGAATAGTGTGATTATAGTTTTGTCGTAAAATTAAAATATGAGTGATGTATTTCTTCAGGAAAGAGATTTTTAATATAACTTGGTAGTAATTATTTATTTTACTTGATAAACATAGAAATGTTACTATTGGACATATTTTAAGCTTATAATCTCCCTTAATATATAATTAGAGTTTGTCAAATGAAAGCTGAAAGTGAATAAGTTTATTCCTAGTTAATCTGGGTATACATGACCTTTCTTTTTTTAATTTGCCGTCAATTTTCACTTGGCTTTCATTAGACAAACTCTAGTTAATACGTACATGTTACACTTTTCGTTTTGTTTCTTCATTATCTATGACGTGCCTAGAAGTAATTATACATATAATGTCACAAAACCTTTAATAAATTTCAAATGGCAGAGGTAAACGAGCTAATACAAACCCGGCTGAAATATAATGAAGTATCGTGTGGTTTGGTATCGATTGTCCGCAGGTCGAGGCGCAAGGTCGAACAATAACGCTGTTTACATGCTAGGCTAGACCTGATCGAGGGTTCGATGTAATAAAAACCAAGGATTTTGTGTCGCAAGTGAAAAATATTTTGTTTTATAAAAAATGCTAACGGTGTTTATATTACGCAGTAATTACTTTCGTCTCGTCATTTTATTTTTACTTATTGTTAGGGGTATTTAAATAATATATCTAATTATATAATGTGGATGATTTATTCACACGTATTAATGATTTGTATTGAGTTTCGTTGTTAGTATATTATTGAAATGTTAAAAGTTGCTGTTTTGGTGTCAATACAATATGGCCATATCATTATTATCATCGATATGTTAAAAAGTGAGTTAATTTATAAATCCTAGTTTTACAATTACCAAATATTTAAAATGCATGTATTACTAATATCCGCTTCCGTTTTGGTTTTTGCACTATTATTGTATGTATGTATGTATACTATGTATTTGCAATGTTTTAAGAATTGTGATAATATAAAAATTTCCAAAGTGTTTGAATTTTGGCTATCACCAACACACACTAATTTCATCAAAATCGAAAGTTATTTTAATGATTTTTTTTTTACGTTTTCTGCCATAGATTTGATATATGATTAAATCCATGATAAATATTCAATGTAAATAACATTCCATTTGCCGCGATACTAGTTAGCAAGAAAATTAAAGGAGATTCCAAACAATAAATTTTAAAGAAAAAAAATTATCTTACCCTTTCACGTATGCTTGGGTCAAAATAGATAAATCACACAGCTCTTATCAGTATAAATTGGTCACTATAGAGGTTGGTAGAAAGTTTTAATTAAGTCTAATTTCAATTTTTTTTTCAATTCAAGAGATTCAATGCCTTTATTACGCGCATATTCGAAGGCAACGTCTGGGTATTCAATTTGGAGAATGTTAACATTCCTAGGTATTGACAATCAATCGGTTACGTGGAACGCTGATTATATCGCACGTAACAATGCACTGCGTGTCATAATGCACTGCGTGTCAGCTAAAGGCTTATGTTTGCTTTTATTTGAAAACATTCGTAATATGCATCGTTGTTGAACAAGAACAATTGTTTACAAAAATGCTTGTTAATTTTAAACTTGTCAATTATAGTTGTCGCTGTCGTTTTGACATTTAATTTTTTCATAAAATTTTACTAATACGATATACTTTGAAAAAGTATATTTATACGTTAGGATAAGCAACAGTCATAATTAACCCAACTAATTGGAAGTGACAATATTAATAAATATGTACCACCGTTTGAAGATACAATTAAAATTAGCTGGAAACTAGTTTTAATTTGCATTATATTTTGTACCTGTGTATTGTTGCAACAGTTCGGATATATTCGTTATAATAATTATGAACATAGTGTGCTTATATCATAATACCCTAAGACTTGAGTTTGGCGGTATTATGCAGCATTTGTTTCTCGTCTTATCCCTAGAGATGAAATTACTAATACCTTCCTATCATATTGTATTATTTATTGATAATTCCATAGAAAAAATATCTAATATGTATTATAAATGTGAATATATCTTGGTTTCGAATATTTCTCTAAAAATTGTCTCCAACGGCTGGATGAATTTTGATGAAATTTAGCACAGATGCCAATTATATTGTTATTATGTAGTAAATTATGTATCTAACTATTGTAAATAATTAAAGGAATTATTACAGGCCATGATTTTGACATTATTTATAATAAAACGGTTTTCGAAAATTAATAATTTAATAATGCTCGCATATAAACGTGCAAGGGGTGCGCGAATAACTCGATAAATTGAGTAATTGGAATAGTCGGAAAATTCGATAATAACGAGTTGGTCGTAAATTTTTCGAATAATTATAGAATTTTCAATAACTTTAAGTTTTCTGAATAATTTCGAATTGTTTGTTTTTTTTGAACTATTTGATTCAAACTTTAAATAAATCACGAGGTTTCCATTCAAATATATTATATATTCAAAATTTAAATCGAATTGTCTACTTAATATTTAATATATCACTAATACTTCGAATATTTAGAATTAAATATTCCAATCCAATGCTATTCGCGCAGCCTTAAAAAGTATTTATTTTTTATGTATAATTATAATGAATTCCCGGAATTATGACAAAACAGTAAACAAGGAGTCACGCACCAGTCAGTGTAACGGTTAGTTCATTAAAATATACAACATTCTAGGTATTTTAAATATTTTGATTTGCGAAGTTATTATTTTTATATTTATTTTAGTTGTATTACGAATGTATTAATCGAACGGAGGGTACCCAACGGATTTTAAACCCCAGTGTTCGCTGCTGTTCCATTATCAACCTCAAACATGGGCAACTTCGTGTCTGAGGTTAGTTGGAGATAAATTACTACTCTGTGAACGTGTTTGAGTTGAAATGCCACATGTGTCAGTCTGTTGCCAACCACACCCTTCAAACCGGAACTGAAGTACGAGCACTATTATATAGCTTTGCGTGGTGATAATACTTCTGCACAGTTGAACTTTGCACATTCCCTTCCGAAATTGAGCATTCGAGATTCTTTGCTTCACTGGAACTACCGGTCACAATAGAAATAATACTTATTGAAGGAGGTTATAGACTATATATAAGCTATAGAATTATAACTTCATGCTGTGGCCCTAAGAAACAAACAGTAACCATGAACGTAAAGCAATCTGGCAAGCTGTAGGCAAGTACGGGAAGCGATATCAACGATAGGCTACTCGGCATCATAGGCGGCGACGCGCTGGAGATTTGGTTGAATAAATTTAACACGCACGAAGTCGTGGGGCACTGGCACATCTTTTAAATAAATATAAAAGTAAAATCAACGTATTAGTGTTATAGGGCCAAAAAAATCTCAACTTAAATACTCTAAAATATGATATAACAAAAGAACTAACTGAAAAATATGGTGATTGGATACAACAATTTACAGATGGTGTTAAAACTTTGAACGGTCAGGGTGCAGTATTTTATGAACCATGCACAGATAGCGCTGGCTTATATAATATAATAACAAATGTATCTATAATGACACTAGAACTATTTGCAGTTTTAGTAGCTATTACGCATGGTATTAGATCATTGCAACAAAATATTGTTATTTTAACTGATAGCAAGAGTGCTCTCCAGCATTTGGCTCTATGTGCCTCTGGGAGTTTTGATAGCCTATGCTATTTTTAAAGAGATCTTTAAACTTCATAGTTCTAATATGCATTTAGAATTGCAATGGATTCCGTCTCATATAGGGTTAGAATGAAACGAGAAAGTTGATAGTTTAGCCAAGCGGGCTTTAATTGACGGTCCAGGGGTAAGTATTCCACCTTATTATTCAGAAGTTTTAGAAGAAATGTCATGACGTTGAAAGAATATTTTGATCTAGTTTTAAATGAGAAAGGGATTGGGTACCGAACAATTCAATGTCAGCCTCCTCCTGTACCTTGGTTCTTAGAAGCCAATATGGATAGGAATTCTGTTATTGCGGCTTTTAGGTTAAGGTCTGGACACATTCCATTTGAAAAATATGGATATCTCATAAAAAAAGTTGACCTACCATTTTGCAACCAGTGTGGTAAGATTGACGATATCCATCATTATTTAATGGTGTGCACCAGAAATAATAATAGGATATCTTTATCTAAGTATAAAATTAATGTTTGAGATGTGGGTGGGTTGATAGAACCTACATCGGATGTGTAGTTCTTTTAAATTATCTTTTTAACTAATTAAGTGTTATTCCATAGAAATTGGTATAGTCTTATTTATATGTTTATTTTAGTTTATAATCGTTCTTGTTGGTATAAGTAATAGGTATAAGTTCTGATGAAACTGGCATATCCTTGGCGATAAAAAACTATAAATAAAAATAAGATTCTAAATAAAAAAATTAAAAGAAAATGTGAGATTAATAATAAATGTTGTTCAACTCTTTCTACTTTCCCCTATATAGGACATGGCGTCATAGTAAATTTTTCTGAGTTTTAGATTTTACTTCAATCTCATATAATCTTCAGTCGCTCTGATCGTCATGTTGTTGATAAAACTTAGCGTACAAAATTTTATGGAAATTAAATTACCTAACGTAAATTTAATAAGGTTACAAGTGCACGTTATATGTAGGTACATCTCGCGGTCCTACTCATATTGTCAGTAATTGTTCAATTTAACCTGCCGAATGGAAGCTATTCCTGCCATTTAATTTCCTAACCGCGCTCGCTTCATTATTCACAGCGATGTAGCGTTAAGGTTTCTACACTTATTAACTTAGTCTTCACGACGTAACTCTTTGAGTATGCACCCTACCAAGAAGTTTGGTGTTGATCTGGTATATAATGATTTTATAATTATACATCAACAAATAAATCTAAATTAATATTGTTAAACTCTTCGTGGCGTAGTTGGTACTATACGTTGCTTTAGTTGGTTGTTGGTAGACCAAAATTGTGATCAGTGTAAAAATTATTTTAATGTAAAAACTTTCATATAGAAATCCGTGGAACTTAATCATCCAATCAAATTCAGTTCGTTACTAATAACCAAGAAATTGATTAAATCTGGGTTTGATTCCAATTTTATAAAATTGAATTTAATTGAAGTATAGTGATATTATTGTTCACATGCGCGAATGTTGACTGAATACCTTGTCACGTATTTAGTTCATACGTACGGAGTATATACGTATTCGAGGAAAATATTTCATAGCAATAATCCTTTGTTTAAAGACTTTGCTGCAGACAAGGGTCAGACAATAATTGTCTTATTTTATAATAATTAAACAAAGGAGACGAGTATGCCTGGAGATTAATGTAGGTAACAAATTGAAGTATGGTTTATAAAATTGGTTATATTATTGTATTTACAACATCATCAGTTTTCAATTTCGAAAATGCAGAAACTGTAAAGTAAGTTACGAGTAAGAAAATGTTATCTATAATCGATCGATCTAAATGTTTTCAAATAATAAAAAATAGAACAATGCTAATGACCATATAATTAACTCAATCAACAGGGTTTAATTCGTTAGAAATAACATTAAGGTTGTAAAAAAAATTTATACATAATAGAAATAAATCTCAAATTCGATTCTCGTTTATAAATTGATTCAATAGTTATCGGAACTGTATTTTTAGTCTGTGCTAACATCTGACAGCTCCGGACTCCAATACCTACTCCTTGCAAATGATTCATTGCGTGGTGTTTTACTTTTACCCAACTGCGGCAAAGCCAAAAGGAACGGTTGTGTTTTAGCGGTCTATGTGTGTTTGTATTTACTTATGTTCCACTGTAACGCCTTTAACCGATTTTAATGAATGCGATGTCAATCTATTCGTTATTGTGATCCAGATGACGACATAGGTTAATATTTTATGCAAACAATATCAATATGACGGATACTAAATTAAAAAAGTAGGGGTCTTTAATTTTTGTTCTATCGTATACATTGGCATATCCAATGAAACAGGAGAAGATTCTGAGTGCATAAATATAGTAGAATATTAAATATAAATTAAATACTTGGTATTTTCCCCTATTGCAAAAGAGTTTAAAATAAAATAACTCTTTAGTAAATAAAAATAGTGCAACCTACATGTTACTAATACGAGTATCTTAATTAAATACATAATCATATCGTACTGTCTAAATGACATAGGTTTTCAATTTTTTCACATGACCTTAAGGATGCCAATCATGATGTAAAAAAAACACTTATTCTTTGCGTAAAACATTTTTACTGTATTAAACATACACGTAAAATGCCACTTGGCGCCAATTGGCATTGTGAGGTGACATTCCCTGATTTTCCAGTGTAGTCTTAATTTCATTTCCGTATTTTTTGTAACTTCTTCTTTTTGAAATGCTTTTTTGTACGGGTAAGTTGCAGGTTTTTTTAAATCTTCTCACTCTACAAATATTATATAATAAACATTAAACTATACGAAAAAACTAGTGTTGTAAAAAAAACATATAAAAATGAAATATAAAGTAGTTTGGCTAATGACATTAATGTATATAAATAAAATAAATGAGATTTGCCAGTGGCATAATGGATAAATTTATAGATTTTGATCAATTCTTTGTTGTTTTACTACTTTGTTACTTGGTACTTATCAAAGTAACAACGTAAAATGTCACGTCAAAACGTCAAAATATGACGATGTCTTCATTCAATAAAAAGTTATTAAAGTTTTAAGAAAATACAATTTTTACGCGTTTTTCTGTAGTCCACACGAGCGGAGCCGCGGGCACAGCTAGTTTTATTATATAATTATGATTTCACTTACATAAGTTGACACACGTCAACACTTGGTACTTTTTATTTCATTTCATGACCCTATTTTTATTTAAACAAGTGCTTAATGTATTATCCTTCAGTCCTGTAAATATATTTATACAAGCTGTAAGACTCAAAATAGGGACACACGAGGTCTCAGTTTAGGAATTAGGTCACAGTGTCATCGTCAACGTTTGGAGTTGTTACGTTTACCGGTCTGGCAACCGGTCACATGATTCCATCCAATCTCACAACTCTGTTGAAAAGGTATTCATTAGAAAACCAGTAGCATAGTTTACAAACAGCTTTAACCAGTTGAGCTGTTAAAACGTATTAAAAACGTACCGTTATATTAACAAGCATCATATAAAACTTGTGTTGATTTCATTGAAACGAAACGGTGTGTGGGAAAATATATTCTTACCTACATTGGTTTGTTAAGTCGAGGAACTATCGATATCTAATATAATACTATTAAGTGAACAATTCTAATATATACTTTTGAATCACATTTTCTATCCACTTTTCAAGTTTACCTTTATTTTATTAAATAATCAAAAAAAAAATAAGACACCTATTATATGTAGTATGTATATTGGGTAAGTTTTTGTAAAGAAGACAGGACGAATACTTGATCTATATAATAATAATTCAAGAATTCTTCAAAGCCAAAAACATCGTCAGTGGTCGCATTCGAAATGTATGCGCATAACCTCACGATTTTCAGAACTTTGATATACATAGTGTATTCGAGTACAGAAAAGTAATTCTTAAAAAAGGACCTTACATACCAGAAAGTAAAATGTTTTATGGTAAGTTAGGTAGCTGTTTTTGTTCATTTCGTTACAGTGTACGATTAAAATGACGGTAATATTTCAATCATTGTTTTTGAATCCTAAAAAGTTTCTTAGTATGAAAGTACCAAAACGTACCTTATTCATAATTATACTTCCCCGTATAATTTGCACATAAATTTACATAAGACTCTTACAAGTTCTCAAGTTGTAATTTAACAATCCGCCTCCGCAAATGTCCTGAGCTACGATTCCCTGTATCTCGACCTGAGTGCTTTTAGACTCATCACAGAACCCCATCTACAAACTCAAATTCCTTCTGTATTCCGGGTCTTCAATTAACATTGAGCTCTCTGGCCTCTTGTAAATTACGATGAGTAATCCCAAAAACCTTACCAAAGGACGCGAATGTTCCTCCGAACCACAACAAATCTTTTGTTGTATCATAAACATAAATTAAGAGCCATTTTAAGTAATAATCTAAACGTACAAAGATAAATCTTTATTTTCGGAAAGTCGTTAAATGTTTCTACGAACAAACAATAAATTCCCAAAGATAGCAGGCGTGATCTAAACAGGATAACAGGACCTATGTAGCACCGGTTATCGCAAAGCCAACGTTTAGATTAGCTAATCTACTGTATGACAATTATTGTTTTGGGATTTCTACATACTTTCATGTAAATATAAATCCAATTTAATACTTTCAGGATGTTGCTATAGTTGATTTAACTATTGTCACATTGTGCTGTGTTTCTTGAAACTTCTCAGATATATTGTTCCGAATTTATCATTTACCATTGCTACATAATTTACATTGAGGCTCTTGGTGTCTAAATTGAGCACACCCATTTTCTGTAAGATGTTATAATGTAACAAGTCATGAATATTAGGTGACAGGAATATGGTTATACTCGTATCTGGCATGCAAAAGCAAAAATAAAATTTGAATTTCACTTATTTTGATAATAATGAAGTATTTCCTTGCTTTTTATTTTTAATTAATATGTGGATTACATTATTTGTATGCAATGCACTCATTTATACTAAACAATATGTTTGTATATGTTTATGAATTAACATGATTTAAGTATTGGTAGTTTTCGTTTATAGACTCTAGTTCTAGACGTTAGAAGTCGTTAAAGTAGCATTTTCATAAAAAAACTTTGTTGTACTAGTTTTCTGGATAAGTCATGTGCAATTTCTATTACTTTATTCACACCAAAAACTTTATTAATTAAAATGTAAGAATATTAAAGCATGTAAAAATAACTTAACTCATTACCTGTACCAAATTCTGATACTGATTGATCGATTTGGGTTTTAATAAGTTATTATTACTATTGATATCAGACTTCAAAGTCATTTTTGGATTCGTGTATTTTCAGAGACTAAAATGATTCTTTTGGGTTCCGAAGTCAAAAGGAACACATAGTTTCGGTATGTCCGTCTGTCTGTCCGCGGCTTAGCTCAGAGATTCATAGTACTAGAAAGCTGTAATATGGTGGGTAGTATGGGTATACATATTAATCACGCCGACAAAGTGGTAAAATAAAATCTTGAAAAAAATAAATTGTTTAGGGTACCCTACACGTAAAGTGGGAATGATTTCTTTTTTCTCATCGATCACATCGTGTGCAAATTTTCTTTTTCTTATTTTATGTGTTTATTTCTTGTCATATGGCACATATGACATACATATAAATATAAATGTTTTGGTTAACAATTTTCATTTAGTGGCTACGAAATTTGATAATAAACAACACAGATATATTAAAATAATATATAACGTTACCTTACAAAATACTTAACCGTTAGCAAATAATGCGTTTACATTTTTTTGTCAAGGCCACTTTGCTCTGATAAACCACAATGAATTAGATTAATCGGTGAACTTGTCCCAATTATTTGATAATTGATTTTGTTATTTGTGTTACTATAACTAATACAACAACCAGTTCTGTCTTAAAAATGTAATGTAATGTAAATAATAATTTTAATACTTGTTCATCAATGTCATACTGTCGTTTCTAGCTTTTCACATAAAAGTTTCCATAATATTGATATAAGTAATAATGAATTGTATTAATATACCGTTGTATCTAATTTCTTGAAATCCTTACCGGTATTTAGTGCTCTATTCAAAATGCACCAATCCGTGCGCAAAGAAACATTGCTAAATCGTGAATAAACTCCGAAACAATGGTTATACTGAATAGTTGTTAGTACGTGGATATTACAGACAGGGCAGTTCTAGATTGGCGCCTGGGGCGAATCGTTGGAAAACAACGCGATTTCGGAATTGGATCACTCTATAGTTTTGATTGCTTTTCGCGTAATGTTCGTATCGTCTATTGGTTTTTTGCAATCATTGTTGTTTGTTCGAATTGCTTTCTCTTGAACTAACATTTTTGTCTGTATTTATTACTGCTTATATATAATTTTCGAAATTACTATTTATATTCTACAATTGGTATCATGTATACCACCTGTAATGAACACACGAAGTTTTTCTCTCTCGTTATGATTCAACTAGAACAAATAGGGTCCTCCTATTTTAAAATAAATTAACAAGTTGACTGGTGTGGTTCTGATGAATTTCTCTCATTGCTGTTTAAATTTACATTTCATAAATTAATAATAAGCTAAAGTTATTAGCATCCATTATACAGTGTGGGACCTGGATAAGAGGGAAACCTCGGTGACTGAATCCATTTTGAGGTGTCTCAATCACTGCACCAAAAAACCTCTTTTAGTAAAACTAAGAAATCTCTCTTAAATTCTTAGGTTGAACTTTAGGGTGAAATTTAGGTTTTTGTAAGATTTTTACCCCGTAACTGATTTTAATATACAGGTCATAAAGGGTTAGAAAAGACAAACCAAAATCACTGTTTTAAGTAACATTTTGTATTGTTTATACCCTATTTTTTATTTTATTAATAAAGTACAGCTGCAGTAATTTTGAAAATAAGAGAATTATTATCTATCTAGATATCTCGTAAAGTGGGTAAGTCGGATGCCTCTTTAAGTAAGAATTTACTTGTTCCTCTAATACCACTTATTCAGGTTTCACTGTAGTAAACTATGTTATAGGCACGATATAATATTTGGCTTAAGAAAATGTTGAATTTACTATCTAGATGTAAACGCTTAATTTGCTAACAGAAAATATGCTTCACTATAATATTCGATTATTCATAATTTCTAATAATTCGAATTTCGTATATAAATCAGTTCGATGTATCTATTTGTGTTGATTCTGTTATTTTTTGGTAATCAAAACTAAGCATTTCTCATAATTTGACTGTTTCACCTAGGTTAGTGGGTCAATGAGACGACTGTTTCTGATGTTTGAAGATAAATTGAAACTGTTTTAAATATAGTGATATTTATATTATGTACATTGATTTATTTAGCCTTATTTTATATTTTAAATAATAATCGTTATACTATTTTATTGATATCAATCTTTTTTAAGTTTTTAGATATCAAATATAAATCTGTGTTTGGCATGATAATCCACTTTCTGCAATCAATTTTGATTAGTGGTTTTAGTTTTTCGTAACTTGAACTTTATCCGACGAAAAGTTTTTTGATATAACTTCTGTCTTTTAAAAAGTTTCATGTAGTTTTTGTCTCTGAAAAGCTTTTAAGAGTTTTCTCTAAATTACATTACTGTCTATAACTTTAGGACGATTCGAATTTAACTTTTATACCTAAAAATAGTACGCCAAAAACCACAAAAGGTCATGTGATATAGGATGTCTATCATCATTATAACATTGATCTCAGAGGTAGATAATTTCGAAAATATATATAAACGGGTACATTGAATTCGCCAGGTACTCAACAACGCAAAATAGACCCTAAAATAAATTAATTGGATTTCGTTGAATCGCTGTTAATAAACTTCTAAAGTATTTATTTCACCTCGAAACACCTTTTCAAATAATCCAGTTTCGTTTCTTTACGTTGGCTTTTATTTATTTAGTCCGTTTATATATAATTTACCTGAAACAAAGAAAATACACCTTTCCGTAACTTATCTTCGTTATCTCAAGGACAATACAAGGGATCGTATTTGCCCTACCTTGTATTAAACAATGATTCATTTGAATTAGTATTAGTTCAGTTAACCGAATCAGTTGAAACTTTTTTTATGTTATTTTTTACTTCTCTATTTATTATTAGGAACTTCGTTTATGATTTATTACTTTGTTAATTTTCTCTTTTATTGATTCTTGACTTATGTGTGTTTATACTTTCAGGTATGGAAAGAGAAAACGGAGGTAATTTCAGGGTTCTCATCAAAGGTTGGTTGTAGGTATTAAAATAACAAGGTAAATGAAAAAGAATGTAAATAATAAAATATATGAAACAGCTATTTATCTATGTAATCATTAGCATTTTTTTTTGCAAACGATGAAGTAATTATCTTTTACTTGTGACTGATGTTGGTTAGTTAAATTATGTATCTTTTTCAAATACTTCAAAAATTGGAATTGGTCGGCACATAAAAGTCATTTAATATGTAAAAAATGCTTTCGCACCACTTCTCACTATAAAAAGTACAAAGCTTGAAGAGATCTTTGTAGAATTTGCACCCACGTCGATCGTAGCGGTGCCGCGGTGACTCGGAGCATGCTATCGTCCATTGCCGTCATGACTATTCTACTCAATTCTTCTTTTTACTTTTCTTCTTCGGTCTTAAGCATTTAACAAGAATAGTTTTTATTAAACTTAATTTTTTATCATTTTCATTAAGATTATCTTTATCTTGCAAGAAATAATAATGCCTTACAATTTGTATTTTAGCAAAAATAGGCATTCCCGCTGACAAATATAATAAGAGAGAGAGAGTAACGTAAAGTCGTTAAATTCAGGAGCTTTGGTAATAATTTGACAATAAAACAATTAACAAAACGGTTGTCGTGTACACTTGTCATTTGAAATTAATATTTTACCGAAGTGTCTTGTATTTCAGTTCTCATTGTTTATAACACGGCTGTCGGCTTTCCGCCATCCGTGATGCGGTGAGCTACAATGAATTGTTAATTTGCTCAGCTCTGCTTTAATGGTTGGGACAAATAAATCGAATTAATGTAAGTCTGTGCTCGCGCCTCGCAACGACTCGGGCTTAGAATGATGTGTTGTGTGTAATTAGCTTATTCTGTTTCCCTTTGAAGCTTTTATACACTATTCTAATCGTAACGGCTTATGTGGCCTTAATTTTCTGAATAACAATACAAGCACGTGAATTTACTAAATCCGCGAGGTAGAAAAGTTACAAAAGGGCTATTATGTATTTTTGTTTGGATTGGTGACGGCTTTTTGTTACATAAAATGCACTTTAATATAAGGCTCTGAATTTTAGTCATCTACTCTAATAGTAACTACATTCTAAAACATTCCAATATCACAAATAGCGAGTCAGATTATCTTCACTTAAACTTGGGAAAAAACGAGATAAGTGTTTCAGAAACTTTTTAAGTAGCACTCAATATATTTACAAAACAAGTTTATTGCAACTTAAAGTAAAAGAAAATTGGAAACGAAATGTCATTATTCATCTAAGACATTTTTAATTCAAACTTTGAAATTAATTTTCGTAACAATGTTTATATTCAACTCTCGATTGAAGCAGCCGGATCAATACAAGCAATGTCACCTCGACTTGTCACGTTCACCTACGTGACGTGGTAGCTAAATTTTGCCTTAGTGCTTTATTTAAACAGAATTTTAAAATATCAAAACTTCTTGTTTCCTTAGAGTTGGTGGATTACCACTTATTTGCGATTATACTTGGGCTAGATTTCTTTTTAATTAAAGTGATATGTTTACTGTTATTTTGATTTTACGGCAATTTCAAGAAACTGCATAACACAATGTTACTACTACGTGCAAAATATTTGCGCTTTGCTAACAGACCGTTCCTAACTACTATATTATTAGATCACAAAAAAATGAACACCTATCAGCGTACTTATATATATATATCATTTTGCCGATTAAACATTGTTTTTCTTTTTTAATAAGCCTGATGTATAAAGCAATATTTTTTTTACTTCGTTACAACCAATTCCGTTCATTGAGTGTTAAATGGCACGGAAATGAACGCATTTTATCTATTATGTAAATGGGATGATTAAAATCAATTCTAATATAATGACTTTCGTTCTCATTAAATTACCGGCGTATAAAGATACTTGTATGTTTTTATTGTTAACCGTATTGCTGATATGACAAGGTTGAAATTATTATAATTTATAAACACTGGTTATGAATGAGAATATTCGTGCTTTATATTGTTGTTAATGTGATGATTCAATTTTATAATCAACGTTTACTCATGCAAAAGTTTGCAATACTATCACTTCGTTTTAAACGTTTAAAAGTATGTCACGTTACGGATACTATGTATGTATTTAAAGATCATCAGTAAATCTGTGCTAAAATTGTATGCTGTTGGAAAACGCACCACATTTTTATTATTTTTGTCCGTTGAATGGAACACTTTAAATGGTTTATAACTTACAATTGACACGAATTTACTATTCAATTACAATTGATCGAGTGTGATTGTGATTTTTGCATTTCCTTTCTCTTACTGGTTGGTGCGTGAGAGGTGAAAGTTTTGGATTGATATTCATTAGAGTAACCTCGTTGACGTTTTTGATTATAATCAAATGTTATATTGAAAATAAACCACTTTTTTATTGCGTTAATATTCAATTTATTTTAGGAACTTTATCTAGTGTAATAATAGATTGTGCGGACCCTGAACCTTGTTCAAATATTAAATACAAATGCACTTTATTTTTGTTGCTCTACAATTATTTGAGTGGTTTTACCTTCATTATTACCACAAATTTACAAATTTATTTACAAAATATCACATTATTTTTATGTGATTTTGAAGACTTCTTTCTGACAACATTTTTTTATTTTAATTTATCTGAAACTAGCTGTGCCCGTGGCTCCACTCGCGTGGACTACAGAATTCCATCGGTCCAGCACACGCGCGAATAGTGGTGCCCTCCCTCAAAACACGGAAGACAAAAATTCTTATTGTGGGTGATCCTTAGAAGGTAAACATATGCTATCCTGGCTTTTTTAAAGGTATTTTTAAGATCTGCAATTATGTAGTACATTAATTTGATATATCTGTTATGGTTTACTCAGCGTAAGCCATTTAAGCGGCTTAAAAGCGTCTATTTTCCAAATTGATTCAGCATTATCGTCACGCCTTATTGTGTATGTTACTTTACCTAATATAATATAACCTATATAATATACATTTTTAATTCAATTATTTGGACTAAGTTCGTTTAAGTTCACTATTATTTATATAAGAACAAGATTAAATTTAAATTAAAACTTTAACCTTATTTAGATTTTACCGATATCTTGGAGAACTTCTTTTCACTTCAAAAGAAAACCTTTCGGGATTGGACTTATATGTGAAATACATTATATATTTACTAAAGTAAATACCAGCAGATGACTAGACTGAGTATAACGTACTTGTAAACTAACTCAGTAGAAGATTGCTTAGCTACATATAAAAAGGTAACTTAATGTTTGCTAGAGATAAACGAATCCACTAAATCTTTATTTGTCTTTCGTATTGAACATTACTTTGATGCGTTAGAAAAATTGACCAATTTTAATTGCATCTTACTTTTGGTGTAAAACATCTATTATGTACACACAAATAGTTCGTTGTTGGCAGTTGGCAAGTTGTTGTTGTTGGTTTTTATTTAAATCTTTATGACCATTATGGTTTATCAGTTAGGATTACTGGAAGATATTTGCTTAGAAGTAGTTACTACGTTAAATATTACTGCCGTGTTTGACCCAAAATATACCTTAAAGAATAAAATTTACTATTTCCGTGTATTACCTATAAGAAACTATGTAAACATGATAAATTGATGAAAAAATTGGTCGATCATTCCTGGGTTTTATGTAGTCGGATCTCAATAATTCGGTTCCGTTGCGATAGCTCGTCCCTTGCGGTCAGTACAAACTTAGTTAAGAATTTAGATTGCTTTTTGGATTCATTCCACCATTAACGAGGAATTTGTCCTTTACCAGATATTTGTTTAATTCGGATTCTATTTAATCTTATCCATTAACATATATCATAGAAATAACATAATATAGGAATAAAAACTGAGGATCGTATTCAGTATGAAGTGATATTTCACATAGTTCAGCTTTTTTAAATGATAACACTAAGTGCTATTCAATGTGGTATAAAATACGTAAGGATAAAATATTTTCATAAGCCATTTTTGAAGATTGTTTATATCTTAGATATTTTATGAAGCCATAAGCGGATAGTCCATGTCAAAATTGGCATTCGGTTGGCCAATTTCAAATTTCCTATTTGCGACATTCTTCATTTTCACAAATGAAAACCACAATATGCCATAAATCGATGTTATACGGATAGAACATTGCCTAGCGTACCGAAATGATGGTTGCCTTGTCAGGTAAAAAAAACCATTTCTGAGAGCCATTAATTAGTATTTGCTTAATCTGGCAAATTCGAATCGCAATTATGCATACAATTAATGACCTATGTAATTGTTTGAATATACCTTTGTATTGTTTTTTTTTATTATGTGTATGACTATTATGTAAAATAATTGTCCAATTAAAAATATACATAAAAAATCGACTTTATTCTAAACCATTACAGGATTCATTAGATACTTTTTGCAATACGCACTTAATATCGAAAAATTATTTTTGTATATGATAGCAAGATTCATTAAGGAATAGTGTATTCACGCTACGATCCTAAGGAGCGGAACTATAACTATGAATGTCAAGCAATTTGGCAAGCCATAGGCAAGTACGAAAACTGAAACAACGATAGGAGCTACACGGACGCGCTAGCGGCTGAAACCGTTAAGCACCGCTAGTTTACTAATACTTTAAACATACAAAATTTTAATAACTATTTTTTATCATAAGTACCGTGTATACTTTCATATGCATTTAGTAAAAGGCTGTTATTTTGACATTACAAATTCAATTCAAATCAATTTTATTATATGTATAGATTTAAGAGATTTGTCTGATGTGACACAATTTTAATTATCATTTTTAAAAGAAAAAATGCGAATGATCAATATTAACGCGTTGAAATTGAAACAAATCTATGGAGAAATGAAACTCCATTTGAACAGATCACCCCAATCGTGACAGCGTAATTTTAGCAATGATATCTTTGAAAAGTTATACATTATAAAGAATGTCTTAATTGCTAATGTTTTTTTAGTTGTAGAGAAAACGGAAATCTTTGGTTGGTGTTACGTCTGTATTCGGTCATCTCTTACCTAATTGGTCAAGTTAATGGTCAAAGTTATTACGTATTACCCACATCTTTATCCTGCCAACTTTAATTCAGTAATTATATTATATTGCACGATGTTAAAGGCAATTTAGCCTCACAACACACCATTCGTGCCGGCTATCAGACTGGGCACACAGTCGCTCTGAGCGATTTATCGCTATCCAATGAAGCGTAATTAAATTCACCAGCGCCAAGTACACGCCAGACATTGTGATGAAATGTTCGGTTAAAACATTAACAAAATATTATGTGGCTATCAAATGACATGGCTGCGTAAATAACATAGGTCTTAATATATTTTAAACTCGACTATTGTTATTTCTATTTAGAGAAATTTTCAAACACGTTATCATTTAAAATGGAAAAGAGTATTTTTTCCAGAATTTCATTTATTTTAATGAAATTGGTTGGTGGCACGTGGGATAATTTTTTTGAAAATATATTTAAATGAAAAATGTACGGCCTCGTGCGGTATTAAGACGGCTTTAGAGAAGACGGAACAGGTAAAGGTCACGTTATAATGTATTGTACTCCATTACTTGTAGATGCTAATCAAAAAGACTTCTGAAAAACTGTGTTGTAATACAAACAAAAAATTATCAAAATCTATTCAGTAATTTTTGCGTGATGCGCGCACAACGGCAAACTTCAATAATTTTATTTATATAAATAGACGTAGTGGCATCTTAGGCGCATGTAATAATTTAGCATATCTAAATTAGTTTTAATGTAAATAATTATAATATAAGTAATATTAAATACGCGTTGTTGGCACCGCCTTTATTAAATAATTAAAGCTCTACAAAAATAAATTTAATAAGTACTTTAAAGGTATATTAATCACTTGCATATAGAAAAACTAATATATCAGGGGAATTCCATAGAGAACGCTACTAATATTTATGTAGGTAACACACCTGCGTATTGTTCAGTGAGCATTAGCAAGAACGAGATAAGACGTCGACGGTCAGCCGTCCGCCAGTTGTAATCTATGTTCCTCTACTCGTGTGCTCATGTTATAGGGGATTCCAGTGTGGGTGCGTATACCAGCGCCTTATGAACCTCTATAAATTCTACCCGAATGGTCCCTCCGGTGCGAGCGGTTTCTTTATCTCTTCACTAAAGTGAAGGTCTTTTTCAGTTTCTTTATATTCGGTTACTATTGTATGTTAAGAGATTAACGTAGATATGTTCAGTAGTCTTAGCTGTTAACTGTAAGTTATTGCGAGTTTACTTTACGGATTATAAATGAAAATAGTTATTCACTGATATACGGAATATTGTTTAATGTACTTTAGATTAAATTATCATAACAAAAATATTGTTTCTTAGTATTACGACTAAGTTATAACAAATATAATGTTATAAGGAGAAGTCAAAGTAATTTATTGAGTTTTGATGAAATGTTTTGAAAAAATTAAGTTTTATAAATGAGGAGTCCTTCACGTTTCGTATCTTGGTATTATCTACATGAGTAAATTTGTAGTTCTGCCTGTACATTTTTATTTTCAAATTTTCTGATAGACGTCACCTATATAAAGAATACTGATCACGAATTTATATCCGGATTTAACTCAACAACGGCGTGAATAATTCTTATGAAATTTTGTACACGCATTTATCAAATTATATGCTGTAAGAATTTTCACTGATACTTTTAGAAATCATAAAAATAAATAAATTTATTAATTCTCAAACGATATTGATGAAAATTTTTACAAGGGATGGTTATGTATGTAGTTACTTAAACGATAGGCTATAATAATTAACAATAATATGAGTACAAATTATTACTGTGTAACAAACATGTGCACACCACTAGTCTATATCTACCTATATTAAAATTTGAGTGTCTGTTTGTAATTTAAAAATAAAATCTTTTTACATAGTGCATATACAAATATATACGGTACTTACCTATATCTAAAAACCATTCTTTTTAATTTTTGTCTGTCTGTTTGTTTCCTCTAATCTCCGAAACGGTTGGACCGATTTTCACGGGACTTTCACTGGCAGATAGATGATATTATAAAGAGTAACTTAAAAAAATAATTAGGGCTCCGCGCAAATAAAATAATAAGCTTTTTTATCTTTAAAATAACCAGCTGGCGAACGCCGTGGGTGGAAGCGAGGTCACCACAATACCGACGGCACTCTGTAGTCCACACAAGCGGAGCCGCGTGCAAAGTTACTTTCAAATGAAATGCATGATGAAATTCAAGGGTAAAAGACCAAAATAAAAAGAAATAAGTTGAACTATTGTGGTATCTTCTTTAAAGTACAACGGATGTGAAGACTTTTGTATTATTTTACGATGTTACCGACATGAAACCCATAAAAATGTTTATCAAACGGGAACAGTTTTGTATAACATTCGTTTCAGAACAGATAATATAAAAATGTCCCTAATTCATTGCTCGTTCTTTTATCAAAATAAAACAATGTTGGTGTTAAAGGATGGATATTAAATTTCCTGTCGTTCTAGTTTAAAAAGACAGTGGTGATGTTATAGTTCGTCGTCCAGCGCTAGCGAGTGCCTGCCCATTCAGTGGGCTCAGTCGGACCGCACACAGCCCTGATAATGCTGTCAACGCGAGGTGACACTTACACTTTGCGGCACAAGCCATAAGCTGATTAGGTACATCTGTGTGTTTCTATGTTTACGCTAGTTGTAGTTGTGTCTAACCCAGTTCTACCAACGAAGTTATGCAGCGTATTCATAAGGTATTTAACTAGTGAATTTTCAAATTAAGTTTTGTATATTTTTGTTTTCAAATCTTTAAAATGCTTATCTTTGACATCATAACTCCCAAACGGATGAAACAATTTTGATTTAGTTATTTTTTTGTTTGAAAGGTTTCTTAGCTATTATTTAAAGAAATTTGTTCTATCGTTTGCAGTCCATTAGATCTTTTGAAATTGATGTAGGGATTAATATTTAAATAATATTTGGAAAGATAAGGAGCATGGCGGAGGTACATATATATTGCATGATATAACGTTTGCCGCTCGCATTTTCTCTTAAATTTAGCAGTAACCCAATTTAATTATGTAAATGATGTCTGAAGCAGCTTAAGCTTACAATTTAAACCGTGCACTCAAAGTGTTTGTCGGTAGATGTAACATTTCCTTCCTCCAGCTGCGAATGCGACGTTGAATAGAACACCCACTCCGCACTGTCACTGACGTACGATTTAATAACTTTATGTTGGTAAAACATCTCCAAGTTCCGTCGCTCTGGTATGCTGTCACTTGGTTTTTCTTACGATGAGGACACTATACATTGCAAAATAGCCACAATTTTTTTTTCTTGAGTATATTATACAAAATGATAGTTTATCACGTATCAGGAGTACTCATGCAAGACCAGTTCGAATTAAAAAAATTAGAGGTCGCTCATGAATTAAAAAAATATATATGCTCGATTTTTTTTTATTTCTCTCGTTACAATTTGTTTATTATAGTACATGAATACTAAATAAATTTCAGATCAAATTTAAAGATCGCTTAAGAATTGTTTAATTTTTTAACCGTCTTCAAAAATAGGATGAGGTTATCAAATCGACTGTATGTTTTTTCTTTTTAAGTTTGTTACGCGATTACTCCGCCAATTATGAATTGATTTGATGATTCTTGTTTAGTAGGTTATACTTCAGAGGTTGTCCCATTTACATTTTATCCAAATTAATTCAGTGCTTTCTGAAAAAATTGTATATACTCGTATGTATATATATATCACAAGTTCTCAAAGAACGTTTCTCCTCGGTTTCGTTTGATAAAACGTTCATAAATCAAGCCAAGTCTATGAGAACGTTGCTCTTCGCGTTCGTTTGATAAACGTTCGTGAATCAAACTAAGTCGTTGAGCATGACTCTCTGGACTTTCATTAAACCTTGATAAGTTTGTGTATGCATCTGAGAAAGTTTATTGAGAGTAAGTATATTGAGAGGCCCGCTTCTCATCACTCTCATTTTTTCGATGCTGAGTTCCATAAGCATTCGGCCCCAAGCCCGGTAAAACTGTAAAAGCCGTCTCAGGCTTCAGGGCTCATATGGCTAAAAGTGTTTTTTTATCGTTTTAGGTTTAGCATAGTTGCCACTATCTTACCTGATATTAAGTGACGATGTAGCCCAAGATGATAACACGCTAAACCTAGTGGAAGACTGGCTCTCAAGTGCAGCTGCCGGAACACATCTATTGGTGCTTGGCGACAGATTTTTAACTTGAGGGTGGTAGCTAGCCAGGCGGGCATTAGAAAAGGCCCTACCTACCACTATGCTATGGTTTCCTCACGATGTTTTCCTACACCGAAAGCTCAGGCTTATTGCAAGGATTCTTCAATCAATGCGAAGTCGTACACGCTACCACCGAGCCATCATTGCTTGAAACGAAACATAAACTCTCTTTTGAAATGTTTACGTCTTTACACGATACGTATTTACAATTAATTCAGTTATTTTTGGATTCGATGCGAGCCAAAGCAAAAATTACCGTTATAGATAGATATGCACTTGTACGTACGTGATTAATCTACTGCAAAGGCAGAATGAAACTGCCTTTCTTAGCTGTCACCAAGTCCAAAAATAACTAACTATAAATAGGTACCTATATAAGTATCAATGATTTCGTTGATTGTCCTTTAACGCTCTTTGCTTTGAAGTAATTAAAATATTATTTCCTACTCTTTAGTTTGTTTGTACGTGTACGTAAGTACTTAAAGTCGTGTTTTGTTTTTTTTTCTTTAAAAATTAACTTTTTTACATTAATTTTTATTACTCTCAATTTGGACCACTCCAATAAATACTTAATATAAGTAAAACGTTTTATGAATGATATTCGCAAATTACATTTATTTAAAGTAAAATCAATCAGTATTATCGTACCAAGTAGGAAAACAACAAAATTTAACTGTTTAAATTTCAGGGCCACATGTGTAGTTTCAGTTAATACGTAACCAATACACACGTTAATGTAACAAATAACGCGGAAAGACCTCGTTACCTACCTCATTTATAAATAAGTGTAAATTCAGTTTAAATTATCTGCTGGAGATATTCTTTCTTAAACGATTCACGGAACTAGAGAGATTATGCGGGTCTAATAATTCCACCATTACAAAAAATAAGCTTATTTTGGTGCGTTTAGTAGAGAGTAAAATTGAGAGTAGTGCACGCATCATGTGACAGAAGTACATGATGAAGTTAGCCATCAATAATAATGATGTAAATTCCTTTTACTGATTTTTTTTATTGTTTATAAATAATTTGACGTTATAAAAAAATATTATTATCATTGATGGCTAACTAACTTCATCATGTTGTTGGACCATCGGGATAACATCTTTGGAGTTATTTTTTTTTTTACGCCAAAGAAGTAAATATCTTACATGCTCATAAGTATACACAATATTATTTAACTTCTTTAATAATAATAATAATCACAAATTTCCAATAATTATCGATGGAAAGTGGAAGTTAATATACACTTTTTTTTTGAACTGATTTATACTGTTAGCCTTAGGGGCTCTGGAGCCTTTACGGCTTTTACAGCTTTACCGGGCGGGTATATATACACTACGGTGAACTATATCTTCGAGGATTCGGGACCGAATTAAAAAAAAAGAAAACTTTTAACATTTATACAACTTCAATTAGGTACCTTTTTCAACACAGTGTAAAATGTATTACAGAAAACTCCATCTATTAATCCTCTCTATTTCCTTCTTCCTCACACTTCGTTTACAAAGTCACATTTCCTTCAGATTTTTTTTATAATCAAATTCTACATACATTTTTCAATTGATGTAATATTACATCTCTTTTTTATAAATGTTAAATCAACGCTTGTATAACGGTTGTATGCTATGTCACTTACAACTTTGTTTCAATATAAAATATAGTGAGATAAATTTATAAAATGAAGTATGACGCTACAATGAATTAAACGCACCCCTCGGCTCATTATGCACTTATCTTCAAAAAAAGTTCAAGTACGTACTACTTGGATAGTTATAGTCTAAGTATAGTTTGGGGAACTATCGTCTAGAAATCGCGCCGTGCGGGTTCCGTACTATTATTACATGTTTATTAACTTAACATTTACATAAATATTGTTTATCCTTATATTCTCCAACGTTTACGACACGCGATGGCTTATATTGCAGGTGCTCGCATAGTACACTTATGTACGTATGAAAGAACAGCAAATATAACTATAGCGCATATTAATTCCAGACGGGATTTAAAATATTATATTATTTTCAAATTTATTCCATAACTTGTGCCAAAGGTCGTCCTTTCGTACCGAATTTCAAAAATGTAAATCCCCGGGAAGATTTTGATTTTGTCAGTGCGCGGGACTTTTAGTATGGTGGGCCGTATTTCTTTATTGTGTTTACTTAGAGACTTGTTTTTAGCAATATAAGGCCAAATACGAACCACAGTATTCGATATTATTTCAACTTGATATTTTAAGCCGTTTTCGAGAGAAAGAGCCTTGACGTGCGGACAGAGTGACAAACGGACAACAAAGTGTTCCTATAAGGGTTCCGTTTTATCATTTGCGTTACGTAGCCTTAAAAAATATAATTTTAGAATAATATGCATATGTAAACATAAGTAATTTTTAATTAGATATAAATATTAGTATAATACCTAAAGACCATACAAATATTAAACAAAAAAGGACAATATGTTTCATTTGGAAATTTTAGTGGGGAGTAAGAAGTGACATTCTTTATTCATACTATAATCAACTGTAATTAGAACACAGCATCGGTTTACGAATAACTTTATTAGCTTTTTACTTTCTTTCTTAACAAAACAAAAACGTTACAATTGAAAATACAGACAAGATATATAATCTCATATCGATCTATCGAACGCAAAGGGTTAATAAAAAAGGAAAACAATGTATCCAAAGAATTCTTAAAGAGGTTGGGTACCTAATCGTATTATGATTCATTCTAAGCGGCCGCAGAGGTCAGGCGAGGTCGATGAAAGAATCCGTCCTGTTCTTCCTGACTATTATGTAGGTACCCGCATAGTGTTATTGGAATTCTTCGCGTGACAGTTAAAGAATGGGCGAGCGACCGTTTCATAAATTCCATTATTTCAATTAATAATAAGAGTTTTTTTAAAGGTTTTAGGTTATACAAATCGAATGACGCCGAAAGATGTATACTTTTGGCGTTTTCTATTCTCAAAATGGTAGTAGAGGCGTAGGATATTATTATCATTTCATTAGCTTATTCAGAGTTATTTATATATGTAGTTTATCCGTATAGCGACCAAACTATTTTTGTTATGCTATTTGCAATTTTATATTCCCAGGTTCCTTTTCCATTTAAAGTACACGTCACATTTTAATTACCACATTCTCAAAGAAACGCAGCTTGTTTCGCTAGTCTTTATTTACTAGCAAGACAAAATTGAATATATATTTTCACTTTATCTTCAAAAGTATAGCTAATCGGTAATTTTTATGGTGATTTTTGAATTAATCAGGTGGTAATACAGAAGAATCAGCTATTTTTTAGCCCGAAACATTTCGATTGTTGAGTAATATTGTTAAAGTTAATATGAGAACCTTATGTTTGTCGACCTGTACGCGATCGCCGAACAAAAAACAACGTAATGGTCCACTTAAAACTTAGGTGTATGGTGGTTAATGCCATTTAAACAAGTTGAAACGTGTTCACCGTTGTGTCCCACAAACAATGATAAATGTTGTGAAGTACCCGCGTGTGATCCCTAACCACCTCCTTGTTAGGGACACAATTTTCTCATTTGATTTTATGGTTTAATTTCCGCTTTTTACTTTATTAACCCCTGTAAATTATAAATGGTCTGCGATATTCCTTTATTTTTAACAAAATTTACTACTTCTTGATTTTTGTCTGTTTTGTAGGATCTTTGTTTGGAAGATCGTGGATATTTATATAGGTACCTATTTATTAAAGTAGAGCAAACATACCTTTATGTACCAGTTTTCATCTTTGTCCAAGTTAACATTACAAGTGGCTTGAGAAAAAGTTGAAAATAATAATAATAAACTAAATAGAATTTTAGAATTTAATACAAATATTTTGTTAAAATGTATTTATTTGTTATAGTTCCGTTTAGCGCTTTACTGTTATCGTGTTTGCAATACAGTTACTCTACTAGCAGTTTCAATTACCATCATTATAATAGTAATAATAGTAGCACGTGAAACCGGTTGTAAAGTTATCATTACAATTCAGTAGTTAATATCGGACACGTCCGGCTCTCGTCGCGGGTCAACGCGCTGGACGCCGGACTCTGACTCACATGCGGGTGCAGCCACAAAATACATAGGTACAGAAAGCCAGCTCCATACAAAGAGCGATAATGGCGCACGCACACATAGACGCGTACGTACGAGGATCTCGGATCAAGTCGGAACGGAGTCGCGGGGATCCGCGCTTAGTGATATATACACAATTATTATTTTATCTGTGACACTAGGTTCTGAATTGACAATGAAGGATATAAAGGATAATAAATTGAAATAATAAAGGATCGTATCGAAATTGTCATGTATTTGCTTGTGTAAATACTAATTTAATCCGCAACGAATTAACAAACATTTTCCAGTAACCAATGTATATATTTTGTTTATTATAAATAAATGTGCTTAAATCATTTATATCTAATAAATGCATTTTATTGCAATTCCCAAATATAAATGTTCATAGAATACCGTATATGCTAGCCCAAGGTCTACAGTCAAGTAAAGGTAACTACATCGAAGGTCGGTCTGAGCCGCCTTTCTGTACCTATCTATTTTGTGGTAAGGTACGGCGCGGCGCGGTGTGCCAGTGAGGGAGCCTGGAATCGCCCATGCATGCGCACAATCGCACGTGCCGCTATTACTACGGTCTGAATGTGCTCGCGCCGCAACTTATGCCGGTTTCAGTGTTATTTTATGCCGTGCCCTGTAATTTATACAATTAATTATCGTTTGTTTCATTTTATAGTGAACTAACAGTGCTCCATGGTTTCATCCGTGTTAAATTTATTCCATCGATTCAACACCGCTTCACCGTGTGTAGTTATATAGTATATAACCTTCCTCAATATATCTTATCGTACTATATTATAAAACAAAGTTCCCCCGCCGCGTCTGTCTGTCTGTCTGAACGCGATAAACTCAAAAATGTACTGATCGGATTTTCATATGGTTTTCATCAATGGATGGAGTGATTCATGAGGTGAATAATTCATTAAAATTTCGGGTAAATTGGCTGAAATATGACGATAATTGTTAAAGGTGTCGGAAAAAATCATGCCGACTGGAAGCTAGTAAGCTATAAAATACAAAAAGGGTCATTCAAATCTGTCTGGTAGTTCTAGACAATAGAACGCTCAAACAAACAAAAAAAAAAAATAATAAGTGCAGCAAAAAAAACCTTTAAAAATTCGAAAATTCGAAAAATTCGAACTATCGTCCACTAGTGCGTACTGCGTATGAAGTCTGGTCATCTCACACCACTAGGCCAATCCGACGACGATCACAATCATGACAATCAGGACTTGCATTTCGCTTATTGTTTCATCAAGTTTCAAATCACAACGGTGCTAAAGAAGTTTTCACTTCAAAAATAAACAATCTCTCTTTATAGTATTAATACTTATAGACTAATACCAAATACTAACTGCAAAGTCAGCAATGTGTTGTGTTTCTGTATATTGAAATATAGTATTTATGTTAGTTGTCGGATTACATAGCTATATAGCTCCGAGTCCTAGATAAACACGTAAAGGCAAGAAATTAATTAAACACTCGTCGAAGGGTTGAATGTCTCAGGTCTTTAAAATCAAATAACTTCGCCCAGTTTAAGCCCTGAGAAGACTTATTCACGTCACGAATTATTATTACCAATATTTCCCTGACGCATAGAACATTAAGCATGAAACTCGACCGTTGATCATCAATTATTTAATTTCCAAGTGTTTTTCTATTTTTATTTATTTATAAATAGTAACAAATATAAATTAAATGTAAGTTTCTAAAATTTCAGTTCGTTACGTATTAATTAATACATAAATAATCCATCGGTCATATTTTTTAGAGGTTATAATTTTTAGAGGAATGTGTTTTCAAACTTTCAGTAAACCTATAATTTTATATCATGTTTAAATATTTCACCGTGGATGGCTAATTGGAATTATTTTTTTATTTTTATAGCCGAAATGTTTTTTTTCTTTATGTTATCGTTCAGTAGAAGAGAATGGAAGGTATACAGAATCCATTGAAAATAAAATTAATCTTAATGTATAATTTAATTTAAAGCGAGCTTAAAAAGTTACAGTCCAACCGCAAGTCAGTAACACAGCTGCCCTTCCGTAATCGTAAAAAAAACGAAAATAAAGAAAAATTCATTGTTTGGCTAGAATGTCCGACCGGGTGGTGGTTGGTGTATTCAAAGCCAACAAATAAAATACACGTAATGCATGCAGTCACGATACCCATGGCGAAATAAATGGCAGTCACGAACTGTAGTAAACACAATTGTTTGATAAGGCGACCGTACTGATAACGATTTTATTCCAGTTTCGAGTTTAGCCGTAGCGATTTACCGCGATTTACTTACGTTGTTTTCTAAAAGAAACGGGGGTCATCTGAACAGAACTATCAACATGATTTGTGTCTCGAAAATCGCGCTAGACGTGTTCGTTTCATAAATACTCCATTATTTTATGAACTTTATTAATTACAGGAAGTACAGTTACGGAGACGTAAGTACAAAAAATCTCATGAATAAATCGATGAAAGTACAAAACTGTTTGTAGATATAACTGATACCTATGTAAATATTTCTTTGAACTTGTAGCAAATATTATGATTGTACTAAAAATGTATGTCATGTTAAATTTAGATGTATTTATTTAAAATATAATTAACAGTCATATTTAAACCAAGCATTACAAATAAATTTATTTAGTTTCTGAAAAGAAATAAAATAATTATTTATTTAAAAAGTTCCTACAAGGTCAAAGAAAATGTATTGTAACAAACATAATCTATACTTAACAACATAATAATTCGGAAGAGTTTTGTTGTTTGTTTGTTTAAACAAGCTAATCTCTGAAAGTACCAGTCGAAAAAATATTGTTGTATATGATAGCCAGATTCACGAGGAATAGTATATGCTATCTAGGCTAGACCTCTCAGCTAGCCTAAAATATTAATTTTTGCTAAGTAATTCGGAATAAATAGCGCACCCTAACTGCTTTATCCGCGTGCGCTGGCGTAATGTTTAATGATACGTAAATACAATGTTCTACAAAAATATTGCAACTTAGTACATCTATAAAAAGTCCGCGATACCATATGCCTATCTCTTATACATAAGCCACAATAAAGTATTTGTGACAAAGTTTTATTGAAAAGTGATTCATGAGCATTATTATTTGGTATGGCATATACATTCTTACGAATGAAAGTTACTTCATCATCAAGACAATATTATTTAGATAAACTTTGCTCTTTATAGCATATTATTTGGATGAATAGTCTGGGAGATAATGTAAAATTAAAATAATTCAGCACTCGGCTCGGGTTTATCACTACAGATGTAGTGGTGCGAACGAGCCGTGTGAGTTGTAACGATTAATCCTGGCCGCCCGATAAAAAAATGTCTATACTGAAGTAAAGAGTAAGGAACTTTATTATAAACCATCAATCAGCGATTTCTTTTAAATTGAAACCGCGAGGCACATCTAATTATTTAATATAAGGAAAAGCTGGCACCTAACATACAATTAACCTGATATATCATCATTGACTACCTGTTAGTACCTAATTAGTTTGCTTTAGAAAAGTTATTCTATATTAGTGAATTGAAAATTATGCAAAAAAATATTGAAGAAAAATGTTCTATATGTAATAAATAATATGCGATAATGGTTAATTAAATTGTGTGTACGGACACCGCGTGGATCCATGTAGGTTGGAATTTTAACATGAGCCTAAGCTTTTGGTAGAAAAAAAAACAATGTGATGAAACCAATAGCATTACGGCATTCGCTTATTAATGTCCGCATGGCAAGCTACCACTTTTAAATTGAAAATCTTTGACCTATAGTTGTTTTCCGGCAGCTTCACTTGATTTTCAGTCCCACAAGGCTTTCAGACATGTTACCGTTCTAGGCCACATCGTTATATAATATTACGTGAGATTTTGGTCAAACGCAAATCGTATAGTAAAAATAAATATCATACGTAAAACAGATATATTTTCAAGCAATTCGCTACATAGGTATGGTAAATAAAAATCCCATTGTTTGTATGTAAGGTTGGAGCTTCTAGAAATATGCGTACATTGCGCCCATTCAACCGCAATTCTACACAATTTGTTAACATATGTTCGAATTCGGTACAACGTTCCTAAACGCTTTTTCTGTTCGCACCGTGGAAAGCAAATAAAAATGTGAGCAATTTTCCAGTTTCAATACATTGTTTTAGTCCCTCTGGTGACCCAGTTGCGTGTTTCCATTTGTTCGACATTTATTGGAATGCGTACACTAAGTGTTTTGTTATACTGACAGTGACATTCCATGAATGTTTAATATGGACACTTCAGAAATTTTCATTTTCAAAGCATTTGGCCTCTGCCTTACCTGGTGATAATTGATGATATTATAGGTCAACCCTAGAAAAACTTATAACAAAGTAATAGAAATATCGTGTAAATTGTCCGCAAAAGACAATTTTAATAGAATTTTATCGCGTATTTTATCGTAATTGTGTATTGAGTTGTGATGAGTGCGTCCACGTATTTAATTTAATTTAAATGTGTAACATTTGATATATTTCAGTACAAAACATAAATTTTATTTATTAATTTTGAACTGTACCTAGTTTAGTTTCATTTTAATATATTTTGTCATTAATCATAGTTCATTAGTTTACAACCCAACAGCTATGAGTTATCGTTAAACCTCCATTGGCAGAGTTATTACTGGAATTCTCACATTTCGCAAGGGTTGCAATGCGGTTCAACCCACGTCACCTGTTCTCGCTTATTTTTATTGCAAAAATAATTGACAAGTAGACGAGGGTACAACGGTATGTATTATTACACGGAACAATACCTAAAGCCACACTAATATCGTTTGATATATCGACAGGCTAAAGCATGGCTTTTGTCGGACCTTGAACGGGAGTTTTGTCGAGAGTGGAATAAAACGTTTGGGCTTATTGACTAAAGCTAGGCGGAAAGGTCAAAGTCTAGTCCATTAGTTGATAAAATATTTATGATATTACTAATGCTTTGAATAATATATTCGATCGATTTTGTGTATGATAATATTAGTTCATTGCATAAAATACTCGTTCCACCATATCATTCAATTAACTATAAAAAATATTATTATTACCTTTATTATAAGTGACAGAGACTCTCAAAAATAGGATATAGGTACTTGAATTTCTAATGCCCAAAGATAATCATAAAATGGGTTTGAAAATTCCCTGGCCAAAAAATTAACCCAAGGTCCTTTAAATAATACACATTGCACCAATGAACAAAGTAATGAAAATTAAATTTAAATAGACAATATGGCATTGTAGCTAAGTTATGCTGAGCAGGTGCAAAATAAAATTATAAGAAACTACTTCTTTTTATATATTATATGGTTATGCCACTCAGATTTATACCATCGGATATAAATTATAAATAACGCAAAAGATTATGTCATACGGATGAATAGTAGCAAAGTTACTCTAAATTCGTATAAAAATATTAAACTGGCAAAAGTTATTTCCAAAATTTTAATATAAACGAGCAAAGTTTGAACGGAGCTATCTAATAAATAAACCTTAGTGATTCAACCCGGATACTTGACAGAATATCTGTGGTCTACACTGTCGGGAACTCTAATACCGGGGGAAGAGTTAAAAGTTTTATAATGGATGGTAAAGTTTTAAAGCGTAAAAGGAAATTGCACTCGGAACTGTGGAGGGAATTTAAGAACTGTTGTGCCTAAAAATTACAAAAAGAGAAATTAAATTTTTAATTTTAGTATCACACATGTGGGTGTCACATATTTTGAGAACAGAGCAACAATTAAATCAACTTGTTTATTTTTTGTGAGTTTTTTTTTCTTACATCAAATGTGTTTGCATAACTATGATAGAACCAAAACGTTGCCCTTTTTATTAATGTAGTAAATGGAAAATTAAAAGATAAATCTAGTTTCGGTATAAATCTGTAGGAATTAGTAAATTGCTATAAAAGTTTAAACCTATATTTGATTAAAAATATTTAAGTTATACCAGATTTGGCAACAGTTTACAAAAAAAATTTGCCAACAGATGTGCATTTGTTGAACAGGTTCAGCAAATTAACTGGATTAGTGTTAATAGCATTAGCGATATTCCTTTACTGCGAATCCTTTATTTACGAGATTCATGTGAAGACAAAGTTTTCATATTAATGATTCGTATCTTCTTTTGTCTATCTTTCTAATTATCAACACTACGACGGGGGAACCGTTGCATAGCATTCAAAGCTAATCTTATAAGCTAAAACTATCGCTCTTTTTTTAGGCGTTGCTTAGACTGACTGACATAATTTTTATTCGGTATGCTACGTAGTGTTGGTAAACATCTTTTTTTTGCAAATTCGTTAATATCGTTTTTAAACTATCGATTAATCGATTGACTATCTGTTTTTTTCTTAGTACGGAATGTATGGCATGTCAGCCTGTCGCACGACGACAGTGGAAAGAAAGTCATTCGGTGTTTTGCAAACTGCGAATTTTGGTAACTTGAAGTGCATACAGATAATTTAGATTCTTTATTTCAGATAATTATTAGTTAAATTTTAAGTCATTGTTAGTATTCAAAAGTGTCTCCTTCGAATCTAACCGTATTCGAAACATTTATATGGGTTACGGTGTCGGTTACCATTGCGGAATTCCATAACAATCTTGCTTTTTATATCAATGTACATACATTATTATATAATTGATCCTCATTATAGCCAATTACTATAGCGTTTGTAAGCCCATGTCCATTACGTAAATACCCTTTCAAGTACTAAAACTGACGAAGCGAATAGTAAGAAGATAAAACCTTAATTGCGTTCGGATATCTTCCTCAGCGAATCAGAAGGGATTCTGCTGACGTATAGGGAGAAATGCCGAAATCACCGGCATTAGTATAGACAGGGAGCCATGAATGTTGATTTACAAAAAGTTTTACGGAAAATATTATATTCGCTTCTTTTAGAATAGCTCTCCTCAAATTAGGAATAATACGCTCTCTTTGTTCTTTTTCTCAATCTTCTTGATTTTTAGTAAATTCGGGATTATAATTAACCAAGCTCAATTAATTAACCTAATTTTAACAACAAACATTTTTTCAACAAACTCATTTTACAATTCTAGAGCTAATTCTTTAACATAAATCGCTACAGTGGCTTTATTGGTGTTAATAAACAATTAAAAAAATCATTACTATTATTTATGACTTGTGTTGATCGATTGAATTTTGTTTTTAGAATAAGTTGTATGTATATTGCCAGTATCATATATTTTACTGATAATATTTGGTAAAGGTCGCGCATTTACTGGCTTTAATCCAATGTTTACGACGAATCCAACACGCTGAATTCTATATATTATAATATCTCATATCACGTCATACGTCATGCTGGTACAATAATTTTAAAAGAGCAAGTGCGTGTCACTGTATAGAAAAAAAAAAAAATTTCTTTATTTCGTAGAAAAAATAGTATTCCATCATAATGATCTTCCGAACCTTTCGAGCGCTATGAACACAAGGGCTTTTGAAACAGCTGTTCTAATGAGTTAATGCCTTACATAGCAATATTGCAAAACGTGGTTATAAGATTATAAATAATGAAATTAATATTATAACTTCTTATGTACATCCCTCAATTATTATTCCTAGATATTAATTTATATAGATATACGTATATACAAAAAATAACATAATTGGTTAAATAATTATGTATACTGACCAAACATATTTTTGTTAAAATGTGTCTCATTCAAATAACGCTTTCATTATTATTGATGTTATAACCGCGTAATGCAACATTGCTATGTAACGCACTAATTCATGTTTAAATACTCCTATGTCAAAACGTTTTACAAATATGATCGTGTATGTAATGTACGTAATATATGGGTATGAAATAAAAGGGTTTGCTGAGATGATTACGTAAATAAAATGATGTCACACTAAATTCAATAATATCTTGTTTTTTATTTTTATTTATTGTTATTTATATAGATTAGTTATTAAACAAGGTTTATCAATCAAATAATGAATGAATTGTCACGTTAAATGTATAATAATAAATTGTACATAACATTTAGGTTTATTTATTATCCTCAAAGATCTCTGATAAGTGAGCACCTGGTAGTTTTCTCATCATCAGACCATTTACTTGGATTATAATGTCCAACGTTAACATACAACGCGAACGTTCCATTGCGGCCTAGATTATGACAAAAATTTGTTTATTTTAACACTTCCATGACGCGTTCTCATGAATAATTTAATTACAAAGAAACCAGTATTTTGAATATAACATGAAGTAGAAGTGAACTGAGATGGATTTTTGTATGGATCGTTAAGAAAAACAAGCATAATAACAATTTCACATTTAACATTCAAAGCATAAACATAATTTTATTCACTAGGATTTTTATATATTATAATAATTTGTAGGTGTAACTTTATGGCCACAGTATCACCTGATCTTAAGTGGCGACGTGGCCATAGATAGTAACATGCTAAGCCTAGTGGAAGACGACTCTCAAGTGCAGCTGCCGGAACACACCTATTGGTGCTTGGCGACAGATTTTCAACTTGAGGGTGGTGGCTATCCAAGCGGCCATTAGAAAAAGCTCTACCACCATGCTATGATTTCATCACGATACTTCACCCAAAGTTCAGGCTCATTGCAGGGATTGGAACCCACGAGGATCGACGTGATATCCCTACATACTAAAAGCGCAGTATGCTTGGTAGAGCTTTTTCTAATGGCCGCTTGGATAGCCACCACCCTCAAGTTGAAAATCTGTCGCCAAGCACCAATAGGTGTGTTCCGGCAGCTGCACTTGAGAGTCGTCTTCCACTAGGCTTAGCATGTTACTATCTATGGCCACGTCGCCACTTAAGATCAGGTGATACTGTGGCCATAAAGTTACACCTACAAATTATTATAATATATAAAAATCCTAGTGAATAAAATTATGTTTATGCTTTGAATGTTAAATGTGAAATTGTTATTATGCTTGTTTTTCTTAACGATCCATACAAAAATCCATCTCAGTTCACTTCTACTTCATGTTATATTCAAAATACTGGTTTCTTTGTAATTAAATTATTCATGAGAACGCGTCATGGAAGTGTTAAAATAAACAAATTTTTGTCATAATCTAGGCCGCAATGGAACGTTCGCGTTGTATGTTAACGTTGGACATTATAATCCAAGTAAATGGTCTGATGATGAGAAAACTACCAGGTGCTCACTTATCAGAGATCTTTGAGGATAATAAATAAACCTAAATGTTATGTACAATTTATTATTATACATTTAACGTGACAATTCATTCATTATTTGATTGATAAACCTTGTTTAATAACTAATCTATATAAATAACAATAAATAAAAATAAAAAACAAGATATTATTGAATTTAGTGTGACATCATTTTATTTACGTAATCATCTCAGCAAACCCTTTTATTTCATACCCATATATTACGTACATTACATACACGATCATATTTGTAAAACGTTTTGACATAGGAGTATTTAAACATGAATTAGTGCGTTACATAGCAATGTTGCATTACGCGGTTATAACATCAATAATAATGAAAGCGTTATTTGAATGAGACACATTTTAACAAAAATATGTTTGGTCAGTATACATAATTATTTAACCAATTATGTTATTTTTTGTATATACGTATATCTATATAAAGTAATATCTAGGAATAATAATTGAGGGATGTACATAAGAAGTTATAATATTAATTTCGTTATTTATAATCTTATAACCACGTTTTGCAATATTGCTATGTAAGGCATTAACTCATTAGAACAGCTGTTTCAAAAGCCCTTGTGTTCATAGCGCTCGAAAGGTTCGGAAGATCATTATGATGGAATACTATTTTTTCTACGAAATAAAGAAATTTTTTTTTTTTTCTATACAGTGACACGCACTTGCTCTTTTAAAATTATTGTACCAGCATGACGTATGACGTGATATGAGATATTATAATATATAGAATTCAGCGTGTTGGATTCGTCGTAAACATTGGATTAAAGCCAGTAAATGCGCGACCTTTACCAAATATTATCAGTAAAATATATGATACTGGCAATATACATACAACTTATTCTAAAAACAAAATTCAATCGATCAACACAAGTCATAAATAATAGTAATGATTTTTTTAATTGTTTATTAACACCAATAAAGCCACTGTAGCGATTTATGTTAAAGAATTAGCTCTAGAATTGTAAAATGAGTTTGTTGAAAAAATGTTTGTTGTTAAAATTAGGTTAATTAATTGAGCTTGGTTAATTATAATCCCGAATTTACTAAAAATCAAGAAGATTGAGAAAAAGAACAAAGAGAGCGTATTATTCCTAATTTGAGGAGAGCTATTCTAAAAGAAGCGAATATAATATTTTCCGTAAAACTTTTTGTAAATCAACATTCATGGCTCCCTGTCTATACTAATGCCGGTGATTTCGGCATTTCTCCCTATACGTCAGCAGAATCCCTTCTGATTCGCTGAGGAAGATATCCGAACGCAATTAAGGTTTTATCTTCTTACTATTCGCTTCGTCAGTTTTAGTACTTGAAAGGGTATTTACGTAATGGACATGGGCTTACAAACGCTATAGTAATTGGCTATAATGAGGATCAATTATATAATAATGTATGTACATTGATATAAAAAGCAAGATTGTTATGGAATTCCGCAATGGTAACCGACACCGTAACCCATATAAATGTTTCGAATACGGTTAGATTCGAAGGAGACACTTTTGAATACTAACAATGACTTAAAATTTAACTAATAATTATCTGAAATAAAGAATCTAAATTATCTGTATGCACTTCAAGTTACCAAAATTCGCAGTTTGCAAAACACCGAATGACTTTCTTTCCACTGTCGTCGTGCGACAGGCTGACATGCCATACATTCCGTACTAAGAAAAAAACAGATAGTCAATCGATTAATCGATAGTTTAAAAACGATATTAACGAATTTGCAAAAAAAAGATGTTTACCAACACTACGTAGCATACCGAATAAAAATTATGTCAGTCAGTCTAAGCAACGCCTAAAAAAAGAGCGATAGTTTTAGCTTATAAGATTAGCTTTGAATGCTATGCAACGGTTCCCCCGTCGTAGTGTTGATAATTAGAAAGATAGACAAAAGAAGATACGAATCATTAATATGAAAACTTTGTCTTCACATGAATCTCGTAAATAAAGGATTCGCAGTAAAGGAATATCGCTAATGCTATTAACACTAATCCAGTTAATTTGCTGAACCTGTTCAACAAATGCACATCTGTTGGCAAATTTTTTTTGTAAACTGTTGCCAAATCTGGTATAACTTAAATATTTTTAATCAAATATAGGTTTAAACTTTTATAGCAATTTACTAATTCCTACAGATTTATACCGAAACTAGATTTATCTTTTAATTTTCCATTTACTACATTAATAAAAAGGGCAACGTTTTGGTTCTATCATAGTTATGCAAACACATTTGATGTAAGAAAAAAAAACTCACAAAAAATAAACAAGTTGATTTAATTGTTGCTCTGTTCTCAAAATATGTGACACCCACATGTGTGATACTAAAATTAAAAATTTAATTTCTCTTTTTGTAATTTTTAGGCACAACAGTTCTTAAATTCCCTCCACAGTTCCGAGTGCAATTTCCTTTTACGCTTTAAAACTTTACCATCCATTATAAAACTTTTAACTCTTCCCCCGGTATTAGAGTTCCCGACAGTGTAGACCACAGATATTCTGTCAAGTATCCGGGTTGAATCACTAAGGTTTATTTATTAGATAGCTCCGTTCAAACTTTGCTCGTTTATATTAAAATTTTGGAAATAACTTTTGCCAGTTTAATATTTTTATACGAATTTAGAGTAACTTTGCTACTATTCATCCGTATGACATAATCTTTTGCGTTATTTATAATTTATATCCGATGGTATAAATCTGAGTGGCATAACCATATAATATATAAAAAGAAGTAGTTTCTTATAATTTTATTTTGCACCTGCTCAGCATAACTTAGCTACAATGCCATATTGTCTATTTAAATTTAATTTTCATTACTTTGTTCATTGGTGCAATGTGTATTATTTAAAGGACCTTGGGTTAATTTTTTGGCCAGGGAATTTTCAAACCCATTTTATGATTATCTTTGGGCATTAGAAATTCAAGTACCTATATCCTATTTTTGAGAGTCTCTGTCACTTATAATAAAGGTAATAATAATATTTTTTATAGTTAATTGAATGATATGGTGGAACGAGTATTTTATGCAATGAACTAATATTATCATACACAAAATCGATCGAATATATTATTCAAAGCATTAGTAATATCATAAATATTTTATCAACTAATGGACTAGACTTTGACCTTTCCGCCTAGCTTTAGTCAATAAGCCCAAACGTTTTATTCCACTCTCGACAAAACTCCCGTTCAAGGTCCGACAAAAGCCATGCTTTAGCCTGTCGATATATCAAACGATATTAGTGTGGCTTTAGGTATTGTTCCGTGTAATAATACATACCGTTGTACCCTCGTCTACTTGTCAATTATTTTTGCAATAAAAATAAGCGAGAACAGGTGACGTGGGTTGAACCGCATTGCAACCCTTGCGAAATGTGAGAATTCCAGTAATAACTCTGCCAATGGAGGTTTAACGATAACTCATAGCTGTTGGGTTGTAAACTAATGAACTATGATTAATGACAAAATATATTAAAATGAAACTAAACTAGGTACAGTTCAAAATTAATAAATAAAATTTATGTTTTGTACTGAAATATATCAAATGTTACACATTTAAATTAAATTAAATACGTGGACGCACTCATCACAACTCAATACACAATTACGATAAAATACGCGATAAAATTCTATTAAAATTGTCTTTTGCGGACAATTTACACGATATTTCTATTACTTTGTTATAAGTTTTTCTAGGGTTGACCTATAATATCATCAATTATCACCAGGTAAGGCAGAGGCCAAATGCTTTGAAAATGAAAATTTCTGAAGTGTCCATATTAAACATTCATGGAATGTCACTGTCAGTATAACAAAACACTTAGTGTACGCATTCCAATAAATGTCGAACAAATGGAAACACGCAACTGGGTCACCAGAGGGACTAAAACAATGTATTGAAACTGGAAAATTGCTCACATTTTTATTTGCTTTCCACGGTGCGAACAGAAAAAGCGTTTAGGAACGTTGTACCGAATTCGAACATATGTTAACAAATTGTGTAGAATTGCGGTTGAATGGGCGCAATGTACGCATATTTCTAGAAGCTCCAACCTTACATACAAACAATGGGATTTTTATTTACCATACCTATGTAGCGAATTGCTTGAAAATATATCTGTTTTACGTATGATATTTATTTTTACTATACGATTTGCGTTTGACCAAAATCTCACGTAATATTATATAACGATGTGGCCTAGAACGGTAACATGTCTGAAAGCCTTGTGGGACTGAAAATCAAGTGAAGCTGCCGGAAAACAACTATAGGTCAAAGATTTTCAATTTAAAAGTGGTAGCTTGCCATGCGGACATTAATAAGCGAATGCCGTAATGCTATTGGTTTCATCACATTGTTTTTTTTTCTACCAAAAGCTTAGGCTCATGTTAAAATTCCAACCTACATGGATCCACGCGGTGTCCGTACACACAATTTAATTAACCATTATCGCATATTATTTATTACATATAGAACATTTTTCTTCAATATTTTTTTGCATAATTTTCAATTCACTAATATAGAATAACTTTTCTAAAGCAAACTAATTAGGTACTAACAGGTAGTCAATGATGATATATCAGGTTAATTGTATGTTAGGTGCCAGCTTTTCCTTATATTAAATAATTAGATGTGCCTCGCGGTTTCAATTTAAAAGAAATCGCTGATTGATGGTTTATAATAAAGTTCCTTACTCTTTACTTCAGTATAGACATTTTTTTATCGGGCGGCCAGGATTAATCGTTACAACTCACACGGCTCGTTCGCACCACTACATCTGTAGTGATAAACCCGAGCCGAGTGCTGAATTATTTTAATTTTACATTATCTCCCAGACTATTCATCCAAATAATATGCTATAAAGAGCAAAGTTTATCTAAATAATATTGTCTTGATGATGAAGTAACTTTCATTCGTAAGAATGTATATGCCATACCAAATAATAATGCTCATGAATCACTTTTCAATAAAACTTTGTCACAAATACTTTATTGTGGCTTATGTATAAGCAAACAATGTAATAAAATTGTAGAATTCAATTTTAATCTAATTGTCGTATCGAAATGAAACTTTGTATGAATATGTAGTTCGGATGACAACACTGTAATTTGGTATCTTGGAGCTAATCTGATGATGGAGCCAGGAGGTGGATAGTGGAACATATCAGTGGCTACAAGTAAACCCATCAAGTTTGGGCTCATATGATTCGTTTTGAGGAGTCCAAAAGATTGGGCTTATTAACGAGATTAGACTAAAAAGTTTTATAATTTTTAGTGCTTAGCTTTGCGTGATTTTAGTTTTTTAACTATTTAAACTTATTATCAAATAAAATGTAGGTAATAAATTTGATTAATTCACGTAAATTACTAAATTTTGAATATATCTGGAACTTTATTAAACAATAGAATTAACATCTCAGAAGAATATTATTTCATTTCTCGTAACAATTGTTGTTTTCCTCCTATTGTTAGTTTGGAAATGTCTTGTTATCTTTGCCGGTCAATAGATTTTTCGTGTTTTGAAGAACTTTCGTAATAATACACCATGATGTACAAGCGCCTAGAATTATCTGTAAAACTTTCTAAGTTGGCTGATTGTTTGTCTTTTTTATGTTATCCATAAAATGTGTTCGAGACGGGACCCCCTTTGAAGTTTCGATGTGCTTATCAGTCGTTATGTTTACTTAAAGTTTGAGAGCAGTAAAAGGAATCGTGATACATCTGAGTTGTAAAAAGTAAATGTATTATGTATAAATATTTGATGTTCGAATACTGTAAATTGGGATTGTGTAAACACTCTTAGTTTCATATAAACTGCATTACTGGCCAGAAATCTTCTATATAAATAAAAATAAAATGCTGTTTGTTTGTAAGCGCATCACTTGAGAACGGCTGGACCGATTTGGCTATTTTTTGTTTTAAAATGTTAATAATGGTCCGAATTTTCAAATTGGGTAAAACTGAACGTCCTTTTTTCTATCGGGTTTTTGTGTGAAATCAATACTCATAACTCACGATTCAAAGGATGGATATGAATAATTGTTTTTTATAATTTATTTTTTAAAATTGTTTTCTATGGTCTTGGAACAGTTACCAGGAAAAGAAAACGGGAAAGTTGGTGCTGTGGTCGAGTCGAGTTATCCATAAACCGTTGATGTGTACATACGTAGTTTCTAAAAAAGTTTAATTCAAGTAAATTATTATTTGACATTAATTTGAATCTTCATAATCCGGGCAAATATATTTCTTTAAGAAAATCTGAGTTTTTGCCAGTTTTAACTTAAAATTAGACCGTTACGAAAGTACAGAGTCGATCTGTTCATTAATGTATTAATAAAAATACCGAAAATTTACAATGTTATTATTATTATAAACCGTTTGTAACGGGTCTTACTAAGCAGTAAGTATATTTTCAATATGAGGATTAAGGCAAGCACACGATCCAACCCTGCCTTACTATCCGTCACTATATCTGTGGTCATTGAAAGGAGTTCGGTTGAGATAAAGTTTTATTCCACCCTCTTATGTCGTCAAAGCCAGCTTTTTGTGTTCCTCCCGATATTATAAAGTGGGGATTGCTCTTTTTGGACGTAAAACACCTATTATATATTTTGGCTATTTGATCTTTTTGAAGATATTGGACGGAATCAATCATAAAGAGCTTAGAGAGTAGATTTAATGCGTCAAGGATTTATTTAACACTTCGTAGATATAGTAAGTAATGAAGGTATTTTTTTCTTTAACATTACTCAAAGAGAATATTCGACCATTGAAAATTGGCCAATATATAAAATAGTATATTTGTTCACATAGATTTTAATATTCAAATAACTAGAAGTTAATAAGTCCGTACTCTTTTGTTTAAAAAAATATTACTCGAAGTATTATTAATTATACTGACAATTAAAGAAATATTTTTTTTACATGCAATCGAGAATGGCGTTGCGGTAGATTCTATTAAAAAACGGCACTTAATTGATGATTGACCCGGGCCTGTCTGTCAATTCGAGTCAATCTCAATTTGCGAGGTAACGAGGCTCGCCACTCTGGGCAGATTGAAATTGATTGGACGACGCCTTGTGCCCTCTTAGTATTTAAAAACATTTGCATATTAGAAACAGACTTTTAAAATAACCTTATTTCCAAGATAAGTAAACAATATTTATTAAATAGTTTATTTAAATGTCCATAGAATCCATCATGCCTAGGATAGAACAAAATAGAAAAGCAATACAAACGATTGTTCGAAGTCAATTTCGCATTTATCTATAATTCATTTCAATTTTTAACTAACTTTAATAAAAATATAAGTTATTGTACTTTATTAAATACCTAGCTATGCCTCGCGGTCTCACTGCCGTACAATTTAAAACAAATCGCTGTTTGACGATTTATAATACTTCAGTATAGACAATATTTTATCGGGCTGCCAGGGTTATGCGTCACACGTCACACGACCCGTTCGCGCAACTACCACCTATATTCATAGACCCGTGCAGAGTGTTGAATTATTTTAATTTTTCATTAACTCCCAAACTATATATCCAAATAACATGCTATTAAGGGCAAAGTTTATCGTATTAAAATTGTATTGATGAAGAAGTAACTTTCGCTCATAAGGATTAATATGCCATGCCTAATAATAATGCTCATAAATCACTTTTAAAATTTCAATAAATGTTTGTCACAAAATACATTATTGTGACTTATGTATAAGAGATACGGCCTTTTTTTAGGTGTACTATGGAGCAATATTTCTGTAGAACATTGTATTTACGTATTACTAACCATTACGTCAGCGCACGCGGATAAAGCAGTTCCGACTTACTTAACAAAAATCGATATTTAGTTAGTTAGTTGAGAGTTATAGCCTAATGCTAAATAGCCTATACTATTCCTCGTGAATCTGACTGTCACATACCTACAAAAAGAATTTTTTGAAAGAATTTTTTTCCAGAGATTAGCGTGTTTAAACAAACAAAAATATTCTTCCGTTTTATTATATTAGTATAGATGGCCGCGTTAGTTTCGCGAATTTCAAATGTCAGCTTTAAAATAAATAAGATTGTGAATGTGATTTGGAAGAGGGTTTTCCTGATCACATATTTTTTAACAGTACTAGGAAATTAGGAATAGATTCTCTCTTTATGCTGTTTTACCTTCTTGTATTCCCCCCATCCTACTAACCTTACGTGCCTTCTAAATCTTGTCCTCGATAACCCCTTAATTGTCGAATTCCTTCCAAATTTATCATAATTAACCAAAATTAAACCGTAGATAGTAAGGTCATCTCGTGCATGTTTGTAATCTTCTTGTATAGATATCTAATAAATTTTGTAGGTTTAGTTAACATGTGTTGTCTCGTCGTTGTGCTTGTTTATTGATAGCCCAAACTGGATACATTTTTAGTTAATATACAGGGCATATAAAGGGACAGGGACAGGGACATACAGGACAGATAAAATTTCCTTCGTTTATGCTTCTATTTACGTGATATTAGCGGAATTGTGTTTGCACACGCGTCGCCATTATATAAGACTAGCTATGCCTGCTGCTGTGCTCGCGTGTACTACACAATCCTGTCGGTCGAGCGCACGCACGAGTTGTGCTGCCTCAAAAAGGCTTATTGTGGGTGATCCTTAGAAAATAGACATATGCTATCGCTGACTTTTTAAGATCTACAGTTATGTAGTACATTAATTTGATATATCTCTTATGGTTTACTCAGCGTATGGCATTTAAGCGACTCAAAAGCGTCTATTTTCCGAATTGATTTAGCATTATCGACACGCCTTATTTTGTATGTTACTTTACCTAATAAAATATACCCTATAACTTAGCCAGATGACTAAGCTATGAATAAAAAAAATCCATGTAAATCGAATAAGTGGTTATCGCGTGAAAAGAACATAAACGTACAGACAGAGAGACGTTGAGTTCTATAATATGTGTAGAATATAGATAGATATAGAAAAATAATATAAAATTTGCCAAATGTCACATATTTTGAGCATAATTCAAATAAACATTACTATCATTGCTAAGACAGCAGTACAATATATTATAGCGAGTTTGTTATAAAATTAAATTAGATTATATTACCTTTGGAGCAGTAAATAATGAAGTTTCTCGAAGATTCAACTTTATTACGGTTTCTTACTCCACCACTTTGTAAACCCATTTATTATAATACACTGCTCACCATATTAAAACACTATTAATTATTCTTTTAAAGTTAAAATACTACTCTTAAAATGTATTTTTATCCCAACAAAGTAATAATGGCGTATAAGAAATAGACGTCATGAAACTGCCAAATACGATGGGAGCGCTACCCTAGTAGCAAAATGATAATAATTCATCCTCAGCTTTCTGGACGCGTTTACCTAGACTACGCTTATATCTAGACTCCATGAGTCTACCATATTTACTTCAATTACTTCAGTAATAAATAATAAAAAAACATTTTATGTGAAGAGTATTAATTTCAAACAAACTAACATTTCAAGAGTCGAGCACAATCGAGCCGAAAGCTCGTTTACTAATCTGCATAACATCCGGCTCTTTAACGACATTAGATCTGATATCTCGTCGAGCATCATTACGGGGTGCACGTGATGCATTCAGAGTTTATGCAGCATCCAACTGTTGCCATATAACAAGCGGAATGGCGGACGCGTGCCGAATGTAGATCGGTCGGATCCGGTATGAAAATTAATATCTACCTATACATTCATATGGCTTAGAAACTTTGCTCGTCTCATTTATTTGCATAACCGACTCACGATTGCGAGGAAGGTGTTCCACACCCGGTGATTTATCATTATGCAATTTGTTGATGTGTATTTAACGTTGCATATATTTGAAAGATAATCTTCATTCATTTAATTTTCTATGGTTTGTAAAAATGCTTTATGTAATAACTTGCTGTGCCTCTTGGTTTCACTCTTAAATTTATTCGATCAACTCTTCAAGGTGCCGCCACGCTGCCGCCACGCCACGCCGCCAGCAACGTGACGCACCCGTGTAGTCTATCATTGTTCTCACTTCCAGTACCTACTTGTCTATAGCTTGCCGGATTGCTTGTTCATGGTTACCACTCCGCTCCTTAGAGTCGTAGCGTGAAGTTATGTAGGCTATAACCTTCCTCAATTAATCTATACATATTGTAAAACTCAATGTCTCTCTGTCTGACTTTCCGTTTATGTTCTTTTCACACGAAAACCACTTATCCGATTTACATAGTTCTTTTTTATTCATAGCTATGTTATCAGGCCAGGTTATAGGATATATTTTGTTAGATAAAGTAACATACGAAATAGGCAATGACGATAATGATGCATCAATTCAGAAAAAAGACGCTTTTGGGGCGCTTCAATAACTTACTCTGAGAAATCCATATGAGAAATATCAAAATACATAATTGTAGATCTTAAAAGATCCACAAAAAAGTCAGCGATAGCATATATTATATATTGAAGCAATGATGGCTCGTGTTAATGTGTACGACTTCACGTCGATTGACGTGAGTTCGAATCTCTGGAATGAGCCTGAGCTTTCGTTGAAGGAAAACATCGTGAGGAACCATAGCATGGTGGTAGGGCATTTTATATTGCCCGCCTGGCTAGCTACCACCCTCAAGTTGAAAATCGGTCGCCAAGTACCATAGGTGTGTTCCGGCAGCTGCACTTGAGAGTCAGTCTTCCACTAGGTTCTAGGTTTAGCGTTTTATCATCTTGGGCCACATCGTCATTTAACATCAGGTGAGATTGTGGCCACTACACCAAACCTAAAACAGTTAAAAAATATATATATATCTTCTAAGGATCACACACAATAAGCATTTTTGTCTTCCAACTTTTGAGCGCGGGCAGCAAGATTCGCGCGTGCGCTTGACCGACGGTATTCTGTAGTCGGGCACAGCTAGTCTTATATATAAAAATCTTGCGTTAGTTAGTGTTCGTGTAACTTCTGGACGATTTCACCGATTAAGCCCATATTCACATAATATATTTGTTTATATTAGATAGATAGCGATGTGATCAAGCCATTAATTACCGGAAAGGACAGAACATCGTCTGCCGGATATTTATAATAATATTATAGATAATGTACAAGGTTATTTATTTATTTAATTTTATTAATTAAATATACGGATTCTCGCTCAATTTATCTGAAAGAATGTCATGCTATTTCTAAAAATTATATAAATTTACTAAACTAATCTCAGATACAAAATGAAGTACACGAATTATTTAGCACAGCATTCTTCATTCGTTTCGAAAATTATTATTATGGCTTTTCTTTAGATTTAATTTTAAGCATCGTACTTTTTCAGTCGTAGCATATTAACAAAAAGCTTAATCACGTAGATTAATCCATTGAAAATGGCTGACCTATTTTGCCACGAGGGAATGCTTATATTAATGTAGGTGGTAGCCATTAGGCTAATGTACGGCTCACCGGATTTATATCTGCGCTGCGGAAATATATCAAAGAATTAATTATAAATAAGTGTTAGTGGCAATTTTAACAGTCAAACTTTGCACGAAACGGAATAGAGTATAAACAAGAATCAATACATCGGTTTTAAAGTTAGACCATTAATTCATAGTAATAATGTATAACTGCACTGTATTATTCCATTTAGGAGAAGTAGAGGTTACATATTTGTGATAACTATGACATTCGCTTGTATTTTGTGAACATATTTTTGTATACCACGCAAATAATTGCTTTTTACTTAAGTCCAAAAAACACAATGAGCAAATGTTTAAACAGAATTGGAAAAAAATAAAAAATTATTCAGAGCGAACTTTCTGAACATTTTAAAAGGTTATATATTACAGCTAGTTATATTATACGTAATAGATAAGTAAATCTAAATAAATAGTAGTATGGCAAAGTAACCGCACTGTACCTGATGGTAAACACAGTAGTACAATCCAAAACAACGCTGATTACCGAGACATCGGCAATCCATCACCGGTTGGTGCTGTCATGCCGGCTTCTCTTGGCAGGTGGCTACATTGGCTGATCTCGAAACGCGGTAAATCAAAAGAGAATCACTATGATGGGTTTATCACCATATGCCTGGTGATCGCGACCCAGTCCCATACAAATCCCTACACCATTCTACCAAAATTACTAAAAAACGGTTTTTTAATTTATTGTGCGGAACCCTAATTATGTTTCTAAAATAAAAGTAACTTAAGTTATTCTTTATAATATCAGCTATCAGCCAATTAAAGTCCCGTCGAAATCAGTCCAATCGTTTCGGGAGATTACCCGGAACAAACAGACAGACGGAAAGACTAAAATAAAAAATAAAGTTTTGTTATAGGTACCGCGTATACTTTCATATGCATTTAGTAAAAAGCTGTTATTTTGATATTACAAACAGACACTTCAAATTCATATGTATATGAATTCTTCATATTCAATTATTATATGTATAGATATAGATAGTGAATCATATAGCATAAAGGAAAGTTAACTTCGGTATCCATTTCCATTTTTCCTTTTCAGACCTATCACTGACCACAAACAAATTAATCCATGAAGCACATGATCTATAAATAATAAAAGCGAAATACCACTCATTACGAGATCTCCAATACTGTAGGTCAGCCTGACTTGAAATTTAGCGATGCTCACTAAGAACGCATTCTGGTAATTCAGGTTGTAAAAAAAGATTGTCTAAAACTTTAAATTTTGTACCTACTTAGACTCTTAAATAAAAATAATAAATCACGTGTATCAGCATTTATCAAATTTCATCAAGAAAGGGTGTATAAGGGTTGAGTATTTATGGCGAAAAGAATATTTGTATATAGTTATAACTATTCAGTTAGAATTGTAAGAAGATTTGAACGTGGCGTATCATTGACCCCCAAAATATTGGTGGTTATATACAATAGTAGAATAGCACGCATATTCTTCAATTTATAAAAACTTATAACTTAAGGGTGTAAAATAAGTGTTGAAAAGAATGAATGGTGTTTTTTTTTTGTGTATAGATTTAATGCTTATTATTAACCACATATGAAGCACACATACTCTTCATTTATGTTATCTATAGAAATATTAATAAGTCTGTAGTTTTGTCTGTACATGTTCTGAAGAGCTGTTTAATCTAATTCCCTCCTCTCCTTTCCATAACAGAACCACACGCGCTGGGCTTCGGAATCACAGTTTTACGGTAACTTCCATCTCGGCACGAACTAAAAAGTTCGCTTTGTCTTATCTTTGTCGTACCGTGAAGCTGTGGAACGGTCTCCCAGCCGGTGTGCCCTCCTTCTTATGACATCGGGTCCTTCAAGCGTAACGTGAAGAGATATTTAAGCAGGCCGGCATGACAGCGGCGACCACCGATGGATTGCGATCTCTTGGTGGTCGTTGTTGTATTTGGATTGTAGTGTGCATCAGGTACAGTACAGTCAATGTGTCGAGCTATTATAAAAAAAAAAACATATATTTTCCCCCACATTCCTCGCTAGATCTATATAAAGGACATTGATCACAAATATGACCTTAAAATTTTTTGTATGTCTGTTTGTCTATTTGTATGTTCGGATTTAACTCTAAAAAGACGACTAATTCTTAATTAGGACATTTAGGAGTTGTAAAAAAAATTGATCCAAAAGATTTTGATGAGTTTATACACTACAATATGTCATTTCTCAAATGATAGACGATATGAATTGTCAATAATATTAGTACAAATAAAATTACGGGATGAAAATAATTACTAACAATTACAACTAACTTAATTACAAACGCGTGCGGAGCCGCGGGCGCACAGCTAGTTCGGATATAATGTTAATTCTGTAAACAAATAATTAATTACAAAAACTCTTGGATGAATTAGTCTTTTAAATATTGCGTTACATTAAAGCGGCGTTAAAATTTATTACCGATTCAAACGAGAGGAGTACACCTACACTTCAAAATATGAAACACGTTTTTCTAATATAACCAGTTAATACCATCCCTTCATGTAGGCAACCAACAGGGACGTATTCTACGGCGCCCACAACTTCTAAATAAATTATATATAATATAATAAAACTTATCTGCTGTGTGTGAATATATTTTTGATTTTAATAATTAACGTAATTCTTATAATAAATTTCGTAGAGTAATAAAATATATTTTTTTCGTATATAAAAAAAAACATTAATATGCAACCGTTACTACTAAACTGCCCGACAACCTGAATTTTTCGCTTCTGAAAAAATAAAAACTAGTGTGTTCGAAAATTCGCTGGACGGTTTTAACAAAAGTCACCATTAAAAAGATGAAGGTGGCTTTTTAAAGCGTTCATTGAACTCTGAAGATTAAGAAAATATTATAAACACCCGGTAGACGAAGAAGAACTATTCTTATGTTGCTATGGTAACTGTTTTGATACAAACTAGTTATCACGACATGAATTTCCAAAATAAATAAAGACATGAATTTCCAAAATAAATAAAGACTACATAACATTATACACTTTCTAAGAAATTTAAGAGCTAAATTTAATTTAGTTACAAGTAATTGGGGGTAATTTTCTAAACTTCTACAGTCGTAGCTGGCGTCATCCCTTTAATAAGCCCCCTTCTGGCACTAATTATAACTCCGTAACTCTCCCTCCGGGGGAGTCTTATGACGCATGTTAATTAAACGTCACATCAAATTTAATACCTAGTTATGGTTATGATTGGATTGTGTTTTCGTTTCGATTTACATGTGTATACGGAGTTCGTCGGATTTATACATCGCACTACATTACAAACACGTTACAAAAGATCTCTGTTATAGGTAAGGCTTACTGAAATATCCTTATGTTGGAAGTAACATTATGGCTGAGTATCTTACTAGCTGTACACGCGACTCCGCTTGCGCCGGGTGAACACATCAAGTTGTAATTAATGCAAAAAATTACTGGTAGCCAAAGGAGGATCGGCAAAAATGTATGGACTCTAGCCTATATGAGCAATAATGTCAAGCGATATGTCCGATGGAAAGAATTTTAATGTGTCGGTTAATCTCGAATCTGTGGAAAAAAGTTATAGCCAAATAAAACGTTACTACTTTATATGAACGTTTTTATTGCTATTTAATTATTATTATCAGATATTACATTGGATTGTAAATGTCTTAATGGTATATTAATACGTAAAAATCTCGAAAGTTATCAGTTTGAACATAAAACAAAGACTAAGGGTACACAACCGTACGATAATTATCGTACATGTACCACAATTTCATATGCGAATTCATGTACGATAGCATATTACGACAGTACGATAAAAATATTATACTACAAAGTTGGCAGACAACCATAAGGCCCGCCTAATGGTAAGCGGTTACCGTAGCCTGTGAAGGCTTGTAATACCTTAGGCATCACTAGCGCGTTGCCGAACTCCTTACCCCAAGGAGCTCTGAGAACTCTACTCACCGCAGGAATACGATACAGGTTTTTTGGCTGTGATATTCTGTAGGGTTCCGCCAATCGAAAAAACTCAAAAGAAATTTCTCTGTGCCCTATCTCTCTTAATGAAAATTCTAAGAATTCATAAAAAAGGTCGTACCGGGGTGGAAGACGCAATTTGGTTTACCGAAGAGTTAAAAAAAAGGTCCTCCGGAGCGGAAGTCTGGAAAGTACAATAGTTCTGGTCCAATATTCGATAATTATACGTTGCTGGTAATCCTGCACGATTGCGTACGCCAGTCAGTCAGTCATTCACACTTACCGTCACCCTCCTCGCTCCTGTCCTGTTTAACAGGTTGCTCCCGCGTAGCCAACACAAGCAAGCCGTTGCGTTTAAACTCGTGCTGTTTTACGTATTGACAACTTTTTCTCGACAACGATTCGAGACTTGCCGCTATAGTTAAAATTGTAGAATATCTTAACGACATATCGCTTAACCGTTAACGTTACTGTTTATATAGGCTAAACTGACGTTCCGTTATCGTGCTTATATTATATTCTAGACTTTTAAGTTCTGAGTGGTAGAACATGATAATTGTGCCCTTCGGGATCGCCACCAGGTGTAACACCCTGTATAGTGACACACTTAAGCGTATCGCGTTCCTGAATCAGTCGTTGCATATCCAGTAATCAAGCTGTGTGTTCGAGTATCTGTACCTGATCGGATAGCGATCACCATGTACCTACATGATTATAAACCCATATCAGTGACTGGTCTTTTAGTTTGTCGCGTTTCTCGCGTCTCGATGTTCACCGTTGTTACTGGATTGGTTTTTACTTATTATCCGGCACAGTGCCGACTTTAGCGTGCTCGTGCTATTATAATAATAATGATGATAAAATAAATAGTCTTAGTAAATATTAAATTACTCTCCTTCAAAGTGCTATCTTCAAGATTGGTATGTTTCCGCTAAAAAAGCTTTTTTTATTTTTTTTTGCGGAATCTTAATTATTTTTCAAAAATAAAATTAGCTTAAGTTTTCCTTATAACATTAGCTATCTGCCAGTGAAAGTCTCGTCAAAATCGGTCCAACCGTTTCGGAGATTACCCGGAACAAACAGACAGACAGACGGACAAAAATTTCTAAAATGGGTTTATTGTTATAGGTATACTCTGTATACTTTCATATGCATTTAGTAAATAGCTGTTATTTTAACATTACAAAGAGACACTTCAATTTTATAATATGTGTATAGATTCTGTTTAGGGATTTTTGTCAATAGTTATACCAATCTCATTATAACCTAATGATGCGAAAATTAAAACCTTTCGTACATCCACTTTCATAAAAATTTTAGCAACCTCATTAGATGGTTTTACTGAAATGCTATCTAGTTCTTTTTATTAAATTTTCTTTATCAATTTTGTCCTAATATTATTATTCTTGATACATTCCATTAGAACATGATGGACAGCATTTATTACTCCGTGTTCTATGATAATGAATTCACCTTTTTGTTAAAGCGTCGCACTTCCTGATGGTTAGAGTTCTTCCGCGACCTTGTTTTTTTACATTAATGACATTTTCGACAGACTATTAGTGCTAACTGTCCCTTTCTGTTATTGTTGTATCGAACTTCAAGGGTATTTTTTTGTTACAGTAGCGTTCTTGTAACATTTTATCTTTTAATTATACAGGTAATGTCAGCCTTTGTTATCAAGTGAACGTGAAAACAGAAAAATAGTTTTTCGATTATACTCTTTCGAAAAACCATTGGAATTAATTTCAGTAAATTGTAAATATTTTAAATTCACTTTAATGTTTTACTTATCACATTGTAAAGCTTTCTTTATTCTTATATTTTGCTAGTTGTCCCCGTAGACGATGTTATGCCCTTTCCAGTAGTGAAAAACTCGACCACAGCGCCAAATATCGCGTTCAGGGATATCATAAAAATCTTCTGCATATGTAAAATCACTTAGATCTACCACTTTCATGTTCATTAGTTTAACTGTGCCGGAATTAATAAATCTTATATACAATACAGTTTGTTCAGAATGCTGCCAACGTTACGTGAATATAATATTCATATAAATATAATTCTTGTAATCTTCATACATGATCATCATACATCATACGAGTTCGTAACAAGATGATGGCTCCCTTGTTAAAAAGTTCCAGGAAGTTGTTACAAAATACATATTTCCAGTTATTATCTATACTAATATAATAAAGCGGAAGGTTTTTTTGTTTGGTTTTTTGTTTGTTTAAACACGCCAATCTCTGAAACTACCAGCCGGATACGAAAAATTCTTTTTAATAATTAATATGATAGCCAAATTCAAGAGGTAGCATTAGGCTACACCTCTCAGCTAGCCTTAAATAATGATATTTGTTAAGTAAGTCGGAAGAAATAGCGCACCCTAACTGCTTTGTCCGCGTGCGCTGGCTTAATGGTTAGTTATACGTAAATACAATGTTCTACAAAAATATTGCTCCTTAGTAAATCTATAAAAAGTCGATACCATATGCCTATCTCTTATACATAAGCCACAATAAAGTATTTTTGTCAAAGTTTTATTGAAAATTGAAAAGTATTTTATGAGCACTATTATTAGGCATGACATATTAATCATTACGAACGAAAGTTACTTCATAATCAAGATAATTATATGTAGATAAACTTTGTTCTTTATAGCATGTTATTTAGACGAATAGTTTGGGAGATAATGTAAAATTAAAATAATTCAACACTCGCCTCGGATCTATGAACGCGAACGGACCGTGTGAGTTTCGACGCATAACCCTGACCGCCCGATAAAAATATTGTCTATACTGAAGTATTATAAGTCATCAATCAGCGATTTCTTTTAAATTATACGTGGGTGAAACCGCGGGGCACAATTAGTATATTTATAAACCATTTCACTTATGCACAATAGGTAACCAAACTACATCCACCGTAAAATACCGCCAAAATTAGATAATATATAGCCAAATAACATAAGTTTCTGAATTCAAATAAAAACCAACACATGACAGATCATGATCTCGTCAAAAACTCCATATTCCAACACCATTATAATTTTTAACTGATTTTATTTCACAGTACGATGTAAAACATCTACTGTCAAACCACAAAGGTCATTTAATCTATCCCCAGCGGTCTCCCAGTACATAAAATAAAGACAAATGTAAGCGACAGTCGTAGCGGAGCTATCTCGTCGCCATTTCTTCTAATTCTCGTCGCCAATGGACCGCGTTGTAGGGTTAATTAAAGAATTAATCGTCATCCACCGGCCTCAGGGGACTTATCCGTGACTCAAATTTGTCCTGCGGATTATAAATTGTGTTTGGTTTCAGACTTTTCGGGCTTTCTTATGTTTTTAATACATTACGAATTACTGTGACTTTAAAATATTAATCCCTTTTCAATAAATGTTATTTATCTATTTTTGCAAGCTGCATGACAGCGGCGACCGCCGCGCCTATGGATTTCAATCTCTCGGTGGTCGCCGTTATATTTGGATTGTACTGTGCTTACCATGAGGGACAGTACCACCAATATGCCGAGCTATTATTAAAAAAAAAAACTTTTTAATACACAATATTATCTAGCTTTTGTTAAATGTGGTTTTTAAGTAGTCTATTACGAGCATCATAATGAAGAAAGCTAAAAAATATCCAGTTAAACAGATCAATGTATAAAATTACGTTGTGCGTACAAAACCACGAGGAAAAGGCTCAAAAATGTATATTTTTATTGATTTAGTTATATTATTGAACACAATAAGTAGTGTATTTTAGTTTTGTACATTTTCCAAAGATTATTTTTTTTTTTTTTGTTTCGCTTTAGTATTTTGTTTACAGCGTTTTGTTTCTCACTAATGTCAATTTAAATTCAAAGGATAACCGTGATTCATATCTTGATCATTTATGCCTAAAATAAGTAGGTACCTATTATTATAGAGTCGCATAATATGTAAATAAAGGAAGGCATCTTGGCAATAAAGTAAAATAGTAAACCCCACAATCTATCTTTTATATAAATAAATTAACAAGTAGCTGTTCCCGTGGCTTCGCTCACGCGGACGACAAAAGAAAGCGTAGTGCTTACAAAAATCGTAGTTTCCTAAAAGTTTAACAGGTTTTTATTGAATGAAGTTATCGTGGTTTTTTTTTTACAAAGACCAATTATCTAAGGAAAAAAAAAACAAAGTATGTCCGGTAGTTTTTGCGTAATGTGCGCACAACGGCAAACTTCATTCGTTTTATTTTATAGATAGAAGATACAGGAGGCGAAACTAGCCTGCCGCGACAGCTAGACATAATGTATTCAATCCGAATAATTTTGAATAATGTATGAGGTACATAATATAGAAAGCGACTAGAGTGTTCCCCGGGATTGTGTTAACCGCACAATTGAAATTTAGATAGCATCATAAAAATATTATTCTTAAAACAAGGATTATATCGCTTGTTAAGTGGATTAACTGTTTATTTTATTTTAGCTTCTGCGATGAATATTCCTCTTTGAATAATATGTAGGCAAAAGTTTTTATTTTTTATCATTATGCACCGTTCATGTTTACTGAAGGGTAGATATTTTATTTTTCTTTATATCTTTAGTTGTTAAAACTTATATAAACTAATATTATAAACTAGCTGTGCCCGCGGTTCGCTCGCCTGGACGATGAAAGAAATCGCAATTTCTTAAAACTATGATAACTTTTTATTGAATGAATTATCGTGATTTTTATAAGGACCAAGTAAATCTAAGGAGTAAAAGAAAAAAAATTGATCAAAGTCGATCCAGTAATTTTTGCGTGACGCGCGCACAACTGCAGACCTAAATCATCAATAATTTATATAAATAGGTAATGTTTTTTTTTGTTTGTTGAAGGCTATCTCTGGATCTACTAAGTTGATTCTGAAAATTCTTTCACGGATAGAAAACTACATTCTCCTTAAGTGACACAGGCTATATTTTAATTTAATATTTTTTTATATTGCAATTAACCCGAACGAAGTCGGGGACAGCTGTTAGTCATTAATAATATCACGGTTTTCATTCTGTATTTTACATTACGTTCCTGCACTGTATGTTTTATGTATATTTATTTTCTTCTTGGAAGAACCTTAATCTGTTTTTTTAACAGCTAAATGTTGCAAAGACAAGCATACGGCCCGCCTGATTTTAAGCGGTTACCGTAGCCTATGGACGCTTGTAACACCACAGGTATCACTAGCACGTTGCCGACCTTGAACCCACCACCCCAAGGAGCTTTAGAAAACTTACAGTAGGAACACAACACAAGATTATTTAGCTGCGATCTTCTGTAGGGTGGATATTCCACCAGTTGGACTGCCCCAAGTAGAGAGAAATCTCTATAGAAATTTCTCTCGTGTCTATATAATCATTATTGTGCAACAAAGTAATTTTATTCTTACAATACGAAATTATTTATAAAGTAGAAGGTGTCAGCGATTTCGTTTCTCAATAAATAAGTACAATATAAAATTTAATAAGATTAAACAATATCCAATAAGTACTCGGAGATAATTTAGTATATCATTAATGAAATATTATTTATAATCGGATCAGTACTTCCAGAGATATTACCTCCTACAAGCATAAAAACTTTATCTATTTATTGAGAATCAGGATAGTTATTGTTTCTAGGTCCATTTGTCCTGATGTTTATGTTACAATGCCATGCTTCAATGAACGTGAATATGGACTACTATAGGTATATTATGTTACGCGTGAAATATGAAATTGGACAAATGAGGGATGAAACAAACCGTGAATAAATGCAATCTGTTAGTAAAAACCCGGGGATTATGTGCGCATAAAAGTAAAGGGTGATGTTTCATTGGCTGGTCGCTGATAGGCGACTCAGGTATTATATTTTATTTGCACATTTATGATAACAATTTGAGTTTTTATTTTTATTTCTGGGTATCTAAGTAAAAGGATTCTTAAAACATATGATAAAATAAAGAATCATATTATCCAAATTAATGACAAGCCAATGTACAATTTTTATTAGCTACATCACTTTTGAATGAAAAAAACTGTTTGCGTGCGTGCGCGTGTGTGCGTGTGTGGTGTGAGAAAGCGCGCGCGCGTGTTTTGTGGTTAATTAAAAAATACACAAACCATAAATTTTAAATAGATTTCAAGTAAACAAGAAAGCAAGATAAAATTATATCCTACACATAAATTTTTAATAACATTATTTATTCTTGGCAACCGAGCCAGACGCCATTACAAAATAAGTATTCGAAATTCAATTTTCATGTTCAATATTTACAAATGGCAACGAGCTATGCTCTGGAACCTAACACGCTTTTAGTGCTTTGGAACGAGAACTCGGAATGCAACACGCTTGTGTAGAAAAGCTGATTTACTAAACAAACGCATATTTCACTTTATAAAATTAAAACTATATGCGATGTATATTGTACACGTTTCAATATTTGAACTTGAGGGTGATAGCTAGCCAGGCGGGCATTAGAAAAAGCTCTACCACCATGCTATGGTTTCATCGCGATGTTTTCCTTCACCAAAAGCTCAGGCTCATTGAGGGATTCGAACTTAAGTCCATCGACGCGATGTCCGTACACGCTACCACTGAGCCATCATTGCTTCAATTTGATAATTGATTAATTTACATAGTAATCGTTTAATACGTAATTATTGTTGCCTCCATTTATATCGTTCAAGTCATTTTTGAGTTAAATCTGGACAGACAAATTGACACACGCACAATTTTTTTAATGCTATATTTTTGATCCGTTTCCTCTATAGTCTATATCATAAATCTATCAAGGAATTTAAAAAAAAAACATGAACAAAAACTACAGGTTCAATAATTAGATTTGCAATGATTCCCACACTAGTGAATGAATAATGCAGTGTGGCAATGGATCGTTGTAAGGCAAAAACACGAAAAAACTTTAATACATTAGTACATTTTTTCTTATTAGGTCTAAACAAGAACGGTAAAAAATATTTTTTTTTTTAATTAAATAGTTACAACCTTTCCTTGCGGCAAAGGAGCAGTGCTGGCGCGGAAAAGCAACCTATTAATGATTGACCATAATTAGGACTCCGTTCTCTGAAATTTTGGTTTTTAATGGGCTGCATTAACCACAACACAGATGGACTGCATGCTTGTTTGACTCTTAATGTCATAAAAAAGGTGATCCTAAGATTTTTTTGTAACCTGCAAGTTCAAGTGAGGAGTTAAGGCACAGAGAAATTTCTGTGGAGATTCCTCTCTACTCGCTCTAGTGATACAATCTACATACTTTTCCTACTTTCATTACTGACAAACGAGTGGGCAATTTTTAGTGCAATATTATCTGATCCAATTTGAGAGTAGAATTCAAATTATTAATGTAAGATTCAACCATACGATGGATCATAACGTCACGCTTTTCTTAATCGATTTAGCAGTAATGATAAAATTTCAAATTAAAAAGCCACTTGTAATCAGTATAAGATACACGAAGTTACCGTGTAACATGAAAAGCAATTTCTCATTTTCATATGCCTCACTTGAGGCTGTTATCACTTTTGATATCTTCTTCTATACATATTATAAAACTCAACGTCTCTCTGTCCGTTTATGTTCTTCTCACGTGAAAACCACTTATCCGATATACAAATTTTTTAATTCATTCCTATGTTATCTGGTCAGGTTATAGGATATATTTTGTAAGATAAAGTAGCATACGAAATAAGCAGTGACGATAATGGTTAATCAGTTCGGAAAAAAGACGCATTTGGGCGCTTAAGCGGCTTACGCTGAGTAAACCATATGAGATATATCAAAGTAGTGTTGTACATCAAACGAGTGGGCAATTTTTAGTGCAATATTATCTGATCCAATTTGAGAGTAGAATTCAAATTATTAATGTAAGATTCAACCATACGATGGATCATAACGTCACGCTTTTCTTAATCGATTTAGCAGTAATGATAAAATTTCAAATTAAAAAGCCAGTTGTAATCAGTATAAGATACACGAAGTTACCGTGTAACATGAAAAGCAATTTCTCATTTTCATATGCCTCACTTGAGGCAGTTATCACTTTTGATATCTTCTTCTTCTTCTATACATATTATAAAACTCAACGTCTCTCTGTCCGTTTATGTTCTTCTCACGTGAAAACCACTTATCCGATATACAAATTTTTTAATTCATTCCTATGTTATCTGGTCAGGTTATAGGATATATTTTGTAAGATAAAGTAGCATACGAAATAAGCAGTGACGATAATGGTTAATCAGTTCGGAAAAAAGACGCATTTGGGCGCTTAAGCGGCTTACGCTGAGTAAACCATATGAGATATATCAAAGTAGTGTTGTACATAATTGTAGATCTTAAACAAACCTACAAAAAAATTAGCGATAGGATATATCTGTCCTCTAAGGATAACCCTCAATAAGCATGTTTGTCTTCCGTCTTCCGAGTGGGGACAGCACGATTCGCGCCTGTGCTCGACCGACGGCATTCTGTAGTCCACGCGAGCGGAGTCACGGGCACAGCTAGTTTGTTATAAAATAACCATAGGCTGCAGTGAGTACTTAACATCAAACTGCATACCTACTTTTATATCGTAAAGAAGTAAATGTATTATTTTATAATTAATAGTCTTTTAAGACATACATTACATACAAATTACATATATTACATTATACTAATTTTTGACTAACTATTCATAAGACGTAGTAGTCAGTTGTGTGGTTATCTTAACGTTTTTAAATCGTTAGTTTAACTGCGATTATTGTGTCGTTCTAGAAGTTGGATCGAAATGTGTTCAGTCTCTGCCTATATTATAAAAGTAAGCGATTTGATATTAAATACATTATTGTAAATGGTGAATTTAGTGTTAACTTTTTTTGTGATGTATTGATATATTAGGAGGATGTTTAAAGTTAAGAAAATATTTTTGTAACGTTTTTTAAATAAAACTAATTTTGGGAATATTATAGTATTTTACAATTAATTATCGGAAATTTCACACCTTCAATGTCTATAGATCGTTTTTTAATCTTCTCAGAAACTGTACCTGGATTATAGTTTTCAAGTGTTTTGATATGTTTTCCTATTAATTCAGAATCTCGGTTTTAATTTGACCTCGTCCTTTATATTAATTTAGCTTGATTTACTTAGTTTTTTTAAGGCAATAATTATTATTATTTATCCAGCTATGTTTGTTATAATGGAGAGTATTGTTATTATAATATATATTGTAGTGTATTATAGTGTATAGTTAATGTGTATAATTGTTATTAGGTAATAAAAATAATGGCATAACAACTAAGCGTGGCATGATGAGGACGTGATTATGAATGTTCATTTAAAACATAATTTATAACAATTCTTATTAAACTTAAACCACGCACGGACCGGTCACCAGAGAAGGCGGTCGACCACCGTTACTTTACCGGTGTACCGGCATACCACATCGAACACCTAAATAACCCACAGTATTTCACGCTCGATTGAACGCCCAATTAGTTGTGTAGTCCCTTCGATTCAGTTAACAGTGTAGTGTTTAAATTAGAATCTAAATTAATCATATTTTTTATGATGAAACAATTAATTGTTACCTCCCGGTGTTAAATATTGTTCTTCGCTACACCATTATCTTTGCCGTACTGTGAAGTTGTGTGGAACTGTTTTCCGGCAAGTATGTTTGGAGTCCTTCAATAATAACGTGAAGAGATATTTAAGCAGGTCCGCATGACGGGATGATGTTGTTGGATTGCACTGTGCTTACCATCAAATACAGTTCCGTCACTTTGCCTTGCTACGATAAATAATAATAATCAGAGTATGTAAGGACATCGCTGTCTCCAGCGAATATTATCGTAATCGTAAAATCAAAATATTACAGGAAAGGTAAAAACTATTTTTAGGTATACTTTAATATAATATATAGCCTGGGGCAATTGTGGGAGATTTCCTCCGGCAGGAAAGGGTCCCACTCGTGTACTTTAGCAGAAAACGACCTTGACTTGCGGTATAGGAGTCGGTTTAGTCTTTAAAGAAAACCAACGCTTGAGAGTCATTTTTTTGTTACAAACGAAAGCTACTTTTTATCATTTGTTCTTTATAAATTAAAGCAATTTGAGTTTGGATGAGTTTGTAATTAGAACTAGAATATGCAATAAAACGTAGAATATCGTAATAGTATATTACGATATTATTCGGTGTGGGCAGTGATATATTTGTGAGGACTTACTATATCTATTGTGCCCTGTGAGACTGAAGGAGGCTATCTACTAATGGTCTCAAATAAAGCACTCCAAATATGATATTAAAAAAAAAATCATTACTTTTGTTTATATTACTGAAGAGAGGCGAGACGTATCCGTACCAAAGGATAAAATCCCAGATTTCAAAGGAAAGTTTTAAATCAATGCTACTTGTATTACCCGCCCGGAGTCTAATATTAACATCATTTAAGTACTGTTTCATACTTGGGGAAAATGATTCGACGATCACGTTGGTCCAGATCGTCTCGAAAACGTATACTCTATGATTCGGTCCTTGTAAAATTTTATGTTACGGTATTCTGAATGGGGTCCTGAATGATATTACAATCGATTTTCATTAACGAAGGACCAGACATTATGGTTAACCAAATCGTATCATATAATGACGCTTTATGCTTGCATTAAAAAGTATATGTATATTCAAATACGAGAATCGATTGAATCGTTATCAAAACGTTAAGATCAATTTGTTGATAAACTGATCATTAGTATTTTTACTCTCTATATAAATATTGGTTGCAGGTCGTGGTCACTTGTAAAAATTATCAACGGTAGGTATTTTATTGCAGTATCATCTTAAGGGAGGCACTGATGAAGGAATATCGTCCAATCTTACAAAAGTATGATTGCAACAGAATCCGGGAGTTGACAACTTTTGGAGAATTGTTCTAAACACTTTATATGTGGAAAACAAAACCCGTAAATTATTATTTATTCATTACTAGCTGTGCCCGCGGTTCCGCTCGCGTGGACAACTAAAAATGCATTACAAACAAACAGTTCAGTTGTATTATACATATAGATTCCACCTTTAAAAGTAATATACAAATATTTTTTTATTTAAATAAAAAACGCCGCAAAACAGCGGAATGACGTCATCATTCAGGAAATAAAACTAAGGTTAAACGTATTAAGTGCAATGACTAGAATTTCAGTCATGAAATTTCTTCAGCACATATAATTTCAAAGCTACTACTCCAACTCTTAGTAACAATTTTAGAGTCACTTATAACAACACTCAACTGTTTATATTCAAGTAACTATGACGTCACATTTTCTGTATGACATTTCCAATCATATGACTCGCAGACAAAAATCTTTAATTTTCGGAGGTTAAAATTAAACAAATAAACAATTATTTTTTTCCATATTTCTATTGTTTTAAGCTTTCTGACAATAGGCCAATATTATAAAATATAAACTTTAATTTTTAAACATACTATCGATTCGCGGATTGTACATTTTTAGAAACTATTTCAATTAAGGTTTTTTTTCTTTCTCTTTTTTTCTTGATGCACTTAAACTTGTAATGATGGAAAACTTCAATTTGTTGTCCTGACGTTACATATTTTGCTAGTTACGATTAACCAAAAAATAATAAAATGTATGTTAGAAAAGTAATGGAATTTTCAATGACGTTCTATGGTTGAATTACTGAAAGAATTATTTTAAAAATTGCTCTTTGGTACTGTTGTTAAATATTAGGTCTTTACCTATGAAATTGCCGTTTTGTATGAAAAAAATGAAACGATGTTTTTTCATGTATTTTTTATTTGTATTAATTGAAGTAATTACCCACGCAATCAATGCATCTTTGCCAGCGCAGTGGCAGTTTATTGATGCCCTTCTTAAAGAAATCAGCTGGACGGGAGGCAACAAATTCTTCAAAGGCATTTTGTACTGCCTCTCGGGTATTGAATTTTTTTCCCGCCAAGGAGTTATCCAAATTCTGGAAAAAGTAGTAGTCTGTAGGCACAAGATCTGGTGAGTAGGGCGGATAACGGAGAACTTCCAACCCCAGTTCTTGCAACTTGGAGACCGTCTGTTGTGCAGTATGAGGTCGCGCGTTGTCGTGCAGGAGCAGCGGAGACGAGCGATTGACCAATGCTGGTTGGAGATGTGCCAGCTTCTCCATCATTGTGTTCAGTTCTTCATAGTACACATCTGCAGTAATGCTCACCCCGTTTGTTAAGAAGCTGTGATGAATCACACCGGCGCTAGACCACCAAACAGTGACCATCACTTTTCTAGGGGTAAGTTTTTGTTTAGGGCATTATTTAGATGCTGAACCAGGATCCAACCAACTTGCTGAGCGCTTGCGGTTATCAAACAGAATCCATTTTTCATCGCAGGTAACAATGCGGTTCAATATTCCTTCATTTGTGTGTCTGTTGAGCAGTGCAAGGCACGTCTCGACGCGTACTTCGCGCTGGCGATCATTGAGTTCGTGGGGCACTCATTTGTCAAGCTTTTTTACCTTGCCAATTTGACGCAAATGGACCAATATTGTTTTGACGCTAACGTCGAAAGCTGCTGCTAATTCAGCCGTAGATTGTGTATCATCAGCTTCCACAATCGCCTTTAATTCGTCATTGTCGACCAGTCTTCGGACGACCGCGAGGTTCATTTTTCAGGTCGAAATTCCCAGAACGGAAGCGAGCAAACCAATTACAGGGGGTGCGTTGGTTTGTAGTGTTAGCTCCGTAAACGTCGTAGATGTTGTGTGCCGCTTGTGCCGCGTTACTGCCACGACGGTACTCATATTCCATAATTACTCGAATTTTTAACGTATCCATGATGACAAAAAAGATTGAAATGCGATGAAAATATAACACTAATCAATAAACAAATGACAACTTTTGGAAAAAGAATTCCATGTTTTTAAAATAAAATTAATTTGAAATTAGAATTCTTAGCCAAACAAAAATTATGTTGATTTGAAATGGCCAGTACTGCAGCACGGCAATTTCATAGGTAAAGACCTATTATTTATCCCAATTTTGGTTACAAATAAGGCCCGATAAAACTTAAAAAATTATATTAAATTAATAGGCTTTCTCGAACAAATTTTACAGTAAACAAAAACGTAATTTCTGACTTGTTTTTGCTTTATTGCTCAGCACGTCTCGTCGACTTCGCTTGATTAAAGAAATTAATTGTTTATAATCTCAAAGTGTACGTGACTAGATTATTTTTAAAAGGAAAGCCGTTCTCTGTAAAAAGTTTCACGTCAACGCTTTATTTACTCCTGGAAACTTTCAATGACATTCCTGGGACGTGACGCGTCTCTGTAACGATGTCGACGAGCTTCATAAAGTTGCTCTTTGCACGACCGAGTTGTAACTTCTATAGTAAAATTTACTGCGTCAGAGAAATTTACTGGCAAAAGTTAACATGAAGATAAATAAGCGTTTAATACTGGTGATTCTCTATATAGCAACATTTGTTTAATATAAAAATCTCAAGGGCGGAGACGTAGTTATATTTTTGATCAACATAAACTATATTGATTGTTATTAGTATCAAAATTTATCAAGACATATCTTATAGTAGATTACTAAACAAGACTTTGTTTAGAGCTTGAAAAAATTGTTAGTTTTTGAATTTGTAGGTAGGGAATTTCTAGGTATATAAAATCGAGAGTCAATGTTGGTCTTAAATTAAAAGGTAGGAAACAGATGTCACAGAAGAAAAAATGTGATTGAATCTTGAAACTAATAAAGCAGAGACTGTTCCAATGAGGAGGATAATGGTTATAATAACTCGAAATATTTTACAAAAGTAACCTAACCTAACTTTTATTTGTTTCAGGTAATTCGGATCAACGTCTAAGAAAATTTACATTACATTGAGTACAGCAGCGTCATATGAAAATACTGTAAGTCCTCGGAGCAGGTCTCCTTGCTAATTGACGTCGCACATAAGTAGTAATTGAGTCGATAGCCAGTAATGTAAATTGAATTTGCTTCGTATGGGGCTATATTTAGCTAATTGACTACAATTAGACAAACTGTTCGGTTGCAGGAATGGTATACTTTAGAGATAATCTCTATACATATAATTATTTCTCTTAACTACAATTAATATAATATCGGTCTGCGAATCTTCTGATTAAATGCCTCTTCCATCTCTTCCGAGCTTAATTACCACGCCAGACCACGAGGTATGGGCATTTCAAACTCGGAGAAATCAATTGGTTTTTATTTTTTCAACTTACGTTGTGTTACCACCAGAATATTTATCACGATATTTCCCTTGATTGTTAGCCGATGATACGTGTCACTGATTGAAATAAGTTTACTTAGTATATTGCTAAAATTTTGTTGGTACTTGTAGAAACTCGAACCTGGAGACGCAGATGTTCCACTGGTTTTAACTATTGTCACCTTGATTGACATCTTTTGTAATAGATTATGGTACTTGATACGATATGCTTTGGATTGTGAACAACGAAAGAATGAAGCTTCCGAATGTTCTCTTTATTTGTCATACCATGGCTAACTATCGTTTATATCAAGTTTCGTTTTTCTTATAAGGTATACCTGTCTTCAATTTGCGTACAAATTACATTGGATCATAATTTTTAATACTTGTTCAGATCGGCGGATATATCTAATTTTCTTTGTGAACGATAAACCTCATATAAGGTTCGCAAAATTATCATTTGCCTAAACGAAGATATGCAACCATTGATTTAATTCAAATAATTGATACTTCAAGTTCAAACAAGTTTTATCTTAATACATTTAAACCTTATCTTTATATTATGACTTATTTCTAAAACAAGTATCTTTAGTTTCATAATATTTCTTAGTATGTCTCAAAATAATAAAAAACTTTTAATTATTATCTGCTTCATAAACCGTACAAGGTTAGTTAATATTGATAAATACGACCTAATAAATGGTTAGACGTTTAGCGGAATGGCTCAGTCTGTGTCTGTGACAAGTAACATATGATACCGTCCCGAACAGCCAAGGAGAAAAACGTTAGCAGTTCTCAGCCAAACAAAAGATAATAGCGTTGGCGCTGAGGTGAAATATATATCGAGAAAACCGGTGAGTTTATGCACAACATCCTACTTGTGTTTATTAAAAAAGATATGTCTACTCTCCTAATAGTGTGTTTATTACATATTGTTTATAGTGTAGGTTCATATTAAGCGAAATAAAAGAGTTATTTTTTCTCTTTCTGGTGTCATTTGTTTGTTCACATGTCATGTCATTGCCAAGGGTATTTGGTTGGCAAATATAGCGTACTGTGTATTTTTAACGTGTGACATGTTTAGTTCTATAACAGCTGTTGTTTCATCGATTAAATATATTTAAATAATAATCCAAACTGTTAATTGTCATGTATTTGCATTAATGAATACTATTTCCTCAGTACGATTTTGACGACGAAGTAATTTTATATTTTTTGTCCTTATTTATTTTCCATATTCATTATAACGACTCCTATAGATTTATATAAAAGTGTTTGGAAATATTATAAAATATGTATCCAATATTATTTATGTGAAGTATAATAATTATTTAAAGATACTATGTTGCTACATGTATACATTACAATTATTTAAAATGTCTTTGTTAGAATAATCAATTTTTATCATTCCTGTATTAAATAAATGATGTGGGTGTATTTACCCTAGAAGTTATTTACAAATATTTAATATAAATTTTTTCTTGACTTGAATCAGTTCTTCATCATCAGTTGCTAACTTTCCTATTCATAATAATAGTAAAATTAGTCTTACAAATACCAATTTAATCACGGTTGTATTTTACTCTTGTAATTCCAAAGTTTAATTGAAAAAAAAAACCTTATGAGGTCTTCAAACATTGCCTAAAGTATAGCGATGTTAGAAATTTATTGGCAAATACAAAGCATATTAGCTAATTAAAAAAATATCGAGCGACCAATGCATATATGTTGCAGGAATTAACATAATTGTTGCGGTGAATATGTACAAACCTCACGTAGCTATTAGTGTAATGTAGTTGTGCATTGAAATTCAAAATTAGTGCGTCGCACCAGAAAAGCTGTTTGGATTTGTATACCTTTTAATTAAATTCTACTTACAGTGTTATAGTGTTGGAGAAACTGTTCCACGAAGCTTTTATGGATTCAATGTAATTTCATGTTACATAGCATTTACTATGACAAAGGCTTAACAGCGCCATGGTTCCATGTGACCTTAATTATCTAAGGTTCGTTCTGCCAAGAAAACTATTCAGTCCGATCCAATCTGACGGCCTTAGCGATGTATTGTGAAGGCTTCCTGTATCTTATTTAAAGTTGCATGAAATTGAATATTACTAAATATGTATGAGTTTTCTTTGATTAAAGTATAAGCTTCAGTAGTATCGAAGTGTGTTTAAATTATAATGTAAGTAATGAATAATTTCTTAAGTTTCAAAAATAATTAAGTTTCCTTTATACTACATCCCTTTGAATACTAACTATGTAGATCTCGTGTATGTTTCATTTTAAATCTATAGAAAAACACAATTTAAATTATACAAGAAAAATGAACTGATTTTAAAGTTATCAATAATTGACAAGTGACCACAGAAAACATATTTATCGTTCTTGTATAATATATAGTGTAGCTCCAAAGTTCTTGTGACTTTAAGAGTTATTGGTATATAGTTAAAACATAAATAATTTATGAAACTGATGATTGATTTTTTCAATAAATACTATAACAACAAAGAAAATATAACCGAAAAATGTATACAATGATTGTTTCGAATGTAGATATTATCTCTTTTTATATCATTTTAGTATTAATGTAAACAAAGTTCTGTTTTCACGTTGAAAAGAACAGTTTTAAAAGATTTATAAAGCTGTGTACATACATATAGTTCCGTGTCGTGTTTAGGTCGGCCATTATTAGTGGTAGTGGGAGGCTCGTGTGACGTCACAGCCCGTGTTCAAGAGCCAGGCAGCCGCGCCAACTAGGCCACTGGAACTCAGCATTGAACTGCCTTATACACTACACTGACCCTTAAACCAGCACGAGTGTTCGATTTACATGCATAGACTGTTTTGCATCAAAAGGTTTTATTGATGAGATTCCGGTTATAAATGCTTGTTCAGACGTGCTCGAGTGGCTCGCGCTGAGACAGGGTTTTCTAAATCAATTCGTGTTTTATTTTTATGACATGTATGTAAACGTTCTTTATGTAATATCTACGTGTACCCATTTAGGATTCTGGTGAAATTTCTTACATTCTAAATCTTTTGTCTATACACATTTTCTTTCTTGCCAAACGTATATAAATATAATCAATAATAGAAATTATATTACGTTGCAAACTCTTAAACGTTATATTATGTGGTTACATTATATAATTTTATTTCATGAATTTAACAGATACTTGCGTGCTTATTTTTTCATCTGTATGATCCTTATAATTCTAATTTTAGTTCTGTTAGTACATGTTGTTTCAAATTTTTTTGACAGATATCTATGACCTAAATGTCGATTATAATTGAATATACCACTGTATCAGGTTAAAACAATCGAGACCGGAAGGTGGCGACAACGGAGCCCCGATTCAATACAAATTACCTCAGAGATACGTAGTCGCTTCTATCTTCGGTTATATCTATCTCGTCGGTTATTCTGATACGTCTTTTCACGATCAACCTAGGGCTTGTCCTCGGTTTTTTTTTTTTGGTAGGATCTTGAGCTAGGATTTTGTGGTTATTATCTTAATTCATTAACTATATTAACTCTATGTTGTGTAATATTGGTGGCATTTTGCGTGATATAGTTTAGTTATTGTGCATAAGTGAAATTAATTATAAATATAAATTAGAAACATGCGTTTCAAGTTGCCACAAAAACCCGCTACGTAGCTCCCATGTTGAAGATTACTCCTCTTTGAAGATTAGAAAATACTACAAAGGCTTAAAACATTGACACTGGCAAGTGGTTCTTCGGCGCCAAAAGAAGAAGGGCTGTCCCCTGTATTAGTACCACACAGGTCCCAGGTCACAGGTCACAATATATATCACATTTTTTTTAAGTAGCACAATAACGTAAGGTGACGGAATTATACTTGATGGAAAGTGTACTGTGTACTTGTGTAAAGTCTGTAGTGTACAGTACAGTAAAAAAACAACGGTGACTACCGAGAGATCATCAATTCGGTCTGCTTGAATAAAAACCGTATATTACCGGAACATCCGGTCCAGAAACGCTACGCGCATAAGCGAATCACTATGACGGACTTTTTACCAAATGCATGATGGTCGCGACCGAGTCTGTCTATACAGGCATACCATCCCTCTATCGCCATTCTAAGCCCGGTAAAGCTGTAAAAGCCGTAAAGGCTTCAGGGCCCCTAAGGCCATTAACGTCAACATTATAGTCAGTTCAAAAAAAAAAAAAACTATCGACATTTCTTTATTCGATAGTCAGCAGGGTTGCCACGCGCAGTAAGGTTGGCTTGGATGTCTCAGTTTCAGATTACCTTAGTTAAGATTAGAATACCTTTACTTTATAATTTAAAAGTAGGATATATAACAGTGAACTATATATATAGTTATAAACATTTATTTAATAAAAGTTGATTTAATCGAGGAAACTTTAGAAATAACATCGACCACCGAGAGATCAATAATTAATCGCAGGTCATCCTTGTCATGTCGGCTTGCAAGTATCTCACCGGCAGCGACCCAGACGGGTACAGATTCCTATCACCCTACTTGGTTATTGGATAAATACCAGCTGATTCCGGAACGCGGCAAGTCTAAACGTCGGACAGTAAGTCGGACACAAATGTTCTCTCCTACCACCCAACAATTTTTTATATATGTATCTAGGTTCTAACGGACTGCTCATTAGGAGTGCGATCGGCTATTTCCCGGGCACCCTCGCGGCCGGATGTCCTGTTTCCGCGACCCGCCCTCTGTCGATCGGAAATAGTTCTCTTTTTTGCGGATGAACCTTAGACTACCAAAGGATATTATGAAATTTTATTACTTTCATAGGAAAGCAAGCACAAGAGACTTAACTAGTCGTATTTATTAATTATTAGGAGTTGATAAACTGGTGTTGATTGTTTTTAATTAATTTTGTAAGCGAAATTATATTGAAGTAAGTTTTTAATTTGCTGGAGTAAAATGGCATTTCATGTGTTGCTAGTTAATTGGGTTTTAAAAATACTTAATGATGTCCTCCAATCCGATATAATTGTAAAACCATAATAAATATTATTCCTATTGTTAAGTATTACTGAGAAAAACAAAACAATTAACGATCCGAAGGTGAAGCTCGATTGCCGATTAGGGTAGGCAAAATCGCGTCTGTCGTCTGTCATGAGTCATGTGCCAACCTAAGCATACTTATTTTTGAAGTGAAATTTCTTATAAGACTTCCAAGCGTTAAACGTTAAGTGATAAACGTTAAATGTTAAACGTTTAACGTTTAACGGACATTATTGGTTTCTCCTCTTTGTGTCAGCCAGAGCGAGAGAGTGAATGTCGGTGCGTATGTATATTGTACACTGTTTAAATAAAATAGAAAATGCCTTTTAAATGAAGTTTCACTTCTATCGTGTGTGAATCGCACACACACCTTTTTTTTGTAGTTTTTTTTCTAATAGTTTGCCATATGTAAATTTTATAGTTTCCTAAATTATGTAATGTTAATAGTAAGTTATCGGGTATATTGTATAATATAAAATATGCCACACTCGCAATTCAGTATTGAAAATTTAAAATCTTACAATTCAAATAATTAGAACGTAAAATAAACGGTATCACAACACTAGAAAAATTAATGTGGCAACATTATTTTCAAGTTTGTTGTTTGTTTATCAATTTACTCTTCGGAAAAAAAACGTGATGCGTTTCGTTCATTACGTGATAGAACACTAGAGCTGAAAATTATATTATTATCAAACTACCTACTAAAATAAAAAATGCCCGATCATTTCTTCAAAAACATATTTCCAACGACTAACCTTTAAGAACAAAATGAACTTAAATATAGCAAAAAAGTTTCTTATTATAATTTAATTTTATAATTAGTTTAGCAAACTCGAGAATATAGTTAGAAAAGTCTAGGGACATGACAATGGGAGTTTTATTCCTTCCAATATCATTATATTAAGTTTCCGATTCAGGTCACGTTTGTTCCCCATTACTTGCCATATTTCAAACGCGATGCACCAGTAAAACTACGTTGTTCTCTTGCTCGCGGTGTAATATTTGAGCAAAAGCGGATCATACTAAATCATCTATCTATACTAGTATACTTAGCTGAAGAGTTTTTTGTTTGTTTAAACGCGGTAATCTCTGAAACTCATGATAGCCAGATTCATGAGGAATAGTATAGGCTGTATAACTTCACGCTACGACCCTAAGGAACGGAGTAGTTACCTTGAACTTCAAGTAATCTGGCAAGCTATAGGCAAGTATGGGAAGTAAGAACAACGATAGGCTTGCTTCACAGGCGCGTTGGCGGCGCGCGGTGCTGTGGAGAGTTTGTCGAATTTTAAGACGAGTGAAACCGTTGGGCACAGCTAGTTTATTATACAGAATTAATCATATTATATTTTGCCGCGTAAACGATAAAAAATCAAAAGTTATTTATTCAATTTAGGCCCTATAAAGGTACTTATGATTATAAAAAACTACTACTGTCTCGGAAAACATCATTGTCATCGAGAAAAATATGCGAAATTTTAATTAGAATTTACTGCCTTTTTTCTATCTTATTATTTCTTCCTGGCGTCGTAGCTAGTCTTTAAATGTAACTGAATGTACGTTTCTCGTGTATAGGCGTACCGTCGTGAATCTTTCTTTACTTCACACCGGATATGGTTGAAGTATTACTGTTTTATCACAAAACCGCTGGTAAAAATTAAAGTTAACTAGTTATATTATGTTGTATATATATTTAATAATAATATCGACAGTTGATAGGCTAATTGACTAACGTGTAAAGTTTGTCAAAAGCACGTTATTCAATTAGCCTTTATATCGTCGATATAAATTAGTTCGCTGTCTCTTCTGTTCTTGTAATCGTATCTAGCCTGTGATGCTATGGGCTCGTTCGGCTTCGTTGCAGCCACTCGAACACGTCGCGCTACTTGGACACAGCTGTGTTTGATTTTAACACATCGTAAATCTTTGTTCATAAGAAAGCACACTTTGCTCAATAAACCGAGCTGACTTTTATACCGTTTCTAGCAATAGTGTCTTGCTTTAGCGTTATTATTATTATTTTGTAGGAAACGTGGGTTTCTTTACAAAGCTTTTCGTTACAAATGTGTGTGTATTTTATAAGCGGGTAATCTAGATAAAAAAAAGAATACTTTTTACAAGATTTAACTTGCCTGTTTTACTCTTGTTAGTATGGGTCAAATCTTGAAACTGAATTTTATAACAGTTTATACGCGTTTAGTTTGCATGATAATTCATGGTTTGCTAAGTGACATCATTCTAAATCCAATATGACGGATTACCAAAGATGACAGACCTGTTATTTTTTATGTACCCCCATGATATGAGTTTCAAATGAAAGGGTTTGCTGAGATGAATACGAAAATAAAATGACATCACACTATATGCAATATAGCGGATGGCTGACACTCTTTTTATTCTGAAGCAATGATAGCTCACTGGTAGCGTGTACGGACTTCGCGTCGATCTACGTGAGTTGGAATCCCTGTAATGAGCCTAAGCTCTCGGTGAAGGAAAACATCGTGATGAAACCAGAGAATGGTGGTTGGGCTTTTTCTAATACCCGCCTGGCTAGATACCACCCTCAAGTTGAAAATCTGTCGCCAAGCACCAATAAAGTGTGTTCCGGCAGCTGGACTTGAGAGCCAGTCTTCCACTAGGCCTAACGTGCCACCACCATCTTGGGCCACATCGTCACTTAAGATCAGATGAGCTTGTGGCCATAACGCTAAAACTATAACGCAAAAAAAAAGTTCAACTGAAATATTTGAGAAAAACTTGTTTTTAAACAGTTTTGTAATGATTGTTTATTAGTTATTTATATATAAATTATATGGGATGCGACCGAGGGTTATAAAAATACTATTTAGAATTAATATTTGTTTAAATTATAAATGTTATTACAATTAGACTTAATTTAGGAAGTGAGACTACCGATCGAAGTATGATCCAATAGTGGCTCGAATGAGACTCCGTATGCTAGGCGATTCTCACGTTGGTGACGAGTCCTAGTTCCTCGTATCAACGACTTGCGCTGGCGGTGGTCGGCATGTCGCAATACTTATCCGTAAATATAATTAGTAATGCAATAAATGAACCTCACGCATTATTACTTACTGTGTTTTCTATTTTGCTTATGAGCTTCTATGATAAATAAAATAGTGGCATAGGAAAAGTAGTTCCCCTTTGAGTGTTTGTAAGATTTATTTGTACACTAACTGCGCCCCGCGGTTTCATCCGCTTTAAAATTGAATTCGAATAACTCTCCCCCGTGCCTCCAACGAACCCGTTTAACCTATCCTTGTTCTTACTTCTCCTATGTGCCTACAGCTTGCCTGATTGCTTAACATTAATGGTTACTGCTCTACTTCTTACAGTCGTAGCGTGCAGTTATATATAGGTATAACCTTTCTAAATAACAAGGCTATATAATGAAAAAATAATATTCTGAGAGCGCGTTCGAACAAATAAAGAACAAACTCTTGATTTTTATAACATTAGTATAGACTTCGTGTCACTGAGTGAGATACAAAGCAGTTTAATTTTGGGCGACCTCGAAGAGTCTTTTAAAAAAACTGCAAAAAGGTCTGTACTCAATTGTCAGGTAATTCAGGTTAATTCCTATATTATGTACAAAAAGGTTATGCATACTTAATGTGCTGCTCGCAGGTGTTCATTTTTTAGAAACGATACGATACATAAGCATTCTTTCTCTCTAGGTTTGTTGTTGTTATGACTACTCGACAAGAACGGTATTCGATCTACAGTCACGGGAATGCATAATTAGATAACAGTAGGTTTAATAACGTAAATGATAACATCGGGACGTTTTGCCTGTGAACTGTGTAGCAAATAATTTTTAGTACGAGGAAATACTTGACACTGCGTGTAAAATGGATATTCATGGAAAGATGAATATAGGTATTTTATGCAAATTAAACATTTTAAATAGTTCGTGTCAAATATTTCTTGTAAGCACTGTGTAATAATTAATTCTTCATTGTTATTTTATTCGTTGAATTTTAACTATATCTTGTAAGTGATTAAAGAAACAAAATGATTTTTAATGTAAAGAATTCCAAGTGTTCGCAATGTTAATTACAAAACAGATGTTGTTGACTCATTCATAATAATATCAATGTGTATGCATATTAAAATATTTTAAATTATAATTTTTAATATTATGTAAGGGATAGTTTAAGCAAACGTTATCCACATTATTTTATTATTGACTATCTGTGCCCGCGGCTTTGCTCACATTAACTACAGAATAAGGACCATATCTAAGGATTAAAACAAAAAAATTATGATCAAAATCTATCGAGTGATGCGCCAAAACGGCAAACCGTAATAATTTTATTTATATAGATAGATTAGCTGTGCCTGCGGCTCCGCTCGCGTGGATTACAAAATCGAAAATTAAGCTAAAGTTACACCTAACTTACTCCTTATAACATCGTCTATCTGCCAGTGAAATTCCTGTCAAATTCGGTCCAACCGTATCAGAGATTAGCCGGAACAACAGACAAAAATTAAAAAAATGTGTTTTGTTTGTTTGTACAGTATATAAGTACTTTCATATTCATTGAGTAAAAAGCTGTTATTTTGACACTACAAACAGACACTCCAATTTTATTGTATGTATAGATAGGTATTATAAAATACGAAATTAACTCTGTCTGTTTGTTCTATTCACAACTAAACCTCTGAACCGGTCGCAATGAAATTTGGTATCTAGGTAACCTGAGACCCAGAGAAAAATACACAAACGAAGTAGTCGGAAAAAGCGAGTTATTTACATACCACCTTAAAGCAACTTATTACTTAAAGAATTTATATCACACTTTCATTTCAATCTAATTGGTTTGTTACACAATATTTTAAATCTAGTTATATATCGATTTGGTATATATCACGTAAGCAGTAGGTATTATGATTGTTTCAGGTTATCTTTTATTACATACGAGTTCAAAGGGTCACATCGCGAAAAATTATTGAACGTTCATGGTTACTGCTCCATTCCTTAGAGTTGTAGCGTGAAGATATATAGACTATAACCTTCCACATGGTTCTGTGGTGGAAGGGAGGTGATGGGATAAGGTCAAACAACTTTTCAGAACATTCATCATGATACAGACAAGAGATTGTATTCTATTCTACATGCTATTCTTCTGAGGACTCGATAAACAAATGCGTGATTGATAGCTACAGCCACACAGATTGTGTATAAACGACTCGATATGCCATATAGGGCTTCCAGGGATATGCCACCTTGATATGCGTTTTTGGTAGTCGTTTGACCCGCGAAGGAAATTTATAATTTAATAGTTTTACTTGTCTGACCGTCAAGTTTTCTCACTGCTGATATACAAAAACACGATGACCGTGAAGTTTAATTGCCGCTTGAATAAAAAAATGTTTTTTTTTTCGTTATTCTTGTTTATATATTTTTTGTTTGTTGACCGCACTGTGCCTGATGGTAAACAAAGTACAATCCAAAAACAACGAGGACCACCTAGAGAAATCGGAAATACGTCGACGGTCGCCATTGTCATGCCGATCTGCAACCCTATCAGCAGCTGATCCTGAAACGCGACAAACCTAATCAAAATCAAAATAAAAAAATACTTTATTCAATTTAGGCCGTGAGGAGGCACTTATGAACGTAAAACAATACTACTACCGGTACGGAAAACATCCCAGTCATCGAGAAGACCCGCCAAGAAACTCGATCGCGCTTATTTATTTTTATTATTTTGTCAACTGTTTAAATAATGTATATATATATATATATATATATATATATATAATATTTACAGTTAATAATCACTACCACAATAATCATTATGATATTATAATTTAGTGGATACACAGACAGGAAGTCACTTCCAGATTTAATTATTACTCACATAATGATCCACCCTATAATAATCTTTTGACAGTAAAACCTGCTTGACATGGACCTTGAACTCATTGTCTGGAAAATCAGTAATGTGCGTCGGAATCTTATTATAAAACCTAATACTATTACCTAAAAAACTTATTAGTCTTACTAAGTCTAAAACACGGTAAGACTAATTTATGTCTATTTCGTGTATTAAAACAGAGCTGGTCTTTGACAAAATCAAGCTTATCAAAGTTTTTTCGAATATTAAATTATCAAGAATATATTAGGAGAGCAAAGTTATTAAATTCCTGGAACTTGTTCTTTAGTGATTCGCGAGGTCTCATATTGTATATTACTCGAATTGCTCGCTTTTGTAATATGAATATGGTGTCTTCCTCAGCTGCTGAACCCCACAGAAAAATACCGTAAGACATTATGCTACGGAAGTAAGAGAAGTACACTAACATAGCAGTGGCAATATCTGTTAACTGGCGAATCGTGCCACGATTGCGAATTTTACACCTGGGTTATGGTGGTCCTGGATCCAGTCGAACACATTTGTCGTGTCCAGTCAGTCAGTTAGGTTCCACGTTGCTTAATAATGAACAAAGTGCATTCACATTCACGAATGCATCGAGAAGAAACATTAATATCAGCTAGAACATCACATCGTTTGCGTTTATCTGTTTTAATAATAATTACACGAATATAATGACCATCCAAAGTATCTTGTTTTAACTAAGCACAGATAAATTGCCTAGATAAGTAACCCGAGCTAAATAGCTTTCGAGTAATTACTGTGTATTAACGATTTTATGGGTCATAATATCAGCATTAATATTATTATCTACTGGTTGTGTTTACCTTGACTTAGCTGTAAACTACATACCTACTGCCTGTTCTAAACGTTTTGGGCAAAATACCGTGTAAATACTAAATCGCTACACAGAGTTTTCATTTGATATAGTTTTCTCTTTCATATTTTTAAAATTGTTCGTATAAGTATTTTGTTATATTATTAAACCATCTTTCTCGAAGTAGACGATAACGCCCCCTTGTGGTCTTTGGAGCTATTCAGGGTATATTCAGAGAAAAAAAATCCCTCCGTATTACAAATCAGTTATATAAGTTAAATAATAATAATTGCATCATTAATTTTATTCCTTCTTCCTACTGTTTTTGTTTTTTTGTTGTTATCATCGCTTTCTTAACTCGTATGCCACGTCAAGCCGCGTGTCGTATTTGGAAGAATTCAATTATAAGAAGTTTTTATAAACAACTCGATTTTTGAAAGCGCTAAATTTTTTTTAATTCGCAAAGTATGCGTAGGTACTAACTAATAAGTTCGAGACCCTGTAATGTTAAGTTTGCAAACGTCTCCTTAGACTATTATCTCTTAGAACATAAAAGTTTGAAATTAAATTGTCTAAAGATATATCGAGTGACAATTCATCTGGTTTCATATTTAGAACTAACTCAACGCTGGACTTTTCAATAATAACACTATAAGATATATGACCTGAAAAAATATAATGCAATCTTGACAGTATTTGAAAAAAAAAAACTATTGTGGCCATCTTTTGGTAAATGATCACACACACACATTCACACTAGTTTATTTATTAAATAACATTGAGTGTGGATTTGTTCCTTAATATATTTTACTAACAAAAGGCTCACCACTTTGTACGCATGAATTAGAAGTGACCATCAGCGTGACCATTGCTTTCTGTCAGTTAAACTCTTAAGAATCGAAATAAATAAATTTTACCTCTTTGTTATATAAGTAAAATTTTTGTTAGTTAGTATTAATGCGCTGTATTACTTGCTAATGAGTTAAAAAAGACATGGAATAACCAGTGATGTCGAGAAAACAAATTTGTAAAATAAAATATTGATATATCTTATGATCACATTAATTTCGTCCGTTCACAAAAATATCTGGGTCAATCAACTATTTTACCCAGACTTTTCTGTCCCTGACATATTATTATTAATAGGTATGTACTAATTGATAATAGTCACACATACACAAAAGTAATATTACATTTGTATCTAAGATCATTAGGTTCAACGGAAAACTTAAGTTTTCAAAAATCTTTTGTTTCTATGAAATTTTATGGTAACTCGGGAAACGAAATGTCCGTTCTAAACAAAATATTTCTGTCCGAAGAACACATTAACCTGTAAACTTTCATTATAAACGAGCTTTTACTTATCACTCGCGTTTAATTTTTATTATAGAACAAGACGAAACGGTAATGCAAAGTAGCAATAAAATAAAAACACTCTTACAAAAAAAAACTCTTATTCGTTTCTCTTACAAAATGTGTATACTGTGTTAATTTCACAAATTTTGACAGAAAACACATAGATGGGTTTTTCGTCGTAAGTGTCTTCCACTATCTATCTGCCTTCAATTACAAGGGCTCTTCGATGCCCTTTGATAAAAATAAACGAGTTTTTTTTTTATATATAAAGTTACCAACCTCTCCAAAGTGCTGGTATATTATGACTGACCCATCTAAGCCTCGCACGACCAAGGCTGTAGCGGGACGATGCAGAATTGAGACCGATCACGACCGCCGGCGGGAACGGACGTGTTTACGACTGTTCTCTGCCGCCTTTGTGAAGTTTTACCACCGACCGGCCTTGCTGCACACCTGCACCGCACCTGCGTATCGCCGTCTCGCTCGCACCCATTGTGTCGCGCTACACAACCATAAAACTGCTCTTTTAAGAGCAAATTGTTTCTATTCGACGAAATCCACACTTTAGTGGTCACTTGCCTGATACCTGACGGTGCCAACGAAAGCAAGTGGGTGCGTGACCCAAGCGCCCCTCGGTTGCCTCCTTCAGAGGCAAACGATAGTACTTGGTCGGGCTCAGGAATCTTGGCCCTTGATAGAGTCATAGTCAAGCCCTGAGTGTCTCCTTCCCACCCTTCCGATCCTGCTACACATCCATCCCTGAGTGTCTGTTTGGGCGTAGCTAGGTATTTATACCGGCTGCGTTCTCTGCCTCGGGCTTGATAGGGACCTCCACGTAGGGCCCGGTAGGTTCTTTTCCTGCGAGTCATTACACCGTGACACGCAGGTCCCTTTACACGGCTCGGGATAGCCGTTTAAATTACTCGGCGCACCCCCCTGCCTCTCCGGCAGGGAGGTTTAACTTCACCCCCGCCCGCCCAACCGCCACCGCCGGAATGGCACACCAATCTGAGCTCGAACGCTTCAAAGCGTTCGCAACGACCCTGCATCCGTCACTATGGACGGACTTTAATAGGGCCATCGCGGCCGTGCAACCCGCCGTCGTCATCGCTCAGGGCACCGAGCCCAACAGCGACCCCGCCGCGCCACAAGCGATAAACAAGAAACCCGTCCCGCGCTCCCGCTCGACGGCACCCCGCGCTCACCGTCAGACGCCGTACAAACGGCCATCGTCGCGTTCGCGTTCCCCTGGCGTTCAAGCCACGACCCCAGCGCCCTCTGCGCTACCGATTAAGAATCAATTTTCTTCACTTGTCCCCGAAGCGGAGACACCGTCGCTTGTAGCAACAAACGACAGCTACTCTCCCGCTAGGCCAGACCCCGAACCGGAGTCCAACGATATGGACACGGCAATACACACAGACAACGAGGGCTTCACCCTCGTCCAAAAAAACAAGCCCGCCAAACGGGCCTCGCGTTCGCGCCCAGAGTCTCCGGAGACTCAGTCGAGACCCCAAAAAGCGCAGCGAACCGGGCTGGATAGCCACGCCCCCCGCTCCGCAGCGCCCTCAGCGCCTGCCGGTACCTTTGCCGGCAGAAAGGCGCGTCGCCCGCCCCCCGTCACGGTCCAGAACAAATCGGTCTGGACAAAACTCTCAGAGAAACTGAGAGAACTTCGTATCCACTACACCCAGGCCAGTAACACGGCCAACGGTATCCGCGTCCAGGTTTCCACCTCGGACGAACACCGTCAATTTGCCAGGTTGCTCCGGGACAGCAACCTCGAATATTTCACATACTCCCTGGAGGATGAACGTCAACTCCGGGTTGTAATCCGCCGCATCCCGGTGGAAATCACACCCGAGGAGGTCAAAACTGACCTCTTAGCCAAGGCCTTCCCTGTCCGCGAAGTGCACAGAATGCACGGCGGACAATCCAAAAACAGACCTCTCGACATGGTCTTAGTCATATTGGAACTGACCCCCGAGGGCAGAGCCATTTTTAACGTTAGGAAAGTGTGTGAGCTCTCCGGAATAGCCGTAGAGCCCCCACACAAGAACCGCAGTCCTCCGCAGTGTCACAACTGCCAGCTGTACGGTCATTCGGCACGCAACTGCCATCTCCGTCCCAGGTGCGTTAAGTGCCTCGGGGACCACGCGACGAGCGAGTGCTCGCGCACTCGTGAGTCGGCTACCCCTCCGAGCTGCGTGCTATGCGGCAACGAAGGTCACCCCGCGAACTATCGCGGCTGTCCCCGTGCCCCGCGCCCCACGCGCCCTACGCGACCCATGCGCCCTACGCGACACACCCCTCCTCAGAGGACACGTCCCGCCGTAGGACAACCAAAGCCCCTGCTCACGCCAGAGGCTTTCCCCAGCCTCCCGGGCGCCTCCAGCGCCCCGGTGGCAGCCGCCCCCGCGCCCCGCGCACCCCCTCCGGCCATGCGAGCTCCTCAAGCAGCATGGGTCTCCACTCCCCGCCCTCAGTCTCCTAAGGCTCAGGCCCCCCCGCCCGTCAACACGCGCCGCGGCGTTGACTACATGGTCATGCTCTTCCGTGAGCATGACCCTCAGGAAGTACTGGCGTACGAACAGTGCGTCGCTGAGTACGGTCCCGGCGAATCCATCAGGCGTTTCCCCCTGATGACAGCGACGCTAATGCGCCTGGCCCGTGCCGGGAAATAGATAACGGTTATCAATGGCACGCATTAAGCCTAGAAGCCTCAATATATCTTTTTTTAACGCGCGAAACCTCTTTCCACAACGGGACTTAGTATCCACCTTTCTTAGGGAACGGGAGATAGACGTGTTTCTAGTACAAGAAACACTTCTAAAACCCAGTAGGCGCGACCCTAAGATAGCAAATTACAATATAGTCAGAAATGACCGTGCCACCCGAGGCGGCGGCACGCTCATCTACTACAAGCGTTCCCTCTATTGCATGCCAATAGACCCTCCCGCACTTACCAATATGGAAGTGTCCGTCTGTAGAATAGGCATGACTGGCCATCCGTCAATCACGCTTGTCTCTGCATATCTCTCCCCGAATAAAAGACTCCTTCAGTCCGATCTGGAGGCGCTTTTTTCACTCGATCAATCAGTCATAATAGCAGGCGACCTCAATAGCGGTCACACCCTTTTCAACAACCCGCGCAACACCCGTAACGGGGTTATACTAGAACTACTATGCGACGTGCTCGGCTTTGACGTCATAGCACCGCTAGAGCCCACGCACTTTCAAGACAACTGTCAACCGACAGTACTTGACATAGCCCTCCTCAAAGGTGTCTCACTTCGGTTACGACTTATAGAAGTCGTACACGAACTAGACTCCGACCACCGCCCGGTTATCTTACAACTCGGGCAACCGTTCGACCCCAGCCCGCCAAAAGTCAAAATAGTTGACTACGCGATCTTAAATCGCTACTTATCCGACAACGCGACCCCGTCCAGCCTAGCTAGGATCCCCGACGTATTGGAGTCAACTGCAGACGCCGATTTAGCCATCGATTCCCTGGTCGACTACCTCCAAACCGGTGTAAGGGAGGCCTCGAGAGAGGTGCAAGCGGCGAACGAACGCCGTTTTATACTCCCCCCCGGCTTACGAGCGTTAATCACGGAAAAGAACGCCGCGACACGTGCACATGACTCTTATCCGACGAGGGATAACACCCGTAGGTTACGACAACTTCAGAGAGAGGTTAGAACTCGCATCGGAGAGTACAGAGGTCACCGGTGGGATAACCTCTTAGAGGGTCTCAAGCCGTCCCATCTGGCTTACTGGAACCTCGCCCGCTCTCTGAAGTTAGAAGCTTCCGCCCAGATGCCGCCCCTCGAAAGGGGCCCCGATCTCCCACTCGCGTTCGACAGCGACGATAAGGCAGAATGCCTTGCCGCAAACTTGGAGAGCCAGTGCTCCCCAAACTGCGACAACGTAGACACTGCCCACATCGAAACTATCGAGACCGCCGTTCAGGAACTCACGCTGATTCCCCCCGCGGAAACGTTAACCCCGGTCACGCCAGATGAGGTCTGTTCTATCATTAAAGGCCTTAAGCCTAGGAAATCTCCCGGTCCTGATGGTATCAGGAATGAAGTACTCAAACTTCTTCCTGATCACCTCATAGCTCTTTTGGTCTGCATCTTCAATGCAGCCATAGCCCACTGCTATTTTCCAGCCGTCTGGAAAAAAGCTATAGTTATAGGTATTCGCAAGCCCGGCAAAAAAGCTTCGCTTCCCGATAGCTATCGCCCGATCAGTCTCCTAAACACTCTAGGGAAACTCTATGAGCGGATCCTTCTGAACCGTCTCAAGGTCGTTATAGACGACAAGAATTTATACCCGCCCGAACAATTCGGTTTTCGCGCCCGTCACTCGTGTACACATCAAGTGCACCGCCTCACGGAGCACATCACGAGTAACTTCGCCAAGAGCAATATCGCTCCCGTCCGCACGCTTGCGGTCTTTTTCGACGTAGCCAAGGCCTTCGATAAGGTCTGGCACGCCGGACTGGTCCACAAGCTTCACCATTTAGAAGTCCCGGATAGGTTAGTTCACCTAGTTCATGATTTTCTACGCGACCGCACCTTTCACTACCGAGTGGAAGGAGTACTATCTATCGCCCACCCTATACGCTCAGGCGTCCCGCAAGGTTCCATTCTGGCGCCTTGCCTTTTCAATCTGTACGTCAGCGACCTCCCGAAGCCCCCCGGGGTCGAGGTAGGGCTCTACGCTGACGACACAGTCATATACGCGTCAAACAGACACAGAAAAAATCTCGCCTGCGCAGTCCAACGTGCCGTAACCACTCTCGGGGAGTGGTTTCGAACGTGGCGAATAGCTATTAATCCGGTAAAGAGCGCCGCGATTATGTTCGAACCGCATACATGTAAACTACCACGCACGGTAGGACCCCTCTCATTATTCGGTAGGAATATCCCTTGGGCCACCAAGACTAAATATCTGGGTGTCACCCTCGACTCGAAGCTTAACTTCAACGCACACGTTACTATAGTCCGGAATAGGGCCGTCTGGATCCTTTCCCGCTTACGACCCTTGCTCAGTTCGGTAAGCAAAATGTCCTTAAGACATAAGCTTACACTATACAAGATGTGCGTCCGTCCGATCTTGACATATAGCTGCGCAGCGTTCGCACATATGTCCAAACATAACTTTGTCCGCATGCAAAGAGTCCAAAATCGGTTTCTCCGTCGCCTGCTTGACCCTCCAGCCTTCGTTAGGAACATGGACCTCCACAGGGACATGAGGCTTCCCTCGATAGAAGCCTATGTGAAATATCTCACCAGGAGATACTTCGATAGCGCTTCGAATCACCCCAACCCGCTCGTAAAATCCACCGTGAACTACGTCCCAGACAACTCGATCCCCGTTGCCAAACGTTATAAACGCCGTCCGCGAAATCTCTTTGTCGATCCCGACGACGACATCGAGAAAGCTAATAATTACTACGCGTCCGCTCCCGCAACATATGCGTGCTCGCGCCCACGCCCGCGAAACCACCGTTCCCTCCGCAGGGGACGTACGGTTAACTTCGTTCCCGCACACCCGCCACGACCGCCCTCCTCTGCGGCAACTCAAGCCTAGGTCCGATCCATCGGCATGGAGCCCTTGAGCCAAGCAGCCGCTCGCGCGATACAAGTGACTGTACAATCACTAGCTTTCACAGCCATACATGACACTGCATTATACACACATGCACAACACACATAGGTACACAGGTTCTGTAAGGGACCTTTTTTTTTTCTTTTTTTGCCTAGTTTGAGTAGACAAAAATTTCAGACCACTAAATACACATACACATGTTCCTTCCCTCCTCCCAGGGGGCAGAAACATGTATATATGTATAGTTAGTTTAGATCGAATTACGGATAGGGAATTAGTCAGATCGCGACTTAATTGCATACGCGCAACAGTCCGAGCCGAGGTCCGGCCACTTTGGCACCCTCGGATGTTGTTGCTTAGCTTTCGTGGCTGAGTGCCCTAAGCGCTCGCCCCCAAGCCCGGTAAAGCTGTAAAAGCCGTAAAGGCTCCAGGGCCCCTCAGGCTAACAGTGTAGTCAGTTCGAAAAAAAAAAAAAAAAAAAAAAAAAAAAAAAACGATGCAGAATTGATCATCAATTGCACCGTAAGCAATTCAAATTACTTGGATACGAAAGAATTTCAATCTAGAACAAATTGTAGAAGCCAATCTGTAAGGATTGTAGAAACTAACCAAAATAATAATCGCAATGGTATATCATATTCTTGTTGTATAAAAAAGCTACGGCACGACTGAATATCAAGTATATAAAAATTGTTAAAATTCCATTTATCTCTCGTTCCGCTCGGTCCTCGCTCGCTATCCATAAAATTCTATCTTCAATCTTGGCACCCCGTAGTGGGAGGTTATTAAACAGTCTATTTAGCGGAGGTGACAAACGCTCGTTTCGTTATACTTTCAGTTGTGACGGGCCGGGACTGGCCGCCGACGAAAGTGGGTCGCGAGTGCCGAAACTTATCGATTTTGTACTAAAAATGTTGCCAGAGCACCGATGACTTTTGAAAGGGGAATTTTTTTGTATACTGTATATCCCGATGTCATTCTTAATACTAGTTGGAGAATTGAAGAGCTTGGGGCATTGCAGAAGAGCGTAATAGTTTCACACGTCAAATAGTTTATAAATGCATGTCATAGGTATGGTAATTACTCAAAGGTAGAGTAAATTACCACTATTTTTACGAATTCAAGTTTTCTGTTCTACAGTATGGGACAATACTGTTCAAATATAGTTAATGTATATTAGTAAAATATTATAACTAGTAATTGTTGTGCGCATTGTGAATTAAAATAATGTCAACACCTTTTTCTCAATTAAAGTTGATATTGCTTATTTTGCTTCTATTTTACTAATATAATATAAAATTAGATAGAAGAAGCTCTGAGCTTTAAAAATGTAGAGAATAAAACCGATTAGGAAAAAATATAAAAAGGTATCTTTGGTTAATAAATATATTACTGTATAATAAATATGTTTTAACTTGTTACGATTTATTTGATTACTAAATTCTAATTGTTTACTGTTATCGAACTTCCTTTGTGTAAATTTTCTTTGGAAGGGTTAAATTAAATAAAGGCGTGTTTACGTCAAAAGAAATAAGATTAAGGTCAATCATCGCCCTAAAAGTATTGGTGAGTCAGGTATTTTATAGTCAACTAGCTAATAGTTAGCGGTTTTTCCTCTCATAGATTTCTTTTTACTAAAAATTTAGCGCGTACAAAAAAAAATAAAGTTAATAAATACATATTTAATTATTATTTTTTTTTTCGTTTTCTGAAATTATTATTGACCGTTCTAAATCAAGTAATGGCATATACTTTATGTGTACTGTGAAACTGTTTTTGAGTTCCACAAACAAAGGAAACAAGCCTTTTTAAGACATATTTGTGACCAAATGGCCTTTATAACAGATATCTTTCACATTACGTAAAAAAAATACAAGTACAGACAGAAAGGTGCTGTCCAAGGTGCGTTGGACGCTAATCGGGTATTTATATCTCTTTCAGTCTTATTTTTTTGCGTAATTCTTGTGTTAATTATATTTTGTACGTGACATTACGCACGGTGCCGCTGTGTAGTATTGTGCTTCGCAGAAGCGTAGATCGATGGATGTAAAACACAGTTGATTACGTCACACGACCACGGTAACTTTCACTCGCAAGGCAAAATGGTTTCGGGGAAAGCCGGTAAGTGGTATAAATCGTGTTCGCTGTTTTGAACTTAACGCGATAGTGCAAAAGTTTTATGTCCGAGTCTGATGGTGAAGCGAAAGTTAGTGGAAATAACTAAAACAACTCATAATTCACTATAATAATAGCAATACACGAAAAAATTACAAAGAATGAACTAGGACAAAATTTTGCAGTTTGATACAAGTAATTATATATGTAATTATATGCAGTATATTATTACTTCATTTGGTAAGGATATTTGGTTTTTTACATTTCTGATTACTATTGCTTTCTTATAAATGAAGCAATGATGGCTCAGTCGTTGCATGTACGGACATTACGTCGATCGACGTGAGTTCGAATCCCTGCAATTAGCCTGAGCTTTTGGTAAAGGAAAACATGATGGAACCATAGCAAGGTGGTAGGGCTTTTTGGCCTCGTCCTCGTCTGGCTAGCTACTACTTACCCTTAAGTTGAAAATCTGTCGCCAAGCACCTACACTTGAGATCCAGTCCTCCCTAGTGAGACTATGCCTAGTGGCATAACGTGTTACCGTCTTGGGCCACATCGTCACTTTAGATTAGGTGAGATTGTTGCCATAACCTTAAACGTATAAATGATAAAATATTTTTTTTTAATAAGACTGTGTATAAGGTAAAACACAAAAAAGGTGTGTGTGCGATTCACACACGATAGAAGTGAAACTTCATTTTAAAAGACATTTTCTATTTTATTTAAACAGTGTGCAATATACATAAACACCGACATTTACTCTCTCGCTCTGGCTCACACAAAGAGGAGTGAACGATAATGTGCGTTAAACGTTTAACGCTAGGAGTCGCATAAGAAGTTTCACTTCAAAAAATTGTAGAAACACGAGTTTAAAATCTCGTTATTATGTATGTATAGGTAGTTAAACAGCATATTGTCATACATTTTATTTTAAAATAGAAAAATGTCATAGATTTCGTTGTGAAATTATTTTGCATTAATGTTAAAAGTTGTGACTTATATTTAGTTAAGTTTTTTGGTTTATTTATCAATCATAACAAACAAGGTATATAAACCATTATAACATCATTTAAAACCATTACTACTTTACAAATTCTCACGTAGACGCATAATGTCTCTTGATTCTTTCACACTTTTTTTATCACACCTTTTCCTGACGACTTCTTTTCTTGAACATTAGGCGGAGTTCTCGTTGAAGGAAGAATAATATACATCATATCAATTGTTTGTCCGTCCAAATTTTTTTCACTTCATTGAAACGCAAGAATATTTTTTCTACTTAGTTATATTGTGCGTTAAGTGACCTAATGTTAAATGACGATGTGGCCTAAGATTTTCACCAGTCTACAGTTGGATTGGCTCTCAAGTTCAGCTGCTGGAACATATCTATAGGTGCTTGGCGAAAGATTTTCAACTTGTGGGTGGTATCAAGCTAGGCGGGCGTTAGAAAAAATATGGTTTCATCACGATTTTTTTGAAGTGAAACTTCTTATGCGACTTCCAAGCGTTAAACGTTAAATGTTAAACGTTTAACGCACATTATCGGTTTCTCCTCTTTGTGTGAGCCAGAGCGAGAGAGTAAATGTCGGTATGTATGTATATTGCACACTGTTTAAATAAAACAGAAAATGCCTTTTAAAATGAAGTTTCACTTCTATCGTGTGTGAATCGCACACACACCTTTTTTTATATTTATTTAATTCAGTCCATTGAACTGTAAGTCTTCGATCTCAGCAGTGGCTTCTATTTCACTACATACACCAGTCGATCTTAAATATACCAAATAACCCGAACGATCTAGTCTTATTTTTGTCTCGATCACTTTCAAACTTTACTAACAGTATATACCTTTGCATCTTACTGTTGATAAAACAATCTACATATCTTTTGCTAGCCACATGGTTGGGTCTAATTTATTCTGACGTATATGAGTCTGAAAAAAAAAAATTACATACAGAACAATAACCTATATGTCACATGTAGCTTTCGTGACTTTTTATTTATTATTGCTTGAATCGTTCAAAAGGTTAATATAATCAACTAGTTGTAAATTGATCCCTATTTCTTTTCCATAGAGAATTGTTTCGTACGTAAGTGCAATTCAGACAATAGGTGTAATTAGATGTAAAGAGAACTACGAAGGTCGGGTCGCAGACTTGGGCGGGCCACGTGTACTTTATAGGTCCCGGGGTTTTTAATAATAAACAAGTATTCGTTTAGCGAAACCGTTTTAATAAATACGAAGGCTTCTATTATTATTTTAAATTTAATATTTTTATTTTTTTAAGTAAAACGCTCGCCAGTTGGATTAACGATGTCATCTCGGCATTTGGAAGTTTATATATCACCGATTACTCGTTAAATAAACTTATATTCGGATATTTATATAAAATATTCAAAGGTTTTGGAACAATGTAGGAGGTTAAACAATTTTAATTTCCATTCCATGAAGAAACATATAGATTTTTATTCGCGACGTGGTAGATATTTATCGAATACGGTTTTTAAACTGAACATAAAATAATGAAATTATTTTTTCAAAGTATCGCTTCGTGGTAAAACACGAGTGGTGGTTTTCTTGACATAGCGAAGGCTTTTCATAGTGTCTGGCATCGTAAACTTAAAGGATGCGATTCGCAGGTTATGTTGATAAATGCAGGAGTTCCTCTGTTGTCGCCCACTTTTATTATCCAGAGAGAGCAGCATTCATAGGCGCTATTACAGCAAGCCGCCATGCGGTCGGGGAGAATCTGAAAACAGACGGAACTTGTCATTGATCTTGATCAAGTTCAATCTAAGAAAACTCAGGTGTGCGCGTTTTCTTTTAAAAAAATCTCCGTTTTCCCCTCCTCTCCACTCATATCGCTAGCAATACGTGGCAGCCTCAATATCCTAGTAGTGAATATTCGCATCGACCTCAACTCCAGCGATTAATTACATCAGAAGTGTCATCTATACAACATCGCGGACACTCTATATACTGAACAGAGTGCGACGGTTTTTCACGCCCAGTCAACTGTATTTTCTTATCAAGGCGCGATTCGGCCGTGTGTGGAATACTGTTCGCATCTCTGGGATGGATCCGCAAAATATAAAATAAATCCGCATTGTTAATGGTGCAGATGTTACCAAATATATCGAACCTCTTCAGCTGCGCAAAAACATCGCCTCGCTAAGCGTGTTCTACCGTCGGTATCATGGTGAGTGTTCTGAAGAGCTGTTGAATCTAATTCCCTCTTCTCTTTTCTACTAAAAAACACACACGCGCTGGGCTTCGGAGTCGCTGTTGTACAGTAACCGCCATCTGGACACGAACAAAAAACTTCTCTATGTCTTATCTTTGTCGTACTGTGAAACTGTGGAATCATCTCCCGGCCAATGTGTTCTCTCCTTCTTACGGGTCCTTTAAGCGTAACGTGAAGAGATATTTATGCAGGCCGGCATGACCGCGGCGACCGCCGATAGATTGTTGATCTCTCGGTGGTTGCCGTTGTGTTTGGATTATACTGTGCTTACCATCAGGGACTGTAACGTCAATTTGCCGAGGTACTATTAAAAAATAAAATCGACAATTGCGTTTAAATGCATCGCGACTACCACAAATAAGGTATAACACCTGCCATAGAAGCACGCTTAGGTATCTTGTTCCAGTATCTGCCATTGTATATCCAGTAATCAAGCAAAGTAACAAGATACCTATTAGTACTTACCCGATTGAGTCACTACTACCACGTGGTGATAAATCCGTCATCTTTTAGTTAGTCGCGTTTCAGGATCAGCCAGTTTGTATATATATAGTTGTCGAGAGGCTTGTAGGCCGGCTTAACCGGCGAAGTATTACCGATCTTCCAATGGTCTCTGGTGTTTTTGGATTGTACTATTTAAAAAAATCTTTCATTTCAGATAGAGATATATTCTTCTAGGGATAGAGATAGAATTATCTATTTTTCATCACGTCATGTTCTTATAAATTATAAATAGTTTTCGAATTACCGAGTATAAATATTTCATTTTCTATTAATTTCATAATATTATAATTCTAAATACATACTTATGCAAAACTGCATAATTCTTACTTTAATTGCCAAAATTAGATCAACGTACCAAGTAACGTAAGAAGAAATATATGTACCAGAATCTATTTACGAAATCTAAAAATATGAAAGAATCGGGTCGAAAGGCGCGCCTAAATTTATAGATTCGTGACCGTTAATACTCAATTTCCTTATCATTTGCATAAATTTAATAATAATATATAGCTAACGTGAGTTATAGCAAAAATATTTTTATAAATACCTACTTATTATCTTTATGTACTTGATTGATTTTTTACTCAATTTTTGTTTTTTAATATATTACGGGTTTAGCGTTTAACCTCAATTTCACTTGATGTTAATGTACCAATGTGGCGGAATATGGCAACACCACGCTAAGTTTACAGGAATTAGCTTTCAAATGCTGCGGCCGAATCACACCTATAATAGATCCTTGGCGATAGATTTTTAACTTGAGAGTGGCAGCTGATCAATCAGTCGGGTATTAGAAAATGTCCTATCACCATACAAAACCGTCAGCTAGAAATCGTTTTAATAATAAAACACACAAATCTACTTTTCGTAACTACTGTGAACGATTTAGATTATTCATTAATTTTTGTTTCACCTTTATTACACAAAATTACCTTTTTGTTTGTTTATTATTAAATAAAAACAGACATGTGGGTTTCTCTAGAATCTATAGAATATAGGTTAATTTAATTACAGATTACTCGATTGATGAAATAAAACAATCGACTTTTTTAGCTCGTCAAATTACTAAAGTACGGACCCTTGAGAACGCATGATAACCTTTTCGCTGTCGTTCCGCAACCAGCTAATATGTATTCCTTAAAAAAAACAATCGTATGTTTTCTAAAAACCGATGTATTACCAGCACTAGTATATTATAATTGACGTCATTGTAAATCCAGGCAGTTCTTCGACAAATCCCCAGTACGAGGTTGAGTGGTCCCCGAGAGAATGCGATTCACATTTTCCGATAAACGTGATTATCTGGCCGTGAAGTCTCCTGCTGTTGAACAGTCGTTCGAGTGTGTATTGTGCACTAAATGGACCGAGTAATAAGCACCCCACTGCTTCATGAAATACCTATATAAAATATCGATAAAACTGAATTGATTCTCATTTATGGATAAAAATTATAGTCCTTTCGGAATGTCAAAGAATGACATTTCTTGTGAGATGCATAAGTATGGATATTTTATTGAATTTATAAAAAATGAGTAAGTTATTCATCTTCTTGATTTGGCGCCCCAAAAAGCACCTGCCAGTGTCAATGTGTTTAAGGTGTTCATAGTATTTTTTAAAATACAAAGTAGGTCCAACAAGATGCAGACTGCCTTGTTAGAATTATCCAGGGAGATTTTGTGACAACTCCAAATGCATTCTTTTTTTTATCGAAGCACGGCATTGTGACTACACTGTATCTGATGGTGAGCACAATGCAATCTAATAACATCGGCCATTATCGAAGGATTTGCAATCCATTGATAGTCGTCGCTGTCATGCCGGCCTGCTCAAATGTCTCTTCACGTTATGTTTGAAGGACTCCATGTTGTAGGAAAGAGGGAAAACACTGGCCGGGAGACAGTTCCATAGCCTCACAGTACGGCAAACATACGACGTAGCAAATTTCTTTGTTCAAGCCGAGATGGAGGCTACCGTAAAACTTTGGCTCCGGAGCCCAGCGCGTGTGATTCTGTTATGAAAGCGAAAAGAGGGAATAAGGTTAAACAGCTCTTCAGAACACTCGCCATGATACAGACGTCAGAACTCGCTCAGCGAGGCAATGTCCCTTCGAAGCTGAAGCGACTCGATGAACTTAGTAACATCTACATCATTAACAACGTGGAAGACCGACTCTACAACCTGTCCCCAGGGCTTCGAGGAGGTATTTAGCGGATCCGTCCCAAAGGTGCGAACAGTATTCCATACAAGGCCGAACTTGTGCCTTGTAAAGCATATACAGCTGTTTGGACGTGAAAAACCGTTGCACCCTGTTCAAGATTCCGAGTCTCCGAGATGTGGCGGACATGACACTCCCGATGTAATCCCTGTTTCCAGTTTATATTTATAATTCACTTAACGTAAGCACAATAACCAAACTATATCACGCAAAATGCCACCAATATTACATAATATAGGGTCAAAGACCCTAAGTTATTGAATTAAAATAAAAACCACAACATGGCAGCTCAATATCCCGCCAAAAACTCCGATGAGAAAGTTTATATATAGTTTATAAAAGAAATGCGATCAATGGCGGCTATAACCCAGCAGAGTTAAAAATACACGACTTTTAGCATTACTTGTTTATATTACGGTATCTCTTTTTTATTATCATTATAAAGTTTTGCCAATTATAGAATTGTCTTTTCAGGTCTTTTATGTGCACACATCTGTGACATTGCTTTAATATTTGCAAATAAAATAGTAGGATTGTTTGAATTGTATTTCACTAGTTAAAAAGTTGTAATATGCTCAAATATACATTCGGCAAATATGTTTGTACGTTATACGAACATCTGCCTCTACAAGTAGACAAGTACCTTAAAAGTTTAAATTTAAAATAGCCCTTTTTATGGTTTGTCTACATAAAACGTTACCTAATACTGAATAGACTATAGGCATAATAATAAATAAGTTACAATTTGAAAATAATGTAATTCCGTCATTTATTATGATATTCTTTTTTGGTGCGCGTTTTAGTCTAGATCTCAAGAAAGTAATACGATAGAGTGTATATCCATAAAACCGAATAAATAGAATATGATGTTATTTATTATGATATTTTTATATAGTTTTGGCAAAATAATAACCTGGATTAAAGTACACCATAAAATGATCCAATCCAAAACCCAACTTATTGTTTAATTAAAATTGTACTCTGCAATCTGCAATGTAGGAAAGCTAAAACTACGAGAACGTGTTGTAGTGTTTGACATGAATTCCCCAATAACGCGACCGCCTCGTTTTCAACTACGTGACACGGTAACCAAATTCCCCTCCAGTCCGTTTTGCCTATACAAATGACATCATGCTTGTTTCAGTGTATCCACTCTTTTACATACAACACATAGAGCTATTTAATATTCGCTCGCCGTAAACTGAATAATACTTTAGTAATTGTTGGGTAATTGTACAATATAATAATAGCAGTCTATACTGTTCTTGTTATATTTATTTTACATCTGTTTGTTGATTTAATTTAATTATCCAGGGTGATGTCTACTATTCAGAGTAGACATAGACTATGATTTTCTATATAATCTATACAAATATAATAAAGCTAAAAAGTTTTTGTTTGATTGTTTGTTTAAACGCGTTAATCTCTGGAGCTACCAATCGGATTCGAAAAAATATTGTTGTATATGATAGCCAGATTCATGAGGTTATTATACCGTATATGCTATATATCTTCACGCTACGACTCTAAGGAGTGGAGCAGTAACTATGAACGTTAAGCAATCTGGTAAGCTGAAGGCAAGTACTGGAATTGAAACAACGATAAGGCTGCACGGGCGACACATATTTATTGTAAAAATTTTGACAACTAAGAAACAATTTCAATTGAATTAACCTGTAATTCAGATGAAGTCGTTCAAAACCCAGTAACAATATATTATTCCTAAATAACAAAAAATAAATAGACAAGAAATTTCGAAACTCATGCAGTACCTAATCCCAACCAAGACTTCAGAAAGTTCGGAAAGTTCAGAACACGTCGCAAACTAAAATTGGCGACACGCCAGACTGATTACGTACACGATATCCTGTTATTGCAATTGACTACTTCAAAGGAATAGGCATTCTCTTAATCGATAGTATAACACATCTATTAACCCGTCCACGATCTCATTTGGCATATATGCCGAATTTGGAGGCAAAATGAATTTTTTATTGCGTCATCATCCCGGACGGTTTAATAATTTAACGAAATTCTGCAGCAATTTATATTAGGTTATAAATTAGTTTTTAATATTTATTGAAGTTTTAATTCTGACGTGCTGTGCAACAAACCGAGAATTGCAACGTTATTGTCTGTTTGTTAAAATATGTGATACACTTTTTTGGTGGAAATAGTAGAGAACGTCGTGTTAGTTTAAGAAAAATATAAAAAGAGAAGGCGAAGCTTGGATAGTATTAAGAACTATAAGAGAAGGGAAGCTTTTGCTTAGTCTAAGGTAGAGTATAGTTAAGAAAGAAGGGAAGCTTTCGCATAACTTTCAGAAATCTGTTAGACTTAAGTTGTATCTTAATTTTTTGAAATAATATAGCATGGGGATATTGTGGGAGTTTCGTCATGGCAGGAAGGGCACAGAGTTAATTATTTTAGAAGACACGAGGTTCCTGATTTTAGGGTGTCGTTAAAAAAATATGAAACACGACATAAGAGCTTATTGTGAACCTCTACAAACTGGGAAAATACTACAAAGAAAAAAAGATCTGTGGTCGAATGTTTTGTGTCTTTTGGTTTTAAAGTTTGTAATCATCACTAAATAGAGAAATAGGAAATTAGACTCCTGTCGCTTTTTGGACATTCTTCACAAGTACCATTAGGATCATTGCGTTTTGGTGTTTGGTCTACTATTATACGCATGCGCGATGATAATTTCTGTGATGAATATATTACTTAGTCCGTTGGCTCGGCAACATGAAGTGGTTCATAGTTTTTGAAACGAAGGTCAGCCATTTTTTTTGGTCTAATACGTTCTTTCTTTACTACATCATCCCAGCACTGTCTGGGTCGAACCACCCGGCGTCGACTAACAGGGGATTGACCCAAGTAGAGAACCTACCTATATAATAGGTTTATGAATATATTAGCTGTTATAATTTGGTTAGTCCGTAACGTAGCCCTGTTTCCAATAATTATATTGGAAGAATATTTTTATTGAATAACGTCAGCTGTAAATTTCCCCTTTCCAGAGTCCAACCCCTCCGAGTAAACGTTTGGTCATATTTTATACGACATATTGGTTTGTAATATTGGGGTAAATAACGCGAGGGTCAAAAATATGAATAAACATTAACGTCCATGCCCAAATATTATCAAAAGGATCCGCTATCATGTATTCTATACGTAGGTGCAATCGATAGACCTTTCGCTTTAAGCGCTTTAAAAATTTAATGATCAAGCTGTTGACCATTAAGGAGTTCTTTCGTCTGGAGCCTATCTTGGGTATGGAATCAAGTCATTTTTTAATGGCTCAGATCTTACCATGGAAATCCATTGTCATCGGAATTTAATCAACGTGTAAATAACCGGTAGAATAAGAAAGAGGAAGTGGGTCAAATGTATCTTGCAAGATTTGATTACAGACAAACACCGGGACGGGTGAAACTAAATAAAATATTGTAAAAACATAATCAAATAACTGATAAAACCAGATAGATTAGGATATAAAAAATACGTTAAAAAATCCTTATTTGATCATTTTGAAATGAATGCTTTGATCGTAAAAAATCTTAATAGAAACCAAAATGCGACTAAATAACAAAGCAAAACATACAATTTGCCAGGAACGTAGTGAATGCATGATGAAAATAGCGAACGAATTCCGGTTGGAGAGGAAAATTAAATATGGCCGCCGCAAGTCCCTGCAGTGCCACTCGCGGGAACACGCGGAGCTTAGATATAAGCCTTCTTCTAAAAAGTCGTAGAATCTAGATTGTGCATAAAAAAAAAATTGAATGCTTAAAAGATTTAGATTGTATATATATTTAAGAAAACTTAGCTTAGCTAAAACTCTCCGTAGTAAATATTACTTTTAAATAAATTATTTCATAGAAGCCTGCCTAAGCTGTGACTGTGACACAAATAGGCAAGTACAATAAATTTGAAAGACTAAGCAAGGAGGACAACCGATTAAGACACCGTAGCCTTTTTATATGAGGTGTAGATTATTATAACGTTTTAACCTCAATCTCATCAATAAATCATCATCTCAATCATGCCAAGAAAGGGAAGTGGTCCTCTATTGAAATATTCAGAGCTAACAGAGCATAAAACAAAATTTATATATTGTAGACTAAAGTTCGATGTATAACATATATTTTAATTATGTATATGTAGTGAAGTTCTAGCTTGTGTAACGTATTTCCAAAAAGTAATTACAAGGCCCTGTGGCGCAACGGATAACGCGTCTGACTACGGATCAGAAGATTCCAGGTTCGAATCCTGGCAGGGTCGCAAATTGTTGTTTTTTTCTTCTTTTTCTAATAAACTTTAGTACAATTTAAACTTTTGTTAAGATATTTTATGCTCAAAAAATAAAATTCTGTATTTTGTGGTAAATACAAAATGTACATTACTCTTGTATGGAAAAAAATGGTTTTATAAAATCGGTATTACTGAGATATAGAACCTTTGTTTTACTTTTGATTTACTTTCTGTCTTATTGATTATCGCTCTGACCCTCGTAATGGATAATCATGTTTATTCATTTTAAATTTATTTATTCGCAAATTGATATACTTTGTACTATCGCCAAAAATTTCTGTGACTCTACTTGACAATCAGCCTGGCGTCAACGAATTATGCGTACCTAATAGGTACCTATTCATTAAATAACTTGGAAAGTTTGATCGGTGGTGTATCAACCAGAAATGGCGCCTAGGACAAATATACAGCCCCTCGTAAATTATCTAAATATAAAATAAAAAGTTTTAAATCAAAATAAGCAGTAATGGTAAGACCGGTAAGAAGTTACAGACATGTGGGGTCGCTCCCAAGGTGTCTCCATTACACTAACGTGATGATTATTCGTTGGCGTAAGTGTTCTCGTATAGTTTATGAAGGGGCATACTTTGAAGGCGATAAAATAAATTTGGTAACTAACATTTTGTCTATTACTGATCTGTGCCCGGTACTTTTTTGACAGAGTAGTATACACAATTAAAAAGCCTGTAACATGAATTTACATTATCATCATTCTTGGCTAACTTCAACATGTTGTTGGCAAGCAGAATAAAATTTTAGTTTATTTTGATACGCCAAAGAAGTTTAAGTTATACTTAATACGCACTTCATACATAAATACACACATTTTTTTTAATGGAGGTGTTTCATGTATACATAATGTGTTTTGTTACTGAACTTTTTAAAAAACTCATCAAGCATTCATTAAAGTTACACTGGTGTTAAAGCGAGGTTCAAACACGCGGATGCGTTGTCGCATCGCATTACCGTGTGTTTTAATGGGAAAACGCGGACCGCAGGATGGTAGGCTTCTGCTAAATAACATCGCTTTGAATATTAATTGTACCGTATGTAGGAGGAGACAGTTTACCTCCTAATATATTGTATAAGATATTTAGAGAGTACTTTCATCGTGTTATGTGCTGGCGATTCTTTAATGAAAGTACTGCTGTGGTTATTTTATTTTTAAACAATAACTTAGTGCCTTTATACTTGTTAAAAAACTAAGTCACAATTATATAAAAAAATGTTAGCTTTTTAAGAAACCTCCTGTAGAATAAGAAAATGAAACACAAAAAACTTAAGTTACGCAATAAAAAGCTGCTAATGCTAATAACTATAGGCCGACCGCTGTAAGTGCGACTCTCAAATAGTTCGCGGGACACGGGGCGGCGGATGTGCACTGATATATATGATATTGAGATGACACCCTATATCTTAAGATCACTTGTTTATGTATATTATTGCAACTGGTATAGATATCTAATGATAAATAATATATTTAATACAGATCATATTGTTATCTTTAAGAAAACGCTAATCAAAAACTACTATAACGAACAAAAATATTGTGCGTGTAACTTTTACTTACTTAAACTTCTTCGAATTTAATAGTATATATCAAATATAAATGACTAAAAACACGTTAAAGCATTACTTTAGATTGACTGTATAGTTTTTTTAAACACATCGACCGGAATTCCATCTTGGTAAAATAATCTCATGCGGAGCAGTCATAAAAATAAACCGCGTAAGCCCATACGTCAAACGCTGCCGTCGGCCAGCAACATACTAACTTATTGGTCAGTCTTGTTCCCCTTCTGCGTCCCGCAGATCATTAGGATGGTGGCACTTACGGCGGTCAAGCTGTAATAATCTAATCAGTGTTATTTTTATACTTTGTTTTGCATCAACAACTAAAAATTTAATTTAAAAGTAACTACTACATTCCACATTTGTATGTCTGAGGTTATATAATTTCTCTAGTAAAACCTGAAAGTGCTTAATTTTTACTCTGATTAAATAATTTTTGACTGAAGGTTTGCAATACTCTTATCAGCCATGTTTTATAACAACTTTATAAAATGAAACTTTTCCGAAGTAAACTTATGCCCAGTTTTTGTTTGTATTTAAAAAGTATTGAATTAATTATTTATTTGCAGATAAACCTGCGGCTGATTTTGGTGTCCGGCAAAACCAAGGAGTTCGTGTTCAGTCCAGTGGACTCGGCAGGCGACATTGCTATTCACGTCTACGATAACTGGCCAGAAGGTCAGTGTTTCAATATTATTTTTGTTATTACACTTTTCAAGTTTGGTTTAAATGGAATGGTTTAAATTCACTTTGGAATTTTTAAATTATTTTACATAATGTATATTAATTAATCTGTAGTTCTGTCTGTACATGTAAAGATCTGACAGACATCTAATAAATTACACTGTTCAAAAATATGATAACATATAAATATTTTTGTCTGTCTCTTTGCATGTCCGGATTTAACACAAAAATTTCTTGACAGATTTTTATGAAGTTTTGTTGAAGGGTAGCTTATATGATTCCTTTCCTCAATTGATAGGCTATAAGAATTGTCAATAATACTTTTAGAAATCGTATTTTTTTCAATTATTCTTAACCGTTTGTGATGAAATTTTTTACACGGTAAGTGTATGCAATATCTCAATAAATACACTATATGAACTGTTAATAAAATGAGTAAAAATTAAATTATGTAACGAAAATAATTACTACGTAATAAACGTGTGCGGTGGCGCGGAACACCACAAGTAAATTATTTTCTGTGAGTATTGAATAAAAAAAACAGTTTATAGCGGATATTTAAACAGACCAAGTAAAAAAAAATCGACGGTTGTGTATCTCCATGTTTAATCATATCAGTAGACATTTTAAAAATACAGATATACATGTATACACTTTAGTGTTATGTAATACATTATAAATCCAAAACTAGGATCGCTAGTGATGTAATCCGTACTCGAATAATTTCACTTTGATATATTACACAAATATAAACTTATGCCGTTCATTATTGACGTATATTTATCAATATAATCTACTTCTATAATAATATAGTGTTATAATGCTAGGAAATTACCATAGTCTTTATTTTTCAACTCAAACTGGATCAAATCATAATGAAATCAGACATACGAGTTTAACGAGAAGTTTAACGTTCCTCAGTAAGCGATCGCGGTACACTTAGGATCTTAGAAACAGAGGTTTCGCAGGAAAATTGTCGCTATCATTCTCTGTGCCAAAGATATGACAGTTGTATCCATCGAGATGATAATATTAAAGTTTTGTAAAAACTATATAATAAACCTCAACGATCTGAACCTAACTAAACTAGAACAGCGAGAGGCGAAGTTTGTGTTATCCCGCACATATATCTACATACTGATGACTCTGGAAGAAGCTCATTACTTATGTTAACAGGAGGACGGACTCGTGTGTGGGTGCGTTTAGACGAGTAACTGGCGAACTTTGTTTGCAATTATGTAGTCTGCGATTCGATAAGACTTACAAGTTGTACAGAGAAGCTAGAAGGGATTCGGGTAAATATTGTACATGTTACAAATATGTGTCTACAAACTACGGAGGTAAAGCCAAATGGCTAGACACTTACTTTAACCAAATTCTTACCCTTTTTTTTATTACAACTAAAGTGACAAACAAATGTACGGCCCGCCTGATGGTAAGCCATTACAGTAGCCTGTAGACGCTTGTAACACCACAGGTATATCCAGCGCCTTGCGGAATTTGAACCACCTTCCTCAAGGAGCTCTGGAAAGCCTACTCTCCGCACGAACATAACACAAGGTTATTTAGCTGCCATTTACTATAGGTGCAGCAGGTGTTTCACCAGTCGGACAGCCCTAGGTAGAGGGACATCTCCAAGGAAAATTTTCTGTGCCCTACTTCTCTCCAGTCAGAGCCACTTCGAAGAGTTGTCATGTTTATACGGTGGACGTGGATCTCTTGGCCAAAGAAAACCCTATAAATACACTGTTATCTTCCTTATACTCGATTATCATATTTACGCATTGGAATTCTATGTATAAATTTAAATATGTTATAATGGGAGTTTTTTACTACTAGCTGTGCCCCACGGTTCATCCGTGTTAAATTTATTCGCACAAATCTCGACCGTGTTGCCGCCAACGCTCCCGTTTAGCCTATAGCTGTTTTCACTTCCCGTACTAACCCTACACCTTGCTAGATTGTTTGACGTTCATGGTTACTGCTTCGCTCCTTAGGGTCGTAGCGTGAAGTTATGTAGCATATATCCTTCCTCACTAAATAGTTTATAAAATGCAAAATATTTTTTCAACTCTGACTGACAAAAATTACAAATTACGGTTACAAAAATTTAGCGCATTATAGCAAAAAAATAAATAAACAATCACATGAATTTTATAATATTGGCTGTACCCGCGGCTCCGTGGACAACTAAAAAAGGTTTATTATTCTTTGTGCAGAACCCTTTTTTCTAAAATAAAAGTAGCCTAAGTTATTCCTTATAACGTCAACTATCTGCCAGTGAAAGTTCCGTCAAAATCGGTCCAACAGTTTCAGATATTACCCGGAACAAACAGACAGTCAGTCAGAGAAAGTAAAAAAAAATAAATGAGTTTTTTGTTATATTTACCGTGTATACTTTCATATGCATTTACTAAAAATCTGTTATTTACACATTACAAACAGACACTTCAATTTTATTATATGTATAGAGAGTATAGGACGTTTAAACGATCCCTATTTTTATTGTTTTCTATGACATCTCGTCACAATTCTTTTTATAGCTTATTTACGCGACGTTCTGACGCATCCATTCGTTACAAATAGGGCATTTCAGCGTCTGTTTGAGCAACAGCCGACGAAATAATGTTTCCGCGTCGAATAACTTCAAGATTTTCGAGAATATTTTTAGTATCAATGACCTTGCTCGCATTTCAACGTTGTAAACACAAGGGCGAACCACGGGACTTGTAGTAAGTAATAAACGTGCCGATTTTGGTAGCTGGCTCGAAAGGACGTAATTATTATGACCACGTGTAGATCGAAGTACAATTTATTAGATGACCATTGACGGTTGAAAAGACACTGAAATTAAAGTTAAATTATTTCCGTATATTAGAATTACAAAAAAAAATACTCCTTTAAATTTAATTATTGCTATGAATATAATAAATGTGATAATGTTAATAAGTCAAAAAAGGAATTTTTTCGGTCTTGTCTTTCATTTTATTGTAAAATCCATTGTATAACAGATATTTCTCCTAAAAATAGTTCAGTTAGTTTCAAGTTCTCAAACATAGCATAAAAGGTCATAATCTGAACTAATAATATAAAATTAAACAAAATGTTTGTTTGTTTGTTTGAACGAGCTAATCTTTGAAACTATCAGTAAGATTTGAAAAAATATTTTTGTATTTTATTGACGGAGCGGAGAAGTAACCGTGAAAGACAATTAATTTAGCGACCTTAGCAATAGAATATATCTTCTAAAATACATCAATTGTTCTGTGTCAAGTTTTCATAGCGTAAAGAGCTATAGTAATACTATATAAGTACGTCGAAAAATAAAAACAAGATTTGCTTTATCGAAATAAGAATATTTTCACACCTATTAGCGATAATACTTAGTGCATCTTTTATGTTTCTAAATAAAAACAGTGAAGGTCGATTGGCAGAAAATGTTAAATAGTACAAAAATGTAATTTAGAAATAGTCTATTACTGTATACAATATGTTTTCGTCTATATTCTATAACGGAAACGATGTGTAAGTAAACGTAAATTTATCATAAAAAAGTTGTACAAAAAAGAGCTATAAAATGTTTTTGGAAAGAAAGACAGTTTTTTAACATAGGACACATGATAACTTGTTTCCATTTCATTTCTATTTTAAAACGCATTTTAAATGTTTTTATTACCTTTCCATGTTTATTTTTCATATTTTTCCCCGTTGCCAGTTTGTTTTGAAACAATGCAATACACAAACCTAGGCTGCAAACGTGGCGTCATGAGTGTTAAAAAAAGGTAATTAGCATCAAATACGACCTTGTGTGTGTTATGCTGAGTTGGGTGAGGTCAGGTATGATGATACTACGCTTAGGTGTAAACGTACCTTTGTTTGGACTATATTGTACTGGTTAATCTTATTGTTATACTGAAATTTTATATAAAAAAGTATCTTTTATGATTACGACTATTATTTCATATTTAAAGTACATATTACTAGGAGGGATCAAAAAGTAGTAGAGGAGTATGTCACTCCTTGGTAAGAAAAATAAATAAATACATATTTGATATATTAATAAAGAAAAAAAACTTCGATTCTCTTTTGTTTTTTTCTGAATGTAGTCATTTGTTTGCTTCGTGTCATGCTTATGATAAAGATATATGCTATAAAGATGTCCGAAATCATGGTAGGTGACATGCCCGTCTGTTGCGATCATACGGCGTACATCATCGATGTTTTTGTTGTTCACAGCGGTAGACCGACATCCATCACGAAATTCGCCACCGAGATTAAGACGACCTGCAAACCTGCTATAAACAGTCGACTTGCATAATACTTAATTATATTAGGTCCTTACATATGAAATTGGCGTTTTGTTGATCTGGCCACATTGATCTCAAATATATTTTAAATTTAGGCTTGTGTATTTGTGTTTCGAATTCAGTGATTCATTTGTTTTCACACCATTTCATTTTTCTTGTACATCTTTCTTTTCACAAAATAGAAAACTTAAAATATCTTGTTATTTGCCAAAAGCAGTTTGAAGGCGAGGGACACACTGCTGAGGCGTACGCATAAAATCGTAGTAAATCATACTACAAAAAAATCCCCAAGTTTAATCCCAGCTAACGTAGACACGCATATTTAAAATGGCGCCAAAATGTAAAAACAAGTGAAAAACAAACTGCATTTAAAACCAAAGGATCCATTTTCAGCAGTAAAAATCTTTACAAATAAAAAAAACGGTTTTTTTTTTCATATAAACGTATTGTGTGATGTACATTGTCATCAATCATGAGAAAGCACCACATCAACTAGAAAAAGAGATTGAAAACCGAACCCATTTTATATACGAGAAAGAGCTCTTTGATTCGAAGATGTTAAAATTAAATTTAGACATATCACTACATACAATAGGCGTTCTCGGGACTTTAGTCAAGGCCCGAAGGGTATTGAGGAGCAATGACCTACTTTAAAATGATCTTAAATTGATTCTGTTACTAAATTCAATTCAGACTGAGATTTTGAAATAGACTTGTAGTTTTTGTGTTACTTTTTATATGTAGTACATACCTATAACAGTTTTTATTTTTACATTAATGTTTTCGAAACTAATTCGTGAAAAAGCATTCCAGCAGGACGGCACTTTATGGCAGCAATACTGTTGTTAGTTTTTTTTTGTTCTACGATTACAATTAACTTTCGGAAACCATCATTTACCGTATGTACCTACTATATTTTATTTAAGGCTAGAGATAATGTAAAAAACAGAAAAAAATATATTGAAGTTTTATTAGTAGCACCAATTAATTTTTGTTTCCATGGGAAGAACCATATTTCACGTTTAATATGGAAGTAATAATATGCTATAACAAGTGTAGCGCTCGGCACACTTATGTGACGTATAAATATATTATTCTCATAAAATTATATGAGTAAAATATCTGCGACAGTGTCGTCACATAGTGGACAAATATCGCTTTAACATTGTTTGACCGGTGTAGTCTCGTGAAGCGATAATAGCGCCATTGTGAATTTGAATTAATGTACTCTGCACATGGTTGCAAACCTTAAAAAAAAAAACAATTTATAACGTAGATAGTTAAAAAACCGTATAATGTGTAATTTGGGTACCATTGTAACAAAATTAAGTTCATTATTACATGTTATAAAGAGCACGAAAATATTTTACCAATATTGAATATAACGCCATCTATTTATTACTTTATACAACGAAAAGCAGTAAGCATTGTATTAGTGTTTGTAAGTCTGAGAAATCGAGTCGTCTATATGAGTCAATTTTTACAGCACGGACGATATAAGCCTCCATAGCTCAGGGGTTAGAGCACTGGTCTTGTAAACCAGGGGTCGAGAGTTCAAATCTCTCTGGGGGCAGCGTTAGCTTTTTACTTTTTTTTTTCACGTCTCAAGAAATATTTGTTAAAAAATATTGTTTTGATTGTTTCAAAAATTATACCATAGTCCTATAGTCTCAGATATTTTTAATACATTTTCTTTTGCATATCGCCTTATCTGCCGCTGTTCACAAAACTTATTTAAGTAGTTTGACAGTATGACAGTACTTTTTCCATAATATACAGAACGATGTGGAAGAATGGGCATATAATTTTTTTATATTAAAATTAAAGTAAACTACATGAAAAAGTTTATCATGTTTTTATCCCTTAAATAAGCGGAAACAACTACATGTTTAGCAATTTTTATTATATTTATATTTGAAAAAAATATATGGAATACCAGTTTATTTATCCTCGGTAAAAATAATATAAATTACATCAACACATAAAACACACACGCGCGTTACACACGACACAGTTTTACCTAGGATGAAATGATAATATCTAGATAGATATGACACTAATTATCCCAAATTAAGCAGACAAGACAATAACACAATAGCCACTGCTTTGTCTACCAAGAAGAGTGATGCAAGTTTGCACAGTATAGAGAAAGAAAATAACATCTTTTACTGTTGTAAAATCCACTATGGATCGCTGTGCCAAATTGATGTTACCTACAAGTAATTATTTTGACACTTATAAATTATTAGTGTGTGTATTACTTAACGTTTATTTGAAAGAAAGAAAACATTTATTCTGCAAACTCATCAAATAATATAAAAAATGTGCTACTTATGTACCTAGTACGTTACGTACCAGTGTACCTTAGAAGTTTTACTTCTTTGGTGAAAAAATAAAATTAACTCAATCAATAACAATAATGTAAATTCAGCTTAATTATTAGGCATAGTATATTAATCCTTACGGACGAAAGTTCGAAAGACAATTTTATGTGGATAAACTTTGCCCTTTATAGCATTTCATTAAGACGCATAGGTTGGGAGATAATAGAAAATTAAAATAATGAAATACCCGTTTCGGGTCTATTATTTAGCAGCAGTGGCGCGAACGAGCCGTGTGTGTGACGCTAACCCTGGCCGTCCGATAAAAATATTGTCTATATCTAAGTATTATAAATGATCAATCCGCATTTTTTTTTTGAATTATACGCGTGTGAAACCGCTTGGCACAGCTAAGTATAACAATAAATATGTTTTGCACGGGGTTATTAAATAGATCCCTATCTCAGCATAAGGTTGCAGGCCTAATACAAGCGCAAGAAGTGCAGCGCTGATACACTGACAGGACCTGTAAGTCGTTTGGTGTTGATTAACTAATTGATTTGTATGATATTTTCACAGCGGACTGGGCATCGGAATGCGTGTCTCGTGCCGAAATACTCCGGTTGATCTACCAGGGTCGGTTCCTACACAGCTCGGTGACTCTGGGCGCGCTGGGCCTGCCACTCGGTCGCACTACAGTGATGCATCTCGTGCCACGCGAACACCTGCCCGAGCCTAACTCACACGGTCAGATATCATCTCTTTTTATATAAACTGGAAATACTTTGTCAATACCAACAATGTTAACCATAAAAAGGGCTGCCGTCACCTAAACTGTTGACGCCAGACAATAACTTGAAAATCCCCAGACATTTAGGTGAACAAGAGTTTTTCCCCGGACTTCATAAAAATGTTTTTACATAAAAATAGAATACCGATCTTATTTTTTTCGTTCGTTTTCGTGTTAACATCTTGTTTTTGATTTATTCTGTAATATTTGACAGCATCGGCCTATACTCGGTCTACCACGTGCTAAACTCTACACTGCCCTTGCTTGGTCTCGCTGTAAACCACCTGGTTGGTTCACTTGAACGTGGTAAATCAAAATTATTGGAAAGTAATTTTAACAATTTTATTTGAAAACAAAACTCAATATAAATTGTTACCAGCCTTGACTACTTTAAGAAATTGGTCTCCGATTTTCTGCCTAAACAAGGACTGATGATAGGATTTATATTATTTATCTAAAGCGCTTATATATAGCATTGAACCGATTGATCCGATAAATTTTCATACATGCTCAGCTCGTCTCACCGATTGTTCTTCGGGCTAGCTACGGGCTACCCGTCATAGCTGACTGATTTGTCGCATGTAGAGCTCAACCAATTTGACTGATTGGTCCGTACATGAATAAACACGTTATTCTAATATACTATGGATCGTTTAATAAAAAGGTGAATTTTTGAATAAAACGGAGACAATTAGCCTTCAATACGCCGCCGCGCCGCGCCACAGTCTTACGACCCGTTTACACATACATTCGTCATAGACAATTCGTTATTAATAGCGAATGGACGTACGATACAATTGGACATATTAGTGATTCAGAAAAAATAAAAAAGAATCGTTACAAATCACGATCAGAAAAAAATAACAATTCGTCGATGTATAAATGAGCCCTTACAATATAATGTAGTTAATTGGTTTTTAATAATTCTAGAACTTCTGAAATATATAAATGTTTTATCGAGCTAATGTTTTATAATAGATATGTTAGGATATAGGTTGCCCTATAGTCGAAAGAGCAGAACAATGTCTGCCGGGTTTACTATTATCCACCTATAAATGTAGTTGTTTTAGATGGGTCCTATCTACTAGATCACAAGTAGTCGAAGATAATCATAGACAAAACAGTAACTTTATAAAAAATAATATTAAAATTACAGAAGTACGTTGGAGTTAGCAAAATACCCGTTCTCTCAAATCTATTGTATTTCCTCACCTTTGTACTTCGTAAGTGATGTCACGTGTATTATATTTAGTATGTGTTTTGTTCCAGTATAATATGTAATTCCATTAATATCATATATTTAGATCGATATATATCGAAGTATATATTAATTCACAAGCAGTTTGGAATAATATGTGACAAATGGCAAACTACCATGATAGTGCTAGTAGATTGGTAATTTTTCAGTGCTAATTTTTATGCTATTAGACACTCGACAGCTAAAATAATAGTAAAATTACCTTTACATAATACGCTGTTTCAAAATGTCCTTAAATTATAATGAAGCTGTAACGATAAATTTATATAAAAAAATACTATTTCGAACTTAAAATGTGCTCAGTTTTTAGGAGCTTTGCAACTCTACTTCAGTTGCTTAGCTAGGTTTTTAGTAAATTAATTAAGCAAAGCCGTAATTATAGTTACAATTTTGACGAATTTAATAAGATTATAGTGTCAGTAGTTTAATAGTAGTTGAAATTCGAATATTGAGTAGTTACTTCATTGACCTCGTAATTAAAAATAAGAACTCTGCAATGTCAAAATAAATTAATCTTTAGGGTATCCGGTATTGGGAATTTGATTTAGAAGTTACATCTTTAAATTATAAGGGTCAGATCACATTGGAGAAAATGTTAGTAACATAGATAGATAATATTTTGAGATACGAAGTTGAAAAAAACTTATTTTTATTGTATTTACAAAGTAGAAAAGTCGAGCCTAGCTAAAAAGAAAAAAATGTATTGTCAAATTTTATTAGTAGGTAAAAGTTATATAGACGCTACTTATCCAATTTTTTCACATAGGGTGTGTTATTTGATTTAATTGTAAATAGTTTTTTATTATTAAAATATTTTAGATTAGTCTTAAAAATATTTTAATTCAGAAGCTTTTCCGCCTTGTATAATTATTTTCATTTTCATTTTCAGATCAACGGCAAAAAAGTAAAGGCGGCTCTAGCAGTTGTTGTTCAGCATCGTGTTGCATATTGTAATGGCTGACAATTAAAAACGAGACAGCGATATACGAGCTGCAACGGGAACGACTTAGAGAAACGATAGGGCCATGCGACGGACTCTTAAATGTGTTCACAGTGATGTAGAAGCCATGTTACAAGTACTTGCGATGTTTTTGAACGAATGATAAATGACAGTTTCGTCTATTGATAACAATTATGTAAAATAAATTAAAAATCGTTTGTAATTTATATATTCCTGAGATAAATTCTGCACAACATTATAATGAGACAATTTAAAGCGCACATAGCAGCTTTGTTTGAAAACATCTCAAGTTTGAATTCACGTTAATTTTGATTATTCCCATATAAATTATAATATAGCTTCGTAAGCGATATTGTATGTCACACCCGCGTAAATTATAGCTCGTTTAGGAATCAAGCTGCCGTAATAACTTTAAAAAAACTCGTAGATTATTCGGTGTAAGGTTCGTATAAGATTTCAAACACGCCTATTATTTGATATAGTTCCTCGGCTACTGAAGATATATTGGGCTTACACTGTGTCCCGACTTTCGTCGTATTACAAATCATTTATAGTATTATATTTTAGGTCGTCTGACATGAATTTATATAACGTTAATATGGAGATATTTATATATAAAAAATAATAATGACAAATTAAATAGTAGAAAGTGGTGTATATTACTTTAATTTGCATTGTAAATAAATAGTTTTATTCATTCATATTCATTAAGGTGACGTTTATATTTGGAATTTTCTCTGTTAAATTCATGCAATATTACAGATCGTTTGTTTTTTTCTTCGAATGCTTTTTATCGTGCTGGTTTTATTAATATATAATGCGCTACCGCTGACATACTTTATGTTTACATCGTATAAACATATTACATGTATGTTATACGAACACGGCGACTTTAACTTGAAAATTGTAAATTTAATAATTAAATTAATAAATACACTGTCTGCAACGAGCATAATACGATATAGATTTGAGATCTTTTTATATATTATTTTTCGTTATAGATTGTTCGTTCGTATTCAGAGACATCCTCACTGTTACCAGAGAACGAATTACTTTTGTACATATTTGATGCTTTTATATACGTTTTAATTTACACATCACAATTTATTTCGCATTTTATAGTTATTCTTAGCATTAGAAGCGTTTTATATAATTTAAATTAACTTTTTTAGATTACTCTCGTATTAATTGGCATAGCCCCCTTTTTTTGTTATAAGTTATAAAAATCTCCTTTACTTGAATCTTGAAATCCATCCCACGGATGTAATTATAGAGTTGCGAAACGTTAACGTTACAGTACAAATGAAATTGTTTATTCAATAACAAGACTATATACGTCTCAGTGATACAAAATTAAACAGTATTAACTAAAACAGTCAAACGATATAAAAATATATTGTACGAACACGTTGCTTCATTTTGATCAATGATTAAAATACGATTAAAAAAACCACACACACAGACAGGCGATGTTAACCGACTGAAACGAATCTTGCCATTCGGAAATCGAATACTATAGAAAAATAAAAAAATATAAATGAGCGAAGAAATGAATGCAAAAATGTTAATCTTGTTTTGTTTATGAATTTTTGTCGGTTTAATGACCCCGCGTGTATGACGTATGACGTATTAGCTATATTTTGGTTGGTCTGTTCAGTTGCTGTATGTATGTATTTTGTTAAGTTGTGTATAATAATGAAATTAGTTTATAAATAAAAGGAATACAACTTTATTTTAGCTTTTTATTTTTTATGATTTCGTTCATTTTTGTCTTTTTTTTTCGCATTAAAGATACTCGATTTTAAGGTACATAGGTATTAATATAGCAGCTTTTGTGAACCTTCAAATATTATGACTGTTTAGTCGTATAGATAATTCGATCGCATTAAGGTGATATCTTAGGCTCAGATATATCGATGTCTTTACCGTGTTTTAATATTTAAATAGATTATATATAATAATTTAATAAAGAAATGTGTAATTTGTACCGAGCGCTATGATGTCGCAATTATGTCACTTTTTTATATTGTCATCATCCACATGATAGGATGGCCGCGTTTCGGCATAACGGGTTATGTCTTATTTTAACGTTATATTTCCCGGGATATATTAGTACGTTAGTAATTTCCTATTTATATGGTTGTTACCGCCAAAGTTCTCAAATTATCCTATGGAATATCTAGACAATGTGCTATGATGATCAGTTAAGGTTTTTTTTTATCGTCATAGTTTTAGCGTTGTGACCACAATCTCACCTGATCTTAAGTGACGATGTGGGACAAGATGGTAACACGCTACGCCTAGTGGGGGACTGGTTCTCAAGTACAGCTGCTGGAACACTTAATAGAAACACGGAATAGGTGCTTGGCAACAGATTTTTAATTTTTAACTTGAGGGTGGTAGCTAGCCAGGCGGTCATGAGAAAAGTCCCTACCATCAATGCTATGGTTTCATAACAATGTTTTCCTTTACCGGGCGCTCAGGCTTCTTGCAGGGATTCATTCACAAACCCTAAATAATTATAGGGGGTTGTTAAAAAAACTAACTTAGAATGTGAAAAAATTTCATTGGTGACGTTTTATCAATGCGTAATAACGTATAGAGAGATCAAGCAGAGGTTGAATAAATGCGATATCTAATAATTATACTACTTAAGTAATATTAACTGTTACTTTTAAATAAGCATTAACGATGTTAATTATAATTGTGTATGTATAATTTTGTAGGACATCAAGCTCAGAATGTAAATATTTCAAAACTTTTTACTATAGAATAATATAGTTCGTATTGACATATTTAGCTTCAATAATTATGATCGGTGCCGTTGTATGTGAGGCGATGTAATTTCCGGTTTATATATGTTTTTCAAAACCTTAACCCAATGAAAAAAAAAACATATTTACGTATATTTTGCACCGATTTAAATATTTTTAATATATTAATCTAGAAAATTATGTATTAAATAAATTTAATATGTAAAACTATTAACAAGTACAAGCAAGTTCTCTTAAATTTAGAAAGATGGTTTGATGAGGCTATTGGTATGCATATGCAGATAGTTGTTCAACAGCGGCTGTAAAGCTTGTACAATCAAAGTGCTTAAAATAGATCGGAAAAAGTATATTCTGTTACTTAATCGAGAAAATTATATATCTACTTCCAATATTGTGTACTTGGTTTTAAAACTTTTCCAAATGATATTGGCAAATAAATTTCATTTCTGCATTACAAGGTTATGGAAATAAACAAATGATAACATCAATGTCGACAAAACATAAAGAAAATATTTAAAAAAATCTTTAGAATCGAGTAATATCACTCAAACGTGTAACGTCACAATACATTTTTTTATGTTATGGAGTAGCAAACAGGCGTTGCACTCCAACAAAATGATGATACCAATGATGTTAAATGGTCTTCATAGCTTATAGCTATGTATAATCGACATCAAAAAGACCGCAGTCCTGATGCCAGTCTAATGTATTGCTACTCCGGAGGACCGAGTTGGAACGCCTAGTGCCTCAGTGCGTCTTGACAATTGTAGTCTTCGGACGCGAATGAAATACGTATGTAGGTATGTACGTAAACGTGTGTGCTCCCACAGTCAAAACTTGAACATATTACACAAACAAAAGAACTATTATAGTTCATTATATTGATACAATGGTGAAATCTATAAAGCGTACTCAAGACATCTCAGCCATAAGTCCAAAATTCAAATTCATAGTCTCAAGCTAATGCTAAACTTTTCCTCACGACGTCTTACTGATTAAACTAATACGAATAAAAAAATAGCTTGGCATAATAGTGATGTAACAGTGACTATAAATTCGAAACCTAAGATTAGATTGCGATTAGTATATAATTAGCGAAGTTTGAGCTAAGCTAAGCTAAGGTCGAGTACACTGTATAGATTTCACACTAAAACCTAGAATTGATAGTTTCATTCATTCGGGTCGAATGTTTCTTTATTTCAAACATACCTTAATAAGTTTTCGTATATTACTCAAACGGGCTCGATGGAAAAATATGTAAGTATTTGATATACGAATAAATGGAATCTAGGAAATTATGTATTTACTAGTTATGCCCGCTCGCGTCGACTATAAAAAAGCTTCTTTTTTTGTGCGGAACCTTAATTATTTTTCTAAAATAAAAGCTATAACTTAGGCTAAGTTATTCCTTATAAAATCAGCTATCTGTCAGTGAAAGTCCCGTCAAAATCTAAAATAATAACGTGTTATTTTGACATTATAAACAGACATTTCAATTTTATTATATGCATAGGTGCATCAATCAGGTGAACTTTCATGTAGATGTGTTAAATAATATATTACTGTGAATAATATGATTATATTACGTGATATCTTGGTATATGATGTCATTAATTTTTAACTGCTTTTCCCATTTCTAATTAATATCAAGTAATTAGTAAAAATAATTATTTATAGATGTAATTATATTAGAATAAATCTAATGTTTTGTAGCAAAATGATCCAGCATGAGGAATGTACCGGTTTTAACTTCTGGGTTCCATTTCGTTTTAGCCGAACACACAACGGTATATTTGTAATGAACTAATATTATAAAATAATACGTGTCACTGTATAACAGGTGTTTATTAATAAATTACGTACATAATCTATATAATTGTTAATATAAAATTACTATAAAAATGTTGATTAGGTATTTGCCGTTTTTGTTGTATAAATTTATGGAAACGAGAATGATACAATAGACATTGAAAATTATATTATTAAGACCATAAATGTCCAGTTTTATTTTATTTTTGGACTTTTAATTAGCGTCATGTATGTATCCAATCTATGTTCTTAGAGTTATTGAGTTCGCTTGAAGTAATATAATTTAGTAAATTTCTCAATTGCACTGGTTTAATTAACGCGTTTTGTGTAGATAGTAAAATAATTTTGTAAATTACTTTAAATAAATAATCGAACGACATTATTGGTTGTAACATGTTTGAAGAACTAATGAGTTTCAATGGAGTCAAAATAAATATTTAAGAATAAACGTATTGTTTTTCTTTACCGATATTTTTTATATATGCTTAACTCCACACTTTAACTTGACCACAAACATTTCAATTGATTAAATCAATCACTTGGGAAAATATTATAGGACTAGGAAATCAAAAAGGATTTCAAAAGTGGAAAACCGTGTGGGGTACTCTGAAGAAGTGTGGCTCCGAATAACTCTGATTATTCTTTGAGATCTTTTAAAAATGCTTCGTGAATGTGTTTTTTTCTTTTTTGCTAGCACACGTGTTAGGTTTTTCTAATTAGAAAAAAAAACCATCCAATATTTCTCATATCTGTAAGTTATTACATAAAAAATTTAACGTACATATGATTTGTACATTTGCACATTTGTACATTGTAAATACCTACATCATATGACACGAAATTTTTGTTTTGTTCATAATATATAAAACCTAATTCGTTGGATATAACCCAAAATAATAAATGAAAAGATATCATTTTAAATAATTATTGGAAATTTCTTTGATACTTCCACCTGCAATAGATGAATAGTAGTATCAGCTAGGTACCTACACCATAAAATATTTGAATTTAAGTAAATTATAAATATAAATAAAGTAATTTTTAAAATTATAAATAAAGTAAATTAAATAATAAAGATGATAATATGTAATATTTTCAATGACTCTACAGCCGATTCGGAAGGCACTGCACTTTAGAGAAGAATCGGTAAAAAACTCTAAAGGAAGAAGATTCTTCTCTAAAGGGCAGTGCCTTCCGAATCGGCTGTAGAGTCATTGAAAATATTACATATTATCATCTTTATTATTATTATTTTAATTTATTTAAGACATTTATTTATTTACAAATTTATTTAAATTGCCCATGCAGCCCAATCGTTGTTCCACTTTCCGTACTCGGCTACAAGCTTGCCAGATTGATTGACGTCCATAGTAACTGCTCCGCTCGTTATGATCGTAGCGTGAAGTTATATAAGCCTATATTATTCGTTATGAAGGCTATCATATACTTCGAATCCGACTTGTAATTCCATAGATTAGTGCGTTTAAACAAACAATAAAACAAAAAAACTCATCAAGCTTTATTATATTAGTACAGATTTACAAATAGGTCAGCCCAGTCAGTGAGGGTACATAAAGTACCATTTGAAAATGAATAGATTCTTATCGAGTTCTAATTCAGCGGTGCTCAGCTGCTTCAGTCTCTTCTCGACGCCTTGCAGCACCGCCACCTCGGGGGGAGTCAGCGTCTCCTCCACCTGCAAGTAAACTCTCATTCTCATTCTCATCTCATTTACTTACGCCGATATTCTATACATACTTTGACAGTATCGACCATGAGTAAATCTCAATTAATCTTTCTTTATAGGTTAAGTTTATACTTAATTATGACGTTATACTTAGTATGACTTTTGTGCCAGATCCCTAATTACGTATTATGTACCGGTGATATTGTGCTAAACATAATCCGAATTTGCGATTTTGAAGCCGATATTTATCTATTTCTGCTAGCGGCTTTACTCTTGTAAAACACGTGATTAGGTGACGGGTCTTATAAATGCTATATTTATTGGGATGCATTAAAAATTTAAATGGACGATGACGAAGGACGCGCCGTGGATACATGCCCTGTAGCCGTAGATTCAGGACTGCCTTTAAACTTTACAGGGATATCTGTATATTATTTCTCAAAGATGTTTGTTTTTGTGACAACTCCTTATTTATCTTAATTTTTTATCAAAATTTATTCTTCAAACGCTGTTTTAATAAAGCTTATGTTTCACGTTATTGTATAAAAAAGACAAATATTTTGAAATTAATGACTTTTTCATTTGTTGATGGCAACTAACGTGTAGGATTCGCCATCTGTTAACAATCTGTTTTATGTGCAAAATATTAATGTCCATTGACGTTTATTAGTATAATAAGCTCAACCATAGACTCTATAAAAGCCACCTAGTTCTTTATGTCTATGTAAATATATATATATATATATATACATATATATATATAGTTTCTTCCTTTCTGTCAGCGTCTTGTACAGTGTTTTATTGAATCCTTTAGCACGTCTGTGATTTAATCCAGTTTAATATAAGTTATTTCGATGTCTATTAACAAAATCGTTAAAGTAAAGCGTGTTGTCGTACGTCATCGATGTTCTGTTGGGGCTCGTTGCGCATGCGCATGCCGTGCACTATGCTGCGCACGCGGCGCTGCTTGTCGCGGAGGCGCGCGTGTCGCTCGCGCTCGCTCTCGCCGCGCCGCATCGCGTTGTGCAGCGCCCGGTAGCACATCTCCTGCGCCGAGTGCGACACCTACCAACAGACACGCTATCAAGCCCGGTAAAGCTGTAAAAGCCGTAAAGGCTCCAGGGCCCCTCAGGCTAACAGTGTAGTCAGTTCGAAAAAAAAAAAAAAAAAAAAAAACAGACACCCTCGTCCTACTCTATTTCACATCACTATCACGCGGTATTCAACTGCTTGTCTAGTGATGTCTCATGATAACGTGGGACTCGCGTACACGGAATCAATATTCACAGCTGGTCACTTTTAGTACTGGTTAATCACTTACAATTTTGTTTTTAGTCATCAATGCATTGGATGACGTCATGAGTGGTTGAAACATAACAGAGCCTTAGCCCATTCTCGTAGTTTTTAGTATGATACATATACGTAACTAGCTGTGCCCGCGGCTCCGCTCAGAGGCGCACGCGCGAATCGTGCTGCTGAAAGTTGGTAGACAAAAATGGTGATTGTGAGTTATCCTTAGAAGATGGATATATGCTATTTCTGATTTTTTTATGTCTTTTTAGCGCCAAAATGCGTCTTTTTCCCAAATTTATTCACCATTATCGTCCCTGTTTATTTCGTATGTTACTTTATCTTACAAAATAGATAACATAGCTATGAATTAAAATATTAAAAAAAAACATATAAAACGGGTAAGTGATTATCGCGTGAAAAGAACATAAACGGACAGACAGGCAGAGAAACGTTGACTTTTATAATATGTATAAGTAGAATCGCATTAAAAGAACATGATCCTTAATGTTGGAAATTTATAATTTTTATTTAATAATATCAGGCTTATAATTTATTACTTTCGCCACTGTAATTGACGTTAAATATTTGAAAATAGAAGCAGATGGAGATTGACAGAACACGAAAATATCCCTAACAATTTTAGTATTTGTATTCAATTAAGTCAATTTTCAAAGGAAACTTCATGCAAGGTCAGTATTCCGTATTTTTTAATATTATATAAGAAACTAGCGGATCCGACAGAAGTTGTCCTGCCTGATAGTTGGACTGCCTGCACCTAAATAGTTCTAACAAGGAAGACACCTTCTTGTTAGACCTCACTTTGAAGATTAGAAAATACTACAAAAACTTGGCAAGTGCTTCAGCGGCACAAAAAGAAATTGCAAGATAAGTTAATAACATACGTCGTGTAAATTAATATGGTACAAGTAGACAGCTTTCGCCACGCCGCCCGCCGACGCGGCCTTCCTCATTGGCTGGAAACAAAGTATCTTTAAGATACAAAACTTAGATAATAACCACAAAAAAATACATTGAGACCCTAAGAGTTTCAAGCTGTTTTAGTAATAAATAGCACTTTAAATTTTATTCAAATACTAAATATAATAAATGATAGCAAAATCTTAATGCGCTATTAAGATGTGGCTGGGTTAGGTTGGGTTGGAGTTGAGATAAGAAACAGCGGGAGACGGCCGCTAGTAGAGGCCGGCGAGCGCCAGATAGATACGAATAATATTGAAGAAGTATGACAAAAAAAAAAAGGTGTGTGAGCGATTCACACACGATAGAAGTGAAACTTCATTTTTAAAAATATTTTATATTTTATTTAAACAGCGTGCCAATATACATACACACCGACATTTGCTCTCTCGCTCTGGCTCACACAAAGAAAAGAGACCGATAATGTGCGTTAAACGTTACGTTTAACGCGTTGGAAGTCGCATAAGAAGTTTCACTTCAAAAAATAATGTGCTTATAATTTTGAAGGTTATTTACTATTTTTACATTAACAATGATTACTTTGGAGCTATTTGCTTTAATAGGTTATAATTTCACATTAACTTTGGTGATCATTTACTATTTTTGGCAGTATAAAGTGTTTTTGTTGAGGTTATATTTTACTATATCTGGTAATAAGTTACAGCCAATTCGTTCTAAACTAACCATAGATTGTAGTATGATGATCAAACATGAAACAACTAAACTTATATACCCATGCATATGTATGTAATGTTAGTAGTGAAGTATTTTAAGATTTGGCGCCCTCGTATATGGTTTGACGCCCCCATAAATTAAAGAAAAAAGATAGGTCATTCTTATAAAATGTAGTAAAAGTATGCCAACATAGGAAATCCTAAGTTTTTTTGTGTATGATAAGGGAGTAAATGTAGAAAAAATACTCAAAAAATAAGATTTTCCATTTGGGAGGCAACATTTTACTTTATTCCGCTAGCCAATAAACGTAACTGGAAGGCATAGTTACAATTTTACACACAAGACCACCAGATCTAGTGAACTAAGCTAAAATATGCCCGTGTGTAACAAAATACTACAGTTAACTTACATGCAAACTTATGAAATGTTCCTCTAGCAGCTTGTACGTGAGTTGTTTGCATTCTTTATTTACCAACATTGCGTGTTTTTGTATGTCATCCTCTTCTATATACTTTTTGGAACGTATTAACCTGGAAATATTATCTGTACTGTGACATTTGTTCATGTGTTATGTTTTAGTCAAAATGACTTTAATAAAATATGTTATACAGCAGCACAGAGTACCATCAGGGAGCATTAATTTTTGGAGGAATTTTGATCTGTCATGTGGTGATTTTAATTTTAATTTATAAACTCACGTTATTTGGCTCTATGTTATATGCATAGTTTGGTCAAGGTGCTTAAGTGAATGAAATGTATTTTATATACCAACTAAAAACGTACATTTGGATTTGCCACAAAAACTCTCTGAACAGTTATAAAAAGGGGAGCCTCCATTTTAGTTAGAGTTATTTTGAAGATTAGAACAATAGAACGAAGTTAGGCTTAAAGGTCGTGTAGTGAGTGGCCTTAATAATTAAAAAACAAAACAGGGTGCTATTAGGGAGGTATTATTAAACTTATTTTTTTATAGTTACGTTCGATACACCTATTTATCGATTAAACATTTTAATGCCCATATTAGTAATACATTATTATGTAGCAACAATCACCTACAAATTTTTCGTGACCCTCATATTAGAAAATCGATATCGCAGAAATAAATTATACCAAAACAAAAAAAAAAAAATTAATCTATCAGTATTTAAGCGACATCCTCCCATTTGCAACCGCCCAGAATAGCTTAGATCATACCACACACATAACTTCCAAACTAAACAAACCTGAAAATTCTGGCGGCTTTAGAGCCCAGTCTCTCGGTGACGGTGTGGTCAAGTGCGGCCTGCACGAGCTGTTCCACGGCGTACTTACTCCGCACCACGAGCTGCCCGCCGCCCGCGTCGCCGCTCCGGCGGACAAACCCACAGCCATTCTCCTCTGATAACATATACATTTCTTGAGTTGGGGAAACCTAACCGGTGTAAACCTGATACATCAACATTTTTTTTTTAATCCTATTTTATATTGGTTGACCCAAAAAAACGAAAAACGATGTTAGTATATACGAATAACAGATGAGATTGATCTATTTACTCTAGAAATTTCAACCCCTCGTTTTATTGGAATATATAATGCGATAACATGAAGCGACAAAAGGAAGAATTCTGCAAGAGGACTACAACCACAGAGTAATGAAGATCCACAGAATAAACAGCTTCATTAATTTACATAAACTTACCTAGAAGCTTGAGGTACTGGTCAACATACTGGTTCAATAGCGGCCACTCCGCCGCAACTCGACGGCAACAGTCGCGCAGTGTCATTGCAGGAGTCGGGTTCGATTCCGGCGCCCACGCCGCTGACGTCAGATACATCTGTTGCAGGAGGAGCCGCATTAACTCGCCCGCTGAACAAATATTTTTCATAAAAAACCATAAACATAATAAACCTTCGTTTAATATCGACAAGAACATTGGTCATTACAGCTGAGAAAATTATAAAAAGTAAGTTACTCAAATACAAATATTGTAACCCTTAAATGATTATTTATGTATGGGTCAATCAATTAATACACCCCCACTTTCAAGGTTTGAAAATTTACTTTTCAAATATTCTGATCAAAGGCCCTATCAAAGGGCACGAGTCGCGCCCGTGCGAGTTAAGGCAAAACAATGGAAGCTACATTTTCTGACAAAATTCCTCAAAGGAACTCAGTATACGTATTTTGTAAGGGGAACGAATAAGAGATTTTTTTTGTAAAAGTGTTTTACGTTATTGCTACAATATCATGCCGTCTTGTTCTATGATTAAAGTTAATCGCAAATGGCAAGTAAAAGTTAATTTAAAATGAAAGTTCACAAGTTCGAACAATACATATTTTGCATGGAACGGATATTTCGTATCCTGAGTTACCATGAAATTTCACAGAAACAAGATTTTTGTGAATGGAATCATGTTTCCCGTTGTTCCTAATAATCTTGCATACAATTGTGATATTACTTTTGGTGTAGGTAATGTTGCTTTCTTTCAACAATAACATTTTCGTGAGTGACTTGTTTTCAAATAGTATTAGATATTACCATTTTCATCAATCCTTCGAGATATAGCCTTGATCATTATTTCATCTCTGAAATCCTGGTGAAATCTGTCATAGTTTACTCTCCAGTATATGTCTGTAATGTAAAATTCTATGGTTATTTATAACTGATAGTACTGATAAATCTGTAGTTCTGCCTGGACATGTTTTTTTTTGAATATTTTTGACGGTTTGACTGATTCTTATAAAATTTTGTACACAGGAAGCTATGTATAACACTGGAATTATAATATTTTATTTTTTGTATGACTTCAAGCACTTCTATTTGTTGGAGTAATATTACTACATATGGCTTATATACCCACTGTCATTAGCTTCAGCTATGTTCCCTGTATTCATAGCTTGTAGTAGCACCCTGGCATCTAAGTCAGGAACAATTGTTGCTACTGGCACAAGTGTTGGTACTTCACTACCCTCCTTCAGCTCTGCTACTGGTGCTTGTTGTATATATCCCGCTGTCACTAAGCTTATGAATGTGTCCTTTAACTTAACAATGTTTATATTTTTTTCCTAAAAATAAAACAACAAAAATTATATGCACAGTCTGCTTAGATCATCTGTATCTGAATCTGATCGGCTATATGAGAAATTAAAAACTTATGCCGAGCAAACCATAAGAAATATATCTAATTAATGTTCGACACAATTCTAGATCTTAAAGAGATGTACAAAAAAGTCAATGATGGCATATTATATCTATCTTCTAAGGATAGCTCTCAATGAGCATTTATGTTTTTTAAAAGTAGAAGAGAGTCTAGTATGAAATGCGCGTGCGCTTGACCGACAGCACTCTGTAGTCCAGGCCAGCAGCACCGCGGGCACAGCTAGTATAATAAATATTTAGTTAAAACAAAGCTTAATTGATATTTTGATAATAAATAATGTTACGATAAAGCATATTGTAAAGATAATGTTTTCTAGATTGTCTTATTAAAACTATCTATACATATTGTTATGGCCTGAGTAAAAATAGAAAACAATCACCATTCTCGAAATCTCAGAAATCAACTAGAATATAACATGTACACAGGTATAATATTATATTTAAAATACCTTGTCATCTTTGTATTTTGTTGCAATTGAAATAATTAGCACAGTTGCAGTACATGTGGCCTGCTGGAGCAATTCTTCAGTTAGTAACTCTGCATCACTCCCATATTTACTTTTTATTTGGAGAAGATACCTAAAAAATTTAAATTACTTTCATACTAGTTTCAGGTTTTGTAGCTACTTTAATTAGGCTTATTATGAGTTGACTGGTTTACTCAAGGACGATAAAGAAGGCTAAACATAAGTTATTAAAGTATTTAATAACATTTAAAAAACTATTATATAAAATGAAAAATTATTGTAAGGATCAAGCCCTAATTGTTTTACTGTCCATATTACCTGGGGTATCTGATTAGCAGTAAGACGTTTTCAGGAATGAGTTTATAATCTGCTACAAATTCATTTACTGATGGCTCAAAAGTAGCTAGCTCAAACTTGAGCAGTGTCCGGAGACTATCCACAACCTAGAAAATAATGTTGTCTATAAACAATACATATTATTTATAAAATGTAAAAGAAACATAATTAAAATGAAGACAGTCGCAGTTTTTGATCATAACATAACCTTATTAAGTGGTAATTGATTTATTGTATACAACCTGTGACCTCGGTAAGCTGGTTGTTTTCAGAATCAAAGCAATAGGTTTGCTGCCATAACTAAACAAATCATCGCCAACTTTTTGTACAATTTCGCCGAAATAACGATAAAGTATCACGGAAACCACTCTTCCCAGTTGATGAGACATTTTATTAAATGCTGCACCTATGCTACATTCATATTGTATGCTATAAATGCAACATTATAATCGCATTTAAAAGAAAGAAGTTAACTACTTGTGGTTAAAAAATCTTTTAGTAGGTACGCTTGATAGGTTTTTGGTTATAAAATGTGAGACATTTGTTTACAATACTTATCAAATTATCAATGATAAAAACAGTTGTCAATTGTCCATTTGTCATATTGACAAATTTGACAACTCTTCTTTTTTTTGGTATAGTTAGTATAGTTCTTCCATAGACTTATATAGACATAATACATGCTCTTTATCAATGTAGGGGAGCCCACGATGTTAAATGGGGATTTACTCGAGAGTCATAGAGACCTATTGGGGTTACATGATAAGAAAAAAATGTTAAAAAAAGGTGTGTGTGCGATTCACACACGATAGAAGTGAAACTTCATTTTAAAAAATATTTTATATTTTATTTAAACAGTGTGCAATATACATACACACCGACATTTGCTCTCTCGCTCTGGCTCACACAAAGATGAGAGACCGATAATGTGCGTTAAACGTTTGTATACTTTTCATAGGTGGGGGGAGCGGCTCTAGATTTTCAAATATGTAAAGAATACTGTTGCATGGACATACTCGAGCGCGTCAGATATTGATAGCATCAATGTCCTACGTATTTTCCTTCCTTCGATCAAATATTACATCAAAACTCTCGCGAAGAGCTATTTTGACAGAGCGTCAAAGCATCCGAACCCGTCAGTAGCATGCGTCGCAACATATACCCCAGTCCCAGACGCCCCGAAGGCAAAACGTACGCCACGGAACATATTTATCAACCCCGATGACGAAATCACGTTAGCTAACGCGTCATACCCGTCCGTCTCTTTAAGTCAAGCGTGTTTTGGGCCCATGTACCATCACCGTTCCCTCCGTAGGGGACGAGCGGTTAACTTCACTCCCGCACACCCGCCACGACCACCATCTCCAGCGGCAACTCAAGCCTAGGTCCGTTCCTCCGGCATAGAGCTCTTGAGCCAGCAGCCGCTCGCGCGATACTGTGACACTGCATTCATTAGCTATCGAATTTATATGGATAGGTATTTAGTTAGATCGCGAATTTTTCGCATAATCGGCAACAGCTCAAGCTAAGGTTCAGCCACTTTGGCAACCTTGGACCTTGTTGTCGAGCTTTCGCGACTGAGTGCCTTCCGCGCTCACCCCTAAGCCCGGTGAAGCTGTAAAAGCAGCAAAGGTACAGGGTCCCCTAAGGCTAACAGTATAGTCAGTTCTAAAAAAAATTACTAAGTTAGGAAGAAGAAGAAGAAGAAATCTTTTGTTTCACTCGCCGGGCCGTGTAGATCACTTATCGCACTCATTTATTTCCGTGCTTGTCGTTGCAATGAACTTTATTATATAGGAACGCATTCACTAGAGCTCCACTCATTACAACTTAATACCAAATATTTTTATTGTACGTAATTATTTTTAGTGAAATGCTGTGTTTACTTCAGACTACTAATGGTTAACCTATACATGATACAACCTAAAATATATAAGTAAATATAACAAAAACATTATGTTTCGTTTTTCTTGTGAGAATGCACTGCATCAGCGCTCCTTAGGACGAGCCATCTCTAATTTTATTACAAGGATCACTCTGTAAATTAGCTAAATGAAAAGCTTTTATTATTATATCATTTGGTTCATAATAACTTAGTAACTAGTTCTTCTTGTTCTTATTAATTATGGCTCGGCACTATTCGTGCGTTAGGCCAGTGTCAAGTATTTTACATTTTGTCAACAAAGCGAGGGAAATATTTTGTAATCTATAAACATTCAACAAAGCGAGGGAAATATTCTGGAATCTATAAACATCTCTCCAACAAGATGTTTATCAACCCTTCTTAAAACTTTCCAGGGAGCCATTGTAGCAACCTAAAATGCATGTTCCTAGTTATTTATTGTAATCCAGTTCACTTGTGCACAACAACCACACTACATCACGTAAAATGCCACCAAAATTATATAATATAGGGCCAAATGATATAAGTTTATGAATTAAAACACAAACCACCACATGACACTTTAAGTTACCGCCAAAAACTCCTAGTAACTAGTTGAATTACATAATATAAACTAGCGAGCTTAAATAATGCGTTTAATTGTATTTATAATCAACTCATTATTTTCTTTGTTTTTATATAATTTTCGCTAAATTTCCTTCGTGTTCTGTGTTTGTATTAGGTATTATGGTAAAATCTTGAGTATAAAGTTAGCTATCTTTGGAAAATCTTGTTTTTTCATTACCTGAAAAAGCACCAGTCCTATTGATACAAATAAATGTACATAAAAATGAATAAAACCTGATTTTGAAAGAATTTAAATAGGTGGTGACAAAGGCACCCGTTAGCCTCTAGGTGCCTCATTAGTGAGTATATCAAATTGGCTAATTTTCTCTGTTGGTTATCTATTTATTTTTTTGTTTTTAATTTAATTTATTGTTTTAAAATTTTTGGTAGAATCTAAAAAAAGAAAGTGGTCACGCTGGTGGGAAGTTCTTCAACTGTCAACTGTTAACTGTCAAGTAATAACATTACAAGTTCCATACATTTTTTGTACAACAACATTCAAATATGAAATATAATACCTACGAAATTATTCTTATTTTGCCAATGTAAAGGTAAAAATCAAAGAAAATGAATATAGAAATTGCTGCTATAAATATACTCAAGCGTGGTGTTGAACTGGATACAAAGAAACGTTACACAGAGGCACTCGTATGTTATCAAGAAGGTCTACAAATTTTAGTAGATAAAATGAAAGGTAAAATTTACAACAATACAGAAATAATACGCTATAATGTTGTTTACTTAGATATCTTCCTGTCAAGATATGTATCTTACTCTTTTTCCTCTTGACCAAGACTGAGTAAACCCACGACAGTAGTATTTAGCAAATTGTGACGATGTAAAGATCACACATATACAAAGATGCTAAGACACTGACTGCTAGATGTGACACTTTGCACTTCATTGTGGTAGCTACTCAGGCAAGCACTAAAAAACACCTTATTATCATGCTATTGTTTCATCAATGTCATTTCTTTCACCTCACACTCATGCTCATTTAAGAACTGATGCATATGGATCGTCCTTGTGAATGACATGCTACCAGAAATCCATCAGTATTTCAAAACATTTAGAGAGAATTGTGATATATTGTAATTTTATTCCCCTATAATATCACTTTCTTTGCATTTTTCAGTTTAATTCGAAAATAAAATCAAATAATACTAACATATTCTAAAGTGAAACTTGTCTGTTGTTATAATTCTAGTCTCACTTATACAATTTTACTTTTATTGGTTAGAGACATATGTTTAATGTTATTCTGATGTACAGGTGAACATGATGAATCTATGAGGAGTTATTTAAGAAAGAAAGTAGAAGAGTACATGAATAGAGCTGAGAAGATCAAAAAGTTAGTTTTGCAACAAAAAGAGGCCGGTCAGTTCCATGAACAGGTTCATATAGAGAATAACTCAACAGGGCATAGTTACAAAACTTTATTTGGGAGGTTTCTCGATGAGGATGTACAGTTTGTTATTGTGGAAGACCCATATATAAGAAGTTTTCACCAGGTATATACATGTTTGCTTTATGATTAACAATTTTATTTGGTTTTATTTCTACTGCCTAGTTCAATGGTGTTTTGTCATATTTTTTATGGGAATAATTAACTAGACATGTTATAAGTATTTCAAAACTTCTTTAAAATATTCTTTTGTATTTTTACCTATTCTTAGATTAAGCTATTATTATTGATCTCTAAAAAAAGATTACTTTATACCACTTTCTTTTATTGTGTATTTAATTATTATTTTTTTAATATTTCAGTGTCAAAACTTCCTTCGTCTATGTGAACTTTTAGTAACAACCTGTACAAATATAAAACATATCAATCTAATAACTTCAAAGGATAATAAATCTGAGGGTGACCAGAGGGAGTGGTTCAGTAACTTAACTAAAGATTTATTGCAATACAAAGTGACATTAGCAGTAAAATACTCAGAAACTTTACATGATAGACAGATTATGTAAGTATACATTGATTGTTGTGTTGTTTGACCACAGTCTCATCTGAAAATAATTTATCATTAAACTTAAAAAATTAAATAGGCCTAGTGTAGCTCCCAGAACAATAATAAGGGTTAGGCAACAGAGTTACAATTTAACTTGTACCTATTAATGCAGTGTACTAAATAAACAACACTACTTTAAAGTCCATAGAGATTATTTTGAATCAAATCTTTTATTCTTCGAAATGGTTTACGTGGGCTTAAATCATGTTTCATGTAACAGAAAATAAATGTAGAGAAAAAGGATAAAACTGTTACAGTAATTATCACTTATAAATGATTGCTGCATTAGAAAAATCCACCTCCAAAATACTACTTTCTAATTATATTTTGTCTTCTATAAGTGTTTATTAAAGAGCTATAGTGCTTTTTTAATCCCACGCAGTATACTAACAGTCACTAATATCAAACTTCAAAATAATGTTGCCACATTAATTTTTCTAGTGTTGTGCCATAAATTTTACTTTGAAATGTAAAATTTTACATTACAGTTAATTAAATAGTAACATTTTAAATACTGAATTATAGGGCTTTTATTTATTAATTGAAATATTATGTACTATTAAACATATCAGATAATTTAAAATTATCATTACACAATTCAGGAAACATTATGGTGAATAACTTAAAAAAACACTATAAATAAAAAGAAAGCTTTGGTTGGTTTGACAGAGTGGTTTTATGTACCTTATTTGGCGTTCACCTCTAGAGGGTTCAATGTTTTTGCAGAAAAACTTAGCAATAGGAATAATATCTCATGCGGTTTTTAAAGTTTGGACTGGTAGACATCACTATTTTTAATTACTCCATCGGAATAAAAAACTTACTGTAGGTATCAAATAAATATGAATGATTTTTATTTATATGGGTTAAGTGTGATAATAAACCTTGTGCGGAGTAGAAAATGGTTCCGATAAAAATTTACAGAGTTTTTATTCATTGAAAGCTCAAGTTTAGTGTAGGACTGGAACTTGCGTCATTCAGAGTTTTGTCGATCATGCTACAGTCAAATCAGCTTGGAAACTTTTTGCGTTTGTAGTAGTGTACGGTCAGTGCAGTTGTAGGGTTTATTCTATAGTCACTGTGTGTATTACACTACTGCAAACGCAAAAACGTACCAAGCTGATTTATGTATACAATTAAGTCATCATCGCTATAAATCTAACCACATTACCCACAGATGAATAAAACCCAATTTGTTTTTTAATGTTTGTAATTTGTGTAGCAGGCACCTGGAATTTTGAACTCTTCTGTTTATTTTCAGATTAAGTTCTGGTTGGATAATAAAAATAGGACGGGGATTAGATTTTTTTAAAGCTCCCGAAAATAAATTCTGTCTTGGTGTTTACGACTTAGATTTAAGGCCATGTCATGAGACCACAGTTGATATAGTACATTCGAAGAATGTCAAGCAATCATACGGGTGATATAGATTGTAATATAATTTTGTATCGATTCTTTCTGCTACAAAGGGCGTAACTGCAAATTACATACATACCTTTGGAAATGAGCAAAATACTTGAAAAAAACTATTTCTTACATATCACCTTTTTTTAAAACAAGGTTTACTTAAGTTTATGCAATATATAATATATTAGCTGTCCCTGCGGCTCCGCTCGCGTGGACTACAAGACGCCGTCGGTCGAGCGCACGCGACACAATTTTGTAGGCCTTTTTAAGATCTACAATTATGTAGCACATTTATTTGAAATATCTGAAATGGCTTACTCAGCATAATCTATTTAAGCGCCCCAAATACGACTTTTTTCCGAATTGATTCACCAGTGTCGTTATTGCTTATTTCGTATGTCACTTTATCTTACAAAATATATTCTATAACCTGGCCAGATGACATAAATATGAATTAAAATAAAAAACATGTGAATCGGATAAGCGGTTTTCGCGTGAAAAGAACATAAACGGACAGACAGATGCGACAGACAGAGAGCTTTATAATGTGTATAGATATATATTATACATTGTATACTTTCTTTATACAAGTTTGCTTTAGAAATTTAAAATGATATCCAATAATCTTGTTTTGAAGAAAATTGTTTAGCTTTAAGAAAATCTTTGGTAGTAATGACTATGTTTTCTTCAATTCAATTAAAAAAACATGGAAAGTAAAAAACTAAGTAATAGTGCATTAAAAAGTCAATTCGCTCAAAATGGTCTTTACGTCCTTTAGATCGGAGCAAGAAACTTATAATATGCATAAAAAAGGTAGTTCATATTACAGTTTTTTTTCAATTACTTCGTGATTCTTGATTATTTATACTTGATTTAAAAAAAGTCTATTTTTTTTATTCTGTACTTTTCGTTTTTTGATTATATAACACATTATTGTATTTTAATATCACTACCTGTGTATAATGTAATGAAACTGGTAATTTTTTATGTTCAATGTTTGTAGTTGAATAAGAAATGTATGTTTAACTTTGGGCCCAGTGGTGTGTTTAGCTGTAAGGGGAATAACGGCCCCTGTGATACCATAGTATTTATAATTTCTTACAACTTCTATTTCTATTCTAACTTGAGTTTGTGGAAGTTTTTACCGTTTTTTAGTTCTACTCGAGTTGTTAGTAGTTCGACCAACATATGGGTCCAAATACACTGACACAGATTCTTTGATTTGTGCATGAAAAACAGAAATACAACGGATAACCGGCCAATGGTACGAAATGTTCCACATTGGTCTGTACATGTTGGACTATATTACGTGTGTGCGAAGGTATTCCCCTTAAAACCATTAACAATGTCAAACATTTCATTTACAAGATCTTAATTAATAACAAATTTAAATAACCCAGCTATGGACGTGTTGTATTTTCTTTTAACTTTTTTGCGGAAGAAGTTAATGTAAAATATAATTCCAAAGAATTTCCGCAACATGATGAGAGACTTTTTCTTACTGTATAATAAGGAAATTATAAATTTAAGATATAAGCGATAAGATTTTGTCAATTAAATTATATTTTCTAGAAACTTCTTACATTGTTTTTCTTAAATTTCCTAATAATTCTGTGTTAGAAAAATAGGTAAATCAAAATAAATAAAAATTTAATTAGTGATTCATATATACTTTATTTGAAACGATAACATTTTCGCGACTTAATATTTCTTTTATCATTTTAAAGTAACACATGTATTACTTATAATACTTAAGAATACTTGGAATATATACACATTATACAAGTTATATATAAGTAAAAAGTTAAGTAGTGTATGGAAGTACAATTAGAAATTGTAATGAGTTTTTATAACTCACTAATGAAGAGTTACAGACGACGGTCCGCATATTAAAATTCCAATATAATAACCTTAAAATAGGCATGTTAAAATACATTTGGCAGATAATATAGAGCATTAGTTAAAATATTTTCGTGTAAACTCGAACCCGAACAAAGACACAGATAACCAAGACAAATAATCTTAGCGAGTTCTAACGCTTGTTGAGTTTATTATTATTGATTCTCTTGGTTATATATATTTTCCAATGTACAGGTAAGTTTACAGTCGTATAGTACTTTTACGGTGGTATAATTGTAATTCAATTCCACTCTAAACAAGATGAAACCCTTTAAAATATATTGATAATAAAAATAAACTTACTACAATGACGAACGACTAGTAATTTCATAAAGTTTAATTTAAGTATGGCCTCTGACACACTAAATTACTTATAAGTAGGTGTAATATCAACAAAGCGAACGGAACTAAAATAATATAAATAGGTCGATTAGCGTGATTTACAAAGTTCCAATAAGGCTTACCTATTTTAAAAGTAACTTAAATATTATAAAAAAAATATACTTTATTTTTTAAGTGGAATGTATGAAATAATTTCATTTGTCAAATAAATAGTTATTCGCGTCAATAATCTTCGATTAAATAATAATCAATGTTTTGAAATCATTAAATATGTTATCCATTTTGTAAAAAAAACATAGTATATTATTTTATGAAATTTTACTCATATACGTTGAAAATATAAGCATTTTATAAATTCTTTATTTATAAAATCCAAGTAAACGCTGACCTTAATTTGATTTTACACAGAGATCATGTACCATACATGTTGTGATGTCAAATTAACGTCATGGGTTTAAAAGGATTTAGTTAATATTTATAGGAAATTATAAAAAAATATCCTATTTAGTCCGATGTCAAATTTTACAATATTTCTCATTCATAGTCAATTATTATTTAGTATCAGTGGTAGATTAAGGAAGGGCCTTCTCCTCGACATATTTGGAGGTTCAATCCGCCACTCTTCAACATATTAATTTTCACTTGTCTTTTAATTAGTCTTATTCTAAGGGCATCTAAAATTGTTATCTCAAGAAAATTCAAATCAATACAATCATTTTATACATGTATAAAAACTTTCAAATTTCATCGTAAAACTTAGGTACAATAAATCTCGTTGTAGGAATAAAGGTTAACCGACATTTATCTGTTATCCTAAATTAGTTGGAATTTAATTGTACAATCACCTAAATTACGGTAATAATTGGTCAATAACTCATACACATAAAATAAAGTGAAAGTATTAAACATAGCTTTCTTGTTTTGCCGAGAACAACATAAGCGATTCCATCAAATGCGGCCGGATCATTTCGTCTATATCCTTTCGTTGTTCGTGAAACGCGTCGGGGCAGTGCTTGTATACGGTCCTCAGGGCTTTAAGGCAGTAAATGAGAGTTTGATCAGGATTGTGTTCGAGGTGGGGTCGGGTTCTCTGTACCCTAACCAGGCGAGTTAGGTGCGGAACCCCCTCTAGTTGGACAATTTGTTGAGCGACGTCTGGCAACACTGCCAATCTGAAAGATAAACTTTTGTTAGCAAAGTTACCCATTCTTCTTATTATTATTTTTTTAATGGCAACGTTTTTTATATACAAATACGCCAATGTCCGTGGATATAATATTTTTCTATTTTTTATCAAATTATCCAGGGAGTACTTGTGGCAAATTCAATTAAATTTAAAATTCAATTTGTGGCAATGGGAGGTTTGTAGACACCGCCTGAAAATATTTCGCCAGAGTATAATATTCCTATGTACCGTTTGCTTAAACCTATCAGGTGTTAGCTGTTTTTGTTTTATTTTTTTATCAAAATTAGTTGAACCATGCGAATATTTCGCACATTATCAATTCAGATGTCATGTTAGTTAAACGGATTGTTAATAGATGACGCCTCCTACATATTAGTTCAACACTTCGATCATTGATCGAAGGTTCAACAGGTATATTTTCATTAGGAATGCCATCAACGGATCGCTTTAAACTATTTATGTATTTTTATCAATAGCGGGGAACATAAGCTTTAAAATGATATTTGAATAAAAAAAAGGTGTGTGTGCGATTCACACACGATAGAAGTGAAACTCCATTTTAAAAGATATTTTATATAAACAGTGTGCAATATACATACACACCGACATTTGCTCTCTCGCTCTGGCTCACACAAAGAGGAGAGACCGATAATGTGCGTTAAACGTGTTGGAAGTCGCATAAGAAGTTTCACTTCAATAATTTTCAAGAAGAATGAAGCAAGATATGGTGTTGCCGTAAAATAAAACACCTTTTTGAAATAATATATCTTTGCTTATTTTATGGTTTGTGAACAATCCAAAAATAAGTATACAAATACCAAGTATCAATTTCATTCCGTGTTATCCGTGAAAATGTTGGGGTTACTGTGATAAAATTGTGAGATATAGAAAAGATGTTATACCTGGATATAGCTTCAGTTGCGTGGCAATGCAGCCTGGCCTGCGCGCGCAGTTCCGCAGCCCGCGGAGCGTGCGCCGGCGCCGACCGCGTGAAGTAAACCAGTGCCACTGTCACCGACGACAATCTCGAAAGAGTCAGAATACACCGCGGGACGCGAGATAATGAGGCTAGTAACGAGGCGGTTTGTTCCTGAAAATAAAGTTTTTTTTTGTTAAAGCTGCTTTTTTTCCTTACCTATGTATAAAATGGATACTGGTACTTATATACCTACAGGTTGTATCATTGAGACGAGTCAGTGACGGAAACTGTGAAACTATAAGAGATAGAGAAATATGTTGTATAAAACCTCGAGGTCGATTTAAAAGATAACAATAACTGCATTCTTACATTTTTTTTTAAACTACACGAATCGTACCTAACATTTTTAGGAAATAAATGTTATTTTAACTATTTTTTTTTAGACGTTGTGGCCACAATCTCACCTGATCTTAAGTGACGATGTGGCCAAGATCGTAACACGCTAAGCCTAGGGAGAGGACTGGCTTTCAAGTGCAGCTGCCAGATCACACCTATTGTTGCTTGGCGACAGATTTTCAACTTGAGGGTGGTAGCTAGCCAGGCGGGCATTAGAATAAGCACTACCACCATGCTATGGTTTTATCACGACGTTTTCCTTCACCGAAAGCTCAGGCTCATTGCAGGGATTCGAACACACGTCCATCGACGTTATGTCCTTACACGCTACCACTGAACCACCATTGCTTCACTGAGCCATCATTGCTTCACGGCCCTTTGTTACTTATATTAAATCTATGGATAACCTCTAAAACTATTTGACCTAATTTCAAATAACCTGTCGCAAATAATATTTCTGAAGCGTATTTATTGTAATTTGTTCGTTCTATATTTTACAATCATCCTTATGAAATGTATGTGCACAGATTCTAAAATGGACTCCTAGCTACCTGGTTGGACGCAACCCATCGGGAGCAACAATAGGGGAACAAACTAGCAAGAATAGAGACAACAAACTAGACAATTACTTAGAATGTAATTAAACAATTTGCAGATTAAAGAAGGACAATAAAATATCTGCACACTAAAACTCGGTCGGCATTACTTTTTTCTTTTTGCTATAATCCGTAGCGAAACAAAAGAAAACAAACCAGAACACTTCTTAGAAATTAACAAACAGCTGAATTACGATGCGGCCCAGGTTCTTGTCTTTTATGTTTAATAACATTTATCCCACACATACTTCTAATTAGCTACACTTTTATTACTTTTATACGGTTTGAATCAACAAAAACACTTATTTTTGTTAGAAAAATATATGTACCAATTTCTAAATTTTGATACATTAACATTTTATCTATTCTACAACTATTAAGTGATCAATTTATTTAGATGTTATAATTTAAATTGGTTTACTGGTTTCTCGGAAACTAACGGAAATTAACGATTTGGATAAAATTTTGTATTTACATGATGTTTTACTTTCCAAGTTTACCTATATAGGTTTTTTGCAAGGCACTGAGCGAATCCCAGATAATAATAATTATTAGAATAACTTTATTGGGATTTAAATAATTACTAACAGAATATTGTAATTTTTACCTGTAAAAACACGGATATGCTCGGTCCACGTTTTTTGACAGCTTCCAAAAGTCTCTCAATTGTGTGGTGCTTGTTGATAATATCCACGATGTCGGACCTGTCACGCGCATCTTCCTCGCGCTGCTCAAGTTCCAGCTCTCTCACTAGGTTCACGAGACACGCAGTGCACAGAAGCAAGAGTTGACAGCACTCCGTACGAGACAGAATACCTATTAAAACATTTTATTTTAGTTATTATTAGAATATTACCAGATACATTGGTAAATATACGAAAACAAGAGTTTTTGGCGGGATCTAGACGTGTAATGTGGTGGTTTTTACCTATAATTCATAATACGTTTTTGGCCCTAAATTATGTTATTTTGGCGGCATTTGCGTGTTGATAATCAAATCACTTTATAAGCAAGTATCTGAAAAGAGCTAATTAGGTGCGCTACGATAAAATTCTTCAGTAATTGTCATAATCTTAAATTTTTCGCGATTTAATATCTAAAATCAAGTCTATTCTTAACAGTTCTAGAAGCATAACAATAGTTTAATCGTTTGTAAATTTAATAACGTTAATTGACACTTTCTTCGCGCTGGTATTAAATAAATGTTATAATATGATTTTGATAGTGTATAATATAAAGCGACCGAAACTGTTTTTCCTATGGTAATGTAAAATTAAATTAATAAAAGAAGAACCGTCAAAAATACTCTAGATTTACGAGAATTTTTATCTAACGTTTCGTTTTCTGTGCTTCATACATAGTTAAAGAAGCTGTATTAAAAAAAAAACTAATCTTCGTCAACAAAGGTCGTACCTATTTAGATGCTAAAAAAATGTAAGGTACAATTTAGTTGTAAAATAAAAATGCAATTCACTAACCAGTGATGTTGTCAACAATCGTATCCAAATAAAGATGGAGCTGCGTCATGTCGTAATGTCCTCTGAGCCAGGGTGCGGTGATCTGCGTCAGAACTGTAATGGCTTCTCGCATCTGAGGCTCCGGGTTGGACTTGTCCGAGAGGATGTCTGATATTATTTCAATACCACCTCCCTGTTAAAAAGATCATAAAATTTACATCATTATTATTACAACACCACACTATAAATATAAAATGAACGCAAAGAAATGTATAGTTGCATATTTTCCAATTTGATCGTGATTCTACAGGAACATTTATACAAGTTTTCTCACGATAGCTTATTCACTGACAGTTGCCTTGTAAACGCGTTACCTTAGTTTGACGTCAAAATCCTATCTTGTGTCATATTAACATAAATTTTACGCATATGATGTTGCGTGATGTCAAATATAGGTAACATGTTCACTGGGTGGTAGTGTTAATAATTTTTTGAGTTTGTACTGTTCTTACTATTAGGCACAGTGCCGTCACTTTGGCAATTTGTTAGTGCTAAGGAGTGAACCAGAAAACATCGACTGGAGCGAACTGACCAAAACTACTTTCATCGAATAAGAAAATTTATCACATACACTCTTCTTAAACAGTAGACATGACCACGCAATGTGGACCAGAAATATATTTCATAGGTATTTTGAACTGTAATTCTATGTCTATAAAATTTTGTTTAATAAGTGTTTCTGTTTATAAAGTGTATAAAGTAATATAAAGGAATCTAGCATTACCCCAGTTTGAATGGTAAATTTTCTAACATTTTAATTGAATAATGGGTCACATAGTTATTTATCTAATAAAGATACTTTTGATGTTAATGTATTGAAAATGGTGGTATAAATATAGATTACTTATCTAGTTAAAATGAACGTTGACTTGATTAAGAAATGCCACGCACAGAAATACATTAAGTGGGTAATTGCACTAAGAAGAACACTTTTGCAAGAGATAGCTATTGCATTTGACGCGCCGGTCTGTGGTATTGCAATATCAAGAATTCGAATTAAATTATTTGATTGCCTAAACGTAATAATATGTAGTAAATTATAATTTCGGTGTTGACTGTTACTGAAAATCAGTTTATAGTAGACTGCCATGTTTCTAATGCATACTACTTTTCTTTACGAATTTAAGGCTTCCTTTTCACTAAACATGCACGTGATTTTCAGAGCGGTGAGTCTTCAAAGCTTTAATTTTAATACAGTTCATTTATTAACTCGATATAAGATTTAATTTCACAGTAAAGTTAGTTTATATCATGCACGCGAACATTGCACGATGTGTGATGTGTGTTAAATCTATTAATGTTTAAGTTTTATTGATTTAATAGGTACCTCTTCAAATTGCTTCACCGCATCACCGTTAACACAAACAGTTGCCAACGCCCGTAAAGACAAAGCCTTTATCGAACTCTTGTTGGTTTCAATGATGGCAGTCAGCAGAGCTCGTGGCACGCCGCAGTCCACAAACGGTAGTTCCGTAATGTCTTTTATGATTTTGGAGCATTTCTCGTGTAGAGAGTTTTCAGTGTTATCGCTCAACATGGCCAGGTGTCCGATAGATGTCAGCGTACTTTTGAGGATCATGTCAGATGGGGGCTCTTCGATTATCGATACCAGAGTCTGCAGAGAAAATTATTAAAATACATAACAATTTAACGGAACTAAGGTCTCTGCAGAATAACATGAACTTATCATTTACAAGCAACTTTCGAATTAAGTCTCTTTATAAAATCAAAAAATAAAGTAAATTATCGATTCGTTCAACTCCGCCGATCTTATCAGAGAGAAGTTGTGTTTTATAATATGTATAGAAGATTAAGAATTACTCTAATACTATTAAAACAAAAACGCTTTTGATATTTTGTAGTTTTGCAAAGAAAAACAACGACATGATGTAAGGTACAGTACTATTATTTATTTATTGAATTTCGTTGAATCATAAGTTACCGAGTGACATCATAACAGTATTTTACTAACGTCAGACAGTTGATGTTCTCATTAAATTTTACCTTCATCTGCTGAACTAGCACTCCCTTTGTTGTCTCCAAGAAAATTCCGATCAAAGTGTCCAAATGTTTTTGCACCAATTTCCATTCAGGATTACTTTCGTTCAACTCAATCTTCACATCTTCGCCTATGTCTATAAGCTTCTGGAGATATAGTTCTAGAGATTTCTTTATCTTGTCCCACCTCTCCGGCGTTTCACCGGGAGGTTTTGTATTTAAAGTTATGCTATGTGTCAATACAAATTCGTTAATGTTTGCAACGAGCAAACATATCTGCTCTTCACTGCATTGGTTGGTTTCCATTTGTCTGTAATTATGAAATAATTACGTAGATAAGTGGATTTTTGAATAAATACTTCATGCATGTATTCCTGTTACCTACTATTATTAATTAAAAGGATGAAATTATTTCGTAATTAATGTTAGATAATATTGTGTATTAGAACATAAACTTCGATATTCAATAAGTAAGATTGGATGAAAGGCTATATGTACATCTGATTTACATAAAAATGTAATACTGAGTACAAAAGTAAATAAAGTAAAAATAATATTTTTATGGAGTGTTATATAATTTATAAGTAGTTATAGTATATTCTTACCTTAATATATCACTGTATTGGTGAACAATAATTTGCCCGTGTGTTTGGACTTTCTTTATATTTCCTGTTATCGTAGCCGAACTTGCAGATACTATCGCTTTCATCTCGGTACCTAAAGGTTTGCTTTGTAACGTAGTCATACACTCGTTCTCACAGGACCCTACAAGATCACATAGCCAATACTGCACTGGCTCCGGTTTCCTTTCGCAAAGACGTTCTAATGTCGTTTGATCTATACTCCTTTCTCTGTAGAGTATTTCGTTCTGATTGTTTAGAACCACACTGCAAACAAAATATTTGGTGAACAATGATAATGTAATGACTTTTGATTGCGACAACTTATAAGTACAAGGTAAAGGTGGTCGTTAATGGATGCATAAATTTGAATTCGTTAGTGGTATTGGACTGGTTATTACAGGTTACATTTTAATATGAATAAAAAAACTTACCCCATGTTGAAATCTGGTAATAGATTAATTCTGCGAGGATTCTTTCTGTCACTTTTTCTGATATTCATAAACTCATCAGTTGCTAGCGTCTTTGGTGTTGAAGTGCAACCTAAATTTAACTGAGCGTCAAAGTAGTTGATTTCTTCATCTTTTAATTTTTCTCTTTTAGAATCATGTGTTAAATTTTTATCAGTTTTCGAGTTATTTTCGTAAGGTATTTGTTTGTCTTGAAACTGTGGAGGTGGTGTCAATCGACTGTTTCTATAGTTATTCTGGTCATCTTCAACGTTATCTTTTGATTTCAAGTTCAAGTCACTCTCTGTAGCTACCAGTCTTTCATTATAATGAGGTATGAGTAATTCTTGCTCAGGGTATCCAACTATTACCCAATTGTTATGTTCGTTAGTCCTAGGTAAACCGAGAAATGGTACTCTACTCTTATTTAGAATACCTCCTGCATGGGTGTCTGCAAAAGTAGGTGTCTCTTTCTTTGATGGAAATATTTTAAATAGCTCCTTAGTTCTTTCGGATTTAGTAGCCATTCTATGCTTTGCTTTGGGCCCCGGTTTTTTTGTTGGCTTCAAGTTTAGGCTATCCATAATATTTTTTGCCAATAAAGCTTTCATTGGCTTGTGTATTTGTTCTTTATCACGTTGGGATTCATAGGGTATCGCGTCTTCATCAATGTATCCTAAGGAATGGTAGCCGTCTTGAATGTCTAGTATTTGTTGATCTAGTCGTTGTGCTTCAAAATTTAAGGATTTGTTTAATCTATTTCTTTCGAATTTTGGCGTTGTACTAGTTGGTATACCATACTCATTTGATATACTACGGTGATAATCTTTTTTACCCGCTGCCCTTTCAGTGGGCGTATAAGAAACGTTTGATATGGGTGTACGAACTCTCGGTTGATTAATTACTGCGATCTCATTGTTGTCAGATAATTTTAAAAATTCTAAACTTTCATCTGATTTTTGTTTACTTGTTTCTAAGTCTTTTACTTTCGCGAGTTTTATTAATTTGGTATTATCATTTTCAGTGGATATAAATGTTTTTTTAGTTGGATATTTCTTAGAAGGGCTTATAACATTAATATTTTTGTCCGGTACATCTTTGGTATCTTTTTGAATTGAACTATTACTAATTGAATTGTTATTGCTCATATTATTCTTTGAAATAATGGTCTCATGTGTAATATTTTCCTTTTTGTTTATAGACATTATAGCGTTAAAATTTTTGGGAGGAGTAGTTTTTGAAATATCTTTGTTTAAATTTTCATTAGTTATGTTCTTAGGAGCTGGATATTTTTGGTCGGTATCATTTTCTTTATCTTTTAATAATTCCATGTGTTCTTCGTCGTGATGTATTTCATAATACTTTTGTAAATCGTATGGAGTTTGTATAACACTGCTACTACGAAGACGTGGTTTTGGCGTTGGAGTAGCATCATCATGAGATATTTCCACTTTGTCAACTATATCTACAGTATTCGAAATATTTTGCAATTCTACTTGCTTTATTGTAATGTTTTCATTGTTATTTGAGTCACTACTGCTTTGTGATGTATTATTCGATACATTGTTTTCTGGTGATTGATAGCATTGTGAAGGCGGTGGTGAGCTATCTGAATCAGAGAAACCGGAATCTTGACTCTTGTGACTGCCTGGACTACCGTGCCTCAAAGGCCATTGATTTATCTGCACGTTGTGCTGTGCAATGTTATCAGCGCTATTGTTTCTTTGTTTCTCTGGTTGGTTAGCAATCCAGTGAGGTAATTGAGGCTCCCATTCATGTTCTTCTCTCGTATTATTAAGGTTCCACTTGACATGTTGAGCTACTGGACTGCCGATATTCGGAGGCGAGTCACCCCACCAGACCTTGCTACGCGTTCTTTGGAAATTAGACATTCTGAAAAAGAAACAAATCAATGCGTTACTCGTGGGACTTTAAGGTGTCGGGCTTAATGATCGGTGACGTCATTTTTCGGATCATTATAAAAAGAATACTTTAGGTGTGTGTCCCTCGACGCGTGACGGTTAGCTCTGTGGTTGAAGCCAAATTATATGTCTTTTTGCTTAATAGTCATGGGAATCGGTTCTGATGATTACTTATGTTGTACATAGAAAAAAAAAACAAAACGTGCGTTTAAAGTCCAAGGAGCTATGTGAAGTTCACGAATAAATAACTAGTAATATAAAGGCACCAGAAACTCTGTAAGCAGATGTTAAAAACCGTTGCAATATCTATTGTGGAGATTTAAGGGTATGCACACAATGACTTTGATTTCGTCTCCCCTTCGATTTACTGGTATGTTAGTACAGTGAAGAGGTGCATAAATCATGTTTAATTATAATATTTTTGTTAGACTTTCGCCTTCGGTTTAAGTTTATTATATTGTAACCGAAGTATAACATTTCTATCACGTTTGTTGCTGTTTCGAAACTTCTGATAATGTGAATGACCCAAATTCTTCTTCGTTTTCATATAAATACAATAAAAGTTTATAAATTGTTTTACCTGTAATCCTCTTCTATATTTATACTTATTATAAAACTCAAAGTCTCTGTCTGTCTGCCCGTTTATGTTCTTTCGCGCGAAAACCACTTATCCGATTTACATGATTCTTTTTTAATTCACAGCTATATTATCTGGCCAGGATATAGAATATATTTTTAAGAGAAAGTAACATATGAAACAAGCAGTGACGATAAAGGTGAATCAATTCGGAAAAAATATTATTTTCGGGCGCTTAAATGACTTACGCTGAGTAAACCATAATATATATATTAAATTAATGGGCTACATAATTGTAGATTTTAAAAAGACCTAATAAACAATTCAGCGATAGTTACGTCTATCTTCTAAGGATCATCCACAATAAGCATTTTTGGGGTAGCACAATTCGCGCGTGCGCTTGACCGACAGCATTAGTCGTTCTTGTGAGCGTAGTCGCGGGCACACCTAGTAAGAATTATAATATGGACGCAGTAAATTATAAAACAAAAATATCTAATATAAGTAGAAACTAAACTAAAACTGATACTACTATCATTAAGAGGGAGTTTGTAATCTTTTATCCAATTCTAAAAATTTTTTCACTAATGAATTATTTCCTTTTTATCCCTTAGTGATATAGGTTATTTTTTATCGTAGCAAGGGATCGTGCCTGATGGTAAGCACAGTGCAGTCCAATATGAACGGTGACTACCGTGGGATTTCAAATCCATCGACAGTCGACGCTGTCACACCGGCCTGCTCAAATATCTCTTCACGCTATGTTTGAAGGACTCCATGTTATAGGAAGGAGAGAATACACTGGCTGGGAGACTGTTCCACAGCTTCACAGTACGGCAAAGATAAGACGTAGCAATTTTCTTAGTTCGTGACGAGACAAAGGTTACCGTAAAGCTGTGGCTTCGGGGCCCAACGCGTATGGTTATGTTATAAAAGGTAGAAGAGGGAATTAGGTTGAACAGCTCTACAGAACACTAGTTATGATACTGACGGCTTATTAAATTTTGCTATTTTTAGCTGCTATTATAATTAAAGCGAACGAATTATTTTATAAAACTAAATCAATCATGTCAATCAAAAAACGGAAGATTTAAAGATTACATAATAAACATTATGAAAACAAGACAAAATCGGCTATTGCTAGATGTGATTTCATATTCAAACAATTTATAATATTTCATTGGAATGATAATGTGTGTCCATTTTGTGTTTGATATAAAAGGCACTGCTCCTAAAGTCGGTCAACACTTGCGGTTGTCTATGAGTCAATTACCGTATACACTATACATATCTGATTCATTTTATAACTGCTAATATATAACTAAATTATTACCGAGTCGATACTGTTTGCACATTAGTCAGGCGGTAGACGATGATAGATAACTTTATCTGGAACTTACTTTAAGGAGCGTATATATTTTTTAAATCATGGATAAAAAATATAGTACTAAGTTGACAAACAAGCAACCGCAAATGTACCTACTTTTACATTAACACGTTGTTTTTTTATTTACATACAACTATGCGCTAAGTAAAATTAAATACTCAGTATTTTAGTTTTAAGCCTTATCACTATGATTAATATATCCATTTTTACTTGACTGAAATTATCATTGTCAAATAAAAATAAAATATTTTTCCCGCATAGGTAATATCATCGTTTATTAATTATAGTTACAATTTACAGATATTGAGTCGAGAGAGCTTATGTATAAAAATCCGACAAGTAGCGGGAAGAACTCGCGCCCTGAGGGTTTCCGTACCTACTTATTATATTACATACCAGCTGTGCCCGCGGCTCCGTTCGCGTGGACTACAGACTGCAGTCGATCAAGCGCACGCGCGAGTTGTACTGCCTCAAAAATGCTTATAGTGGGTGATCTTTATACTATCGCTGACTTTTTTGTAGGCCTTTTTAAGATCTACAATTATATACATCATTAATTTGATGTATCTCTTATGATTTATTCAGCGTAAGCCATTTAATCGCTCCAAAAGCACGTTTTTCCGAATTGATTCATCATTATCGTCACTGCTTATTTCGTATGTTACTTTATGTAATATTATATAACCTGGCCAGATGACATATTTATGAACTAAAGAAACCATGTAAATCAGATTAGTGGATTTCACGTGAAAAGAACATAAACGGACAGACAGACATAGAGACGTTGAGTTTTATAATATGTATAGAAGATATAGATATAGAAAATGGTACATTTATATCGAGTTTTATATAAATATAGTTTATATATTAATCGTATACTCTCCAACGTCTCTCGGTCTATCCGTCTGTCTGGCTGTCTATGTCAGTGCGCTTATATCTCAAAAACCTCTTAACCGATTTCGGTGAATATTTTTATTATTTTATAGAAGTTTTTTTAAGGTTTTTAGGCTATGTTTTGTAATAAAACATAAGAAGAAACAAGTAATGATAACAGAAAATTAATTCGGAGAAAATCACTACCAACACGCTTTCTTGGAATACGTTGCCAAAACCATTAAATAGGTGATAAAGAAATCTTGTACAATATACTAGACACATGTGTAGACAAGAATGTTCTAAAAAAATCCTATACACCTTATATAACTAACCTTAATTAGCTAAGCTAATAAACTAAGCTTGGAAGTACCCTATAGGTTTTCATAATTGGTCATTCATTGCAAATTTTAGACTTTCAGAAGGGCTGTATCTCTTTATTGTGTTGACCTAGAAACTTTTTTTTTTATAATGGTGTAGTTTGAGGTCATAGATTGTAGTATTCGATATTAATTTCAATTGCATACCTCAAGCCCTTTTCGAGAACAATAAATTAAAAGTGATTTTTTTTTGCATTATAATTTCACACGGGATTACAATTCTTTATTCTGGTTCTCCCCTTAACTTTTGTTAAATGACCTTCTTCGTGCCAAATTTCAAGACTCTAGCTTGCGGGAAGTACCCTATAGGTTTTGATAATCGGTCCGAAAGCGATATTTTAACTAGGAATTGCCGTGCGAACCTAGAAATGACCTCAAGCCTTCTTCGAGAAAAAGGTTCTTGACACACGGAGAGACAGACAGACGGACAACAAAATGTTTTTTTTTTTTATACAATTACGGTGGCAACTAGGGTGGAGTCCACCAGGGTCCACTACTCGGACTGCCCGAAAAGAGAGAACAATGCAAAGAAATTTATCTGTGATTTCTCTCTTTGAAAAGAGGTTCCATAGGAGGATAAAGGTTCCGTTTTTTTATTATGAGGTACGGAACCCTAAAAATAGGTATCACCCAATTTACATTTGAATCATTATGTCAAAAAACCACGAATTTGATAGTTATTTTAATCGGCTCTTTTGAAAACTATGGCTAATTGAGTTACGAATAAACACAACAGTTACGAATAAACACAACCTAGAAAATTCTCAATACCAAGCAAGATTTATTTCCTTGGTAATTCACAGACTTAATAATTATCATATACAACATATTTTATGCGTGTCCAGGATTTGTCATAATATGAAACTTAAATTTTTACATATTTACTAATAAATTAGTATCAGTAAATTTATAAGAAACATATTGAAAAAATCGTTAGTTACACTGAAGAAATCTATTGACAAATATGAATTATCAAAATCTAATGTATTAATATCGAATACCAAGTTATCAGATACGTTAATAAAATTTTGATCTATAAGTGACACGTTATCCGTAACCTACACATAATTGGGTAGTAATACTCAATAATTATCACAAACACTCTGATCTATATCCTCAGTGTCTATTGTGAAACAAAGCTGAACACTAATCGTTGGGTAATGGACACTAACATGGCTAATTACCTTCGCGTGTAAACGTATGTCGACACGCACTGTGCATTGTTAAGAGACGATAAGTCTCCGATTGTTGATATGTCATATGACGGAAAGATATAGTTGTCTGCTGTACTACCCCTAAAGGCCTGCTAAGAAAATACATAAATTGTATTTCGTCTTAGTTTGTTTGTCCCCTATGCGTTCCTAAACCATCCATTCGATTGCGATGAAACTTTGGTAATTTGTTGTACGCACACCCGTAAAGGGTTTTGTATTGTACAATGAGTTTCCGACATGTTTCCGACATCCGTTTCGTTTCATTTTGAGGATAACGGGAACAATGTCCCGGGCAAAAGCTTGTTGGATTATAAACAAAGCTGAAGAGAAATCCATTTATATAATACATTTTATTTCAAAATAAAGTTAAAAACACACAGCTTTATAATGACAGAGCAACTCCGGTATATAATAAATGCTTTTTATTACCAAGAAATAGCGTGTTTCGTGGAAAAACTGGCATCAGCTACGTTTGCGCATATTTAATAGTAACGAACGTCGCCAACCCACATAGAACAAGCACGAGTATTATGCGGGATAACGTATCGTTTTAAGGACTTCTCTGTTTTATTATGGTTTAACTAACTAAGGTATTTAAGTAATATTAATATTATAAATAGTTAATTAATATAAATAGTTAATTAATATAAATAGTCAACTTCGAACATAATTTGAGTACTTCCACCTTTGTTTAAAGAAATAATTTTAATCGAAAAAGAAACACGACTACGCTATAATAATTGCTAACAGTTTTAACTATAGAACTATGTATTTTTTTGTGCTACACACATGAAGCACAATTTATTTTTATTACAATATTACTGCCAGTAGTTTCGTATGTATTTAAACGAAACTTTTAACATTAAAAGTAAAGTTTTATAACATTTTACTGAGAGATATTGTGTGTATACTGTCTGTTAATGTTCATTTAAGAAAAGCGCTATAGTGTATATACACTGACAAGGTGGTTGATGGGTTTTAACTATATTCATAAATCTGTAGTTCTGTCTGTACTTGAATGTTATTCCCAATTTAGTGATAGAAGACTATTATAAAGAACACAGGACCACGAATATGACATTAAATAATGCTATCTGTATGGATTTAACTTAAAATCGGCTTGACCTATTTTAATGAGATCTTGTATACGAGAAGTACCTATATGTCATTCGTCAAATTAGTGGCTATAAGAATTGTCAATAACAATTAAAAAAAAACATAATATATAAGGAAAAAAAAACACTGAAAATAATTACTCTGTAAGCATTGGAAAAATGCTTGTAGATCCGCGGGTACATCTAGTAATTCATATAAAAAAATAAGGTACCTCTAGCATAGTCACATTCTTAGTTACTCTTATCATTTTTAGCTAATCAAAATTGTTACACAGGTTATGATGTTCGGTAAGGTAGATTAAGAAAGTTCACGGTAAGACAGGGTTGTCAACCGTCCCGCGAGAACCGGTACGTACCGTTTTTAGACTTATATAATAAAGGATTTTATAGTACAGTTAAACTTTCTGGTAGATGTGAACGAACGTTTTGATGCATTCCACATAAAGATTCGCTTTTTAAACAATTATGTAAAAGTAAAAATTCTTGGTATTGTCCATCAATTCCATTTTCACCTTGAGTAAATTTCGAAACAATAGATTGATAAAAAATATATTATACACCTTGTTGTAGATCGTTCAATTCTCTAAACTCTAGTAGAATATGTATTAATATTTTAACGAGTTATATATTTGCTAAGTTTAACCCGCTTTTTTAGACACTTAAGTGGGCAACTTTAGTAAAAACTGTAAACTGTGAACGAAACGGTGAGTTAACCTCCAGACGAAAACAATTTGAGTAAAATGTGAACCTTGAATTTTTATCATGCAACCTTCGACGTTATGTTTGTCCCTTGTCAGTTTCCGTCGCTTTGAGCCCGATTGCCACGCCACGACACGCTTCAACGACAACAATAGGTTCGATTCCCTCGTCTGATGCCACTTTTGATACATAGGTGATTGGACTTATGTATCCTGTATGAGTCAAGTTAAGATAGAAAGTGTTTAGGGAAATTTTAAGAATCGTAATCGAATTTTAAAGTCTTTTCGGAGAATATTCTTTCGATGAAGAAGAAACAGGAAGAATCTTAACCGGGCTTTTCGTTATAACTGTTTTTTTATATATGTATAATATTTAGCTAGGTATATAAATGATTATATTATCAATAATATTATTATACTCGACGACTGAGCTGTTTTTTCGAACCGGTATTAGTATAGTAGTGTTTGACGTTCATAAGTGACTTCTTAGGGCATAAATTAAATAAAGTATTTTTTTATTTTGATTAACATTTTAATAGCTATTTACAGAGAGGAGTCATTTCCAGATAACATTATCATTCACATAACGATCTATTTTAAATTATTTGGCCCTAGGTTATCTATATAACCTCAGACAATATTGATGTCCTATACGAAATTAGTTCATTCGCAGATAGGTTGCTATCCCAGAGGTCTTTAGGTCGGCTAGTGTGCTAATGTCAAACATTGCAAAGTACTAAGAACTGAGAGGCAAAATCAAATATATTCGTACGAAAATCTTTTTTTATTATTATTATTTAAAAGGTATGCCTCTAATGTACAGGAATTTCAGTTTCGTATGAACTTTAAAATTGGAATCTGCAAATAAACTGTTTATCATGAAGTTTCAATGTAAATACGCATAATTTGTCAACACGTTATCGATCAAGAATATAATATCTTAGTATTTGATAAAACATGCAATGTAAATAAACTAGATAGCGTTATAAATTCAAAACATTTATTAGCCTGTTAATTTGGATCCCTGCCTTTAACTAAAGGCAAAGATCGTTTACGCACTTTAGCCCACTATCAAATTCCATGTCTTGTTTATAACGCAGAAACATTTAAGAACCAACTCACATACCGAATGCAAAACAAGATCCTAAAATAAAGTACCGTAGGATTGGTTCGGTGATCAGATGTATCTAAAGTTTTCCCCAACCGTGTGTATACGAGTATGAAAGTAAAAAATTCGGGTAACATTGAAATCACCGAATCGAAAGGACTTTTTTGACCTTCGTAGATCTCATCATATTATTACATCTATATTTTTATTTCGTTGAAAGGTAAATTAAATTTTTATTTAACATAAAGCTTCAACTGACGCAATACCGAGAGAAACGTTTGTTTTTAAAAATATTTAAGTCTAGCTGTGCCCGCAGCTTCGCTGGCGTGGATGACAAATGAACGCGTGGTGCTTATAAAAATCGTAGTTTCTTAAAACTTTAATAGCTTTTTGTTTAATGAAGAGATTGTGATTTTTTTTTTGATAAGGCCACGCTAGAAGTAAAAAGAAAAAAACAAAAAAAATGATCAAAATCTATCCGTTTTTGCGCGATGCGCGCACAACAGCAAACCTCAATCAATTTAATTTTTAACAAGCTTATATTAGCTTCACCTGTAACTAACTAACTAACAATCAATGTAATCAAATCTTAGAAGTCAATTTTAACCTACTTCTAATAGTCATATCGAAATGAAACTTTGTATATGTGTGTAGTTCGGATAACAACACTATAATTTGGTATCGTGAAGCTTATCTGATGATGGAGCCAGGAGGTGAATAGTGGTACTCTTCAGTGGTTACTAGCAAAACCCTCGAGTTTAGGTTCATATGATTCGTTTTGACAAGTCAAATAGATTGTGCTTGGTAACGAGACGTTATTATAAAACAAAAAAGTTTTATAATTTTTAGTGCGAAGTTAAAATGCTTTTTTAGTTTTTTAAAGTATTTAAACTTATTATATAGAAGATAGATTTAGACAACCGCAAAATAAGGATTAATTGGTGTGTAATGTAATCATGAAATAATTTATATATAATATGTACGTGATTGATAAAAAATGTTTTTTTTTAAATTACTAGCACGGTTCAGTGACGTCACTGTTCTTGATTGTAAGCACAGTACAGTCCAAAAACACCAGTGACCTACGAAAGACATACATGTACATAGATGTACATGGTGCCACTCAGGACATATACAATTTATATATAGTTTAGATCGAAAGACGGATAGGGAATTAGCCAGTTCGCGACTAATTTACAACTACGGCAACAGTCCAAGCTGAGCTCGGCAACTTTTGCATCCTTGGAGCTTGTTGCCATGCTTTCGCGGCTGAGTGCCTTAAGAGCTCTTTTCCAAGCCCGGGTGAAGCATTCTAAGGCTTCAGGGCCCTTATGGCTAACAGTATAGTCAGAAGAAAATAAATGTACATGGTGGTCACAAGTCGCAACCCAATCCAGTACAGATCCTTACCACCTCACTTGATTACTGGATATAGAAGTATAGAAGATATAGAAGTAGAGTACCAATATGGCGGGCGATGTTTGGTAGCCGCGATTCAGACAGACACAATTACCTTGCCCAGTAAACAAAAGTAAGCTTAATTACTGACCCAATGTCGAAGCTGTCGTACGTCGTAATAACTAAGATTTAAAAAATCACTAATTATAAAGTTTACTTATTTAGAAAAAAAGGTGGTCCTGCAGACGTTGTTGTGCACTTTCGATAGTTAATGGCACTATCGCAGCGCCACCTAACGGATCCTAAAAAATACCATCGCCTCGATAAAACAAATATATTAATTTCCACATGAATATGAGCTCAACCGGTCAAGTCGTTCAGAAGTTATAGAATAACTAACAGACGCACAGAAGATTTTTATATATAGGGTTAGGTATAATAAATTATTTATCATATACAAGCGTACATATATATTTTATTAGAAATTGATTATTTACATAATATTTTGCACATCCGTTTAGCTGTCAAACCGTTATTATTATATGGTGGCGCATGCACCTGGCATAACGGTCGCGTGTCATCTGCTCTTCTGCCCATATAGCCCATACGCCACGCATGGCTGTACGGCACGCGTCCTGTGTTTAATTAATAGAAAAAAACGATCGCAAATTTTATCTTTTCTTTTTATTTAATGGCATCTGGTATCATCCACAATTCTGCCAATGTCACGTTAATAATATATTTTCCAATTATTCCAATGATATTTATTCTTGTAATCTTCAAACATATCTCTAATAAGATGGCGTCTCCCTTGTTAAAACTGATTAGGGAATTTTTGTGGCAACTTAAAATGCCTATCCCCAGTTAATATCTATAATCCACTTGTCTATAAACTGTACACGATAACCAAACTGCATCATATAAAACGCCGCCAAAATTATATAATATAGAGCCCAATTAATATAAACACAACGACAAAATAGATCAAGATCCTTTCAAAAATTCAACTTTTAAGCTTTATTAACAAATGTTTTATAATAAACTCAATTTATACATTTAAAATTATATTATCTATACAAATAATAAAATTAAAGTGTCTGTTTGTAATGTAAAAAAAACAGATTTTTACTAAATGCATATGGAAGTATATACGGTACTTCTAACAGAAAATTTTTTTTGTGTGTCTTTCTGTTTGTTCCGGGTTTATCTTTAAAATAACCGGCTGGCGACGGTCACCACAATACCGACGGCATTCCGTAGTCCACGCGGGTGGTGCCGCGGGAACAGCTAGTGTAACACCATTTTTGCGAAAGCAAGTTATATGTTGTTAGTACTTCTTACATGATGTTTTGAAACTTTGCAAGCGAAAAGCTTGACTTTTTTTTCAGATGAGATATATTTAAATTCCGGAATAGTTTTGCGAGTAAACTGATATGGTTGTGAAATTATGAACGTAATTATTGAAACTAATTTTGTTTGTGCATTTTTATCATGGCGTTGCGTTAAAAAAAGCGCATCAAATGAATATCAAAAAATAAAACAAGTATCAACATTGCGTTAATTATATATTGCGTTAACCATTGTTTCTGACGAGTTTGCGCGCCTGATAATATAAATTTATTACTATAGTATCATAGTATATTTTTTATAACATTTTGTTATCGTTGAATTCAATTATATATATTTGTTTTATACATTTTAATGCTGTAAATGCTACTTTATAAAATATATAGGTAATTGGAATAAAACGATTTTAAGGAAAATATACAATCTTTTATTATGTTCGCGTGTAGGTCCACGCGCACGTTTTGTCTGCCTTTGCCAATGCACCATTGTAATATAAATGAATTAGTTACACGAAAATTGTCTGTAACAAGTTCCTTAGTTTTTTTTTATTTTATTTTAGGTATTTACGAAGTGCCACCCGAGATACCATCGCTTGGAAATTGTTAATAATAAAGATATTTCACAGAAAATATTAATAAATATTTTATATGTATATTTATACTATAATATTATATAGCGGAAGAGTTTTATTCGTTGTTTGTCTAAACACGCTAATCTCTGGTACTACCAGTCGTATTCGAAGAATTCTTTTTGTATTTGACTGCTAGATTCACGTGGAGTATAGCTAGTCAAAAATTAGGATAGACCTCTCAGCTAGCCTTAAATATTGTTTTTTTTTTAAGTAAGTCGGACGATACTGCGTAACGGAACTGCTTTATGCGCGTGCGCTGGCGTAATGGGTAGTGATACGTAAATACAATGTACTACAAAAATATTGCTCCTTACTACATAAAAAAGCCCGCAGTATCATATGCCTATCTCTTATACATTTATAGATTATAGATGTAGATATGATGTAGATTTGATTTATAGATTATAGATGTAGTGGTGCGAACGAGCTGTGTGAGTTGTGACGCATAGCCCTGGCCGCCGAAAAAAATATTGTGTATACTGAAATATTATAAATCATCCATCAGCGATTTCTTTTAAATTATACGTGGTTGAAACCGCGGGTCCAGTTAGTTGTTAATATATCTCACGGGAAACTTTCACACTATGAGGAGGAAGTTCATATTTGAATAATTATTAAAAAATACCGTTACGACCGATCGATCGCTAAAGCGTCGTCGACAAAGATAAAATTTACACATACAAGCGAAATCAAACCTCATACTCTTCAAAATAAACTATTCACTATTAACAACTAAAAGTTTGTATGTAGTGATTTGATCTCTATGGTTACGTCCAGGTGTAAAAGGCCCGCTTTTTTCTGCGTCTACGCAAGGGGTCACGAGCCGCCCTTACTCCATTCGGCAATAATTGATGCATTGTGTTAAATGGTGTTTTATTTTATTTTTATAATATTACTGGCTGTGTTCCACGGTTTCACACGTGTTAAATTTATTCGACCAATATTCCACCGCGCCGCTGTCATCTCGCCCGTGTAACCTATCGTTGTTCTCACTTCCCGTACTTGCCCTAAAATTTTCGGATTGTTTGGACCTTTGCTTGTATTGCTCCGCTCATTAGGGTCCTAGCGAGAAGTTATATACTTTATAACCTTCCTCATTAAATACACTCTTAATTGCTCCCTTGAGAGGCCCAGCTAAAAATAGTCAGCCAGATTGAACTTGGCCGCTGACAGCAGTGGTCGACTAGCGCTACGCGATGGAAATCTGCTTTTTTTATTTTTTATTAATAATAAACTACGTGAAATTAAAGCTTTGCTTGTTTAAAATATCATATATATTTATTTATATTGGAATCTATAATGACTGTAAGCAAGTATTATTCACTATGTGGCCTTTCGCACCGGCTGACATAAGAATCTAAATCCCACCTCAAAAATGTTTTGGAACGCCTTGCTCTATACAACTATAATATACTAACTATTGAAGAATATAATAATCATTCAATATTTTCTCCGAAATACTAAAATAACATGGTGAAACAGTTGAATAAACAAAGCATTGATATCATTACAAAATAGAGTTCAATGTATTGTTATATTTTATGACTCATTAAACAATTATTTCAACAATAAAACATGCAGTTATGTAATTAAGTAATACAATTGAAACGATTTCTTCAGCCAACCAAAATTCTTTCAGCTATTTCAAGGCGAATGGATTTAGAATCGCATATCTTTCTATTATCATTATACCTAGTAAACGATAATTATTCAATTAATTACATTAAATTAATAAGATTACATTATATATTAGGAAGATATCTATTTTTCACGTAGACATTGGTTAGATTCCTGCAATGATCAACTAAAATAATCTAGTTTGGATATGGATTGGCGAGCAAAGCTGAATTCCTGTGAAAAATTATATCTCTACGATTTATAGCATGCATTCTTTAATATGAAAAAGGCTAAGGCAATTGCTATTTTCTTGTGAATATACCAGCAATAGGAGTACAGTCATACAATAAAACTAATACAAGATAATAAATTTATTTCTAGTTTTCTGCTAGTTTCCACTATTAGATCTTTGGATACCAAAGCTAAGGTTGAAGAAACTATGAAGATTTAAATAATTGTCTTTAAAAAATTACTAAGAACTAGTATTTTTTCACAGTCTTTCTTCTTTCCCTTAACCCGTTAAGTAGGATTAGTACAACATGTTTTTCTTTTCCACACTCCTCTATCAGCTATCATCTCAGTATTCATACCTCTTACCATACCATATCATCTCATACCATATCATTCCTCACACAATCCATCCATCCCTTCTTAGGTCTTCCTCTACTCTTATATCTGTCCACCTTCATACTTAACACTCTTCTAGTTATATGCCATTTTTTCATACTGATGACAATAATTAACATCATTTTTAAATTGTAATTTATTTTATTTAATTATTATTATATATTTATTATTATGGAATTAAGTATTTCATGGTCTCGGCCCTGTATTGTAGACAGCCTTTGTTTTTACATCGCGCAATACTCTCGACAAGACATATTGCATAATAACTTGTACTCGGTAAAATATATATCAATGCTTGTCACATCTTCATTATTCATAAAATAGGTATGTGTTCACATTAATTTATTCCAAGTGTTTTTGTAAGCTTTAAATACATCAAATTTGGGTGTTTTGGGATAACTGTGGGAAAATTGGGGAGACTTGTATTCCTTTTTTATCTAGGACTAACTGTGCCCGCGGCTTCGTTCGCGTAGACTACAGAGTGCCATCATCGGTCCAGCGCACGCGCGATTCGTGCAGCCTTCGCTCAAAAGACATGCATTGATATTATGTAATTACGACACATGATGTAAATGTGATGTCATATTAAGGTAATGTCGGGTAACGTGAAAAAAGACTCCTATTTTGTAAAATCTATGCTACTTTATTTTTATGATAAATACTTTGGAGAATCGCTATAAAAGAATGCCAATTAAATAAATATTTTTCATTTTTGTAACAGACTGTATATGGTAAAGATATCGCGCGCCCCATTTTATAGTATACTCCAAACAGTTACTTACCGGTTCTGTAACATCTGTCCACAATGTTACCATCCGATACACTAGATTGTAGACAGACGAGTTGGGACTTCCGGACCCATCGGAATGCAAATAACAGTGAAAGTTGTTAATATTACGTGAATAACACTAATTTATTGTTGAAACCTATGCCACATTAGCATGCGTGATTAAATTACATAAGTTTATGCGATAACTTTTTAGAAAATTGTATAATAATGTTAAAGATATATTATTTATTTAAATAAATCTACAGATCTTAAATTCAGATACTGTACATTCTAAATTAAGATATTGGCTTAGCCAAAATGATTTCAGTTGTTTTACATAAATAACAATAAAAATCTTATACCCTAACGAAGTTAATAATTATTATTTGCATCAAAAAAAACCTTGACAATGGTATTCTGTGCGAGTGCACGTGTGTTTGCGCTCGCGCGTGTGTGTGTCTTTATGTGTGTACTAATTACATATATTCAACTGAATAATATCAATCGCTTTTCTTTTAAACGCTGCATTACTATTACAGAATATGAAAACCTTGTTAATAAATTTACCATTTCCAGTTTTATTGTAAAATAAAAATATCTAAAGCTTAAAGTTTATTTATCATAATTGTATTGACAAAATTTAAAATCTAGCAAAATAAATCTTGATTTTATTTATTCCCAACGTATTAAAAAAACATTTTGTACTTAAATAGTTTATTAAATTATTTCACGAATTTTAAAACACTGGTAAATAAAACAAAAAATTAACGTGTTTACGTTACTGATACTTATTAAAAAAGAGATACGGTTGGTCGGGTACAGAGACTCCGCTTCGAGCCGCCGTCGCACAGGAAGGATCTGGTGTTGGCACGCGTCGTGACATATGGCCGATAAAAGGGCAACTCACGGCTGAACGCTTTTAAAAAAGTTATCATGCCACGTGTCTCATATTAATACGCTTTTCATGTACTTTTTAAATAAGACATAGTATGAGTCCAATCAAACGTTTCGAATACTGTCATTTCTAGTTCTACCACGTTTCTGTTAAGGGGCGCTGATCGTATTTGAAAACTCCAAAGGTATGTAGCTTTTAATACCTTAGATAATTTTATAATCTATTACAATTTAGAAGTTACCTTATCACTTCTACTGAATAAATAGAAGAGAATGAAAAATACGGACTGTGATAATTGTAGTCGGCTGGTTGATAACTAAATTATGCTTAATGCTGGATAATAAAATAGTGTAAGTGTCCCACTGCTGGGAAAAGGTCTCTTCTGGACGGAATGTCCGGGCTAAATCACTACGCCAGCCCCCGACGTACTGGCGATTTCAAACGCCGAGAAATCCACAGTTTTATATTTTTTCCCACAAACGGTGTTTGTTACCATAAGAACATTTTTCCAAAATATTTTCATTGTTAGTGTTAGAAGTTTAAATGAGTAAATGTACACGAATCACGAAAAAAATCGTTGCTACATGCTGGAGCTCGATCCTGCGGCCATCGAACCGATATTCCGCTAGTGTTAACCACTCGACCACCATAGCTAATAATAACAACATAATGTATGATTATTTGCCATAATACAAGCTATGCTTCGTTTGGAATTAAATGACAGTGTGTGAAATTGTGTTCTAATATTCATATTTTATTTATATATTTGTTAATACATTAAATAACCATAGATACCTATGTTTGATATAAAAAAAATGCTGAAATCAAAATCAAAAAACTTTCCCACCTTAAATGTGATATAAGGTTTTGCTCAATGATTTTGGGCGTAATGCAGCTGATGGAATCAGAGCATTATTTCTACCGTAGGAAAATGACACCAGCCGTATCAAAACATTCCAGAACTGTGATTAACCTTCCTTGTTTGGAGAGGATCGGACAAAGAGAATTCCTTTACAGTCAAATGAGATATTTGTTTAGGAATGTGTCGTTTAATAATTTAATTTATTGTTTATATACTTCGAAATTAATATAAAATTATTCGAAGAATTACTTAATGGTTTACATTTTGTTAAATTTCTTTAAACTAATCAGTTCCAGGTGGAAGTCGCAAAGAATTTTTTAAATCAATTATTTACGATGGATTTCCGTAAAGTAATTAATGCCTACGCAATGAAATTATTTACACTGGTATTTTATTTTATTGAATTAATAACTGTTATTTTAATTTATTATATTTAAGTTTTTAAGTAATCACGTTTTCCGTGGGCGTATATTAATCTTTAGTAATAAATGATGAAAAGTATCTTATGTCCGTTATGTAATCGAAGTTTATGCCAAATTTTATTAGAATTCGTCTAGCCGTTTCAACGTGGAATGTGATTGATGGATACACATTCAAAAATGTTCTTTCATATACTATACGAAGCACGTTGAAGTGACGCCACTGTACCTGATGGTAAGCACATTGCAATCCAACAACATCGGCAACCACAGAGAGATCCACAATCCATTGGCAGACATCGCTATCATGCCGGTCTCCTCAAATACCTCTTCACGTTATATTTGAAGGACGCCATGTTGTAAGAAGGCTGTATTGGAAGTTGTAAGAAAGAAGTACTGAAATATTTAAACGTTCGTATTTACGTAGAAATAATTGACAGTTCCTCTTTTTTCATTGAGACAGGCGTTTGTATGGTTAATACAGCAAAAAGTCTAACGGTTGGCACGCGCAAAGTTCACCATACTTGTTCATACATCTGCTCATAGAAATTCGCAGCTGCCTTACCGTTGAAGCTAAATGTCACAGCCTTAATCAAATAATTGCTAATAATAAACTGCAAGGCCGTTCCGTTTGATCTCTATTAAGTAATTGGTAACCGTCAAATATATCTTTTTTAAAGTGAATTGTTGTTAGATTTTCAAATTAATCTTGTACTTATAAGTACTTTTCAGAGCTTACTATAAGTACTTTTGAAGCAATGATGGCTCAGTGGTAGCGTGTACGGACATCGCGTCGATGGACCCCTTAATCCCTACAATGAGCAGGAGCTTTCGGTTAAGGATAACATCGTGATGAAACGATAGCATGGTGGTAGTGCTTCTTCCAATACCCGCCTACAACCGTCAAGTTGAAAATCTGTCGACCAACGGGTGTATTCCGGCAGCTGCACTTGAGAGCCAGTCTTATACTACACTTAGCGTGTTCACCATCTTGAGCCACATCGTCACTTAAGATCACGTGAGATTGTGGCTATAACGTTAAACCTATATCGCTGAACGTATAACCATAAAAAAGGCAGAGGTAGGGCACAGAGAAATCTCTTTAGGATATTTATATCTACTTTGGGCAGCCCGACTGATGAAATAACTCAACCCTACAGAAGATTGAAACCAAATAAGTGTTGTGTTCCTGTGGTTAGTATGGTTTCCAGAGCTCCTTTGGAACAAGGTTGACAACACACTAGTGATACCTATAGTGTTACAAACGTCTATAGGCTACGCCACTTACCATCTGGCGGGCCATACACTACCTTAGTTGTATAAAAAAACTTATGACTTTAAATAAAGACGTTTATTGTAATGTCTAAGACAACGAGATGATGAAAACGGAAAAATAAAAACCGAATGTTTTTTCAGTAAAATCAGCATACCTATGTATTTCAAACAAAATTAAATAAACATTTACAAATAAAGTATTAATTCAGTTTCCAATTTTTTACCACATCATGATTCTGTAATATATTTTCAAGTTAATAAATTTTCTTTATTTCTCATGCTCCAGATCGTAGTCAACTAGAAAAGCAAGCCGTTTATAACGACAACTTGTCAGAAGCTTCCTGTCTGTATCGAGGTATATAATTAGTATTTAGATAAACTTGAAAGGACAAACTGTTTATGTTTCATAGAGGCCGTTTAGCACTTCCTTTGGTATTGAGAAATCCATTTGAGTTATACATACATAGCCTTTTGATAAAATGTAATAAACATACATCGGAATAGGTCGAGCATATTTACTTACACTTTGAGGAAGTAATTAACATAGAGTGGATAGTATCCTACCTTTCCCTAAATTTCCGGAATGACATTCGTTTTCCTCCCCCTTCCCTGCCCCTCCTGCCCTAGCCAAAATCTTGGTTACGCCCATTTACGTAATAACATTAATACATTACAAGACTCTTCGAAATAATAATTTGTTACGAATGTATTCAAAATGTAATTTCTTCAATCCAGTGATGAAAACGTCATTAATATCATTCTGAGATTTTACAGAGATGTAGCAACTCTATATTTCTTCCTTCCTAGAAGTTTAGGTAAATATACTCTACTTATATCTATGGCAATAAAGTTGCCGTATTTATGTCGTGACTTTGTATTATGATTACTTATAAAATGCTCAGCAGGGTAAAATGTCATTGCGGTTAATATATATGAGAGGTCATAACGTAAACTATTTTATGCAGTGTCGCAATGAAAAAATTATCAATAGTTTGCTACATTGAATCGCGTTGCGGGATCAGACGGTATATTCAGGGCCGTATTTAAATGTAGCGAAATTCTTGGGTAACGAAGAAGTGGAGGCCTCCAATAATTTTAAATATGAATTATGAATAAAACGTTTAAAAAATAAATGCAATGTGAACCTTTTTCTTTGAAATCACGGGCGTAATTTTTTCTCATTTAAAATCATTAAAAGCCATTGAGGGCCATTGTTTCTATTCTATGCCCTATTGTCTTCCCGTAAATCCAACCCTGAATGAAACCTTTTTTAGTCGTGTTAATTTTTGATATTTTTTCTCGTTATCTTCGCTTACTTATTGTACATCCAAAGTACACTTATTTTACTGAGTTAGTATTTAAATAAAGATGTATTATATGCAGTTCATTTGTTCATTTGTTTTTATAAATAGGTTTAGCGTTGTGGTAAATACCTCACCTGATCTTAAGTGACGATGTGACCCGAGATGGTACGACGCTAAGCCTAGTGGAAGACTGGCTCTCAAGTGTAACTGCCGGAACACACCTATTGGGTGCTTGGTGACAGATTTTAAACTTGAGGGAGATAGCTAACCAGGTAATCAAGGAAATCTGTTTACCAAGGAAAGAGTATATTTAGGATACATATTTAAAGTTAGCTGCATTAAGTCATACGGATTCACTGTGCTTATAAGTAGTTACGTCAGATTATTAATAGAAAAAAGTGAAATTTGAACGTTTTTTCATATTAGATGATCACGTTACATGAAACATAATTAAAATGAAAGTTTCGTTTGGCAGTTTCAATGATTTTCTGGAATAAACTTCCCAACTGATGAAATATATAGGTATATAATTTCTCAAAGTGTTATTTCCTGGCAACACAAAATCTCCCTTATTTCTACATTGAATGCGTCATTTTAAAGTTTATGTTGCCCGTTATTGACTACCATTTGTTGATGATAATGAAAATATATTCAAGACGTCATCTATTAACAATCTGTTTAACTAACATGACAGCAATTAGATTGTTTACATTCTATTAAATTGTTTAAATTATATTAAATAAATAAATAAATAATGGGCGAAATATTCACACGGGTTAACTAGAATTTAATTCATTACCTAGTTAAAAAAAAACTATGTTTCATAAATTACTGGCGTAACTAAAAACAGCGTACCCTACAATTGTAAAAATTTTCTTTAATGCCGTTTTACTAAAAATTGAAATGTAATTTTTTACTTTGTCCTCAACTTTTTAATATACAGAACGTATACGTTTTTATCTTGTCATATTCTTATCACAACGGGATCAAATTCTGAGATGAGATCAAATGTTATCTGCTACCTCGAAAAATTCTAACAATAAACCGTATATAGATAGACAACAAAATGTTTTGAATTAAAGTAGGTATTACTGTTCTTTATACAAAATTACTTTATTCATTCGAAGAATATAATAAACATTACATTTATTTTCATATGTTACAAAGTATGGCTAAGGCCATTTCTTGCAATTTTGAATGAGATCTATAGGTACCTTGTTCACCTTAAGAAGACTTGCACGACACATGTCAAATGTTTATTTTAGAGATGTAGCATAATTTAAATTGTAAGTTGATTTTACGATTATCGATTCTTTTTTATAACTAAATACAATCGAAAATACGACTATGCTTTAAATCAATAGGGGGATGTGTAAATGAAATAACTAAATATAAACTATACATATAGTATATGTGTATATAAAATATATACATATAGATTTATAGACATTTTAAAATAACCTTGAGTGCAAAATATTATAAAAACAATAGATAATCATATTAAAATATCAAAAAAAAAATATGGAGGACAGAATAAAATGTTTGAAAAACATAAATCAATGCTTTTTAAAACGGAATATAATTAAGCTAAAGCTCATTTATCGAATAGCGAAGCACACGCTTTATTTAAAAGTAAAAAAAAATAATAAGCATCTACGATAAGTAACAAACTTCCAGTATTATAGCAAAAACAATACTCTAAGAGCAATTAATTGATTCATATCTACGGAATGCGGCTGCCGGTACAACATCACCTGCTTCTACCTAGCCACATGAGATGAATAACAATATCGAGATAGTAAATACAATGTAAAGACTAGATCACTATCACGTAAAGAATTTGCTGGCCATAGCTGACAAAAAAACACTAAAGATATTTTGATTCTAGTTTTTTGTGCTAAGTATTTTATTATTTTAGCAAACTTTCAGTGATCTTAGACGAAAAATAAGAAAATTGAGAACATCCAAATGATTTTTTAAATTATTTTTTTTATATGTAGTGTTAACTTAATCTTGGAAAAATCATTTATTTCTAGTAAAAAATACAAATATAAACAACATTTTTTTATTTTCTCGTGTAAGGTGTCGTTGCATAGGTCGTTCAAAAACCTTTCGCCTATGCCTTTTATGCCTTTGCCTTATGCCTTTTCGGTATACAACTTCATTGTTTGTAGTAGTATATATGTATAATGAATTTAAAAGGAAAACTATTAGAAGTAAGTAGGCTCTACAAGTTAATTAATAGTAAGTAATAGTAGTAATAGTCAATCTATACTAATATAATAAAGCAAAAGATCTTTTTGTTTGATTGTTTGTTTAAAGACGCTAATCTCTAGAACTACCAGTCAGATCCGAAAAAAATATTATTGTATAAGATATAGAGATAAGCCAGAATCATGAGGAATACTAGACTATCTAGTATTACGTTACGCCTCCAAGCTAGCCTTAAATATCTATTTAACCCGAACTGGCGTAATTTTTAGTCAGGCGTAAATACAATGTACTACAAAAATATTGCTCCTCAGAAGTTTAAAAAAAAGTCTGCGATACTATTTGCCTATCTATTAGGTGTAGTGGCGCGAACAAGCCGTGTGAATTGTGACGTATAACCCTGGTCGCCCGATAAAAAATATTGTTTATACTGAAGTAGTATAAATGATCAACTAGCGATTTTTTTTTAATTATATGCGGATGAAAGTGCCGTGCACAGCTAGTCAACTTATAAAATATATTTGGAGGAGTATTTTCGTACAAATTCCATTGAAAACAACATAAAGACCCCTCTCTAAAGGATGATTCATGTTGCACAAAGCTCGACGCGGCGCCGGCCAGGACACGGTCACACATCTATAGCCCCCGCCCCGGTGTATCATGAATTACTTCATACTTCGATCAATGTGTATTATTGATCGAAGACTTCATACAAAAGTATACTATATATGTTTGACCGTGACGTGGCCGGCGCCCGGCCTGCCTCCGGCCCGATGTAACAAAAGTTCTTAACCTTAAGTCTGCATATTGTGACGGGCAACAACGGAACCCTACACTGCGCGTGGCACGATACGCAATTGGCATTTTTTTAAGATTTATAATATTCCCCCGCCTCCTTTGTAAGAAAAAAAAATGGTTTAAGCCTACTTACGTAATACGTCTCCTTAATCGAGGAATAAATGCCACGCGTTTTCAAGATTTCGCCAAAGGATACAATGCCCATAAGTTCCAATGACCACTTAGCCAGACTATATTTTGCTGTATTTTATACCGTTTGCTATTTGCATTGCATTAAAAAACTAAATTGATTCTTTTATAAAAAAAAGTTGTCGCGTGCCGTAGGTACATATAATTTGTTTTACAAGGACAATGAAAGAGTGTTTAAGTTCGCTAAGTCCCGGCAAAACAATAGTTAAAACTTTTTATTAAGGCGATTATGTACGGGGTGAATGTTCGGTAATCGATACGTTTTCGGGCATACCTATTCGATACGTTTTAATTATTCGAGCTAATTAATATGAATTATGTAGGTATCATTCTGTCTTATTTTAATAAATATTAAAAGAAACACTGAAATCTTATTCTAATCTTATCTAATTAGTAGATTCGTTTTCAAAAAGTTTGTCAAAACAAAACATAGCGTTGCTTTTGACACAAAATATTCTGGACATGATCTGGTCCACATAACTTTTTTTATAAGTAATATGTGAAGAATAATTGTACTGTAGATATTGGTATGGTATAGAATCTACAATAGTGCTTGAAAATAATCAAATAGATAAAAACATTTTATTAAACAATCAATCTCTATAGTATATTATTTCTCAAAGGTTTGTTTTTGTGGTAATGCCATATCTCCCCTAACTCTTCATCAAAATTAATGGTTCAAATATCACTTTAAAAATTATGTTCCTCGCTATTGACAAAAATTATTAAAGCCTTTACATACATCTAAAGGAATATCAACGCTGCAGTGTTTGCGGCTGTAGGCCTGCAGCCTGATGCTGACAAAGGGACCTATTGAACCCCATGCATCATTTCATTTATTGTGTCAATTTAATTAATTAATGTGTGTGTTACTTTCGTTAAAAAATTTTGATTTTAATGGAATTCCTAATGAAGATATATGTAACTAACATGGTGGAGAAGTAATCTTTTAACAATATGTTTAATTAACATGACAGTTGTCAGTTAAATTGCTTATATTCTGTAATATGCATTATATTCCCACGAATCTGCTAGTTAAACATTATTATATTCAATCAAGTATGCCTAAATACATATTTTGTGCTTGATTTATATTTTACAAGCAAATGGCATTCGGTATACCACATAATTCCAAATAAAGAATTTTCGGCTTCGTCAACGACTTAGTCAATACCACACCACTAACAAGACATCGATTGGTCATTAAATAGCGAATAAAGCGACACAGTCATCGTGACGGGCCGACACGCAGTATAACGATTTGCCACTATACCATGCAGCCATGAACCGTGTACTACGTGGTTTATTCCAATTTATCACAACTAAGTACTTATAAATATTTATGAAGAAACGCCGGGCTTTGCTTAGGTACGAATAGTAACTTGCCAAGTTTACGTATACTCTATTTTAACCCTGGATAATGGCATTAAAGCAGATACTTTGATGCCACACTATCTATTTCTAAATTAGTTATGTCATAAATTAATTATTGTTAGCCATTAAATTATACTGCTTTATAAATTCAGCAAACAAATTTGGTAAAAATAAAAAGATATAGGCATAGACAAAGTCCTGCTTATCCTTTTAGTCCTATATTTACTAGCATATATGTTGTTTCTATTCATCTCTATGTAAAAATATCTATGCTAAGAGTCATGACGATTTTTGACTTAAATAGTCTTAATCTAGATAGAAGCTACTTCCGAAAATCAAACATCAACACTGGCAGATAAGAGATCATAATAAGGATAATAATCATTGATGCTGAATTCGACTGTGGCGATTTTTTTTTTCGTATGAATTTAAACTAAAAGTTATATGATATTTAGTTCGAATGTGACCAGCCGTTTCGTGCTAATTTGTCGCTTTTACCAAGCCGTTTGTTTATTCGGGAGGCGAGGCGATACGAACGGATGTAAAATCAGATCCCAATTATTATTAGCAAATTATATAAATTAACCGTATAACGCACTTAAACATTAAACCGATTCGGTGGACAGTCGGCCATTTTAGAATCCTGATGAGTCAGTGGACATTCGTGTCACGTAGCCCGAGTGTAGCGCTGACCGCACGGCTGTTACGTTCCTACAACTTGAATTATGAGGAAGTCATTGTGGACAATTTCTAATGTACTCCAATAGCAGTTTCTAACGATAACATTATTACATGATGATTAGAATACACATAAGTCACTGGGCTGATTAGTCACTTATGTTGTTATTAGATAGTGTAGAATGTATAGATATAGTAATATGTGGTATTTGCTACAAAAATTTGATAAATCTTCATATCTAATTTATTATACACAATCGGCTACTTGCCTCATAACAACTTTGGCGTAATAAATAAATATTTTCTGCAGTATTTGACTTAAGAAACCAATATTTATCGATTTCAGGTATTAAAAGTGTAAGATGACTTATGTAAATTATTAATTTAAATAAATAAAAATTGAACTCTTCAAACGCTATCAGTGATATTACTCTATAAATTATATTTGCTATGACGTCATACGGGTTGTAAACAAACATTTGACATTTAGCAAACGTGCATAATTATAAAAAGCTCGATACTTTTTATTAAAATGACAATGTTTGCTAATTATCAAATGCTTGTTTTCGACCCGTATGACTTCATAACAAAGAATATATAGACTAAAATGGCTGACAGCGTTTTCGCTTGTTTACGAAAAGTAAACTTTTCAAGTACTCTGATGCGGTTTTTAGGTCCTAAAAAATAAGGTAAAATTGTTTTTCTCTAATCGCACAATAATTAAAAATTTAAGACCTACTTTAAAAAAGAGTCAACTAGCCTATTAAGCCAATGTCATTTGGATAGATATTTCCTAATCTTCAGAGTTGATACATAGCTCTAACAAGAACTAAAATGGAGACAACTGGGTGGTTTTGCTGTATAGTCTATTTTGTTAAGCCCAGAAGATGGCGTCAGCCTTGCATATAGTGATTCGCTTATATGCAGTTTCTATTTACGCAGACCGCTATGCCAGCGGTGACTGGTGATGAATTGTCGACCTTATGGTGTTCGCCGCTATTTTCAATTATACTTTGCTTACCACCAGCTTAATTCAAATACCATACAACAAAAAAAAGACAAATTAACAAACGAGTAGTAGGTGTTAACATGACTAACGTCCCAATTCGACTGTCCCTAATATTTAATTTTCACGCGCAAGACAACAGGTACAGCTACGACATCGAGCTACAAGTTATACGTGACGCATAGACTGAATAAATTAGAGTATATATTATCTAAAATCTATACATAATTTTAGGAGATGGTTCATTAATAGCGTGTACGGAGTAATATTTATAAAAAACACTTATAATGTGATTTGTATTTAAATTAAATCGACATTAGTAATTATAAAGATTGTGTGACAAGAAACTAAAATAAAAGTTAAATTCATTTTAAAATTCATAAGATAAATTTGGAAACAAAAAGTAATATAATCATAACGCCTGATTAATATTGAAATCGGGAACATATAAAAAAGTAACACAGATTATTTAAGCATATATTTTGGTGGCATTCGATTATGGAAGAAAGCGGCGACGCGACGCGACGCGTGGAATATCTACACGAAAATCAATTGAGTATACTTCCTGCACATAAAAACGTTCGACACCTCCGGTGATCAAAACCTCATTATCGGTACTATGATTAGAAAATAAACAGTTGATTGAAGAACGGTTTGAACAGTGTCAAGTATCTTTGAAAATGACCGTCGGGTTTGTTCTCATGATATTTGGTACGTACCAAAGCGTACCCAAGCCTTTAACTTATCTAGTAATGAGTAATTGTGTAATTTCTCCCTTGCGATTTTGTATGTTTACAAAATTGTACATTCGAAAATAATGTAAACAAAAAAAACTTTAAAATTCTGATACAATGATAATCAGCATAATATTCAATGTCAGACACTTTTAATTTGTCAGACTTTTATTTCAAACACCGACAAAGCTGTTAAATGCATTTTATAATCATGAAAATTCTAGATCCCTTATCACCACAATTAATTATACCCCGGTAGAACTCATACTTTACTTATACTCAAACTTTCTTGACGATGGAACCTTTTTGCTATACTAAATATTTTACGGAACCCTGAATAGTTTAGTCTTTATTTTTTAATGAAAACAGACACTTTACATGATACTGTATTGATTCTACTGTAAATTGATCTCAGTGGCATTTAATGGGAGGTATGAAGTTGTGTTTTAACCAACTATTTTAGGTTTTTATTATTTCGGCGGAATCCTCGCAGTGGCTTTGCAGAGCACAGTTTATGTATGGCTGGTATATAATTATAATTGTCCTTAGTCCTGCGTGCAGGAAATTAATCTGACAATGCCTGACCTGGCCGGCCATTTACAAACGTAGTTGGCCTCGGTAACATTCGGTGTTATAATACCTTGACACCTGAAACTGTTTTCATACGTTACTACACGTTTTAAACTAATTGATAAAAATACATGTATAAATTCATAATAAACACCCTCTACAAACATTTTTTAATTTATAAAAGTCATTAAAATAAATGATCAATGCGATGAGTTCCGATTCAATTGGATCTGTTTAGTGTGTGGAAGAAATAATACAATTCTGTTATGGCGGCAAGTGACACAATAACATACTTACGAATAGAAAGAAATACGTACGAGTATAGATTATCAACTATTGTGACGGAATGTATAAATCTCATCCGGTTAATCTAATATGAAACTATAGTACAAACTGTATATATATTTACTTTGATAATCTATTTTGAATGACCCTTCGGAGTAAACGTAGATTTTAGAATGGCAAGATTTATATATTTAATAAGTTTCGGTATGATGAGGCAAAACGTACTACCGTCGGCGGACCTACATTGTTTGTTTTTTTTTTCATCATCTATATCTATATAACATTTTGTTCTTTATAGGTACCTAATGTTTCGCATTACCTTATAAAATGTTACCCAGCTATAGTAAATTGTAAGCTTTAACCGACATAGTTTATCAACTTAAATATTACGTTCGTTTTCATTTTCGATTCAATTGTGTTTAAAAGTCCGTGCAAATATTACTTTTTACGACATATGCCAAATATGAAATAAAAAAAACTAGGGCATCGTAAAAGTTCGCGGCCAATGAGTCACACGAGTGGCAAACTCGCGAGTGACGCAGTGCCATTCATGATTCCGAAGTGTTCTTACTACGAGGGAATGTCGGATTTTGTTCCGAGAACTTTATTTATCTTACGGAACTAAACTTTAAAGATGGCGTTATGTTATGAGTAATGGTTTAAGCGTTTTCGCTTAAACTGATTACTAAGGATTATGTTTGTTTTAATAATAATATTCATTTGGATTAACTGTTTAAGATATTAAAGATCCTTTGTTGTGAGAATCTTTGCATTATTATAATATCTAAAAATAAAAATGATTATTTCACACCGGTTGGAATGTCTTTTCGCACAAAGAATTAAAATTTTGCTAAATAAAATTGATTGTATCTTTACTAATTGGTAATTCATTTACTATTATTTGTTATCTGCAAAATTATGTCCCATTATTCGTATAATTGTTCAAACTTTATTCTTATCTGGTTCCAAGAAAAGTACAACCTCACCAAAGTTTCCATTACAGGAGGTTCAACTACAGCGATAGTTAAAAAAAAAGGAACATTAGAAACGAATCTATTTAAGGTAATCTAACTTTGAGCAATTATATCAGGACGAACATATTAAAGATTTAAGAGAATCAAAAGCCTAACCTATGAAATTTTGAAAATATGACAAGCTTGTAACAATTCAACATTTTTCATGCCAAATGTATAGGTACTTTCTTTAAAAAACAAAAAACATATTCGATTTAAAAAAATCTTAAATAGGTTGGTTATAAAATTAAAAAACATGAAAATAAAAAGTCGATTTTTAATTCGACTACATTTATCGATTAAAACCTATAACGATAAAAAAAAAAGATTTTTTATTTAATCCCAGTAAAAGTACTATACCAAATTTTGCATCTAACAGTATATTTAATAATCTGGAGAAAGCATCTATAAAAGGTTAATCTGAAAAATTAAGCGTGAGAATGTCAGTTGGCTAAAACAAAATTGTTGTTGATTTAGTCAATAAAGTCTAAACAGTTCAATCATAAACTGCCGGTGATTGTTGATCGATCAATAAGACGCAATGATCGTCGCATAGTACCAAATTCCTTAAACAAATTCTTCACTCTTCGTAATGTAAAGTATGTGTGAATGTACATTCTTTGTCTATAAGCGAGCTATAGAGAAACCTTGACATAGGGACATGTCCATATGAGGCATCGAAGTTACTCTTGAGATGTTATTATCGCTCTATATGTACCGAGATTGATGTCGGGTTCATATTGGTCATAAAAGGTACCGTAATGCGGATGTCGTCTATAATTATGTATTTATGTACTTGTTGTGTTTATTTTAGTAACTGATTCTAGAAAAAGATGGTCGAGTAGCATTGTACTATGTTATATATTACGTAGAAGTCTTGTAACAATTATCTACTTATATAAGGCTCAAGAGTTTTTTTTTTGTTTAAACGCCTGTATGCAACTTCCAATCGTTTTTGAAAAATATTTTTGCAGCTTTATAGCCTTTGAGGAAGGTATATAACTTCACTCTACAACACGACCCTAAGAAGCAAAGTAGTAACCATGAACTTCTAGCGATCTGGCAAGCTGGGCAAGGGAAGTGATACTAGCGATGGGTGCTAGTGGCGGCGCGATGGAGAGTTTGCGTGCGGCACAGCTAAAAAAATTAATAAAAACTAAATTATTTCTCAATGTGTCGGGACCGGTTACACATCATGTATTTTACATTAAGTAATAGGGTAAGTGCATCGATAAAACTATGTATTTTCCATAGTGGGTGTGGAGTCATAATGTACATTATAATGCGGTGATTGTATGTTAAGCGTGTGAGACTTGATGTGTAGTAAGTAAGTAGGGTATACTATCATAAGAAGATTGTAAAACCCTGGACTGTGTTGTTAGATTAATAAAAAATGTCTTAACTTCAAAATATTTTACACGAATATTTTATCAATAAAACTAAATATTATTTTCAAGGGTATATTTTTATGTAACTAGATCATTTAATAGTATAGATAAAGAAGTATTATACATTAAAGGAGAAAACAAAATACATTGTTTTGTTACCATATTGGCGTAAATTGTTAGTCAATCTCTAAGATCGCCGTAATCGGGAGTGCTAATTATTCGTGGCTAATGTTGCTATAAAATTAAGTCTGGTTACTCAATAAGGATGAGAGCTTTTCAAGTAGTGGAACATTTATGAGAGAGAGGTAGGGCACAGAGAAATTTCTTTGAAGATTTCTCTCTACTTGGGGCAGCCTGAATGGTGGAATACCTCCACCCTACAAAAGATCGCAGTCAAATAACCATGTTGTGTTGTGTTCCTGCGGTGAGTAGGGTTTCCAGAGCTCTTGGGGTAGGGGAGTTCAAGGTCGGCAACGCGCTAGTTGATTGATACCTATGGTTTTATAGGCGTTCATAGGCTATGGTAGACACTTACTATCAGGCGGGCCGTAAGCTTGTTTGCCAATTTAGTAGTAAAAAAAACTTTTATTCCTAGTTTAACAGGGGATACACGATCATTTTTTTTATTTGTCGCCAATTTTCATTCTCTGCTTTTATTAAACAGACTCTACACCTGGAAATGACGATGTCACTTATGTGTATCTGCTGAAATATACCACCAATATGTGCTTCACAATTATCTATTGGACGGTGGTAGTCAAGTAGTGGTAACCAAGCAAGTATTTAGAAAGTGCTGTATCACCATTCTATGCACGGTACCACTAAGCCAACAATAATTTATACTTTATAAATTATCACATATTTTGATTTATTCGTTAACCCAGGAATTATTCCTTTTATAGCTGACAACTCGATGTTAGATGACAGCTCCGCATATTGTGCGTCGGTGACAATACCTCTAACAACATAATAAATTCATATTTTAATATTATTCCAAGCCGTAATCCGGCATTAGAATACGAATGCTTCATAACATTTATAATTAATATATATAGATGATAGTACACTTAAAAGTTTTAGAGGTATATTCAGTAAGCTGAGTTTTTTGACCGTTTTAGGGCTGGACATAATCGAAATGTATTTTGAATACAATATTTTAAGTATAATTTTATTTTATTATGTTTTTCTCAACTTTTTTGAAACAATGATGGCTCAGTAATAGCACGTACGGACACCACGTCGATCAACGTTAGTTCGAATCCCTGCAATTAGCTAGAGCTTTCGGTGAAGGAAACCATCGTGATAAATCTCTAGCATTTTCTAATGCCCACCTAGCTAGCGGCAACCATCGAGTTTAAAATCTGTCGCCAAGCACCTATAGGTATATATTATGTTCCGGCAGCTGCAATTGAGAGCCAGTTCTCCCACTAGGCTTAGCTTATTATCATATTAGGCCATATCGTCACCTAACATCGGATGAGATTGTGGCCCAATGCTTAACCTATAAAGAACAAACTCTTTGCATTTCAAATCTGGTTGTGGGATTCCTTCATACTGGAAGAATGCGGGTAAAATACAGAACCGAGCCCACTTCATATACACAAGTTATTATAGGTATACTAGGTATATTATAGGTATTATATATAGGTACACAAGTTACTTTTTATCTGCCATTCAGAATGTTGGAGAAAAGTTTGTAAAACTCCAACCATATAGATGATTTAGTCAATTATCTTTAGTTCCTATCCTAGTAGGAATTAAAATCAAAGCAGCTTATTAAGCAGCACAAGCTAATAACATATGATACACTAACTATGCACCACAGTTTTACCTGTGTTAAATTTATTCGTCCAACTTTCCACCGCGCCGCGCCGTAACGCACTTATAGAACATTGTGCATACTGCATTAAATATTATCTCCGTTATTTCATTGTTAACTGTAACCATTCAACGGTTGCGGGATACAATTTTCTCGTGAAGTATTTTCCAACGGACATGAGACTCACAAAACGAGGTTGTCTGTGCACCAACATTCCTTATAGTATGTGTGTTCACTTTGCGTTTTTATTTACTACTACGCGTTATACTGAACGCGTGTACATGCATATGCTCAACTTACTTCTATACGGAAGTAATAATATATGTAATCTACACTATAATATACCTAATTAAGTTGAAGTTTGTTTGTTTAAAGCTGTGTGACGTATAACCCTGGCCGCCCGAAAAAATATTGTCAATACTGAAGTATTGTGAATAATCAATCAGCGATTTCTTTTAAATTATATGCAGATAAAAACCACGAGGTACAGCTAGTATATTCATTATTTAACTTTGCCTATTGTTTTATTCCAAGACAATCGAAACTGACACGCACCATTTTTTTTTTACTCAAAAGTGTATAAAAAGATAAAAACGCATGTATTCGAGTGCAACGTTGTGTCACAATTTCAAAGAAATCGGTGAAGCAATTTCGGGATTTAAGGTTTTGGAAAAACAAACATTTACAATTATATTTACATAATAATGAAGATAGAATATTTGTAACAGTTTTATCTTTTATATCTAAATCTCGTAATTGATGTTTTCCATCGTTAAATTTGGTCGTTAGGTCGAGATTTGGCAAGCTAACCTTTTTTTTTGATAAGGTTCAAATTTTGGTAGAATAGTGGATAAAGGAAAAATAGACCTAATGATCAGGTAATCCCAGGGACGCTATGTTGTGAGTGGCGGGAAATCATTAAGGGCGACTACAGGTTTTTTTTTTAATTTATCATCGTAACTAATACCATCGTCGACTTTGCTTATAGAAAGGGGTGTAATAAGCTGAATTGCTTGGAATTGGATACGGCGAAGGTCTTTAATCATACGTTTAGTCTAATTCAAAGAGCTCAGGTACCTATGTCATCTAACAAAAATCAAATCAACGATAATTATAAATGTTAAATTACCTTGCATAAGATTATATTTGTTATTTCTACTTTGTGTAGTGACGGCCTAAGTCCGTTAGAGGCCAGAGGCTGCACGGTAGCTTAATGAGGCCCCCGGCACTCCTGCCAGATGATCGTCCCCTTTCTCCCGAACCTAAAAATTTGTAGAAAGAAGATAGTAAAATGTATAGAACTCCCATTTGAGCAAGCTTTTTTACATCTAGCGCTAAATAATTAGAAAACTAAACTGGGACTTTCAAACGGACGCCTTTTTTGTAAGTACTCCATACTGTCTCTTATCTATTGATCATATTTTAGTCTTGTTTTGGATTTCATTATCTAGTCCTGGGGGCCTTGAAATCTTCAAGGCACTTCTACAGGCTTAGAGGTCCCACAAGAACAGGGGCCCGACCTCCCCTTAGTTCGCCATTATCTGTGTGTATTTGTTACTGAGCTTTGAACGAACTTTTACATAAAGTTGATATCTCTTTTGGCCACAGTATCACCTAATGTTAAGTAACGATGTGGCCCAAGACAGTAACATGCTAATCCTAGTGTGGAAACTGGCTCTCAAGTGATGCTGCCGGAACTTGAGGGTGGTAGCTAACCAGTTGGTCATTAGAAAAGGGCCTACATCATGATGTTTCCTTTAATGTAAGCTCAGGCTCATTGAAGGGATTCGAACACTGTACACGGTGTCCGGACACGCAACCACTGATCCATCATTGCTATAAATATCAACATGTTACCCAATAATTATTATTATACGTGTATTTATTTCTTTAAATTTGTTGTTAGTGTACTGCTTAGACGCTTACTATAAAAAGAGTTTTTTTTTTTAATATTACAACTTTATAGGTATATGCTTATGGAAAGAATTCCAATTGTGCGTGTGAGAAGTTATGAGCAACGGCTAGTCGCTAGTCTGTTATATAACTGCATATCACGCTATCTTCACCGGATGAGTGCCGGATAAAATGGTGTCGACTAACTTTTCAGACCACACGGACGATAAAATAACGCTCAAAGTGAAATATGATACATGAAATCCGCCAAGGAATAAACAAGCGTCAGTAGGTATTCGTTTGTTGTTTGCTGAATTCGTGGACTTTGTTCTGTTTTGATTATTCTATCCTTTTTCTCTGTAAAGAAAGTAATTATACCTTAAGTATATTATACCTTGTTATGTACCGGAAAGAAGTTAGATAGATTAGAGACTTATGGGAATCAAATAAAAAAGTATCATATAACACGCATACATCACATAGATCACGCCTCTTTCCCAACGGGCTAAGAAGAGACCACGTCCTTCCACTTGCTAAGATCCTGACATACATCATTCGCTTCTTCAATATTAATCAATCTTTTCATGCATGCTCGTCGGTCTAGACCTGCCCTTTCTTCAAAACGTCCCCGATTTGATTCTGGAACGTTTGTCTAGGCCTTCCTCTTCCAAAGTCCCTAATCACACTTATCCTATAAATCTGTCCAGTCATTCTTCTTTCATTCATCCTCTCTACATGCCCAAAATATCTAAGTATCCCTTTCTTAATCCGTGTCACTATATCTTCTTTTACACCATAACGTGCTCTTATCACACTATTACAAAACTATTGCTACCCGAAAATTTCCAAAACTAACTGAGCTACACAGAAAACAGAAAAATATATGTAATCCTTAAATGCATAGTGATATATTTCTACACCAATCAACTGTTTTGTAGGTATATTAGTACATTTACACTTTTTACTACTCATTCCAAATTTTTTAAATGCAATTGACATTGGCGAAATTGCCTAGAAAGGCGGACGCCATAAATAAAAAGTAAGCCACAAAACAGTAATTAACTGAAGTATTATAAGGTTAAATCTGAATCGTCAAGTTTTCAGATTTTCTGGTATTTCCTCAACTAAATCAGTAAACAAAAAAAAAATTAATTATTAGTACAATTATCGTAATATGCCTTCATTCATAACCAGAACCAAACTGACTGAACAAAATATTTTTGACAGCCTTGTACAAATAAAAAAAAACATGCTACACACTAACTTATCGTGATAAAATAGACCAAAATATGTATACTTATCTACATTTAATATCTTATCGTAATATGAACTCGGACTACATATTGATGGCCTAAATCACGCCTGTATGTCATAAATTCAGTGTCTATTTAGTATATTTTGAATCATGTTACGACCTTCCAAACCCTTCATCCTCTTTGTCTAAATTATTTTTTTATACCAATATTATAAAGCTCAAGATTGTTTTCTGTTTGTTTGAACGCGCTAATCTCTAGATCTAACAGTCGGATTTGAAAAATTCTTTTCATTATACAATATATTTATTAAGGTGAGTTATAGGCTAGATAACTTCACGTCACGACCCTAAGGATCGGAGCAGTAACCATGAATGGCAAGCAATCTGGTAAGCTGTAGACAAGTACGGGAAGCGAGAACAACGATAGACTAGACGGATGTTTTAGCGGCGGCTGGGTGTTTTTTTTTTCGAACTGAGTACACTGTTAGCCTTATGCACTGTATGCTTGGAGCATTTGAGTCTTTTACAGATTCACAGTGGAGAGTTGGCTGAATAAGCGCGGCTGAAACTACAACAAACTCGAACTCTTAAATCGAGGATCCTTGCCACGTTAGTCACAACTTATACTATTTATCTGTCAAGGTAACAAACACGTTGCATACGGATCAGCATAACTACGGTATCACATAATACAATTTGCAATGCACACCGCAACCAGAGAAGAAGCATTACAAATGTTAAAACATATTGTTTTAGTTTTGACTGGAATGTTATGTCCGTTACCAGACGATACCTTTATTCAAGGTAAAAGATTTTTTAACTTCGTAGATAATATTTTGGTTTGGTCTCGAGTTTGTTGGTTTCTCTCTTTACTATAGTTTAAATCTATACTACTCATAAGTAAATTTTTAATGTTATCGTAACACGACAAAATGTTGGCACTTATCTGATGGTAACTATCATAGATTCAATATACTATACGCTTGAGTTAGAACGAGATCATTTTATTATGTGTTATCGGCCTGTATCGGCTTACATAAATCGTGATCAAAATATATCCCGTTTATTCTTTATAATCTAAGGGTTTAAAGTAATTTAATATTTAGTAGAAGTGTTTATTGTAATGTATCTGGATGTAACTCGTATAACATAGAAAAACAACAAAATAATTCACACACTAGTGTATTGCGTTCCTAGAGTCTCGTCTTGTGCAACCTACTACCGATCTATACTAAATCTATGATAACCACAGTGCAATTCAATAATATCGGTGAACACACATAGATCTGCAAATCATAACCAGTCGTCGCTGACGCTGTCATGCCGGCCTGCTCTAATGTCTCTTCACGCATGTTTGAAGGACTTCATGTTGTAGGAAGGAAGGACACACTAGCCGGGAGACAGTTCCACATTCCACAACCATATTATTCATTTATATAGCTATATACAATATTCATGTCTCTTAAAATACAAAACGTACGATATTTCCTTTCAAATTTTAAAATCTGTTTTCATCTCGTTACAAATCGGGTTTCTATAATCCTTTCCCGCATCATAAACTAAAATTACATTTAAAATGGTTAATATCTATAACATCACCTGCATTGATTATTGATCAAGTTGTCGTTGAGTGTTTTCTATATTATTGGCATTATATGGGTGTAATTTAACCGGCAGTCTCGAGGTTCCTTAAATGACATGCTATAATCACTGTGAATTTCTTCATACTTTATAGCGGCTAAGCTATTAAGTAAATTAAATAATAAATGTTTAGGAACCGGGTTTTAACGATTTTAATGTGTAGGCAAAAGCGAGTAGGTACAAGTATATCATAATTTTATTTTATAATATCAAAATTACATCAGTTTCTAATACCATGGAAAATAGGCCTGCTGACGTAGTGGTAATACTTTTGTGTGATGAGTATAATTATCAGTTGTGTGTGTGGATGTTAAACGTATATATGGGTGTTAAATAACACGACCGTCTCAAACATTTTAACCTTACCTCATTATGTAATCGTAGAAACTTATTGGAATGTTAATGGAATGATTCGATAATCCACAAATCATAAGTAAAAACAAAATTAAAATTCCGTTTAAGCTCCCCGGATCTCATAAATTCGCCCCGTTTTATATCCCTCACTCCTTTACCAATTTCAATTTTTACTGTCCAGTGAGTAGAATTAGCTATGTATTAAAAAAAGTAAATAGGATGAGTGATATTATTATTACATTATATGTATAGATTACACAAAACTTGCGACGTACTTTTTTCTAATAAAATAACAAAATTCAGAATAACAATCATCCAGTCATAATCTACCTCTGAAGTACAGTTTTAATTCTATTTTAGTATAAATTTCTCTTATTATTATAATCAAATTATCTTATCTTATTATTTTTACTTATGTGATATCGTTATGTTTAAGTTTTGTTATTTTATATGTATGTATGTATATAGTTAAATCTATTACTTAAGTGTGTCGTCTGTACATGTCATGTTCACTTGTATATATAACGGCATTTTTTAATTTTATTATATGAATCGTTTTTATCAACAATGTACGTTATGTTGGAGAATCATCATAAATAAAACAAAATAAAATATATCAGTGGTTTAGTTACCAAAATACAAGCTTGATTAGTTTTGAATTAAATAGCCATGTGTTTAATTGTGTCCCCATATTTATACTTGGCCGTAATTTATCTGAAAATATTTCTAAAACGTCCCGGTTTCCTCATGATGTTTTCCTTCCCCGCTACCGTGATTATTTAAATACAAATCAGCAAATTTAAGGTGAATTCGGAAAATAACACAGCCAGATTTGAAAAAGGGTATGTATGATTGAAATTCTACAGAACCAAACCAGTAGTACCAGCTATATATTATAATAACTGTGACCGCGGCACCGCCATGGCGCCAGCGTGTACCAGTAAAAAGATTTTTTACTTTTTGTGCGGAATCCCTAATATTTTTTCTAAAATTATAGTAGTTAAGTTATACGTTATAACATCAGCTATCTGCTAGTAAAAGTCCCGTCAAAATTGGTCTAACCGTTTCGGAGATTACCCAGAAAAAACAGACAGACAGACAGAGAAACATTTTAAAAATGTTTTTTGTCATAGGTATCATGTATAATTTCATATGCATTTATTAAAAACAAAACCTGACATTACAAACAGACACAATTATATATGTAAAAGATAGATACTAACATGTTACTATTAAATTATTTGATGACGTATTATAGAAATAATTTTCCTTGTGTCAGTCACTTTTATCATAAGCCAACCTATTTATGTTACATTTTAACATTTATTTTACAGACTTTGGTTTTTAAGCCGCCATGCGTATATGTTTTGCATTAAACTAATGCAATAATAGAATGCCCCCATTATCCTACAAGACGATGATAAACTCTAAAAGCAAAATTACACGGCTAGTTTTGATGTGGCGCTAATACTCCACCGTTTCCGTTTTTTTATTAAACATATATAATTTATGTAACCTGCAAATTTAATAGTATTGATATTCATTGACAGTTTATGGCCGTTTCCTTCAATGATAGTTTGTGTACATAACAGTTCATATTCATTACATGCTATGTAGATGTTATCATTCCAATCCATACGGTATATGAAGTTGTAAAAACAAATACACCTTAAGAACTAGATTAATCCCTAAATGGATTACGCTAACCCTATTCTGAGTGCAGGACAGGAAGCCTTACGCGTACACTCGGTCACACAACGGTTTAACGATGCGACCAAAACCGTTTGCAACGTTCATATGCGCTTGCTTAGATTATTTTAAACTTGTAAATGCCAGCCACAATTTCAATATTAGAAATAAATGTAAAATAGTCATTCCATATTTTAGACCTTAGTAAAGACAAGTAGAAGTTTTCGTTAGATTGTACAAAAAACTTCTTAAGCACATTACCGATTTGCCGGACAATAAGTTGAGGAGTCATGTTAAGCTAGTTTTATTGTATAAAGGGTATTTATTAAAGGGGGATCATTACGTGAATGACAGAGATGTCTTGAAGTGTTTCCCTCTCTGTACATCCACTGAAATGATAATAACTGTACACGATATAAATACAACAAAAAAACAATTAAAAAAAGATGTTAATAAACCCTATTGGATTCTTGCTGGTACTTCTCGAGACTAGAATGTTTTCCGAACCGGTAGTAGTGTATCATAAGTGCCTTCTTACCTTCTTAGGGCTATACTGAATAAAATATTCTTCATTTTGATTTACGTACTGTACCTAAATAAAGTACTTAATAGATCAGAGTTCTTCTATATATAATCTTATTCTATATCTATATACATATTTTAAAAATCAACGTCTCTGTCTGTCTGTCTGTCCGTTTGTCTGTCGCCTGTCCCGTCAAAAATCGGTCCAACCGTTTCGGAGATTAGCCGGTAGAAACACACAGACAAGAAAATAATAATTGTTTTTTTGTTAATTAAAATACACAAGGTATCACACAATATTATTTGTATATTTTGCCATATATTCGATTTTATTATAGTAAATTATAAGTACGTATAAACTATTCAGTATATAAAAAGATTTTGTAGAACAAGTTAATAGTTTGTATTTTTCTACTCATTCGATTTAAGCACTAAACATATGTATCATGTTTTTGCTTCTGAGACAAATGCGAATATGCTTAGGGTTGTCATCCGTACCTACTTTATAATTTACGTTATTTCGGACACATAATATACTCTATCATTGATAATAATACTAAATCTGTATCTCTAACATTTAAATAAAGTATGCAAAATACTATATTTCACTAGTTTGAATGGTCGTAATTTAGATTTAGATCGTAATTTATTGTCTGCACTGATATATTATGACGTATGTACTTTATTTTGATATAATAATAATATTACTTAATCTACTTTTTTCTTACCTTTAATATACTTTATTAATATTTACTGAAATAAAAATTTAAGACCCTAATTCTGCCTAAACACAGAAGCCGGATAATCAATCATGTATGAAAATCGTTATGGAAAAAAAATTTTGGTCAAATAATATTTCTTACAGATAATATTTAAAAGTATAGAATTTTCTTACGTATAGTACATACGAACAGTTAATTTCATAAAACATCCCATAATTTATAATGTGCTATTTGTTCTGGTTTTACCACTCCTACGGCATGTAAAATTCCCACGTTTTGTAAATAATTTCCTGTTTATTAGGTGTATAGTGTAAAGCTACACTGGTAAGTAAGCATCCACTGGTCGATGTCGGTCGCATTCTCGAATGATTCATTATTTTGTTGTATTCTTTTTATGACGCACCGCGTCAACATATGAATTACAAAAAAAGTTAATAGATAAAATACTCCACTCAACTATGTAGTTAGGTAGTTACACGCCTCGAGAACAAAATCTTACAATGTTCATTGTGGAATTAAGTGCTATAATTTTATTTTTTTATGGTAAAGTACAATGAATAGGTACATATATCTCATTTAAATGTTTTAACACAAGCGCAAAATACAAATCTTTAAAAAATAACCCAATACAAATAATAAACATAATAAATAATTCAAATTCCATTGCTATAAATGAATACATAATAAAACTCTTATTTGCACACCATGAAAAAAAAATAACACATGAAATTATAATATTTACATTACGTGGGTATTTATAACAAAGCCTAAAAATTTAAGTAGGTAATTAATACATAAGGTATTTTTACTATATCTTGTAGGTAAATTATATTATTTGAAATAATTATGTTTTATTATTTAATAAATAAAACCATTGGAAATAACGTGGTATTATTTTACCACCTTCAATTTAATTGTTATTTTTAAACACTTACCTTTAAAATAAAGTTAAAAGAATAAAAATCACGTTCAAACTTCACAAATTTTGTTCGTTATAATATTAAAAACAATTCACAATTATCTCTTGATTAAAACAAAATTATACACTTTTAAAGTTTTAGTGTACCAGCGCGGGAATAGAAACTTTTTCGCGGCGCACTGTGAACGATTCGTGAGCTACTGTCGTACGTACACATTCCGCACGTCTCGGTTGCGGCGATTACGTTCGTCGAATACAAAACAACATGCGTAATTTCGTCGATACAGTACAATCGTAATGTGTTGTTATACGAGTTGAGTTGTCAGTTCGATCTACCATAGTAGAGTCAAGCAGTAGGTATAAAATATAGGTATAGGTATAGTAGGTAAGTACTATATAGATACCAATTATTTTACTCATACATTGTACCCTACTCACTAGAATATAATGCACATTAAAATATTAAGTGCCATCTGCTATCTACTATTGGAATATTATCACTGAGAAATGCTTAGTTTAACTTTGTAACACTAGATGTCGTATGAGCATTTGGCGTTGTATGTTTTTCTAAGTTTGTTACAAAACACTTAGTAGGATTATAGGTACCTAAATATTTAGCTAACGTTTCTATTCTTGAATCAGATTGTTCATTTTTCATAAAAATATTATAATGAAATAAGTATGTACAAAGGTACAATAATAATCAGTGTTGCCAACTTAGTTATTGTCCACTAATGCTGGCGATTTAACCTCCCTTTTAGCGGAGAAATATTGTGTTTAGTGGTTAGTGGTTTTTTCTAGTAGTTCAATATAATTCAATTAGTGAATAGAGGATCACATAACCAATAAGTCACATAAACGTTTCGAAAAAAAACATTTACTTCATTTACAGTGTAAGTAGCAGTTTTAATTTTTACTTAAACTACTACTAAAAATATTTCAAGAGGTTTTTGTGGAAAATGTAGTTATTATGAGAGTAGTGCCGCTTTTTGTTAGTGGTTTTAGAAGTTGTATCTGGTGGAGAGCTAGATAAACTGTTGGCAACACTGATAATAATTAACTTTGAAATTAAGTTTAATGGCTACTGATGGCATCTGTCTTTGGTTATTAGTCTATGGCGTCTCTGCCTATGTTTACAGCCACAGACTGTCACATTTAACCAGATGTACTGGCAGTAGAGTGCCACAAACTTTTCTGGCCCGGTGGCCTAAAGAGGAACTAACGACGCCATTTTGAAATGTCAATCTTCCTGCCATTCGGTGACATATCCGTCATTGGTTGTTTGCTCCGTGCATTTATTTTTCGTTTCGTAGCTATAGCTAGTGAAAAATGCCGAAAGCTTTAAAAAGTGATGCGAGGAACGTTATATTACAAGTCCTGGATTTAATGAAGGAAGAAAAGCGTCTTCAGACACCGATAATATCCTTCGCAAAATTGTATGAACTCGTAGCTGCCGCCACAGGTTAGTGTTGGCAGCTTTTGAAAGTAATTCTACATAAACATTATTTGGCACGTGCTAGTAAAATAGATATAAGTATCATATATTTAATTTTTTCGTTACTTTTGTTGTAGGTGTTGAGGAGCGATTTGTTAGAAAACTTGTAAAGGAAATAGAACAAGCAGATGAAACTGGAACAAAAGTTTCCACGCCAGATAAGATAAGGAAAAGGAGGAAAGGTAAAATTGAAGTGGATGATTTTGATCTCGGTGTCACAAGAAGAAAAATTCATGAATGTTAAATCATACGCAAAGAAATTCCCACAATAGCAAAGTTATTAAATGTGCTTCAAGAAGACATTGATTTTAAGGGGGATCGAGAAACTCTTCGGAAAATACTCCATAAAATTGGATTTTGTTATAAGTAAACAAAATCGAACAGAAAAATCCTAATAGAACGAAACGATATTTCTGCATGGAGCGCAATTTATCTTCAAAAAATTAAAGAGAATGAACGAGGTGAACAAAAACCTGTCATATTTTTGAACGAGACCTATATTCACGCATCTCATATAGCTGGATGCTGTTGGCAGAGTGATGAAGTTGATGGTGTTCTAAATCCAGTCTCCAAGGGAAACAAATCGATAATTGCGCATGCGGGAGGACAAGCAGTGTTTGTGAAAAATGCGTTATTGCTGTTCCAATCAAATACAAAAATTGCCAATTATCAAGACGAAATGAATAGTACGAATTTCAAAAAATGGGTTACCAATAAACTTCTGCCTAATTTACATGAGACAACACTGATTATATTGGATAATCATATCATAGCATTTGCATAAACAAAACTCCTAATACAAATCATAAATAGACCGAGATACAGAAGTGGCTGACGCAAAATAAAATAGAATTTAATGAACAATTTACAAAACCGCAACTCTATGCACTCATTAAAAGACATAAACCAAAACCTGTATACGAAATAGACGAACTGTTGAAAAAGAATAGTCATAGCGTGTTAAGATTACCGTCATACCGTTGCAACTTAAATGCAATCGAAATGATTTGGTGCTCGATGAAACGAAACGTAGCTAATCAGAACATTAATAAATCAAATTCTGAAATGCTTCTTTGATTGCAGACGCCTTCAATAATATAACAGTGTATGAATGGCAAAAGCATTGCAATCACGTAAAAAAACTTGAAAACGAGTATAGAAGTAGAGGTGCATACTTAGACGAGCATTTCATCATTAATTTGGCCAGTGACAGTGAAAGCGAATGTAGTGACTTTGATGATGAAGTGACCAATGAATCAAATAACTCCGGTGGCTTAAGAATAGCTGTAGTATTCCCGTTAGAAAACACCCGCCATACATTTTATGTAGATGATCATAGTTATTATGTTAAAATATAATTATTTTCAGAGAATATGTTTTTGTTTTTATTTATTTGATTATCATTTTACCTACAAGCGATGATGGCGCAGTGGTAGCGTGTACGACTTCGCGTCGATTGACGTGAGTTCAAATCCCTACAATGAGCCTGAGCTTTCGGTGAAGGAAAACATCGTGAGGAAACCATAGCATGGTGGTAGGGTATTTTCTAATGCCCGCCTGGCTAGCTACCACCCTCAAGTTGAAAATCTGCCGCCAAGCACCAATAGGTGTGTTCCGGCAGCTGCACTTGAAAGCCTGTCTTCCACAAGGTTTAGCGTGTTACCATCTTGGGCCGCATCGTCACTTAACATCAGGTGAGATTGTGGCCACTACGCAAAACCTACAACGATAAAAAAAAACATACGTTCTTTCAAATCGCCAGGTGTTTAACATTAGGTCCTATGTATGGTAGTGTGTGCATAATTTCACACTTTAACGAACTTTAAACAAGTAGTTTATGAATTTGACACGTACCTATGTATTATTATTATTGGAAATGCACTATATTTACATAATCTATAATGCTTCCAAACAAATATTAAGTTTTTATGGATATGTACACATGTTTGTATGTAAATATGTTTGTTCACGTATTTCTCCGACGCTATTAATTGGATTGAAAAATCGGTTCAGTTATTTTCAAGATTTGGACAAAAATGTTTTTGTTACATCGACTTACTTGCCCATTTTATTGCAAAATTTATTTTTACTGACAACACCAAATGATCTTTGCTGATGGCTACACTAGATTCTTTTTGAGTTATCTATTTTCATTCAATTTTTTACGTTGTTTGAAAGTTTAATTTTTCTGTGTAATATGAGGCGCATTCGTCTAACAACTAACTAGGGAATATGCATGTAAAAAATCTTGCATTTTTCAATTTTGTAATTACCCATGTACCTACCCACACTGCCATATTAGGAACTAAACTCATGGCGTTTTTATAGTAGATAAATCAACTAAAATACCGTTTATTACTGATAAAATCTAAATTAGACGATTTTAGGCTTATGACTAGGGTTGCCAACCCACTACATTGTATATAGTAGGCGAAATTATTATATTTTTGTTGGATAAAAATATTAGGCAACATTATGTATACCAAAACGTTTAAACGTAAAATGAAACGCAGGCCGCAACCTTTAAGTGAAACAGCACTAGGCGGCAACGGCACTGCACGGCATGTCGCGGTCGCGGCCATTCTTCTTTACATGAAACTGTATAGGGCACAATGCACTATGTGCCGTGCCATGCTACGCAATACCGCTGCCACGTAAACCGGTTTTCATTTATTTCTTTCTGAACGACACTTGGTGTGTCCTTGTCAATTTGATTATTTGTGTCATTATCAGTCTATAGAGCAGAAAAATATATTTTTTTAAGCCTATTTTTTTTCTTTTTGTCATCTACTATAGTTTTTTAGGTAATAATTTCAAAAATACTATATTAGATATAAAAAAGTGGGCAACTCTACTTAAGATAGTTTTTCAGCGGCTGTGCCAATAGTGATGTCAAGTACGATATTCATAAATAACATATCACATACAACAATCATATTATATGAAATCAAAAATAAAGTTATATACATTTTAATGTAAAAATAAACAGAAATAAAATTATTATGTTATTTTCAAGATACAAGCAAACTTTACTATTCATAGAAAATATCATCTGTTATTTTCTTAGTTCATAATTCTACGATTATTATCTGTTATTCATTCACTCAATCATTCTTTCTCTGTCAAAATGGCTGCCGTGCAGGAGGTGCGTGACGATTTGCCCTCTCAAATTTTTATTTTATGTTGTTTTAATTCCAATTTATTTTACGTGAAAGTATAGAAGTCTATATATATTTTCTTTTCTTTCAGGCGAGACGTGAACCAATCCAAGCCGTACAAGTTTTCGGCCGTAAGGTTAGTGTTTTGGCGTCCACGTGTTGTGACCACTTTATAAAGTAACAATTCTATATTCTCATTTGTATCAATTCGTTTAATTTTTTTATAAATCATCTTTTCTTAAACATTATTGTCAAAACACAACTGTCAAATAAAAAATATAGTAATTACTTATACTCTCCTTGTGGCCGGCCGAAGTTAGGTTGTAATTTTGTTCATAATTTAATTGAATAAGCGACCCTATTAAATCGTCTGTACAACAAAAACTAATAGTGCTTATTACACTTTTCAAATACTGTTTATGTACATATAACCTCAACTCATAACTTATGAAGGCAAATATCTTGCCTCCGACTCCAAAATCGAGAAATTCATTGATTTTTGAAGTTTACAATATTGAACTATACAAACGTATACTGGTTTTTAAACAGATCACCAGATATTATTTAAAATAAAATAAAAGATAGGTTGGACTTTAGAATTGATATCGCTGAATAATATATGTGAAGGGGCGGGAAAGATGGGGGAGGGTGAAAGGTAACTACTATGTGGAGGAAAAAGTGCGGAAACGAATAGTTTTTTGAGATATTTTTTTTTTCATTTTTTAGGTTATGTTTACATAGGATTTGTATATATATTTTCAAAGGATATTATTTGTTTCTGGCACTCGCCAGCCGCGACTAGCTCGCTTTGTTCGCTCGACTCGTGCGGTATAATCGCAGTTCCAACCTTATTTAACCTATTTTATCGACACAACGGAAATATAAAAATATGTCACTCAAAACGGCACATAAAATTTGAAGTAGTTCGTATTTAACGTAAACCAAACAGTGATCGACCAAAGCGTAACAAAAATGTATAGAAAAAATTATGATCTCCGAAAATCCTACCCTATCACGCAAAAGTGAACTTTATGACAACTGCTTAGAACTGACATTTGTATTGTCAAATTTACAAAAAATGCGATTTTATTTCTCAAAAACTATTTATTTCCGCAGTGTAAAATTTTATATCAAGCCTAATTGTAGAGTTATCAAAGTAAAATAAAAACTTTCGAGTCTGAACTCGATGGTAGCAATTAAAAAGTTGAGCTGAAATATATCATGGAGATAACTATTATTATTATTTTCTGTAACATTTAAATTTTATTCATCGTTAATCTCTTTTACATTGACAGTCTACAATGGAATATGATTATATTGTAATTTAAGTGTATATTGTTTTTTTTCTACCTTCGTAGAAAACGGCTACTGCAGTAGCGTACTGCAAGCGAGGTCATGGAGTGCTACGCGTGAATGGGCGCCCCCTCGATTTAGTGGAGCCTAGACTTCTTCAGTATAAACTACAGGAACCTATCCTTTTGCTTGGCAAAGTATGTACAAATATGTTTTAACAGTGCATGATGTTTTTTTTATATATTTTTTATTTCACAACATCATAGTTAACTTTCTTAGTCCATTATTATATTTTCCATAGAAAAAGTTAAACTGTGAGGGAGAATGCTTGTGAAGTAAGGTAAAATTACCTTCCTTCCTCTTAACAAATTGCATGTTTTTATAGAAGATTGTACTTAAATTTAACAATAAATTTCAGTACTTTTCAGTGAAGGAAACATAGAAATAAAAGTAACAAGCACAAATGCATGTAGATTTCATTTTATTATAAATAGTTCATGTACATTATCTTACAATATATTTATGTAAGTATATGAAAATGCTGTTTATTTATAATAAAAAAAAACCTGACATTTGTTTAGCGGTACAATATGTATACAAATTGTACTTTTACTTGAAAATGTCACTAGAAATTTTCATCCAAATTTGCATCATAAGTGGTTGATTTTAAATGACTCCAAACAATCAAATTATAATTATGGATATTACTCTGAATTAATCCTAGATTGACTATTTGCCGATTTTTCAATTATCAGATAACTTTTTTTGAGGAATAATTTTGATGTTTTGATGGATAATGTTTGGAAATTCTGTCAAAATTTAAAAAATATTCCTTAGATATAATTATCTGTTGATTAAGAAATCGGCCTTAAGTGTAATTGCATATTTAGCAGTTTTGTTAATATATATACATATACACTTCTTTTCATTTGTGACAACCAACAGTTTGATTAAGGAACTTTGTAATATTATTCATATATATTTTTATAAACAAGTAGTGTTCAGTCCCAAGTTTGTGTTGTAATGGATTCCCAAGATGATGATTTGTTTTTTTCTATGTATGTTTGTGTGACAACTAACTTAACAAGTAACATTCGCTATAGTAAAAATCAAAACACCATCATATATATTTACACATAAAGTTAGATACATTCAAATATTTTATATTTGTGTTAAAAAGTATCAATTGTAAAGTACTAAATGTTATAAATCTATTATATGACATTTACTGTATAAATGTTATAAATTTTCATTACAATGCAAAATTCAGAGAGTATGATAAAGAAAACGCCTTTGGCAGCAGTGATGTTCTGAACTAGCAAGCATGTACTGTTGTGTGATTTGAAAATAACATGTAATATGTTGTTACCATTTTTTGCATATGAATGTCAATACCTTAAATTTTATGCTATTTTTAAATATGGAAATACTTTTCCAGCCTTATGGCAATAAAATTTTCATTTCTTTTACAAATGCATTATTTTTGAATGAATTCTTTACTAATGAAATAATTGTCTCATACTATAGCAATGTTTTTTTAAATTCAAATACTTATTGCTTGTTTCACATCCTATTTTGCTCATGGTTTTACTGCATGCACTGCAGATGCATAATTTTGTTTGTACATTTTTAGAAATAGTAACTAACTCTTAGTTATTTATTCATATTAGTTTTCATATGTTTTGTTCTAGTTTTGTATGCTTTTGTTAATTAAATAACTTGCATATTGTGGCTTGAAAGTTTACAATAAACCTTAATATATGTACTTATAAAATCGTAAATTTTCTGTCAGTTGGAATACCCATGATTTGAAAACCTAGTATACCAATTTAAATGTAGTTTTCAAATGAATAAAGGATTGAACCAGTGGAAGGATATAGGGTACATATCATTACGCTTTTCTATTGGGGCTAAGCTGTACTGATAAACAATAGAACCCCATTTTAATTTCGATAAAGCACATAGTTTCTACATGTGAACAAAGTCTTAAACAGTTGCTATTTAATTATATAATAAATTTTATTTTAATAAGTAAATGATGATTAACTCTTATTCCGAACCTGAGCATCCTAGGATGTGAAGTAAACACTTCATCTGATATTACTTAATGTTATATTTATCTTGATATACTTTATCAAACAGCAAAAAATAAATTAAAAAAAATGCTTTCAGGAAAAGTTCGCTGGTGTCGACATTAGAGTGACAGTAAAGGGTGGTGGACATGTTGCACAGGTTTATGCGATTAGACAAGCCATCTCTAAAGCACTTATTGCCTTCTACCAGAAATGTGAGTATAATTAAATTCACAGAATATGTCATTAGACTTTAAGTAATTTGTATCAGTAAAATTGTTAACATTATTAATTTTACATGAAATGTTTTAAGTAATGAATATGGTGCTATGTAAGTTTGGATTTGTAACTAATTTTATTATAATCTATAATTATTCCTTTATTTTATGTCTTATTCAAACAGTAATTTAAGTGAAATTTTACCCTTTCTTCCAAAGCTCTCTCATTATCATGTGAGTGGGTCATTTCAGGAAAGGGAGACAAAACGTGACATTACCAAACGGCATGTGTTGTAAATACCTTGCTTGTTTGAAGTGTACACAACAGTTTTAATATATAAAAAAAAGATAATATAATTAAAGGTTTTGGTTTGATATTACATTAGTTAAATAAAAATGTGTAAGCTAAGCTTAGGAAGGAGGTTCTACATGGAAATTGTCAGAATCAATTGATGGGATTATGCATTAATGATAATTTTCAACTTGAAAGTTTGAAATCATACTATGGTTTAATTACTGTTTTTATACCCAAAGGCTTAGGCCCAACATAGGTTTGTAAACTCATTTGAAGGTGCTTACAAGTGTGACAGCATTGATTAAATATTGCTGAAAATTTTCCATGTTATAATTGAGAGGTATAAAAAAATGCCACCATCCAAATATTAAAATACTGTTGAAATTTTAATTAATTTCAAAAGCAACATGTTGGGCTTAATACAGAAGATCCTTGATAAGATGGAAAAAAACCAAGAGAAACGTAAAATCCGAGCTTCCCAAACTTTTTTCTCATACACCACTTTCAACATTTAGCTGGTTCCAGTGGAGCTACATTTCTACCATATTCCCAAAACTGGACAACAAATGAGTAAGGTTTATCCTTGGTATTCGTATTTATATTGGTGAAGAATTAAACAAGTTCATGCAAGATTGCAAGCACACACACCACAAGTCGTATTTCGTCCCTTTGCACGTCTGAACAAGCGTTGCGGACGGCAGTGGTGATGCTTTGCAAGTCTCGACACGTACTGAATTATTAATATGCAAGTTTTTACAAGTAACAGTCGCTAAGCTTCTTAAAATATTATCTGCCTACATTGATAGGTGAAGTCAATATGCAGTAGCATATGGTACTTAGAAAGTACATAGAAGCAGGGATGTTATGGATATGAAATTTCGGATCTGGATATGGATACGGATATATGAATGATATTATATCGGTTTCAGATACATTTACGGATATGAAATTATTTCGGATTATCCGTTACTTTCGGATAGTTTCGGTTATGGATACGGATATCCATAACATCCCTGCATAGAAGTTACTTGTAGATGTCTTATTAACCGAGGTCTTCACAATCCCATAGCTCGAGAGAGTCTTCAAGCTGGTTGTTGCTTGCTTTTAAGGTGTGGGCGGGGGTGAACGTTAAGAGCACATCTGTGACCCAACCAACCGAATACTAAGTTATTAGTATGGATTCTATAATCACATTGACACAATTCTCCAACATATACTCTATTATATAGTATCTTATTAAATATGACGTGTTGGTAAACTTCCTTTGTAACAACATCATGTACAGTGACATCTGCTTTTATACCTCTCAGTTACGACGTCCAAATAATTTTTGCTACAAAGAAACAATCTGAAAATTATCCTTAATTTACAGATGTAGATGAGGCATCAAAGAAGGAGCTTAAGGATATCCTAGTCCAATACGACAGGAGTTTGCTGGTGGCTGATCCCCGTCGCTGCGAGCCCAAGAAATTCGGCGGCCCGGGCGCCCGTGCCAGATACCAGAAATCCTACCGTTAAGACTCCTTCGGTTTACATTGTGTGGTATCGCCTCGGTCTTTGCGATCAATGCGATATCATTGGGTGTCTTTAAAAAATAAAAAAACTTAAAAAAATATTGTTTTTATTGGTTTTCTCTACATATAATACTTGCGTAGAACTATTTATTTTCTGACATAGCTGCATAGTTGTCTGTTTAACTGGGTCCTTTATTATATGTAATCAGTTTTAATTAGGTCGTAATTGTAAATTTTAAAACATTTATTTAACTGGGAATATCTGGTAGTAGACATGGAGATATTAGCATGGTCTATGGTTTATGAATTCAATGATTTTGATTATAGAATGCAGAGTTAAGGAGCGCCAGCCTCAGTATATTAGGTGTGTCCATAACTATCGAAGTCCTAAGCGTAGATGCTCGAGCTATATACTTTATGCTATATTCATTTCATAAGATGGCGCTATAATCGCGTATCAACTTGCGTGTTTCCGAACATTAACCAACCTATCCCAGGAAGCTCTAGAAACTGTTCACCGCAGGAACATAACACAAGGCTGCGATCTTCTATAAGATGTAAGTATTCTACCAGTCTGCTCCAAGGAGAGAGAAATCTTGTGTCCTACCTCTTTTTGAAATCTAGAACAAATTGCTAATATTTATCGAGTTTGTTTACGAAGTTTCTTCAGTCTGTGACCTATAGGCCGACCGCTGTAAGCGCGAGCCTCCTGATGGTTCGCGGGACGCGAAGCGGCGGGTGTGCACGCGTAAACACGGTATTGAGATGATACCCTATATCTTAAGATCAATAGTTTATGCATGTTATTATAACTGGGGCAGATATCTAATATATTTAAAACACATAATATTGTTGTCTTTATTAAAATGATAAACAGAAAACTTCTCTGTCGTTTCGCTCTTGGCAGAGCGGTCGTGGTCACATAGAGGCGTACATGTCGGTGGTAAAGGCGGACACAGCTCTCCGCACGATCTCCCGCCATCTCTCTCTGTTTGTATACTGTCGGGCGCAGTCTGATACACGGCCTCCTACTGCGGATTTTACTTGGTCAGTCCAGCGCATAGGTGACCTGCCACGCGATCTAGTTCCCTCCACTCTTCTTTGCACGACCAGCCGTTCTATGAAGTCGTTATCCCGCCTAGACACATGTCCGAAGTACTGTAGTATGCCCGACTGTACTACGGCCGATAGACGCTGTACAATGCTCAGCTCATGGAGTATGGACATATTGGTGCGAAACTCCGTCCACGATATTCCGAGCATCTTCCGCCAGCACCACATTTCCAGAGCATCTATCTTCCTCTTTTCCAATTCACGCACTGTCCACGTCTCTGCCGCGTAAAGAAAAATGAGGAATACAAGGGTTCGCACGAGCCTGATTTTGGTGGCTTTTGTAATGTTGCGATTCCTCCATACTTTCTTCAGCCTCCCCATCGCAGCTCTGCTTAAGGCCATACGCCGTTTCACTTCATCTACGCACCTACCGTTGTTTGAGATCAAAGCCCCACGGTAAATGTAGGTCTGGACCACGTCGCAGTTCGCGATCTGTATCACTTCGGACGAGTTGTTGACGCGATCCACGATCATCATTTTTGTCTTAGGTCGGTTTAAATTTAATCCAAACGTAAGACTCACGCGCTCCATTTTGAAAGTAATTCCTCCATAAGGCCAGCACTACTCGCGAATAAGGTGGTGTCATCTGCGTACCGCAAGTTCACATTTTTATATCCACCAATCGCTACACCATCGGTCAACCAACAGAAAACTACTATATTGAAAAAAAAAAAACGAATCGAAACACATTAATAGATTATTTTTCATTGCCTCTATAGTTTTTTAAAAGGCAGCGTCATAATTCAATCTTGGTAAAAGAATCTCATGTGCAGCAGTCATAAAATAAAACCGCGTAAGCCCATACGTCAAACGTGTATTGCTGCCGGCGGCCGATAACAGACTAGCTTCTTGGTTGGTCTTGTTCTCCTCCCGCGCCCCAGAGACCATTAGGAGGGTCGCGCTTACGGCGGTCAAGCTATTAATGATTGGCATTTTGTAGATAGACGTTGGCACTACACAACTGTTATAAAGAGGGTCAAAATAAAAGTCTGAAGTTACTAATATGATTTTTATTACCAATATAGTTATTTCATACACAAAATGTCTTTATTAAAATTTAAAGGAACTCCAACAGACCCAACTGTAGTGATATAATTAAAAGTGATGAGATAATTATCATGTTAGATTCATAGTGAAGTTGTTTTATCAAGACTTAGTTTTATTTGGAGATAAATAAAACTGAAATATTCAATGAAACCTACGAATTTTATATATTATAAACGTACATAATGTAGCCATTTAATGTTTTTAATAATGTAGCAGCACTACCTGTCTTTATAACCTATTAGCAGCACATTAGCAACAAACATTAATTAGTTATGTAGTTATTGTCTTTTATTAAAATATTTAATAATATATTTACTATCTAATAGATTCTTTCGAGATTATAAATGTTAGAAATTAATTACCTATGTTAGTTAAAATTAGTTCAGGCACTTAGGTGCAGAATTTATAGTGATTGGACACTCTTTTAATGGACTCTTTTAACTATGAAAAATTGATACAAAAATATTCGATAATATGCCTCTCTTTGCTTATCATAATTGTCACAATAATTTACTATTTTTTGAACGTTTTATTCTGCCTAGTCTTTATAGAAGAATAGTTGAATAATATTTTATAAAATTTAATAAAAATAACAGTAATAATGTTTAGATTTTAGTGGAAACAATGTGATATGTATATTATAGCCTCTAAAACAGTAAAATATAGAATTATTTAACAATTTGTAAGCGGACTTTCTAGCAATAACTATTGCGTACATTCAACTAACTAGCCAATTAACTAATATCTAGTTAGATAAGTAATATATGTATTGGAAATATAACTTTAATATTATGAAATTTTTGAACGATATATTTTTAATAAGATATAGGAAAATTATTTTTCTCCAAGTTTACTACCGCTTTCTTCGTGGACATCTTCAAATTTGGCGCCCATTCTTTTGAGAGCTATCACAGCGGAGACTGCTTTCGCCCACCTCTTCTTGATGACGTATCTCTTCAATTTCGTTTTGGTAACATGCAGTTCGGTGCAGAGCGCGGATTGTATCAACCAAGGATGGGTGAGTGTCTCTGATGCCTGGAGTCGATCACTGCAGGTTATTAAATGGCAGATTAACATAACGTAATAATTAGTATTTCCTTTGTAACTACTACTATCCCTGCGTGCATACTAAACCGTTACCTTCAAAATGATTGGAAACATATCATGCAAGTAATAAAAAAAAACTACAATTTCAAATAAAGCCTTATATTTTTAACAACATAATTATGTAATACATAACAAATAAATTACATTTAATTTATAAATGTAGATAAGGAACAAGATTTATTGTCTCCTTTCGATTCTGAATGATTTATATTTACATTTTAAAAAGTACAAAATTATTGCTATTGACAATGTGTTTACGACATTCATTTATTTCAGTCTTGCTTTCCAAAACATTCAAAATTTTGTGTTAGACTAGATTCATAAAAATGTCATTTTATCCTGCCCATCTTTACTAATCTCTGTTACTTTGGTAACATAGTGTCATGTCATGGCACACAAACCCTGTTTGTTGGTTACTTTTATAAAAGAAATCATTTCGAATTTACAACTTCCGATGTTTTCTTCCTTTGTGTTTTCTCATCTGACGTCTGTCGTTGGAAAAATGCGTGGAGACTTGACATAGAGTTCTGTGCGAGTTGATTAGATGATGACCACTCTAGGGATATTGATTGATGTCTACCACCGTTGGATGTTCCTCCGGCTGATCGTTCAGCTTCCACTTCTTCCGTTTCACCCCATTTCTGTAGCAAGTGTAGTAAGAGATCTTTTGTCCTGTGAGCATTGTTTTCATCGCCTCTCCTGTATGGCAACTGTCTTCCATTTCCAGAACCGTTTACTAGTTTGTCTATTTTCTCTCGTCTCTTATCGAATTCTTGAAAGAAGCTGTTACGAATCTCAACTGGTTGATCGGGGACATCTCTGCTCATAGCTGTTACTCGTTTAGACCTTGTTGACTTCACCCAAGGCATTTTACTAGTCATCGGCTTCTCTGGCTCCCTTTCTGTCAAGAATGTCGAGCTTATTTTAGTCGTTGACTTGGAAGTAAAAATCCTCTTATCCTTCTTTGATGCGTCTCCGTTTGGCAAAGTTTTCGTCATGGTCGATTTATATTCCTTTTTGAAACCGTTTAGCAACTTCTCTTCCTTTATTTGTTTTGATTCTTTTACGTTTTTATCAAGTTCTTTCATGCTGTTATTATTGGTTAAATCTGTGTTCATTGTAGAAAGCATGAATAAATGATCGGACAATTTCTTAATTTCCTCAGCTAAATTCTTTCTTACAAGTACATCATGCTTTTTATGTAAGAAGCATGAGCTGTCTGAAGCGCGTCTCTCAACAGGATTGTATCTTGTAGAAGAGTTATTTTCTCTTAGGGGTGGAGGTTCTAAATCATCTTCATCGAACACTCCGTCTGGAGAACTGCTCAAGGAACTTCGAGGTGAGGGAGAGCACCCACCTATAGACGATCTCTCACAATTTGTTAGACATGTAATTTCGTGGGCTTGATTATCAAAAACGTAAGGTGAGTTAGGGTGTTCTCCCCATCGTTCAACGAAGAGCCTTAGGTTGTCTTTAGCAACGTCTAGTTCGTGTTTTGGAGAAGGCTCCGGCCTCGGTTGGGGTTCCGCCTTTGCTGGTGATTTCTTGGTTAGCCACTTGTGTCGGAGGCACTCCGTCGCACTCGGTCGTGACCTGCGGCAAAGACCCCTTGTTACTAATTTCCCAACACCATGGGTTATGGGTTTTGAAAAGGATCGGGGTACGTGAAATTGGAATAGGTTCGTGCATTAATTTATAAGGAAACTGAATTCGGGTAGTATGGCTTCTACTAAGTGCTTTTTTATTATTTCAACATCGTCTATAGGTGAAGATCTGCTGATACATTTTAAATTAGCTTTTTATTTTAAGTACTTAAGTTTCACCAACTTATGGTTCAATAATTTATTCAAAAGGGTAATGCGAAAAGGATTATGGGGTATACTACAATCTAATACTACAAGGACAGTACACAACACAAAGTAAATATTAAAATGTGTTAGAACAGTAATTATAAAATTTCTACGATTTCGTGCAATGCGATGTTAGTTACTGGATACACAGTGTTGGTAATAAAAATTATGTAACAAGGGTCTTAAACGACACGCTGACTTTAATAGCTTAAGCTTTAAAGAAAAAATCTGTCTTGGATTTATTTAGTAGAATCTATTCCCATCCCTGTTTAAACTTTAATACATTTCACTGCTGAGCGTGGGTATTTTTACGCAGATAAATTGGCAGGTAATATTTCACCATTGTGGCCCTCAAAAGATTGGTGGAGGTGTGGATTTTAGCAGGCATGCAGGAACAGCTTGGTTATTAACTATAAACTTAACTAGCCTTAAGTCGGAGATGACTTCTCTAAATAGAAACCAAAATAGTGGCCAGAGTTTTCTTATTGCTACACTTTGAAAACGGGCATAGTTTTTGTAGAAACGAGGGAGAACTAGCATGAATTTAATATCACCTAGAATGTTTGGTAGTTTTATTCTCGTGTTATAAAATCTTAAAATTTATATATATTCTCATTTTTAATATTATATATTATAAAAAAATCAAGATTTTTCTACTGCCATAACCGGTATCCAATTTAAAATTTCTATTCTCTATTCAATTTGAACAGAGGGATATGGTCGGTATAAAAAAAACATTGTTTCAAATATCTTCTCAAAATTACCATTCTTTGACTATATTCTAATTTAGAATTCCATAAAAACTGCTGGCTCTACTAATCGTAAACAATTAAGTAAATCAAATATAAATTATCATTAGTGTTGCAGATTATCGTTTAAGATACATTCAAGCTGATACGTAAGATACGTTTAAACTGTTTCCATCATTTTTGTTCATAACTTGTATTCATCTAATTAACTTTAATTAATCATTTCTACGTGAAAATATTGTTTTTAGAATATAATAAAGAATAATTAATTAGAATGAAACAGTAAAGTATGAATATCTATATAGTTGAAAAGTCTTAAGTCACCAATATGGTTAAAAGGTCGTTTGAAGCCATTTGCAAATCCTTTAAAAAGAAAACCGTTGAAATTTAATTAATATCCGTTAAATTTAAATGTTGTAGGCTGGCGTGGTAGTTAGTTTTTGTCTTTACATTGTAATAGATTATTCACATATTGCTATTATATGCGTTTTAGGTCAAATAACCACACTTTCTACGAAAATAATAATCACAAATTGCATTGATTCCTTCAAAGCATTCTTTCTAGCAAGTCTTTAAAAAAGTCTAAAAAGACGAACTCACTCCTTGTCTTTCACGAGCAGCTTCCCAATGAAGTCCTTGGCGTCCTCAGATATTTCATCAAAGGCTTCGTCATCGAAATCGTATTTGGCGACGGTAACATTCGCCATGGTCTCGATGTCTGTCTCACCCATAAACGGGGAAAGACCTGATAAGCTGAAAAATGAAAAATAAACATTTAAATAGTAAGAAGAGGTTCGTTGACACTCACTCGCTCGGTAGCTTTGGAGGAGTTAACCATTGATCTAAGGATCTCGTGGTGAGTGGAAATATTTTTTATTGTGGGCTTTACGCTTTTAGCTTCGATATAAATTTCTCTTTCGCTTTCTCTTTCTAATTATTAGTTCTAATTTTATTTTTTACAGGTCTACGTCTATTGTTGACAAAATTAATGAATTAGTCAAAAATGCTTTCTGTAGCAGGAGAAGCTAACCTTTCTCAATCACTTCCAGACGGAACCATTAAAAAAAATGTATTTTTGTAGTGTGTATTACCCAAAAGGTTATTTGGCTTGCTTACTTATTCAGTTCTATCTCAGGTCGAACATGGGTTCGAGACAGAATAAATAATAAATTTTAACTACGAATGAAAGCAGCTTTTTGTAAACGTAGTCTCGTCCTGTCTAGATGGTGAGATGATCTGAGTTAAAAGTGATAGAAATGTTGATATAATGAACAGCCGAAAATAAAAAAAATACAATTAAATAAGAAATACTTAATTGTATGTCCTGCGAGTGGTTTTTGAAACAAACTAATGATTATGTTGAGAAGTAATAGTATAATGACTTAGTCATTTTACCATGGGGCTCCGAAAACAAAATCGCTCAATCCATCAATAATATGTTAGATACACAAAACTACTTTAAAAGGGTATAAGCGCCAATAAAAAGTATGCCAAAATACCTCTTATCTTACATACAATGTCACTCATATCTTTTTTTTTGGTTGCTTAATGTATGTAACACTTTGCCATGGTTATGTTGGCACTATTACGAATTTACAATCCAAAATAAATTGATTGATACTTACAGGACATAACAAATAACGCCCACGGACCACATATCAGTTCCGTAGCCGATCTGGTCGAAGTTGACTACTTCGGGGGCAACGAACTCCGGTGTCCCGAACAACACTTGCAACTTCTTCTCCGGATCGTAAAATCTTGCAAGACCGAAGTCTATAATCTTTATCCGGTTGCCGGATTTTGTGAGGCATAGAATATTTTCTGGCTGTAATAAAAGTTCATAAATCAGACATAGGTCCTGGGTTCCGAATCTGGGTGTGGTTACCCCTTCGGGGGTAAAATGACTATCTTGCGGGGGTAATAAAGCTGTTAAGAGATAATAAATTTTATAATCATTAATTAAATCAAAAGCAGATCAGCGCCACGTGGCTTTTTCTATCGCTGCGTGTATACAGTCACTGTGTTCTATCTCTATACAAAACAAGAAGAACGTTATTAAAAGAACATTTGAAGTCGCGATGAAAAAGACATAATAAAAGTACATGACGAGACGTAACGTAACACGTTACACTTTCGCACCGACTGACTACTCTATGCAAAAAGACGGCTCGCACAGGGAAGGGAACAGACAGGGATGGCTCACTCCAAGTGCGTACAATCTCACAACAAAAGTAACTCACTGGACAGTCGGTAACAAACAGCTATTAATGAAGGCTGTTTGTTTTTCATGAGCTGTTTTCTTTGATAAAATTTTAAGTGAAGGAGGAGGACTGAGTCTCCTTACTAGGTCATAGAGGTAACAAGATCGAAAAGTTTAGAAACCACTGTTCTAAGTATTTTTAATTAAGACACCATGTAATTATCCCGTTGGAGGTTTTTTTTTAAATATTAAGGGTATATTATAATAGTTTTAAGGATGGTGTGTTATAGGACAGAACAACGAGACAGGCCTCGTGGCGCAGTTGTAGTAAGCCCTACTATTGAGCCGAGAGGTCGCGGGTTCGATCCCCGCCCATGACTGACTTTTGTGTGATGAGCATAATTGTCAGTTGTGTGTCTGGGTGTTATATATATATGTATAGTATATCAGCTGTTTAATTACACAAGACTTTACCATACACAACATATTACTACCATACACAAGATCGTATGGCATAGTTGCAAGCTTGAAGACATGCCGCGTTCTGGGTTCAGTCGGTGTATATCCAATAATGAATGGATCTTTACCCGACCGGATTCCGATTATATGTCACAGTCAACCCGTCACAGTGACTAACCTAACATATAAAGTGTACGTTAAAATCAAGAAACTTCATTATATTCTACCGTTCAGTTATACAGAAAAATAGATACCTAATAAAATTTATTATATTTGAGCCATACATGATTAATATTTATTAGTCAATTCCTTGCCAAAATATATTATGAGACTACGTAGGCGTTCAAACGGATATGAACGTCCGTTATGTTAAGAGATTTTCGAACTGCAGTAGAAAAATAAACAAGGGCAGGTGGTGACCACGAAAATTTCCGTGCTGATAGTAATCATGAAAATTATGAAAGAAAATATAAACAGTGACGAAAAAGAGCGTCTACAGTGCAGTTTCTTTCAAATAAACAGTCATCACGCGTCCCCGGCGAGATAATCATAAAACTCCCGCGCATACCATCCCGCCATTTTAATTTACGACTTGGACTGGAACCAAGATATAGACGCTCAGAATCATCACATTGTTATCGTTGGTTACCTCAACATTTGTTGAATCGACGAGGAAATAGTTTAGATGGTCGTTACTGATTTATATGTAAGTTTGGACCAGTGAAATTTGTGATGGTAAACCAATATAAGTAAGTATTCTAAATAAGTCATGGAAATTTTTGTTTCGGTATTGCCGTTAAAGAAGACAACGTGCGTCGGGAAAGATTTTAGTATAATATAATTGGCAAGTATTCTTTCTATGATGTTATGTATGGATTTTTGTTAGATTTCAATTTTGGATTATAATATGTACCAAATGAAATAAATAATAGTCATGAAAAAGCAATATATGGGAAGCAGGTTAATGCCTAAGTCGATTTATTTATATTATTTCTGATTCTAGATTTCTAGAGTTTAGTGATAAGTATTGAAATCACTATAGGTACAAGTTTATTTTCGAGATCAGGCTTATTACCTTCATGTCTAGATGCAGGATGTTCTGTCTGTGGACAAACTCGATGCCTTCGCATATTTGACGCATGAAGACTGTGCAAGCTCGTTCAGTCAGCACGAAGTCTTCGTCAATCACACGCTCGAACAGCTCCCCGCCTGTTATTCTGGAAATAATATGTTTATTTTTATATGCTTAGTGATATAACGGAATTATTTTGACAACTGAGAATCGAGGATGCTTCGTCAGTAGCCGTCATTATTTCGGGTAGCAAGGGCAATAAAGTTGTTTGCTGGCTGATAAAATACTAGTTTGTTCTGAAACTCGGCGTACTGAAGCAAAAATAATGTGTCGTGGAAGTGAACAGGTGATCATGAGAGATATTACAAAAAATCGATGTTAATATCGGAAAGTAAACATCGAGATTAGAGCTGCCGTACGGCTTGGTCATCATCAGACCATAAAGAGTGCGCTTGCATATGCTTTGGAAGTAGAAGCTGTACGTCAGGACACGAAACCCTATAGAGTTCGGGAAATTGTGACCCCACCTGCAACTAAACGGTTTGCGCAAACATGTTATGTTGGCGAGTGGATTGCCCCAAGAGAAAGCGAAGGTGAAACAACAAGTTCTTCTTGTAGAATAACTGCAAGTATATACAAGTGATTTTGCATGTACATTCGGAGAGCGATTTGTGAGTTTGTTTTGTTTTAATTTCTATTTCTTAGAGAAGGAATAAATTGTTTACGTGAAACAGCATTTTACTACCCACGGGTAGTTACTTATGTAACAAAGTATACCCTATAACCTGTAAAAACAATGCAAATCGGATTAGTTGTTTTCGCGCGAAAAGAACATAAACAGACAGACACACAGAGAGACGTTGAGTTTTATAATATGTATAGAAAATATATATGTTCAATAATATTTTGTGGTGTTGCAAATTTCTTGAGGAGTTTGTTGGTATGAGCTTCACACTATTTTTTTCCTCCGTCAAGTCCTGTTCGTTGGCAACAGATCAAAATGAAACCATTTTTTTAGACGTTTTTTTAGTCTCTTTTTAGACGTAACAGCTGTTGTTGGCTTAGTTTCATCTTTTGAGGTAAATTGTACCGTCATAATATGTTTGTTGACATCTTTAAAACTACAATCAGCATTTACGACGTAATAAATTATTAAGATAAAAAAATATATCCAATGACCGAGACTAATTGTTTTTAAACTACATTCTTACGACTGCAAAAAGTTAATTATCAAAGCATTTTATTTTGAAATGAAAACATTTTTAGTATCTTTGTGATTTGAAACGAAAAAGCGACAATAAAAAGAGACAAACGCATACAACTATAGGATTTAGCCTACGAGAGAATGATATAGAATACATTTACAGTATGCAAGGTTAATAATGCAAGTCCTGATTTTCGTGATTGTAATCGTCGTCGGATTGGCCTAGTGGTGTGAGACGACCAGACTTCATATTCAATACGCACCAGTGGTCGATAGTTCGAATCCTGCTGATCAAGGGTACTTATTTAAAAGTATTTTTTAATGAACATATGTGTAGTAACTGGGCTTTAGAGTTGTTGGATTTAAACCAAGCATAAGTTTTTTTTATAAATACGCATAAAGGTCTCACGAATAATCAATTAAATAAACTCATGACAGAATTATTTTTTTGTACACTAACATAACTTACAGTAAGTATATTAAGTACTAGCTGTGCCCCACGGTTTCACCCGTGTTAAATTTATTCGACAGACTCTACGGCTAACGCGCCCTTCCAGTCCAAGCCCGGTGAAGCTGTAAAAGCCGCAAAGGCTCCAGGGCTTCTAAGAATAACAAGATAGTCAGTTCGAAAAAAAAAGCCCGTCTAGCGCCCTATCGTTATTCCACTTCTCCTTTTTGTCACATCTTGACAGTTTGCTTGACGTTCATAGTTACTGCTCCGCTCCTCAGGATTGTAGCGTGAAGTTATATAATCTATAACCTATACTATTTCTCGTGAATCTGGACATCATACACAAAAATATTTTTTCGAATCCGACAGGTAGATCCAGAGATTAGCGCGTTTAATCCAACAAAAGAAACCCTTCAGCTTTATTATATTAGTATATATTTGTGTGTTTGAATGTCTATAAAACATATATTACGTATATACATACATATAATCATATATTATCACAAGTTAAATTAAATAATAGTTCGTATCAGAAATGGTTATAATAAATTTAAAACAACGCATCATTTCCAATAACCGTTTCGACTACAATCGACATACAAATACTTAACAATTCGGTCACGTGCCCTGACGTGTTGTACCGCTACGCCAATTTTATTGGCATTTACTTACCTAAAAACGATAAATTCATTTTATAACGACTTCAATGATTTTTACAAAGCGATGTGAACGAGGAAGGCCGCGATAATATGTTATATTATATTATTTTTCAGCGGTTATACATAATGAGTTGTGAGTCAAATCGGCTAATTGTTATTACCGACTTGTTACCTGAGAATTTAATTATTAAAATATATCAGAATCATAAATATAATTAATTTTTAATATAGTATAGATGATGGATCATGGATCAATCAACTATATATGTACACACACTTAGGAGAGGATAGATAAATTTCCCGTAGTGCCTAATAATATTACATATAATACTGTATATTGATGATATTATTTTTATGTATGACTATTGTCAATTAGTACATATTTATAATAAAACTAGCTGCGCCCGCGGCTCCGCTCTTGTTGATTGTAAAACCGTGGGGCACAACTAGTCTTCTTTATAAGTACCAATTATTCAATAATAATAAATATATTCGTTTAAAATATTAATTATGTAAGAAACTTGACATTTTAAATTAGACTTCCTATACGTTTGGCCGTTATTGAGTTATTAAAAATTTTGATACTTGTCGGTGTCAGCCTAAATGAGTATATATTTTTAAAAGATTCCTTTTTATATCACTCAATAATATCTGCATTATTATTTAGTAAAACACGAAAAAAAATACATATTTTTTAAACTTCCGCCATGTGATGCAAACGCTCTATAATTGGTTGAATCTCTAATTACATACCCAAGCCCGGTAAAGCTGTAAAAGACGTAAAGGTTCCAGGTCCCCGAAAGAAAAAAAAAACTAATTACATTTGTGCCAGTAGATTGTAATTGCATAATTAGCGAATTCGGTTAATCCCTGCGCTTTTCTTATTATTAAGTCGTTAACAACCATTATTTTTATTTGAAATATGAATGGAGACCAATTTTCTGTAGCCAATTATGAGTAAACTATTCTATAAAAATAACGCATGATTTTTACTATGCGGAGCTTAAGTATTTGAAACTGAAAACGATATTGTGAGTATATTTTTGTAAATATAATCAATATATATATTATCTTACTTTTCGAATCTAGTTATTAAAATAGATCTTCTACCTTTTTAAATTTGATGTCAACTATTTTATTGATGTCGTAAATATTGAAAATTTCAATGTCTAACCTCAAACTGTAAAAGTAGCAAAATATGATATAAACACATTTGTGTACATATAATGTAAATAATTTTATGGTTTAAATAACAAAATATATATTTTCATTGGGGCTTCTACGAGCCATTTCCAACCACTTTTTTCGCATTTTGCCATTCTAGGAACATCACAGTTTGTCTGGGGTCTATATAGATGTGTTTGTACATTGTGTCATACACCATTTGTAGACTATTTTATCTCCTAAATATGCCATAAACAAAGTTTTACTTGATATTAACACACAATAGTTATGCATCACACATCTGGACTGGCTTATGACGTCACGTGCGATATTTACAAATTGGAACGTTTATGAGGATTTTTTAGTAATTATAATTTATTTGTTTTTTTTTAAATAAATAATATTATAAAGAAAAACACTTTTTGTTAGCATTATCATAACATTGTTGATCATATTAGATCGGTTATCGAAAACAGTCAAATACCCTATTGCCAATAATTTATATTTTGGAACAAATGATCCATAATACATATTTTAATATATACACAAATTTATATACACGGAATAGTGTGGTGGAATAATATAATTGCTATTGTACATACTAGTCATAATTATTTCGTAGGCATGTTACAATTAATTTTAATTCATCTAACTAGACTTTGTATCCTATTAGATCTGGGATAATGTTTAATTTATTACAATTGGCAAGCCTGCGGTTTACCTGAGTAATAATTGTACTTCATGACTGGCTATAGTTGTTTTTTTTAATACTAGCTGGTTAAAATAACTAGTACCTGATAGTAAAATCGGTACAATTCACAAACAACGGCGATCGTCGGTGACACAATTTTTATAGGCAATCAACAATGTCATGCCGGCCAGCTGTAGTGCCTCTTCACACCTCGTTTGAAGGACCCAATATATAGGAAGGAGGGAACACGTTGGCTGGGAGACTTCTACTTTTGCGATCATGAATTTTCGAACTTCTTTGTTCGTGCCATGATAGGCGCTACCGTGTAACTATGGCTCCGTAGACCAGTCCACGTGGTTCTGTAGTGGAAGCAAGAAGGGAGATGATCAGATAAAGTCTAACAATTCTTCAGAACATTCATCATGATAACAAACGATAAAAGAAGCATTAATCCTGGATTTGAATAGTATCCGAGATTTGAAATTGAAAGTTTGTACTTCTTAGGAATAAGTTGGAATATTTTGCCAATACACTCTTAGATCCAAGACACGATTTATCCATATTTCTCATGGTAGGATTAGAATGGCTACTGATGATTATAATACTAAGCCATTATCGCTTGAAAAGTTTACTGGTGTAATTTGTTCTCAGTTGTAGTAAAAAATCATTTGGAATATTAACTCAAGTATCTGCCCAATCTGGATAGAGGTGTTTTCTAGTTCTAATAATTTAATTTAATTTATAAAATAAGTTTTAATAACCTATCTACCAAAACATTGTCAAACCTTGACCCAATGTTACACATTAGTAACGTGTGAAGAATTCTCTAGTCTTAAATTCGGCGAGGCCGCGAAAATAATGCTATTTTTTTAAAGATTATTGTAACACAAAAATTTTCCGTCAATTTGAAGATCAGTGAGTAATTTCTTTGTTTGTTTATTTCGCGCATACGTTAATTTAGTAAACGCCATGTTGAAAATTTTAAATATAGAATGTTTGAATGGATCTGCTGCGTCAACGGCTAGCCGTTTCTTGTAGTATTTCTCTTTTTTAAGACTTTCTACGTCATAGCGATGGTCTTTGCAATTTGTCGATTCAATTTATAGTTAAAATAACTTGTTTTTACATTTAGTGAAAGATACGTCTGACGTAACTACTCTGTTTCGGTGTGTGCAATTGCAGTGCAAATAGGTAACAGTTCATTGAGAATCGTCTGTATATATGTAAATTACAAATCAATCTGTATTTGACCTACATTTAAGATGGAGTTTCGAGCACAGGATCTATGGCGATTTTGATTCTGGGATAATGCGTAATACATCGCGTCGCGTGTCACGTCGCTCTTTCGCATTCGTTCGGAACTCTATCTTAAGAAAATAGAAAGTATTTAAAACTCCCACCCAAAAGCTACTACGTTGAGACTGTTTTAAATTTAAATAAATTTTACATAAGTTAAAAATTTTTGCTATTGATTGAATTAGAATTGAATTAAGAATTTTATATACTTATAACGCTTTTGTATTTCTGGAGAATTCGTGACGAATAAAGTTTCAGAATATTACCTACCTATTAAAACTGAAATTTAGTGTTTTTTTTAACATTATTGTCTACTAATGGGCATGGGTGTTCTTTTTTTATAGTAAGTAAAGCAGGTAAATATTCATTCACGTTTACTCGTGAATAATGTATGTTTTGTGTAATTTGTTTTTCTTTATTTATAACTGGGGTTTGGTCATACAGTGACCATATCACCCCAGTGAATGTCACAAAATAAATAATTGTAAATGATAATGTACACAACAAACTCTCTAAACTAAGTAGGTATGCCCAAATTTAATGTTTTCTAATGCCTGTCATGACTAGTTTGTAAAGCATCCTTGCTTCCTCAGATGTCGGAAAAGCAAGGATGCTATTACATAACCCAATACATTGCAACGGATTATTAATTTTATTTTGCAGTACTATATAATTCATAATTTAGAGACGACTTAACTTTTATTAAACATAAAAAAAAACTACTCAATGAAATGTGTCCTAAACAGAGACGAAAGACAGTAACTAATTCAGGTCGACTAATTTTGAATTCATCGACCCAAAATAAAACGCAATAAAGTTGGCTGTATGGTTTTGTACCATATGCCTTTATTAATTGATCGCTCATTAAAATATTCCTTCCATATTTCACGACAAGGTTTTCTTATGAGATAATACATAGTATAGTATAGTATATTAGTATAGTATGGTTTAAATTTGTAAGGTTTGTATTTTTAAGAGCATCTTTTGCTAATCGATCCACCTATATAGGATGGTATCCACTGTACAATGATATTTTTATTTTTAGCATTTAAATTCTGTATGAATAGCAAAATCTTGTATGCTATCGGTGATCGTTGAGATCGCAAAGTACACCGAGCCTTAGCTCGACAATTATTTCGGAGTGCGCACTTTTTATTTTGTCAAAACATCATAACACCCATCTTTTAAGGAAGTAATATATCTTTTAAGGAGCAATTGCAAATAATTCTGCGTATATAATTGATATAGAAGCTTCGATACTAAAAACATAAATGTCTAATTGAAGATAAAACCAAGCCAGTCCCACATTATTTCGAATTAACGGCAGAATGAACGGCGATTTTAATTCTTACACCCAATCGTTAGTATTTAATATTTGTTTGTAAAATTTGTACGACATCAATGTGCAAAATTTAGAGATATGTCAACATGGTGAAAGTAAGTCACGCTGTAGAATGACTCATTCAAAAATCTGTCCATACGAAACTATCATTTGCGAAAGTGACACGAATGTGTACAGTTAACCGAACGTGAGGTGATGTGGTCTTATCGGTCCGTGGTCGATCGTAAACGGCATACCTGTGTTTGGTATTGTACTCTTTGCTAACTCATAGCCTTTATCGCTGAAATGGTATTTGTCAGTAATTATGTTGTTGTTGGTAATGTTTAAAGATATCCCTTTTTATCGCTTATAGGTTTAATATTATGGCCACAACTTTAACCTGGTCTTATGTGACGATGCGGTCCAAGGTGGTAGCACGCTAAGCCTAAGGGTTAACTCCGTTAGGGGTCTTCTCCTTTTTCCTAATTTGGAAATTACTCCTCTTGATAGAAGACCATTACTACCATTATCATGTGAATATAGTGTCCGATCTTATAACGATTCCAGTATCCTAACAAGATGGTGGCTCCCTTGTTAGAAATTTCTAGGGAATTTTTATGATACCTCAGAATTAATGTTCCACGTTATTATTTACAATCCACTTCACTTGTACACAATAACAAAGTTTTATTATGGAAAATAACACCTGTATTACACAATGTATAATTTAAGAATCTTTATGTTAAATATTTAAAACAACGATAATAAACTTATGAAATAGAAAAAAAATGATATGGATTTTTTTGCGAACTCTCCTACTTCAAATGTATTTTTGAAGCGCTACTATTTAGCGCTACTCACTTTGAAAGATTCTTTATTACGTTTCATTTACATTTATGTCTTAAAAATACTTATTTTATTTTATGTAGCTAGATGATACATAGAGACATTGTAAGATACTAACCTTGCCCCACGGTTTCACCCGTGTTAAATTATTCGACAAACTTTCCACGGCGCGGCGCGGTGGGGCGGCGCCGCCGTCAACACGCCCTTGCCAGATTTCTTGACGTTCATCGCTACTTCTCCACTCCTTAGAGTCGTAGCACGAAGTTATATAGTCTATACTATTCCTCATTAATCTTGCTATCATATAAAATATTTTTTCAAATTTGATATGTAATCAAGAGATTAGCGTGTTTAAACAAACAAACAAAAACTCTTCAGCTTTATTATATTTGTATAGGGTACAAAGAAGTACCTATTATGTAAAATAACAAGGCACTATCTGTATGTTATTCTATTAATGGAAAGTCAAAATTAAAGTCACGATCTGCTTAAATGAGATCCACTTTCGTTGACCCCCATTTACGTCACATGGACCCCAATTTTTTTTCACTGATATGGGCCCCTTTCATATCACGTTTCGATCCCTAGGGGTCGATATATATCACTTTGGGAATCACAGGGTAAGGCTTTACCCTGCCTTCAAGAAATCTTTGTAGTAATACCAAGAGAGACAGTGTTCTTATATTTATATTGTTTATAAGTCTGTGACTAATAATTATGTTTGGAAGTTCTATATATGCTTATATTTTTGTTGTCATCAATTTAATTTCGTATAGAGTGAATAATCACTGCATAATAACTTCCTACGTCTAATGACGCATTCGAGCAATATTAAAAGCGTCAAAGTCAAGTGCTCTCCGTAAATGGCGGCGGGTACAAAACGTATCTAATATAAAATCAGCTGTGGCGTCAGGCGTCAGCCGGCGCGCGGCGTGCGGCGTCAGATATTACGAGGCATAGTTGGCGCGACGCCATCATGCGACTGAGTTTTAGGTGCGTTTCCACCTATGTGATACATAAACGTTTGCATTGGGACATGTAATTCTATTTTTTTTAAAGTAATTACTTAGGATCATAGTATGTATCCGTTGACATTTTTTTTAATTAACTGGCCTACGTGTTTTGATTATCGTCATATTTTTATAGGAACATTATAAAGAGGGGGTAGAACACGGTAGTTGTGTTCGACTGGATCGCGAACAATGACTATTTTTTGGTTTGCCGTGTTTCCTAATCAGCCAGTGTATATTCAGATGCCGAGAGGCTTGTAGGCTGGCTTGCAAAACTCTCGTTGATCGCCGTTCTTTTTGGATTTTACTGTGCTTACCATTTAAAGCACAGAGTTGTCACTGTGTCGTGAAAATAAAAATATTATTCCTGAGTGCTACAGGTTATTTTATATAGCACGACTTATATAGTATAACCTATAGCACGAGTGCAGGGCGCTGCTAATACACTGTTATTAGAGGGATTAAACGTTCCTTAAAAAATATCAACATATAAACTTTGTAGCCTTAAATATAATCAGTTATAAGTCGGAAAGCTAAATATGTTGACGTCATTCAGACCCAAAATGTAATCAGTTTAATCTTAGACCTAAATGCACTTAAGATTCTGGTTTTGGTAGTTGATATCAGTTTATAACGTGCAAAATAAACTGTAAAAAAGGGTCCTGGATTTTAAAATAACTCTTTTCCTTTTTTAGTATGGTCGGCACAACAAGTTTTCCTCTTCCACTCTATTAACTACCAACTCAGTATTCACCCCTTTTATACATATATCATTCCTCACAGAGTCCATTCATTCTTTCTTCGGCCTTCCTCTACTCTTATATCCATCCACCTTCATACTTAACACTCATCTAGTCAGATGACATTCATTCATCCTCTTGACATACCCATACCACGCTAACCTATAACCCCTCAACTTCTCTGTGACTGATGCTATTTTTAAGACTTCCTCTGATATACTCATTCCTGATTTTATCCATTCTAGTTACACCACCCATCCATCTTAGCATTCGCATCTCTGCCCCATGTAATCTTCTTTCATTCGTTGCCCAGTACTCGGATCCATACATCAAGAGAGGTCTTACAATGGTTTTAATATCGTTTATAATGTAAATTAACCAAGTTAAAGTACGTCTGTGTGGGTTCATTGGATCCGGATAAAAAAGAATTTTGTGGTCCGGCTTTCATTGCCCTTGTTTTAGTTCTTTATATAAAATCATTTTTTATACCAGTATTATAAAACTCAAGAGATTATTTGTTTGTTTGCACTAATCTCTGGATCTACCAGTCAAATTTTAAAAAATCTCTTCTCTTTGTATAGCCGGACTTCGCACGGTTAGCAGAGTAATACATATAACTCCATTGATTTATGCGGCGCACGGCAGTAAAGCTCCCAGTCAGCATGATTTTTTTTTCGACATTTTCGTCAATCATCGTCATATTTTAGCCAATTTACAAAAAAACACAATGAGTTATACACCTAAACCTTCTTCATGAATCACTCCGTTTATTGATGAAAACCGTATGAAAATCCGTTCGGCAGTTTTTGAGTTTATCGCCTTCAGACAGATAGACAAACGCGGCGGGGGTGTTTGTTTTACAATATAGTATGATTTATTGAAGGTTTAGGCTATATAACTTCAAGCTATAACTCTAAAGAGCGGATCAGTAACCATGAACGTCAAGCAATCTGGCAATCTGTAATCAAGTACGGGAAGAGAGAACAAGGATAGGCTACACGGGTGCAATGGAAGCGCGGTGGAGAGTTGGTCGAATAAGTTTAACACAGGTGAAACCATAGGGCACAGCTAGCATATAATAAAACAACATAATTGCACATATGTTAGGAAAGTTATCGTACTACGTCTACTACTGCGTATCCATGTTGAAATAGTTTGTGAGAATTAATGTGTATGTACACAGTGTGTGTGTGAGAATATTGCACGAATAAAGGATATAGTGACGGTGCAACATTGTGTTGGCACGCGCCGACGCGGCGCGGGCGCCGTCGCGACGGCCGTTCGGCTGACGACTTTGTCTTGCTTTAGCTAAATGACTATGTAAATTTTTCTAACGCACTTTTAATGTAAAACTAAATAGGAATAATCCGAATAAAGGTTAAAAAAATGCATTCTCGATAACTGGTTCGACATGCCGGAAATTATCTTCTGATAAGTTATTGTTTTTTGGTTCTTTTAAGGAAACTTAGAAGTATTTATGATAATATAAATACGTGCATATATGTGATCTTTATTGTTTTATTATGGCAGTTGTTCCAGTCATAATTAGGTAGCTTTTTGAGCTATTAATGCGAGCTTTTATTACTATAAGCGGCGTTATTTTTTAAGTGATATTATATATGATCAGACATGTCACCTTTTATTAATGTGAAATTATTTTTTCTAATGTCGCCTTTGGAGTGGAGTAAAAGTGTTACGTGCCATTCGGCCAGCGTAGCGTCTGGTCAGACAAGATGTTGCGACATGCCATTTCATAAAAATAAAATAAAAATCATTTTTTATTTTAAATAACTATTAGAATATTTGTTTTTTAAGTCGGTTTTATTCATTCATATTTTAATATGTTATTATTATTTTGTGTTTGTGTTTCGAATATTTTAAATTTTGAATAAGTAGTTTTTGTTTGTGGTCAAATTCCAAGGCCAAGTTCCTTTAATGCAACTTTTTTTTAAAACCAAAATCCGTGTTTTGTTTGACGGTATGAACGAACCTTTCTATCAAAGATAAAATGAGAAATAAAGAGATCACAATGGCGTATTATTTATTTTTGTGAGATTTTTATTTAAAATATCAAACAGAAAATTCGAATTTAAAGTGTATTATTTGTAACGATCCCCGGAGAGACACATAAAAGTTTTGCCAAATCGTAAGTCACGGTAATAAAAATATTGAAACAAGATATAAAATATTAATTGATGTTGAAAAGTTTATTGCGTTGCGACTTTACAATTTATAATTTACTATTTTAAGGTTAAGTAAATATCTCTACTAGAACTTGACAGGGGCGCCCAAAAAAAAACATGATGGTCAGATGACATCAGTCTAACCTTGGGGCCATACTGGTCCAGAGTTGCAGAGGACATAGCACAATGGAGAGAACTGGAGGAGGCCTATGCCAAAAGGCACGCTGAATTACGAGATATCTTATAAACTCATTCGATAACATTTTGTAATTAATTTTACTGTTAAACAATGTACCCAATTTTCGGAAATAAAGGCTTTATTATTAGATGTTATTATTAAATATATATACATATAATAAAATTGAAGTATCTGTTTGTAATATCTTAAATAACAGCTTTTTATTAAATGGCTATGAAAGTATATATGGTAGTTATAACAAGAAACCCAATTTTACAAATTTTATTGTCAACAAATGTTGTCTGCTTGTTCCAGGTGATCTCGGTTGGACATTTTAATAAGATTTTCACTGGCAGATGGCTGATGTTATAAAGATCTACTTAGGCTACTTTTATTTTAGAAAAATAATTCGCGTGTGTGCATAATCGACGGAATGCTGACGCAGTCGCGGGCACAGCTAGTCTATCTATATAAATAAAATGATTGAGGTTTGCCGTTGTGCGTCCATCACGCAAAAACTACTGGATAGATTTTGAGATATATTTTTTATTTTACTGCTTAGATACATGGTTCTTATCTAAGAAAAACGATATCTTAATAAACAATAATTCTGCAGTTAATGTGTGCGGAGCCGCGGGCATAGCTAGTTTTATAATATAAACTATATAAATTTTTCAGTTACTAGATTTTAACTGAATCATGATAATTATATTTTTTAGTGTTATTATTTAAAACCACCTACATTATCATATTATTATTTGTGAAAAGCTCGCATTTTAAGGTACATTGTATAATATAATCTAGAATTTATTTACAAGCTTTGAGTTCCGTCGTGCTTTAGTAACAAGTACCACGTATCACGAATCTTCTAAGTTAGCCACTGTGACTAGAGTCTATGTGAGATTTAATGAAAGAGTCTTTGATTTGTGGAAATTGATAATTGTTCAGTCCGTACAGAGTCACACATTTGTATTTTTACAAACACAAAAAAAAACTACACTTAGGTCTAAAGAACACTAGTATAGACCATGCATGTGATGGTCACAGTTTTATTGTTCCAGTCGATTCGTCGATTCGTACATCACAACCGTTCACATGAATTAGACCAAAATATAGCGAAGACCTTGTCTTCCATTAACTTAGAAACAACTACACTTTGTCCATTAGTATACATGATAAATAAAAGAACTTTCACTACTCTAAAAAGTGCTGATATACAGTTAATTGTTTGTAAATGGTAATATATTAAATGTCCTTCTTTAAGGTTCATACAACGTCTGTCGGATCCATACGGAGGTGTTAACATTGCATGAAGTTTCCTTTCAAAAGTGACACAATTGAATATTAATACTAAAATTGTCAGAGGTAAAGATTAGCATACATATTTAAGTGATAGAAGAGACTTTCGTGTAGACAAAAACTTTGTAGGTAGATACTCCTTTTTAAGCATATTGCGAGTGTAAGATTTGACATATTTAACGTTTATATATAGAAGTGCTGAAAGGTAAAATTTTGTTATAATATATGTTACAAGTACATTAAATTACATTAAATAAAACATCCATTGTTACGTTCATACTGCCAATGTCAAACACATAATAGTCTGTTATTTGTTTACGTCCGTACTTACTACAAATGTCAAACACATTAAAAAAATATATGCATTAATTATACAGGTATAGCTAGCTATACTCTATGACAAAATAAACTCAATGAACATTCAAACTTGAAAATAATTAATTACGGTCGAATTTCGAACACTAGTAGTAATAAATATGTTAAAAAAGATAAAATTTGCAACCCCCATAAATATTAGTAAAAAATACATTATGCGTTTTGAGAAATTTTACATAATATAATTCTTATTGCAAGAGATATAAGATTACGTAAAAGTAAATAATGACGTCAGAAGAACGATTGATCATCGTCTTTAGTGTAAGAACAGTAATTTTGTAATAAAGAAGAGGAATTTTGTGGATAATAAATTGTTAGAACGTGATCAATATGATTGGCTGGTCGAAACTGTCCGATTATCGACGACAGCTGGGAGTAGACGAGATTTCGAGTGAACACAACATTTCGAGAAATACATCGTCGCTCTTTCAGGTAGAGCGACGTCATGCGAAAGGTTGATCCACATAAATTCATGCGTAAAGAGTTGTAGCGTGAGAAAGTCTATATTCTGCTCTAGATCGATACAAGATAATGATGACTGTGCCTTCAAACATACTAATGGGGAAGGAACAGACGCTTATCAAATGTTGCGTAGTTTAACCATGATCAATTTTTTTTCTATCTTCTCCAGAAAATAGGTTAGATAATACGGACTCACTTTATATAAGTAGTAGATCGCTATTTAGGTTGCTAATTATATAATAAATCATAATGAAAACAGTTTTTTTATAGATGCAGTTCTAGTTCAACGTAAGAAAAATATGTACATAAAAAACACAAAATATTTGAAAGTAGAAAAACGATGTGACCACAAAACTTGGAGGAAGTTTTAGGCGGGATCCTGATAAGTCATGTGGGGTTTTTATTTAATTTAATAAACGTGTTATTTTGCCCCGTTTTATGTAATTTTGGCGGTATTTTACGTCATGTAGAAGTGAAGTGGATTATGGATATAAATAGCAAAATGTACATCAAGTTGCAACATAAACTCACTAAACAGTTTTAAAAAGGGAGCCTCCATCCTGTTAGATCTATTTTTGAAGATTACAAGAATAATTAGAAAATATTCAATTTTCGTAACGTTAGCACAATTGCAGATAAACACAGTTGCCATAAAATAAAACGAAGAAAAAATAAGACCTGGCGTCAGCGCATTATCGTTGGTGAAGAAAGTCTATTTTTCAGCCTAACCTCAAACTGTACCGACGATTATTATTAAAGAATTTAAAATTTCGCCCTCCATTCTATTCTTCTGTCCTTTTATGTATGCGTTATTTCTCCAAATATGTTTATTGCTTGTGTTAAGATTGAAAATACCTCATAATTAATAAACAGAGGTGGTCTGATAGCTATCGGTTGGTAAATCGACGCCGTGACACTCTGTCGTCACTTCGGCTGCTCTAATTTGCTACACTTTGATTATTATAACAGCTAATTAAAGACACCAATGTTCGTGTGAAGACAATATTCGAGATGCTGAAAATATTCTAGTTAATTGTCCTTCGGAGTGATGACAGACTTTAATATAACGTTTAATTAATAAGTTGAAGATGAAATAATAGTTATAAATTAGATTTGTAATTAATTATAAACATCTGGAAAAATGACCTTCAGTCGGTTTAGTGTAAAAAACACCCACCTAGATAAACTGTAAAAGTAAAACAAGATCTAAATATAAAATCTTGTCCAAATCGTAAAGGTTAAAATACTCGACGACACTGACTATCAAACTATCAAGTTGTAGTGGAAGTGAATAGAATCAATCCTATCTATTAAGTGACAAGCCGACTACCTTCACCACAAATTCCTAAGCACTTGCCGCTTGCTAATCGTGTGAACAGCCACGGCAAGTTTTTAATGACAAGAACGCACTGCGCAAAATAGGCCGGGCGATATTCCATTTCGAGTGGATGTTGGTGTATATCAATGATGTTGGATCACTAATACCTTTTTACTAATACCAACGTGTAGACAGTTACTTCTCACTGCTCACTAAGCAGGTATAGTACTAAACTATTAGTACTTCTGGTCGTGTAAAGTAGCGGTTACATACAAAAATATTTTATTAAGTAATAAAATTTATTCTTAAAAATATTAGACGACTAGTTATCATTGTTACTCTCGAATAAGTTAAAAGTAGATACCTATCGAGAGAAGTTGAGAGGTAACAAACAATTTATAAAGAATATAATTTAGCTATGTTAGCCTACCCAAGAAGTGTCAGAGATAAACATCATTGGCGTATTTCAATTAAAGTGTACCAGTTAAAACTCTTACTAAAATGATCGAACGTAACAAACAACCCAGAATTCCAGCGAGTCATTTACAACCGACCTTAACCTAGATGCGGGGCCCAGTCGAACAAAACTAAGACATTTTCCAGATTTTGCGCTCCAGTGACTCACTACAGTCACGATCACGACCAACGGCCACCGCATTCGTAACCGCTTGTATTTAGAATTAGAATTCGAAATTTGAATTATTGTCATGTCATAAACCACGTGTATTTTAGCAGTTTTTATTACGCATAATATAGTTATTTATGATATTGAGGAAGCGTTCGCCAACAGTATCGTAAAATCAGAAATAAACTTGTAAAAATTATTTCTTATTTATGAAATAAATTCTATTGTTTTATTTGATAGATAAAACCAATGATAGCTCGGTTTTTGTTTCATGGTCTCTATCGACGTGAGTTAGAATCCTTACAATGAGCCTGAGATTTCGGTAAAGGAAAACATCGTGATAAAACTATAGCATGGTGGTAATGCGCGCCTGGCTAGCTACCACGCTCAAGTTAAAAAATTTTTCCCGAAACACCCATAGGTGTTTTCTTGGAGCTGTACTTAAGGGCCAGTTCTCTCACTAGTCTTAACGTGTCACCGTCTTGGGTCATATCGTCACTTAACACGAGGCAAGATTGTGGACATAACGCTAAACTCTATAAAGAATAAGAAAAATGAATGTATCTTTGTTTGTTTGTTCCCTATGCGTTCCCAAATTATTCATCGGAATATGATGAAATTTCGGAGAGTTGTTGGAAATATTTTAGAATATATGGGTCGTTTCATTTGGAAGACAACGGCAACAATGTTACGGGTAGAAGCTAGTTATAAATATAAATCTAAATAAACTAAGTTCACTTAAGTGATGTTGCAAATGAGTCTTAGATTGGTAATTTATATTTGATCAATTTGATCTTAGTTCAAATAACATTACGTACATTTTGATCTCACTTCATGAGGCCAATTGTCGTTGTTTTGTTACGGGGCCACGATACACTGCGCCCACAAAGTGGCTATGTGGTCGCTATGATGAACATTTAAAATACATTACATCTTTTTGTTTCTAACAAATTTAACTTAACCCGCGTATAATTTAAAAGAAATCGCTGATTGATGATGTATATATAATGTTTCAGTATAGACAATATTTTTATCGTGCGAGCAGGGTTATGCGTCCTAACTCATAACGGGTTCGTTCGCGCCACTACACCTATAATCATAGACCCGAGCCGAGTGTTGAATTACTTTTACATTATCTCCCAAAAACTATTTGTCCAAATATCATGCTATAAAGGGCAAAGCTTATCTACATAAAATTGTCTCGAGATGAAGTAACTTTCGTGCGCAAGGATGAATATGCCATGTCTAATACATTATGCTCATAAATCACTTTTCAATAAAACTTTGTCACAAACACCTTATTGTGGCTTATGTGTAAGAGATAGGCATATGGTATCGACTTTTTTAGATGCACTAAGGAGCAATATTTTTGTAGAACATTGTATTTACGTATCACTAACCTTTACGCCAGCGCACGCCGATAAAGCAGTTATTGTGCACTATTTCATCCGAGTTACTTAAAAAAAATCAATATTTAAGGCTAGTTGAGAGGTGTAGCCTAATTCTAGATGGCCTATAACTATTCCTCGTGAATCTGGCTATCATATACAAAAATCCGGTGTATTATATTATAAGTAGAGATTTTAGGTAGGACAACAATTTGCGTACGCGTATAACTACGTGTATCACAGTGGTAGGAATCTTTACCCAACTGGGCCACGATGACCACGTGGTAAACCAGCCACAGAGACTAATTTAGTTTGTCACATTTCGGGATCAGCCATTGTATATCCAGCTAACGAGAAGCTTGCTTGTCGCAGATCTCACGGTGTTCACTGTTGGTTTTAACCGACAGTATATGTATGTTTGCACATTGTATTTTGACGAATGACGTTATTATGGTCCCGGTATAACAGACTACTACATTTTATACGAAGAAAATTAATATGACGTATGTTGCATCCAAGAAAGTGGGGGGTTTTTGAGTAATTTTTTTCTATCGTATCGAGTTTGATGTCGAATGAAAAAAGGGAAATTCTGAGTTAATAAATATAGTACAATGATAAATTTAAATACCATATACCGACAGATTTTTTTATATTATATTTCATTTCCGTAGTCGGGTTACAGGTTTTATTAAATGTTTTTATTAGATTGTAATTTGTTTAGCATTAGACCCAATATAATCACTTTGCATTGCTACCTTATGGAAAGTATATACTTAGTATAATACTTGATAAAAAGTATTCTTGTAGCTGTTAGTTGAGTCGTAAAAAAATGAAGGCGCCAAAGTAGGTCTGGCCGATAATATAATAATTCAAATAAAACGAATACATTTCAATTATTCCATAGATATTTAAGGCGAATAAATATTTAACTATTAACTTTGGGTGAAGCTAACAGTAAAATATTCGCCATGGATACAAATTCGTTCGTTTTATTTGAATTACCAAGTTATTAGTCAGACCTACTTTGCCGTCGTTGAATTTAAACGACTTATTGTATTGTTTTATTTTTAATATATCAAATTCTTTATTAAAACTATATAGGTACCTATATATTAAAATATTATCACGAAGGTTTATTTATTATTAAAATAAAATTATATAGGCGTTTTTATATCTATTTCTATTATAATGATCTACATATTCTTTAATCGTAAATTATTTACGGGCTCGTAAAGATTTAGTAACAGAGTTCAGTAGATATTTCGTGAATAATGTTCGTTGCAACAAATAATAATTCATGTTACTGAATCATTTTTAAAAACTTATTATTTGGTCTGTGGAAATAAAAATTAATGCACTGGATTAGAAAGTTACGGTCGAACATTATTTATAATAACGTGACAGTTTATAACATTATTTATATATATTAACAAGTCTGTAATTTTTTCTGTAAATGATTTTTTAATATCCTGATTATGAGATATTTTTTTTGTCTACCTGTTGTTTGTATTGTATGTCCCGATTTAACTCAAAAACGGCTTAATCAATTATATATGAAATTTTGTACACGGGAAGTATTATCATTCCTCAATTAATAAGATATATGGATTGTCAATAATATGAGTAAACTATAATTAGTAACTAGACGAAACTATAATTAGTAATCTGCGAAATAAACTTCTTTATTAAAAGTGTATAAATTATTATTCCATTAATTATTAAATAACCTTGGCTTTTAGCATTTTAGAAATCATACAATGTAGCAAGAAAAATAACTCGATCAACAAAAAACAAAAAGAAAACAATTAAATCCTCTTCCAAATTGCGAAAAAAAAAGACTGCGTGAACTCAGCACACGAGGCGATCAAAAATATTACTGCGTATAAAAATAGTATTAATGAGATATATATATACATATATAACCGGCACCCGGTAGATGGCGCTGTGTATAGTCCACGCGATTGAAGCCGCAGGCTTAGCTAGTCTTTATATATATCTTTATAGTAATTCTTCTGACTGAACTCCTCCTAAACGACTGCACAGATTTTGATGAAATTTTCAGGTTCAGGTGGGTTCAAGAATGATTTAGATTCACAATTGAACCCGGTAGATGGCGCTGTGGTTGAGTTCTAGGTTTATTTTTATTTTTAGGCAAGCCAACGTTCGAGCTGGACGTCTGTCGGGTCCGCTAGTGTAATAATAATATCATTTATTATGTAGTATACAAGCAATTATAAATAATTTAAAAACACGACTTGTCCTTTTCTAACACTTTAGTCGTCTTGTAATGTTTAAGAAAGTTTTGTTACAAGTATTTATTTTCCGTCCTTTTGAGTCAGGAACGTTCCGTTGCATAAACCTCGCACCAAAATTTGATCTTGGAATTTTACTGTCATCACGCCCAAAAAGGTTCCGTTTAAAAAGTTAAAAACGTAAACAATTACGAAAACGTGGTGTATTTTAAAATTGAAGAGATTACTTTTAATTAAATAATCTCTTTGGCTCTCAACGAACGTCACACAAAATGCGAGTAAAATTAGCATTAATGCCATCCATGGGAGTCAAGTTATTAGGTATTGTTTTCTCTTAAATATAAGAAAAAATGTTAACATTAAATAACGTGCTTTTTAACCAAATAGTCTGTGAGTTTTATTTGTCAACAAAGTCCTGAACAGTCGTGCATCTGCATCACGTTAATTATAATACTCCTATGTACATACATTAGTGTAATTTGCGTATTTCTTAGCAAATCATTCTTTGAGAATGAGCGAATATCAAACTTAAAATAGTTATCATAATTTTATCATCGTTAAAATAAACAAGGTTTTAGACGAGATATCCCTTAAGTCTCTCCAAATGTGAAATTTGGATATTAGACTTCATTATATCACGTAGAGTAGTATTATTTTAATCAACTTTTAAATAAAAGTTTTTGTGATAATACTAATAATTTTGAAAAGTTGTGAATAATAGTAATAAGCATGTATGAATGCCTTGGTTAACCTTAAGCTACGAAACTTCGTTTATGATCGTTTTTTGTTGTAAATTAATGTGGACAACTCTGCTGGTACAGACTATACTCCGGACTAAATTGACAATGACTAATGTCAAACTTGAAAATAATGTTGCCATATGATTTTTTCTAATGTTGTGCTACCGTTTAGTTTACACTCCAATTATTACAATCGTAAGATTTTAAATAATGAATTGGGCGTTTTATTTGTTATTTGTTTTTTTTAGCTTACTTTTTTTATTTTAAGGCCTTTAAACCTTTGGGTTATGTCTGCCTATGATTTGAAATATTTTGTATTATTCAACTATCCCGATAATTTACTATTTTATCATCACATAATTCAGGAAACTATAAAATGTGCATATGGTACACATACAAAAATGGCACATACAAAAAACAGAATTCTTAGGTTGTCTTAAGGACAGTCGCGATTTCGTCTATTATATTCGGCTTTCACCTTCGGAGCATTGTTTTTTTTTCGTAAAACTTAATATCCCGTACTGTTTTACGATTAGTTTGGAAAGGCGGAGATGACTAGTTTTAAAATTCAATAAACTTGTAAACATAAAATGATCATTTTACTCCACGGAATTAAAAAAACGGACTTTAGTTAAAATAAACAGAAGCAAATAACTTACAGTTCGAGCACGACGCACATGTATTTCCCCCACTCGTAGGAATCGTAAAGTTGTATCAGTCGAGGATGTCGGAGTCGCCGCATCACCTCCACCTCGCGCTCGACGTTGCGCCTCTCGTCCCTCCTGATCACGGAGACCAACTTCGCGGCCAACTCCAGCCCTGTGCTTTTCTCTCTGCACAGGTATACTGTACCGAATTTGCCTCTGTGTAGGAAAGTAAATCACTATAATGAACAGTATACGTTAGAGAACCAAAGTAACTGGAATAGCTCAGAAGTAATTATGCTAAAGTGGCAATCCGGTCACATCTGTCGAAGAACCGTCAATCGATAGATTAGAAGAGTTCTTGGGTGGTGATGACGTCTTGGCAAACGTAGTGTAGAACGCCCTCAAACCCGATGGAGTGACGACTTGCGAAAGACTGCTGGAAGTGGCTGTATGCAGAAAGCCGGATAACGGATCCGATGGAGAACCTTAGGAAAAGTCTATGTCCTAGGCTGCTAAAGGCTGATGATGATTATAATGAAAAGGGTTGCATGAAAGGACATTTGCCATGTCTGAAGACGCCAGTTCGAATCTTGAATTAGAATTATCTTATTATAATATTAGAGGCGGGACTTTCGGTGAAGGTCAAGGACATTTTATAGTTACCACTCAGGTGAAAATAATAGGTCCTTACAAATGAAATTCGCGTTTTATATGGAAAAAGTGAAACGAAACAAATATTGTGAAATTATACATTTAATCAATCGAACTATGTACCATTACACACGAACGAAACACAGCCGGTTTATTTTTAAATAAAGGCTTCGTAGTTTTGTTAAAAGAAATCATAGAGCGAGTTACAATGTTGGTATATGCGTGTTTCAATATTTAGAATCTTATTACACACTAGCTGTGCCCCACGGTTTCACCCGTCTTAAGTTTATTCGACCCACGCTCCACCGCCCCGTGCGCCGCGCCGACGCTAACGCACACGTGGTGTATCCTATCGTTGTTCCTTCTTATCGTACTTGCTACAACTTTCCAGATTGCTTGACATTCTTGGTAATTGCTCTACTCTTTAGGGTAGTAGCATGAAGTTATATAGCCTATGCCATTTCTCATAAATAGGCTATACAAATGCTATCCTTTTTTTTATCTGACTGGTAGTTTCAGAGATTACCGCGATCAAACAAACAAACAATCTCTTGAGCTTTATAAAATCTATTATTATATTACTAAAGGCACCTAGACCAGCTGTATGCATGCCCATATTCTTCTTATAACTTCGATAGCTTCTATATTATTAATATAAATTACAAAGCCCGTTAAACAAGAAATTGCGTTGTTAAATTGCGAACAAAGCTTTTTGCTTGAATAATAAACCAGATTATTAAAAAGAAAACAAAAAGGCCTGACTTTAAAATACGTGAAAAAAAACAAGCTCTAAAACCTAAACAAAGTTATTTCAGACGGAGAAAAATCAAGAACCAAAATATATTTGGTGGTGTTCTTTAAGTGAAAAATTGATTTCCTCCTTGCTTATTCATCCTTCTGGGCATCTGGATAAAAATATGTTATAAATGCAAAATTATATTTATACTAATGTACCAAAGCTCAAGATGTTTCTTTTTATGTTTGTAGGAACGCACTTAATCACTGAAAATACCAATCGGATTAAAAAAACGCATTTTATAACCTATATACTAGCTAGCTCATGCGAATATTTCGCAAATTATAAATCATAGACAGAAACAATCTAACTGCTGTCATGTTAGTTAATCAGATTGTTTATAGATGGCGCCTTGAATATGTTTTCACTAAAATCAACAGATGAATTTTTAATAATTATTTTTTAAGGGAAACATTAATTTTAATCTAAATTTTGTCTATATATTTCTTTAATAGCGGGCAACGTAAGCTTTAAATGGTCTTTTAATAATTAATTTTGATTAAGAATTAACGGAGATATGGCGTTATTAGGACACCTTTATATACAGTTTATAGTCTATTTACATCACGCTACGACACTTCGGAGCAAACACAAAGTCTAGGTCAGTCGGACACAAAGTCTCAGAAGTCATCAGAAATTACGTTAAGTGAGAAAGAAGTAATAGTGCGGGAAGGGCCGAGCAGTGCGCCCGACGAGAAACGAAAAAAATAAACGCGAGTAAAACAATTGAAGCAATAATGGCTCAGTGGTAGCGTGTATCGACATAGTGTCGGTGTAGGAAAACATCGCAAGGAAACTATAGCATGGTGGTAGGGCTTTTTCTAATACCCGCTTGTCTAGTTACCACCCTCAAGTAAAAAAATCTCTCGCCAAGCACCACCAGGTGTGAAGAAAACACCAATAGGTGTGTTCCGGCAGCTGCTCTTGAGAGCCAGTCTTCCACTAGGCTTAGCGGGTTATCATCTTGAGCCACATCGTCAATTAAGATCAGGTGAGATAGTGGTCACAACGCTAAACCTAAAACGATAACAAAACCACGAGGTACTGCTAGTAACTACATAAAACATTTTTGTTTGAATATTAACATTAATGTACACATTATATTATGTTTGCGTTCTGTATTCATTGTAATCTTAGATAATGCCTATATAAATAGATGATAAATCAAAAGATAAGTAATAATAAAAACAAAACTGATATTGCATGCACAAATGTACTACATGTTTGTTACTCACCGGCCAATCTCCGACAGCATTTCGTAATATTCATTGACATCCGTATTCCTTTTAATGGTGACATCACGACACGGGAATGGTGGTTCGATTTCTGAAATAAAGAAATGTTATGTTACTCTAAAGAATGAGATTGAGTTTTAGACGGGATCTTATTTTATTATATTAATCCTCGACGTAAACACACGCAAATAAAATGAATTCACACTATTAACATTGACTAGCAACCCGCCTCGCCTTTCACGGGTAACAGTATAATACATAGGTATAACTCTATTGGTTTACACGACGCACGCCAGTAAAGCTCCCAGTCCGACTAATTTTACCGACATTTTCAACAATAATCGTCATATTTCTGCCAATTCACACAAAACGTTAATAAATTATACACCTAAACCTTCTTCCTCATGAATCATTCCGTCCATTGATGAAAACCGCATGAAAATCCGTTCGGTAGTTTTTGAGTTTATTGCGTTCAAACAGACAGACAGACTCGGTGAGAGTCTTTATTTTATAATATGCGTAGAAGATGGTTTCATGTTGTTATCATTGATATCACTCTTCTGTCACATTATACGCGCGCACAGCTTTCAATTGTACTCTTTTAATAACAGCGCTAACAGAAATATAATTTAAAAAATGTGTTTAGTTTTTAAAGTTGTAATATATTATTGCAGTAGGTAAAAAGTGAACGATGTTTGAAATTTAGAATGCAATTGCTCCGGTCGCGTGGAACGTGGGGAAGGCGAAATACGTAATGCCATTTACTATGCGCCTCACGCTTTGACCCACTTACCTATCTGGTAAGGTGCACTATACCACTTGGTTTATAATACTGAATTGCTAAATATTTATTTTACCTTCACATACTAGTAAAGTGATCGGTTGTGATTTTATTTACTTAATAACTTTCCGTTCGACTAATCATGATTGTCTGTTGATTTTAGAATAGTATAAGACAATATAGCCGTTTTCCGAATACATTTAAAAAAGCTTTAAAAGAGACCTAATATTCTCGTCTATTTAAAAAACGTTGACTGAAGAGATTCCATAGGTATATAGTAGATTAATATAATTACTTATGACATTTATGATTTCGCAAACAAAGTTAATTAAAATCAAATCAAAATACTCTATTCTGTTTAGTTTAGTGCTTAAAACTACTACCGGTTTGGAAAATATTCCAATTAATGTGAAGAAGAAAGTCGATCGGCTTTTTACTGTATAAATAATGTTTCCAATTATGTAATAATTCTATTATTTTGTTTAATGTACAGAGAGCGGGGAGTCACTTTCAGACATCACTATCATTCATGTAATGATCCAACCCGTAATAACCTTTTGGCAGTAAAATCTGCTTGACAAGGATTTTGAACCTATTGTCTCGCAAATCGGTAAAGTGCTGAGAGATGTTATACTAGAACCTACCACTATTGAAAAAAAAAACTTTTATTGGTATTAAAAGTGTAAATCACAACATGACTAATTAATGTTTATATTTTCTAGTATTAAAACTGTGACTGTCCTTTACAAAATCCAGCTTATCTCTAAGTTTTTATGAATATATATTAAATTGGAACAGGATGTATTGGGAAGGCTAAGTTAAGATATTATCTTATAAGTAATATATATTATATATCCAATAATTGGAAAACTGTAATTTAATGATAATTTATTCTACCAATTACATATTGGCTTAAATGAGAAAAAAAGTGAAAATAATATTCTGTGTACTTATTTATGCATTTGTAAACTAATTCGGTTATAGATTCCAATGTGATTGCTATAGATTTTACTTCATATACCTTCACTTTCACATAAACTGTCATACAACCTGTTATCAATAAATATTACTAATTGTCCTTTGAGATTGTGAGCCATTGGTATAATTACATTGGTCTATACGTCTATAAAAAAATCATACTAAATTAGTTTGTGGTGAGCGCATCACTATTGGCAAGAGATCAAATGTTTATAAAAAGTAAATGCAAGAAGTCTGACCTTTCTTATGAAATGAACTTTTGTTTAGTCTCGTGAACCGATAGAAACGTGGTAAAAACTACGATGAATTTTATATTTTACAATCAATTTGGCTACGATTTATGGTTTATTATTTATGATAATGTTTTGTATGCATAAACAATATGTAAAATATTTAACTAATATCTATTGCTCATAGTTTTTTTTGCAAACCATATCTATTTAGTAACAATTATAAATATATATTTTTATGATAAAAATTATAGCTATGCACTTTAAAGTCATGGTGGACGAGAGGCTTGGACTGACGGAATATAGATTCGAATTAAGTAGGTTAGAACTTCGTACCAACGAATTTTTCGGAATTCGCATACTTTTACTAATTTAATGTGGTAACTATCAGCTGACGGTGAAGGCTAAGATCGTGAGGGAACCTGAATGCTTGAGAAATCATTAGTAGTACCGCGGTATGTGGGAAAAATATATTATAGAACTGTAGCTTTCATCGGCGTTTGAAATTGCCAAGACGCCGTGGTCTAGCGTAGTGATTAAGCCCTTGCTTGACGTCAGGAGGAGACCTCTTGCGCCCAGCAGTGGAACACTTATGGGCTGGTATTATTATTATGATTATATTATACATATTCGTATAAAATTAAATACGTCGATCAACGTGAGTTCAGCTTCCTACAATGAGCCTGAGCTTTCGGTGAAGGAAAACCTCGTGGAGAAATCATATTATGGTAGGCAGCGTATTTTCTAATGCTCGCTTAGCTAGCTACCACCTTCAAGTTGAAAATCTGTCGCCAAGCACCCATAGGTTTTTTTATAAATGACTCATTTACACATAGTTTGACGGTAGTTAGATTATTCTTAACCGTAGAATACCCTCTCTGCTAATAGTATAATACTATTATTATACAGAGGTAATTTTATATGTTTGTAGAAGGTACTACAAACCTACTGGAACTACTGAACATTAATAAGAAGCTACATTTTCTCTCAGTGATATTTAATTTTGATGTTTCACCTTTATTATTGATGATTTTTTTTATATTATGAAGTTGATCATTACAAACAGTATGGGTCGATCAATAGGATTTAATAGCGTCAAACGTAGACGTTAACCTTACTAAGTGCCGTAAGTGTCACGGGTTGAATGCACTGCACACACTCGCAGATAGGTACACACACACGTGTTGTAATGCGTTCGTCTACCTTTACTACGTGAGATTTCGATTACTCATCGACGTATAGTTAAGATCTTTGTTTGTAGATATTTATACGTGTTTAGATACATCAATCGCAAAATAAGATTTATGAAGGTACCTACCCATCCTATTTCATGATTCACCGTACAACGTTTGAGTAGGTTGTTTACCATTATATAATTTGAATATATTTGTTCAAAAGTTTACTCATTTATAAAACACTAGCTGCGCCCCACGGTTTCATTTATTCGACGGAGTATCGACCGCACCGCACGCCTACTCACCTGTATAGCCTATTGTTATTGGCACTTCCCGTTTGCCACATTGCTTGACGTTCATGGCTAATGCTCCGCTCCTTAGGGTCTGTCAGTTCGAATAAATAAAGGTCGTAGCGTGACGTTATAAAGGTTATATAACCTTCATAAATAAATGCAAAAATATTTTTTCATATCTGACTGGCAATTCCAGAGATAAGAACGTTTATAGAAAAAAAGCATTTCTTGAGCTTTATTAGTATACCTCCTTAAGTAGGTACTATTACACAAATATCGGTAAGGAGTCTTGTCTAAACTATACATGTACCTATAGATACTGATTAGAGAGGCAAAATCATGTGAAAGAATATAAATAGATGTAAATTTTATATGATAATGAAAAGCAAACGTATGCCAAATCATTTCGACATGGTTATGATAAATGAATGAATAAAGAAAAAGTTGCTAAAACCATCTTGACCTTGTTCGTACTTCTACCACGTTATTAGTATGTACGTAAGAATTGGCATGTATTTCCGAGTATTTTTGATATTCACTTTTAAAATTAAATTCAACGTTTTTAATATAGTTTCTGAAGGTATGAAACGGGCTTAGAAAATATTGTTACAATATTTCAGTTGCTACAGTCCAAAGTTGCCAAGGTTAATAAAATGCATAATTTTAATTTGAAAAATGATGATGTCAAAGGCAATTCGCTTTGCAATACAAGCGATGACTAATAGTTAGCATTTTCACATTCCTATCACGTTTTATTATCGCAGTATTTTGTGGTTTTTTGTTCTTTATCGTAGTAGTGTTGTAACGTTCTTATGTACCTTCTATTTGTAACACTTGACATTGGCGAAACAGCATACATAGGCAAACGCCATTAAAAAAATAGGGCCTGAATAAAGTTTATTTTTGATTTTGATATAACTTGGATTGTGTTTTGCTACGAAAAGCTTTAAGTTAAGCTTTAAGTTTATTTAAGTTACAGCTCTGGTCACATACATCTATAATTGATATTAATAGTGATGAACGTACGATACAATAGGACATATTCGTGCCTTTTTACGATCGGGTGAATACGGTTATAATAGGTTATGTATCACAGAAATAATAAAAGCGAATCGTACATATCAAATCACGATTCGTGTAAATGAGCCCTTCGTCGATAATAGTGCCTGTCTTAGTAGTCTTAGGCAGTAATTGGTTCTTAGAAAATGCCCTACCACCTTATTATGGTTTCAACATTATTTTCATTCACCGATAGCTCAAATAGTGTGGAAACTGGAAACCCGCGTCCATCAACGCAGTGTAAGCGCGGTGCTACTGGACCATCTTTGCATTTTAGGGTTCCGATCCCAAAGAAGATCCCTATGGCGTAAGTCCACGCCTTCCGTTCTAACTTTAAAAGGCTGAATCTTTTAAAACATATTAGACAGTTAATTGAAATTGTGACAGAATATATGTTCTTATAGCGGATATCCTAATTTCTAAATAATAATAAATAAATAAAAAGTAAATTATTCAGGGAATCCCTATAAAATGGTGTCTTTTTTTCAACTCTTAGTTTGTTTTATCGTAAAAGCGGTAAATATACATTTTGATAAATTGTACAGGTACATGTAAATGTACATTGTGTAATGGAAAGAAACCCTCGGTGCGTGAGTTCGATTTGCGATAGGCCGTTTTTGTTAAAATAATGTATTTTCATTTATTTAAAAATAATGTATTTATATTTTATAAGCTTTTAAATTGTCTGTCCTAAATTAAATGTTGGATGTTAAATTTGACCCACTTCCTGTTGTGCTACAGAATTGAAATTTTACACATTGATTAAGTTCCCATGACAATGGCTTCTTAAGGTAAGCGTGACCTGATTTCATACACAGGATTAACTCCAGACAAAAGAACTTCTTAATGGGCCACAGCTTAGACACGAAATTTACTATACACATTTAATTTTGATTGTTGGTTTTAAATTGCAACACAGCCTGGCTGCTGCAGATTTTTAAGTTTAAGACTTGTTTGATAAAATAGTACTTTTCTAGTATGTAACATAAAAAAAAGGATTGGTATAAAAACTAAGAAACGAATGATGGGAGAATCTGAATATCCATAATAATCTCTATCAATTTGATTAATCATTTTAAATACCTCTCTAATCAACTAGGTACCTTACACGACTGCATAAATTTTATAGCAGTCTGATAAGAAGTAGTGGAACACGTGAGCGATCACACGTCGATAGTGTTGTTTGAAAAACAATTAAGTCATATGAATGGCTTTATATAAACAAGGATAGCATTGCAAATCAGTTCGTTTTAAAATTGCACCCGCTTTGAGAGTTATATTTTTCATGTAACACATTTCTAATCATTTTACCTTCTTCTTATTTAATTGCAACGCGTGGTCATACACAATTAGCCTAATGTCAAGTGGATATAATATTTTTATAATCTTCTCTCTTCTTAATCTTAAAAACAACGCTTCAACAAGATGCTGACTCTCTTAAAACTGTGCAGGGAATTTTAGTGGCAACTTAAAATACATGTTTCTAGTTATTATTTATAATTAACTTCTCTTCTGCACAATAACCAAATTAAACAAAACCGACCAATGAGTTAATATTAGGTCCTTACATATGAAAGTGTGTTTTGTTGAACTAGCCACCTTGATCTCAAATATCTTTGGCGTTTAGTTAGGAATTCCAAATTCAAATTTATTTCATATTTAGGCTTGTGTATCGAATTTAGTGATTCATTTGTTTTCGCACCATTAGACTTTTCTTTGACATCATTTTTGTCAAAAAATGGAACAATTAATATATCGCGTTATTTACGAATATGAGTTCCACCGTGACATCAGCGCTGCAGAAACAGCTCGAAGGGTTATTAATGATGTGTATGAGGAGCTACTGTAAAAAAAACATTGTACGTTTTTGGTTTCCACGTTTCCGTTCTGAAAATTTTGATCTACGAAACAAACTCCGTGGACGGCCGGAGACCCTAGAGTTGAGAAAGTAAAATTAAAGCTGATAGTGGAAGCAGACCCATCACAAACCACGGCAGGCTTCGGTGTGAGTGATAAAATAATTTTAATTAACTTGAAACAAATTGGAAAAGTGAAAAAGCTCGAGAAATGGGTACCGCATGAATTGTTTGAAGAACAGTAACAAACACGCATTGAGTGCCGCGTTAATATTACTCAACTGTCACAATAACTAGGGAGTTTTGAATCGTATGACGAAAAATGGATCCTTTACGACAATTGGAAACGCTCATCGCAGTGTTTGAACCCAGGAGAACCGGCCAAATCCTGCCTCAAGCGAAAGCTGACTCAGAAGAAGGTACTGGTGAGTGTTTGGTAGACCAGTGCTGGTGTCATACACTACAGTTTCCTAAGATCTGGCCAGATGTTAACGGCAGATCTGTATTGTCAGCAATTGCAAACGATGATGGAAAAGCTAGCCGTTAAAAAACCGAGCCTGTTCAATCTCTCTAGCCCGCTGCTGCTTCATGACAACGCTAGACTCCATATTTCACGACATATGGTTATTAAATTAGGGATACTGCGGTCGGAATTTCTCCGATACCCACTATACTCCCCGAACCTTGCTCCAACACATTATTACTTTTTTCGCAATTTGGACAATTTCTTGCAAGGAAAAAAATTCAATACCGATGAGGCTGTCCAAACCGCCTTAAAAGATTTTATTGATTCTCGCTCCTACAATCTTTTCAGCAATGGAATCAATGAACTACCTATAAAATGGCGAAAGTGCGTCGATAATAAGCATAACATACTTCGATTATAATTTCATAATAATTTTTTCGTTTTACTTTTTCTATAGAAAAAGCTAGTTTCATTTGTAAGGACCTATTAATATGTATAAATATAGATAATATATCAAATATATTTTATAAAGTTCAGTTTTTCAGGGTACTGCACTAACATGGAACATAATTCTGAAAGTTTATGTATTCAGTTGAGTTTATTTACGATAGAATTTGACGATGTTACATGCATACTAAGTCTTTATTTGAACGTTCCTTACAAGAGTTATAAACTTTTAGTTCATCATATCTAATGGATAAAATATTAAGTATTACCTACCTATTTCCGTACCTACACGGTATATAAAATACATATAGCTAACGTACTAACATAATATCTTCTTAATTAATCACTTTCTTAAAATATATTATAATATATTCTGGTCGCGACTTCGTCTGCATGGACTTCAGAATTGGATGTAATTCCGGTTGAAAGGTTAAAGTATCTGTGTGTCAAGTTTCATCCAAATCCGTTCTGCCGTTTTTGCATGAATGAGTAAGAAACTTTAAGAATAATATTAGTAGGATTTAAGCTTTCGTCAAGTTTGTGACGTGTTGCGTCGTAAGAGGATTAATTAATTTTAAGCACTAACTACATTTTTATTGACCCAAAAATAAAATCTAAATATGTTTCTACGAGACTGAGCTGAATACAGCAAACGATAATAATAATTTTTGCTTTCGTGATAAGATAATATTACCGCTGTGTTGTGTTGTTGCAACGAAAATAAAGGCAATTCGCCAAACATAATTTATAGATATTTAGTTGTTAAGCAACAGATACGTGTTTCTTTTAAAAATAAAGTATATGAATGAGCCAACAACTCCAACGGTCTGCCAAAGATACAACTCACAACTATTGCCAAATACATAATACTGAATAAACGGACATACTACATTATATTTCAATGTCACAACATATGCTATTAATATATACTAGTTGACTCGTGCGAATATTTCGCACAATATAGAATGTAAACAATCTGACTAACAACTGTGATGTTAGATAAACAAATTGTTAATAGATGGCACCTTGAATATATTTTCATTAGCATCAACAGATGGTATTCCATATGAGAAGTTTGAAATTAATTTTATTAAATTCATCAACTGCAGGGAACATAAGATTTAAAATGATGTTAGAATCATACAATTTGATGAAGAATTAATGGAATGAAATGGATGAATTAATAGAAACAAACACCAAATAATATAGTTCTATGTGTGTATCAATTTCTTATTCTTCTTATCCCACGCTAAGTAGGGTCAGTACAACATGTACTGACTCTACATGTACTACTCTTCCACTCTCCATCTGTCATCTCAGTATTCACACGTTCACACCTTTTATACACATATCAATCCTCACAGAATGCATCCATATCTTCTTCGGCCTTTCTCTACTCCCATATGCGTCAACCTTCATACTTAGCGCTCTTCTATTTCTATGACTTTCATCCTTCCTTATGACATGCCCATACGACGCTAATCTATTACTTCTCAACTTCTAGGTCACTGATTACTTTCACGATTTCGTCGATAATCTTCGAAAACTCTTAAACTGAGTTTTCTCAACATCATGTCTAAAAGTAACGTCATAATAAGATGAAGATTACATAAGGGAATATATTTTGTCTAATACTGTTAAATGAGCAATTCATGTATATATTTGTATATACATTGTTTTACTTTCCATGTTTATCTAGATAAGTTTTTTTTTTCAAGAGCTTAGCTCTGTCACCCAGATTTTTCGATATAAATATGTTTAAAGAAAATATGTCATTTTAAACACGCGATGAGAAAGTAATTCGCCGGTATAATATAATACTTATATGGTATAACGTAATCTTTACAAAATACGAGTATATCAATCATGGATGAAACTTTAAAGTGGATCTTAACTAAATATCTGATCTTAAAACTAACTTTTTTGTATTTTGATGACTGGAATGTACTTATATAGAAAACTATTTAAAATTAAATTACAAAAAGTGTTAAACGTGGTAACGATTTTCATGACCTTTTTTAAAATAACCAAGTTATCTCCATTACCGGATACTTGACGTCTGAATTAATTATAACACGTGCTTACAAATCAAAGTTTTAGCTTGTTTCGAAACACTAATGTCTGCGATACTATGACTAATTTCTGTGACTAATGTAATATTACATTGGGTGAATCGTCATGCATGCTTTAAAAGGTAGCCTAGACGTGATTTCTCTCTTTCGTTGGTATAGGACCAATATTATAGGCTAACGAAGCCAACGCCAGCAATAGTTTATGTTAAAAAAAGCTTATTACTAGAAGCAAGATAAACTGATTGCGTTCGATATCTGACAGTAAATTTTATAAATCGACTGTCATTAATTTAATCCATTTTTGGCATCAGTGATACAGTTTGTAACTAGTACAGATGCCAACGATACAATTGATGTTTTCTTAGCTTCTATATACTTTCTTATCATTGATAAATTATTTAAATAATTAATAAGATTTTCTTCGTCAATAATATATATTTGATTTTAAAATGATTATTAACCACATTTATTTACACTTGCAATTGTCAATTACTAATTGTCGTTAGATGCATGGTAATGTGAAACCAACAAAAAAAAAATATATACGAATATATAATCCATCCATCCATCCATTTAGCTTTTAGCGGAAAGACGTCTACTGCTGAACATAGCCACCTTGTGGCGGGTCTGTCTACACTGCGTCTTTTTCTATACGCGATCGCCACTCGAGAACTCTTCGGCCCCATCGGCCATCCGTTCTACACCCTATAGGGAGATAGCGCCGGCTTAATATACATTAAGTATTATATAGCTTAATTGTTTATTTATTTGAATGCGCTAGTATCTGGAACTAGAAGTCAGATTTGAAAAATTATGTTTTGCATTTTATGCCTATTTACTGAGGAAGGTATATATTGAGAAGGCTATATAACTTTATGCTAAAACCGTAAGGAGCAGAGTAGTCACGAACGTCAAACCATGTGGCAAGCTGGAAAGTATGGGAATTGAGAACAAAGTCTATACGGGTGCGTTTGCGGCGGCGAGTTGGAGAGTTAGTCGAATTTTGACACACAAACCGTGGGGCACAGCTAATAAAATGATAACGTTCGAGAAGTCCGTGCCTTGCTAGGAAACAGACTTTTCTCCTAGATTGGAACATTTAAATACAGGTATCATTAAATTACAAAAACGTATTTGTTAATTAGTACATACAGATTTTGATTTAGACATTTACATATACATTTAGTAACAACAATTTCATTAGACCGGTAAAAGCTTGACGTAGTATAATTTCATCTTATCACGAATATCGTGATATTTCTTTTAACACAGTTTTTATCGCAATAAGCGACTGTCATATGTTTTATATTTGCGGAATAAAATAGCTTGAAGTTTAACGAGATTCCTATATACGCAAGAGGTAGGGCACATTAAATCTCTTTTGGGACTTTTCTATACTGGGGACAGCCTGACTGGTCAACTACTTCCACCCTATAGAAGATCGCAGTCAAATAATCTTGTATAGTGTTCCTGCGGTGAGTAGGGTTTCCTGAGCTCCTTGGGGAATGTAAGTTCAAGGTCGACAACGCGCTAGTGATACCTTTAGTGTTACAAGCGTCCTTAGGCTACGGTAACCGCTTAACATCAGGCACGAACGCTTGTTTCACAACTTAGTTGTATAAAAAAGGGCATACACAGAGTATATTGTTAAGCCAAAATCAATAAGTGAAGAATATCTAGCTTACTTCAGTCAATGCTCAGGCCTGATGAGATGATTGTGAGAAAAGTTTAAATTTATTTTGCATGTCCACATTTGATCAATAATTTGTTTAATAGTTTGGTAAAGCTACATTGGTGAGTATTTGATCGGAATCTTGATCTGTCATGTGGTGGTTTTTATTTTAATTCATAAACTTGCGTTATTTGACCCAATGGTTTGTAATATTGTTGACATTTTGCATAATGTAGTTTTGATATAGTGCACAATTGAAATTAAAATAGTAAAAAGGAACATGAATTTCGATTTGTCACCAAAACTCACTGGAATTTTCTAGCAAACTCGCCATCATTTTGCTAGAGCGTTGTTTAACCTATGAAGATTAGAAAAATATTGTATCCACATGACGTTGGCAGAAATCAGAATAAATACATATTGCCACTAAATAAATAATAACAAGAAGAAGCGAAGCGAAAACCAACTTAATATAGTTTTGTTAAGTTTTTATTTCATTCACACATGCTAAATTAATTAGTCAGACATATAGCTTTGAAGAGTTGATTTTTAGGTGTACGAATAAGTCAATCGATTGCTAAAACTTCCAGTCATTGAAGGGATCGAATACATAATACTATAATCGGATTGGAACACTTTCCCAGACGTTCCCAAAGACATCAACGCGCTGCAAATCCGAAACCGTATAATGATATATTTAAATGCAGATTATGCAACGTGGTGGGCGTTATCGATACGTTATATTTTTAAAAGTAGATACTGCTACATCTCGATTTGCTTTTCAGATCTTTAACAAATGAATCTGTGTGTTCATTAATGTCGAAAATCGAATCGACATTCTGGAATGGAGTGTTAAAGAAAACAGAATTGCAGTGATTGCCTTACATAAAGTGGGTATGAAGCCGTCGGTTATTTTCAAGACACTTCAAAAACTTGGTATATCGTAATATTGACAGATATACCAACACTTCCTCTGTCGAAAATCATAAAAAATCGGGGTGGCCACTATTAGAATTACAAAAGCTGTTAAGGCCAGAAGTTGCCGAAACCCTATAAAGAAACAAAAATTTTTATCGCAAGAAATGAAGAATCCCGCTAGGGCTGTCACGTATCATCAAACAAGACCTGAGGCTCGGTGCTTATCGTCGATATAGAGGACATACCCTAAATAAATCCTTACAGTTAAATAGACTATATCGATCAAAACGCTTGCTATCCCGATACGAGGTTGAAAGGCACAGAAATTTCATCTTTACTGATTTAATTTTTTTCACGATTGAAGATCACCACTACAAGCAAAATGACAAAGTGAAATAAGCACGCTCATAGCTCTAAAGAAGCTTCGCAAGTGGTCGGAAAGGTGCAACGTTGTCGTCATCCTGCGTCAGTTATTATTTGGTGGGGTGTGTCTTATAGAGGAGTCACAGATCTTCATTTTTTAATAAAGGAGTGTAGACTTCAGCCAAAGTGTATCTAAGAAACCGTCTTAGATCGTGTTGTGAAACCTCTCAGCAAAAGTTAAACTATTAAAAAATGTTATGGTTCTTTCCAACAAAACTACACCTGGTCACAAGGCACGAACTACCCAAGCCTGACTCGAAGACAACGTTCCGGATTTTATGAAAGCTGAAGACCGGCCCTCGTCTAGCCCTGATCAGAACTCCTTGGACTACAAATTATAGTCAGTTTTAGAGGACATGCCTGCTCTAAACTTAAGAAATTTCTAGAGTAAGCATTGCCTTAATTTCTCATGGAAACAGCGCGTATAATCATGGTCACACAGATTAAAGGCCTTTTACCTATGAAAGCCAACTTTGGCCATTTGTAAATGAATTATTTTTTAATTATTGCCGAGACTTCAATAAATATGTACATATAAGTTTTATTAAGATAACAACATTACTTGATAGAAAAAAAACATTTTAATTTGTTACAGAACTTATGGCCAGACTAGGTAGAATAAGTAGCATCGTACAAAAAAGTTTGCTACCATTATTGAGTGATACGACGAATATGTTTGTATGGATTAAAAGCCGTCCGTATTTTTTCTTAACACCAAAAAATATTTTAAATCCTACTTAAGTTTAATGAACATCAATCAATTATAGGATCCGTTATAGGTTCCTCAAAGATCGCCACAATGACCGGTTCTGTGCTGCTCGCATGCAGCGGGTAGCGGTAGTATAACAACAAATCAATAATTACACATAATTGATGAAAGAAATATAAATGTTTTTGAAAGCCCTAATTTGCATATTTTAATGAGCCTACTTCGATTATAGTTTACTTTGACAGCTGTCACTTTATCGTGATTTTCATTTGACAGCGAAAAGAAATATGCGTTGCATAATCTTTGGTTTTCGCACCCCTTCAGCTAGCTACCGTGCTAGTACCGTGGGAGATACTGTTAATTACCGATACCAAACAAAACCTTCGTCAAATGATGGTTAGTGTGACGTCGTTTAGGAGACAAGCGGTCGTCAATTGGGAAAGTGTCATGGCACGTCGTATGTACCTCGGCGGCGGCGATTCAAAATATTCGGTCGAGCCGGTTCGAAAATAAATTCAGATTCCTCTGCACTGCCAAAAATTGCGTGTTTTGTTTATTTTTATTGGTACGATACTATCTGTTGAGGACGATGTCAAATGTCTTTGTTAAGAAAAAAAATTTATGTCACGTTGGCAACGAAATATTTTTAATCGTAGTATGTAATGTACTTTATACGCGGACATAAGCTTAGCGGGTGCAAAGCTTAGCTTGCGTCAACAGATGCATCCATATCTTCTATATTTATTCATATTATAAAACTCAAAGTCTCACTGTCTGTCTGTCTGTCCATTTATGTTGTTTTCACACGAAAACTACTTAGCAGATTTACATGTTTTTTTTATTTCAAAGCTATGTTATCTGGCCAGGTCATAGGAAATATGTTGTTAGATAAAGTAACATATGAAATAAGCACTGACGATAATGGTGAATCAATTCGGAATAAAAGACGTTTTTGGGGCGCTTAAATGGCTTACGCTGAGTAAACCATAAGAGATATATCAAATTAGTGTACTACATAATTGTATATCATAAATAGCATATGGCTATCTTGTAAGGATCAGCAACAATAACCATTTTTGGGGCAGCATAATTCGCACGTGCGCTCGACCGACTGCATTCTGTAGTCCACGCGAGCGGAGCCGCGGGCACAGATAGTAATATAATAGTATAAAATAAATAACTATTTACATACCTCCGACAGGATCGGTTTCGTCAACGTGAATCATATTTGGTGATCTGTAACAAAAATATGTTGATTATGAACAAATAAAATAATATAAAGAGGGCGGTAATGTCTGAAAGACTCAACTGCTAACTTTCAATATACTTAGTTGTTATTTCATAGTTCACAACCTCATACAACTAGAATCTAGAGTATTCCACTCGAACCTCATGTAATTTAAAACGAAATATGTACCTACTAAATGGCTTATTATTTTATTTGCGCGAAATCCTAATTATTTTTCTAAAGTAGCATAAGTTACTCCTTATAACATCACCTATCTGCCAGTGAAAGTCCCGTCAAAATAGGTCCAACCGTTTCGGAGATTAGCCGGAACAAACAAAAATTTAAACAATTGGTGTTTTGTTACAAGTCCGTATATACTTTCATCTGCATTTAGTAAAAAGGTGTTATTTTGAATTTATAAACAAAAACTTAAATTTTATTATTTCTATTTAATATATTTGAATTATGAAAAATTTAATGTTTTTCTTCGTCGACGTTATGAGTTTGTGGGTCCATAGTTTAGATACTTGAATACAATTTTGCAGGATTGCATTCGCGCTAACTGGTACTACCGGCGACCCCTCAGGGAAACACCAGTTGTCTCTACGATAGGTCTGTGACCACACGCATGTGTACTTTATGCAATAAATCAAGTTATTATTGCCGAATATTTCTTATTTCGAATTACCCCAAGTATTAAGTACCTAAGCACCGAAACTCATGAGTCACAGAAATGCTTACAAGTTCAAGCCGGCCGCGGCTGCTTACCGAGAGTTAGCAGGATGAGTGAGTAATGTATAATACTAGTATCATTCCTGACTGATAATGACCGGTAATGGAGCTGATTGTTGGGTTTTAACGCCTTCGACTCATGATAATATCCTTTTACATTTATATAATTTTTATAAGCGAATGGTTTTACTAAGTTAGATAAATTACTAGTTTTATTGTTAAATTTTGCAAATCGCTTGAATTCTTCCGCGTTTTTTTAGTAATAAAATTATATCGTATTAGTATATTTTAATAATCGGGTCTAATTTAGATGTCTAATGTAGATACGTTCTTGCTTCACCCACTAATTAATTAAGTCTACATTTTTTTGACAATAAGTAACAGAGTAAACTTTTTGCTAGCTGAATTCGGTCATAGAGACAATAAATTAAATTACTTTTTTAAAAATTTATTTTCAATTTATTTAAAAATTCTTGTACAATACTAATTAACTATAAATATATATTTTTTTAAATACTTTAACCCATTACTACTACAATATTTAATACATTAAATGTATTACTTTTTATTTATTTTTTTATTTTTTTAATTTTTTTTATCTTATTGTTAGATTATTTTTCTTACAGGGTGGGCTTGGGAGTATAATCAATCCAGCGTGTTACAATGTGCCCATTCCGTGTCGTTGGATGTATTATACTTTTTGTCGCATTTTAGAATACACCCTGATCAAACCTTGAAGTGATAATGGCTCAGTGATAGCGTGTTCGGGTACCGCGTATACGCGCGATACGTAGGGTCGAATCCTAGAAAGAGCCTGAGCTTTCAACGAAGCAAAATGTAGTGATGAAATCATAACATGATTTTAGAGCGTTTTCTAATGCCGGCCTAGCTAGTTACCACCCTCAAATTGAAAATCTGTCGCCAAGCACCTATAGTTGTATTCCGGCAGGATACTTGTAGGTATACTATACAACATTGAGACATTATGGCCATACGCTAAACATATAAACTATAAAAAAATAACAGTCTTCAATTACTTGCTTTACAAAGTAAATGTATAATTTTGCGGGAATCGAACCTGTGAAACATATTGTTTTAATCAAGATACTGAGTTTACTCGCACTACCAAGTTATTGCTCTCTTCTTCTTGCTTTGGCGCCGCAGAAGCACTTGCCAGTGTCAATATTTTGAATCCTTCGTAGTATTTTCTAATCTTCAAAGTGGGGTCTAACAAGATGGTGGCTCCCTTGTTAGAACTATGTAGGGAATTTTTGTGGCAACTCAAAATGTATATTTCAAGTTTATATTTATAATCCACTGCACGTATGCACAATAACCAAACTATATCACACAAAATGCCATCAATATTACATACCAAATATAGGGTCAAACAACTTAACATTAAACAATGAATTAAAATAAAAACCACAACATGGCAGCTCAAGATCCCGCCAAAACTCCTATTATTGTTCTCTTTAATGGATATGTGCGAGAAATATTTAAATTACAGATCTTCTTCATTTAATTTATTGGCAACGTGTGTTTATTTACAATTCTGCCAATGTCACGTGGGTAAAATATTTTTCAAATCATTCTTGTAATCTTCAAATATAGGCTATAACAAGACGGCCGCTCCCTTGTTATAAGTATAAACTGTTTAGGGAGTTTTTGTGTCAATGTAAAATATATTTCACTAGTTATTATTTACTCGTATAACCCACGTCACGTCTGAACAATAACTAAGCCACATCACGTAAAATACCGCCGAAATTACATAACATAGGTTTATGAATGAAATAATTGAAGCAATGATGGCTCCGTGGTAGTGTATACGACTTCGCGTCGATTGTCGTGAGTTCGAATCCGTGCAATGAGCCTGAGCTTTCGGTGAAGGAAAACATCGTGAGGAAACTATCGCATGGTGGTAGGGCTTTTTCTAATGTCCATCTGACTAGCTACCACCATTAAGTTGAAAATCTGTCGCCAAGTAAAACCAAAAAAAAAACCACCACATAGCAGGTCAAGAGCCCGCCAAAATCCAAGTTACAGTTCTTTTCTGAAAAAGTTCTAGCGCTGTAAAGGCCGTAAATTATTTTAATGCAGTTTGAAAGATATAAAAGCGGTTATTTTTGTACATTACAAGAATAATGCGTGAACGAGACAGAGACGATAAACAATTGAAAGTGGACGATAAAACTTCACGTGAACTTGAATTATACACAATAACCAATTCGGGAATTGTTTATTGGACTATAAACATCTTGAAACACGACACTTTGCGTTTACTGAGATTGTATTCTGCGAATGGGCAACAGTGACTGGTGACTTTATTTGTATGTGGCGCCAGAAAAATTCGACATTGAACTTTAATGTAACTTGGTCAAATGTAAATAGAATTTATCTGCATCTGTGAATAAGTGCACCTTTCATAATTCTTCTTGTTATTTAAATAGCAAACTGTGTTTAGTTAGCATTGAAGCAATGATCGCTCTGTGGTAGCGTGAACGGACATCGTATCAATCGACGTGACTTCGAATCCCTGCAATGAGCTTCAGCTTTCGGTGAAGGAAAACATTGTGATGAAACCATAGAATGATGATAGGGCTTTTTCTAATTCCCGCCTGACTAGCTATCACTTGCAAGTTGGAAATCTGTCGCCAAGCATCTATGGGTGTGTTCCGGCATCTGCACTTGAGAGCTAGTTCCCACTAGGCTTAGCGTGTCATCATCTTGGGCCACATCATTATTTAACATCAAGTAAGATTGTGTCCAAATCCTAATACTTATAAAGAATATAAAAACACACAATTATACGGTTTAATTCACTAAAAACTGCACATATTTTGAAGCTGTGAGATTCTAGACAATGATAAGGCAGACTGCCAACGTTCCTTTATATGTGTCTCATAATCTTTAGCACTTTATTTTTAGTTGTAAAATATTATCTATACAAGAGACTAGTTTCTATACTAATGTTATAAAGCTCAATAAATAGCTGTATAAATGCACTTTTTGGTGAAAATTGTAAAGTTAGCAGTGTTAGCGTAAAACTAAAAAAGTGAAGGGAAGCTTTTGCAACACATTAAGGATAGAGTAGTTATACTAAAGAGAAGGTGTTTCGTAGTCTTAAGAAATTTTTAGAATAAGTAGATCTTAAAATTGTTAAATAATATAGCCTGGGGTTATTCGGAATCTTCCTTATTTTAATTAGAAGATACAAGATACCGGATTTGCGGTAGGATCTTAAAAAAAAAAGCTGCAGAGATTGTTTTTGCTTTTTTTGTTGTTTGCTTGATCGCGCTAATCTCTGAAACTACTAGTCAGATATGAAAATTTCTTATTGCATTAGCATAGCATATTTATTGAGGAAGAATATAGGCTATATAACCACACGATATGTTTATAAGGAGCGGAGCAGTAACCATGATCGTCAAGCAATCTGGAAAGCTGTAAACAAGTACGGGAAGTGAGAACAACGGTATGCTAACACAGATATGAAGGAGGCGGCGCACGGTAGATAGTTAGTCGAAACATTTTAACACAGTTGAAACCATCGTGCACAGCTAGTATACCAGTAAATATCTAAATCCGACCGGGCGTATATTAACTTCACTGTAAAATTGACTGTCAAATAATAAATTTAGCTAACATCTGACTCTTCTAAACAGATATACGATCGGCATATTAATTATAATGGGATACGAATGTTTAGTTACAAATAGACGACCCGAATTCTAAAGCCAGTCTGGACAGTGTTAAAGTATTCGTATATAAATATTTGCAACTCTTGTGTTCACAAATTATGATATTGAGCTCGAGTAGATGGTACTTAATTCTACAAAGTTTACATGCATCCTTCAGGGTTATGATGTCGCCTTTTACTATTAGGTAAGGGTAGAGATATGAGGGCTTTAAATATTATATAAATATAAATTGTATTTGTGATAAACACTGGAAAAATCTGTTTTTAGGCCAAGGTCTTTTCAGAGATACGCCAGCAATTAGGTCTTAAATGATCACTTAGCAAAATAATGTCAATGCACCCGAATGTAAGCACATCACAGTCCAAGAAAAAGGGCATATAAAGTTATACATATTTACGACCGTTGTGAAAAAATAATAAAAGTGAATTGTTACGATGCACGCGCACATTGTAACCAAAAGTCTACACTATGAAGTTGCTTGCATAACGTCCTGTTTTATTATGGTGAAGATAGCAACACTCGATATTATGTGACGCATAACATCCACTTGCGTGCGTGTATTTAAACGCATACTTTTTTCCACTCATGTGTGTCTGTTTTTGTCGTAGCCTACAGAGTTCGACATAACCATGAGATCTTTTGTCATCCTAATTTACGAAGAGACTAATCAAATTATGCCTTTGCTTGTTTATTAAGTTGACTATACACATTAGATTATGCATGATGGTGCATTCCCGGCCATCGCACTCTTTTTCCAAGCCCGGTAAAGCTGTAACCAAGCCCGGTAAAGCTGTAAAAGCCGTAAAGGCTCCAGGGCCCCTTAGGCTAACAGTGTAGTCAGTTCGAAAAAAAAAAAAAAAAATGATGGTGCAACCTTTATTAGAGCAAGGACAAACCTCGTGGCGTAGTGGTAGTAAATTCTACTATTAAAGTAAGATCGCGAGTTCGCGGATAAGCTTTTATGTAATGAGCATTATGGTCAGTTCTATTTCTGAATGTTATCTATATACGAGTACGTATGCATATCATAGTATGAGCTATAAATACTTTTGAAACACAGTATGGCCGCGTGTGACATAATCCTCTTAATAAAAAAATCGGGCTAACAGATCCTGTATGTCGATGATCGTGGTAAAGACCTACAATAATAACAAAAGGAATATAATAATTAAAAAAAGTAATACAAAACATCTTGCGTGAACTTGATGAGCGTAATGGCGAGCTTTAATTGTCTGCGGATTACCGCATTTTAACGCGAAGAAACGAGGTCGATGTACAAGATGGCTCATTGTAAGGCTACGGTCATGTGATTTATGATAATTAAATATTAAATAATACGGTTTAATAAAAATAATTCGTTAAAGCTCCATAGCAAACGATGAAATATTTCTTTAGAAGTATTTAGAACGAAACTATTCAGAAAAAGAATAAGAGCTAACATTCGTCCAAGTGAGAGTGGAACTCGCGCAATTTAAGTTCGGGATCCTTGCGTGAGTCCGTCTCACACTTGGCCAGTTTTTATTATAATATACTTTTTTACTTTAGTGCTTAAACTATATGTATCTAAAGTTATAGTTAGTTAGTTATAAGTTAGCTTAAAGTTGGTCGCTAGTATGTGTTACCAATATATAAAAAAAAATATTGAAAAAGATCACGTTTTGTACGGGGATTCCCGTAAATATATTAGTATTTTTATTATTTTTTAATTATCCACCATAATGAAATATATCTTGTAAAATATTCAATCGGTTACGTAGATACTCTTTAAATGTAGGATGGAAATCAATAGGGTTTCTTTTTTCTTTTCTGGGAGCGGAACCCTAAGATTAATATACATTACATCACACGACAGTTTACCGTACTCTTTGCGTAAAATTAACTCAATATTTTTACAATTCAATATTGAATTTAGAATCGATTCCAAGATCAATTTCTACAATATGAACAGATCTTTACACAGTATGTTGCATTTCATACTACCAAGACAGTGTTGTTTACGTACGGCCGTCAACGCGAGTTGCGTTTTATACACCGTCAATTTGCAAACAAATGTACCGAGACGTGATCTCGTATGCATAACTTGTGTGGTGGGGTGTCCGCCGGATCTGCATATTCAGCTTTCGTGTTTCAAGGTGAAATTCTTTACAATATGTTATACAAGTGCAATGTAGGTTTCGTGTTGGTAAATGATACCTATTGTCGAGTTACGAAACGTTTCAACTTTTAATAAAAATATATTACGTACTTACAGGTATATGTTTATAATAATTTCTTGGAGTGCGACTACACGATGAGTAAGCATATACTTCTCATATATAGCTACTTAAAATTTTTATAACTACCTATTCTTGTAGGGTAGGTTGTTACATTAGTGTTCCAACGGAACCTTTTTCTCTAGAATTTTTTTGCGGGATCATTACCAGTCATTTCGTGGTTCATATTATACTAGCTGTGCCCGCGGCTCCACTCGCGTGAATTACAAAATTCACGCTCTAATTGTGTTGCCTCAAAAATTCTTATTGTGGGTAACTTTTAGAAGATAGACATATGTAATCGCGCAAAAAGCGCCTTTTTTCCGAATTGATTTATCGTTATCGTTACTGCTTATGTCACTGGTTAGGTTATGTAATAAAATACATACTATGATAACCTGGCCACATAACATATCTATGAATTAAAGGAAAAACCATGTAAATCGGATTAGTGGTTTTCGCGTGAAAAGTTAATAAATGGATAGACAATAAAGAAAATAATACAAAAAACATAGATAACCGATTATTTTTTCACCAAAATTTCACCGGCAACAGTTATTTGCAATCAATCGATATCAGATCTCATTTGGAACTACGTTAACTAAAAATACTTAATACATGTAAATGAGAACGTACGTGCTTAAAAATTGGAATTCCATGAATGGTTTAAAACGAGTACAAGCTGATTCGCTGAATACTCGTTTTGCATTTCTGTATTATTATAATTATGTCTTTCGATCCAAAAAAGGTAGTATAGTACATTGCGTTTTTTGTAAAACAAGTGTGTTCTTGACTGCTCAACAATTTGCTGCTGTAAATCTGCTCAAATATTTTTAATCGGATGTATATAAGATCATAACACTGATAATAAATGTTAAAAAAAAATAAGAACTTTAATTATGAAAGTTATGATTGCTCAGTGATAGTGTGTTCGGACACCGCGTCGATCGACGTTGATTCGAATTCTAAAATAACCTGAGTTTTCATTGTAGGAAAACATCGTAATGAAATCATAGCATGCTGGTAATTTATTTCCTAATCCTGGAGAGTTACCACCATAAAGTTGAAAATCTGTCACCAAGCACCTATAGGTATTCTAGTATCTACACATGGCAGCCAGTCCTTACAATAGGTTTAGCGTGTTACCTTCTTGGACAGTTGTCGCTTAACATTATTTGAATAAACCAATAAGGAATTAAAAAACATGAATTTAACTGGCACATTCGCTGGCAACATCTAATATTAAATTTAGCACTAAGCAGTACACATAGCCATTAAAATACGCATGATATATCAATTTGGCATCATTGAAGGAATGCAACGTGAGTAGTTCAAATAAGTAATAACAATTCAAATAGGTAACTAAGCTAACAAACGTATCATTTTGTGAAGCAAACATAATGTAATTTGTACCTTACAATTTACTATTACGCTCATCCGGACAAGTGCAGTATTTGCTGGACGAAGTCTAATATACTGTAGCTTATGTAGAACTATTTGCATATTCACCTTGGATGTGAGGAATTATTAATTGACTTGGTAATGAATAGGACAGACTAGATAGAGCACCATTAAATGATAAACGCATAAAGCGATTGTTTCGCTATATATATATAAATAGAAGACTTAGACTTACTAAAGACTTCTTAAGCAATAATGTATTAGGTAAATAAATATGATTTTATAAAAACAAAATTGATGACGATAATGTAAACGAAAACAAAAGAGTTTAGATAAAAAAAAAACTGTTTTCACTTGGGTACATGCCTACGCCATTTCAACTTTTCAAATTGAGATTTGAGAGCCCCGAATGTTTGTCACAAACCAGCTTCTGATAGGGAGAATGTTTACGGGTTCATCGACCGGAATTCGCTTTCCAAACCCGTTTCTCGATAAAGGCTCTCGAACACGGAACGGTCATGTTTCACATGTGTGTCTGCCTTTACTATAGGTAGGTTTTTTTATTGTCAACACTCTGTATACAACAATGGCGGACCAGATATGGCATCCGCCTTATACGGAGCAAAGACGGAATAACAACAGCAATAAAATGCTTAGAGACGCCAACGCGGACCTTTGCAATGTAATAACGTCATAAAACTTAAAAAGTGTTCTAAATAGGTACAATATAGTTAGTTTTTATGGTAAGCATATAAATCTTATTAAAATTTTTGGCAGTATATATATTATTTTTTATTTAGTGGCAACGTGTGTTTATGCACAATTCTGCCAATGTCACGTGGATAGAATATTTTCCTAATCTTCAGAGTTCAAACAACGTTCTAAACAAGATGGTGGCTCTATTGTAAGAACAAACAAAGTTTCTGTGGTAACTCAAAACTAATGTCTCTATTTATTATGTATTATTCACTGCATTTGTGCACAATACGCAATAATATAAACTATATCACGAAAAATGCTACATAATATAGGGCCAAATAACATAAGAATATGAAATAAAATAAAAACCAGTACTCAGTCTCAGCAGAAGATATTAATGAATAAGAGGTATTCAATTATTTGGTCAATTCATGTTTGATATATTTTGGTGAAAATTGTTTTTACACATATCCCGTAAATAATATTTTCACACGAAATGGGTTTCTGTAAATTTGTGTGTTCATCTGTGTAGGTACTTTATGTATAGGTACTACAATTTGAAAATAAACACAAAAATAACTATTTTGATAGACGGATTATGTTTAAATTAAAACACAATATTTACTAAAACAATTGTCTAATGTAAAATGTTTGTGTAAAATGTGTAATGTTTTTTTTTTATTATTCCTTAATAAGTTAACTCCTATGGATGGCATTAATGTCAAATTTACGCACATTTTTGTGACGTTGATGGCTAGTTTCAGTTTATTTTTTATTTCCAATATACAGTAATATAATAAAACTGAAGAGCTTTTTGTTTGTTTGTTTAAATGCGCTAATCTCTGAAACTACGAGTCGGATTCGAAAAATTTTTTTTGTATGCGATAGCCAGATTAATGAGAAATAGTATAGGCTATATAACTTCACGCTACGACCTTAAGGAGCGGAGCACTAACTATGAAGGTTAAGCAATCTGGCAAGCTATACAGCTAGTTATTTATATAACCTATTTTAAAACAAAACAAAAAACACGTGGCTATTTGATCGAGCTCCTTTAACTGGGAAATACTTTTAAAAGGACCAAAACACTCAGAATTTATTTCCTAGAGACAACGTTATCTACGCCAGTTGGTTTATGGCTTATAATGGTGACATGAGCACATGAGTAGAGAACGTTCAGAGCGTTATCTTCATACGTAGATAGGGGTAAAGCTGTCGAAGCCCTTAACAAGTATAGCTAGTTCGGAAAAAAAATTATAGATCTACCATTGTGATCATAGAGCAGTAATTTGTTTGTAACGAAGCTGCAACCTGCCGGAATTTTTGGCGATACCAAGGGATGATGGATGTCATGTTGTAGTTTTTATTTTAATTCGTAAACTTACGGTATTTGGTCCTATATTATGTAATATTGATGGCATTTTGCGTAATATAGTTTGTTTATTGTGCAAAATTGAAGTAAATTATAAATAATAATAGAAGCATGAGTTTTAATTTGCCACAAAAATCCCTGGACAGTTTTAACATAAGAGCTACTATTCTGTTGCTGGAAACTCTGAAGATAAGAAAAATATTCTAACCACGTGACATTGGCATAATTGTGTATAAAAAACACACGTTGCCATTAAATAAAAAGAAGAAGTATAGGTACAACCAGCCAGAGTATAACTGTCCATCATACAAATATAGATATAATCGATCATGTTGGGAAGTTGTTCTGTGATCTGTATAGTACGTATTTCTTTATTCATGTGACGGTGTGACATGAATTTAAATTAAATTTAAAGTACTTCTTCTTTAAAAATAACTGAAACTCAATTTTTACATATTAAACGGATCATTACGTCATTCTTAATATAAGCTGAGAATATTAGATAGGTACCTTTTTCTTCATACACACGTATAAAAGATGAAAATGTATTGAGATGTGTTAAAAACAATATTGAAACCAATGTTTGTTTATTAATTTCAAAATATCGTTTTTTTTTTGTAAATTTTAGATAAAAATAAAATATATATATATATATATATATGTATATATAGTATATATATATGTATATATAAGTTTGTATGTGTCTAATAATGAAGCAGGACGTGCCGCGTATGACAAAGCTTTATAACTGTACAACACATATAAAACTTGAGTTCTTTCTCATGTCAGACGGTATGCAGTGGCGAGGCCGGCAGCCTAATTCTGAGAAGCGACCTGGCTATGTTACAATATCAGTATAAAGTACAACTGGTTTAAAAGAGACCTGCGGTTTTGTTTTCACGACAAAGTTTCTGCAACGAGTAGGACATCGCTTATTAATCTGTGGGTCGCGTTCAGAAAAGAGTATTGCAAGATGTTCAAAAATAAGACCCGTTTACGTAATATCCTTTTATTAAAGGTTTTTAATTTTAAAACAAGAGTTAAAAAAATAATTATTAGTGACAATAACAACACAATAATATAATTTCTAAAGCAAAATAAATGATTATTTTTTCATGAATCACGATACTGAAATAAGGATGAATCGTCACCGTATTAACCGGCCCATGTAAAAATTGACACTCAACAAATTAACATTTTGTAGCGACGTTTTTTTACTTTACTTTTTAGTATCGCAACACTAAAAACGTTGAGAAACGATGGCCTAGAATATGTTAATGATGTTAAATGCTAATATGGCAGGATGTTAAGTCTAGACTCGCTTTCAAATGCAGCAGTCGGTACTTGGTGCTTAGCGATACACTGTCAGGTCAGTATTGAAAAATGCTCTACCATCTAATTGATTTTCTCTTTCAGCGAAAACTCATGATCATTGTACCTACTTAAATCATTTAAATAAATAACTTTTAGTATAATGTATTTCATTGTATCTTTATATTTCATGCGACTCTGGTATAATTCGTTCTTATAATTTGGCGGTCTTTAACCTTGAATTTATTTGAAATATAAATTAAATGATATAAATTCTTTAGATAAAGAACTTTTAGTTTTTAGTATTTAATAGTAATTACCTTAATGTTTTTTGGAAATTTTGGTATTCTTCTTATAATTTGTTGTCTTTTCATTTAAATAACTATTACTTTAAAAGTAATAATGTTACAATAGTACGAACCCTGCGTGTATTTTAAATCTGTTTTCCTTTTTTTTTTATTTATTCTATTAGGTATATCAGCCCCATATATCCATATATCCTTTTTAAGATCAAATCGGAAAGGTCGTATTTTAAATCAATAAGTAAAGAAAATCATCAAAAATCCTTATAGATCGGATAGCCTTAGTTTACACTTTCTCGTAAAGGTTTCAATGACTTTCTACAAGAAATAATTATGCTAGTGACTTACTACTAGTCTATAAATTAACCACTGATGTAGTGACTCTAAAAATGATTCATATTACACCAGGCCGACTCCGGGCTTGAAAGTGCCTTTTTTTCAAATTTGTGACCCTCCACTCCCTTACGTCACACTTTTCACCATGTAATTATCCCACCATACCTTAATTTAATGCGCTCAAATATATGTAATTATCGGTCCACTTTTTATCTTTTCTAATCAGTTGGAGGTACTCAACGGGTTGTAAGGTTACCTCTTTTATGTTAATCTGCCGCGCTTGAGTAAATCCCATTATCCCCTAATGGGCAGGGGCCCAATAGGGGTAGTAGGGTACTACAGTTTGGTGTTTTCAGTGGCTACAGCATTTTTTTTTCTTTTTCCGATCTGACTATACTGTTAGTTAAGGGCCCTGAAGCCTCAGTAGGCTTTTACAGCTTCACCGGGCTTGATTATAGTCATAAATACTCAGCGTACTATAGGACCGTTTTTGAAATACTTTGTCAAATTATACAAGTAAAAGTTTAGTCATGATTAAACTTTTATAACAATATTTCATCAGAATAAGCCCGTAGAGTGACGGCCAGACAGTCTATTTTGGAACAACATTACAGGCGGATCAAGCGAGGGGCGGGGCGAGGGAGGGTGTCGTCGCAAAAAACCGTTTTCATATTATCTAACTACTAAAATATACACGTTGAATGCCCCGTTGGTGTTCGGACCATATTAAATTTATTAAACCAAGAGTGGCTTTAATGTTATATGTATACACTGATTAACAGGTTTACGCGATTTTTCATGGCCATCGCTAATGGATACAGTAATTAAAATATTAAATAAAATATAATTATAATTGGAAATTTTCTAAAGATAATTTCACACGATCATCTGATTCAAAACGTATAATAGGTAAGTTAAAGCGTACCTACTAAATCGGGTATAAACAAGCAAGTTTGTCATAAATCGTATTACATAATTATTATCTCATCACAAGGAATGCATTGAATATGCACAACTAATATGATTTATGGTCAAGGTGACTGATATCCAAACAAACCACAAATTCGATTCTCGCTAATACCATTTTACCAAACATAGATAAGTAATAAATTGTTGAGTAAAAAAATTATAGCTGGTAAGTTTTTAGTCAATTGGTTTACTGTATACAAGATCACAATAAGGATTGTCCAAGTAATCTACAACGGTACATACAATGGACCTCGCTCTTCTTAGTCCGAGAAAATCCACTAACCATTCCTAAAAGTGAGCTGCAAATTGGACGATTAAAATAATATTCACATTCAGTTTTACGGTAATTAACTCCGTATAATTTTTAAGGAGAATTGTAATTATTGAAAGCAAAAAAATTGATATTGTAAATAAAAAAAATCTAGGATATAAAGTATAAATTCAGTTACTTAGCGGATCTGGCTCATAATTTTTGTATTCTTAACTAACTATTTTAATAACGAATATAAATTTAAAATAATATTAATTTTATCCTTGTTTTATGTTTCACAAAACATGTCATTAAAAAGTTTGTGTTATCTGTATTTATTATATAAAAAAGAATTAATTTCTAAGAACACAAAAAATATGTCACGTCAATTGTTAACCTTTCAATGAGTACTTTATGCGTAATCGAATCGAATCAGTAGTTCCACAGATTATCTGCTACTAACATTGAAATTCACAAACTTTTATATTAGGGATGTTATAGATATGAGGTTTCGGATATGGATATGAATACGGACATCTTAAGAGTATTTAATCAGTTTCGGTTACTGATAAGGATATGAAATAATTTCTGATATCCGATTGTTTCGGATAATTTCGGTTATGGATATTACATTTTTGAAATAATTTTACAATATGTAAAAAAACCTGTCCGATTAGGTAGGATTAGGTATCGAGATTTAGTTATATTTATGTAATCATTTTGAGATTATAAGTAAAAACTGTAACCCGAAAAAATAAATGTTCCGCTTATCATCTTTAAAATAGTTTGATTAGTCTTCCGAAACTGTGGTTGTGTATGTGTGTTGGTTTTTGACAATGGCTCAGTCGACTTTGCCCTATCCGAAATTATCCGAAAAATTAATATCAGATACGGTTACGGATGTTTTTTTTTATTTCGGATATTCGATAGTTTCGGTTACGGATACGGATATCCATAAAATCCCAGCTTTATATGTACCTTTCTTATACTAGTTTTGTAGAATGTAGATTGCTTGTTTTTATCATATCGTTTGTAAATAAGTCAAGGGCATAGCCAGGTACGGGCGAGGGTTTTTTTTTTTCGAACTGACTATACAATTAGCCTTATGGGCCGTGGAGCCTTTACGGCTTTACAGCTTTATCGAGCTTGGGGGCGAGCGCTTAAGGCACTCAGCATATTACATTGCCTGCTTAATAAATAAAATCTTCCCTACATCCTTGAAATAAGTTAATTTTATCTGTATAAATAAAATGTAAAGAAAATTACGATTTTAAATTACGATAAGGATAACATGCAACATTACAGGATAAACCCACAAAACGAAACAGAAAAGAATATTCATTGAAGTCGATTTCTGGACTCAACAGTAGGGCTACTGTCTGCGCCATAAAGTCTGTTAATAAAGTAGTAATGTATCAAATAACGTGAAAACTGATACATGACCTGTTGCGGTGGAAGCAGATGTTGTCTGCATAAAAATATTATACGTAATGTATGTTATTTGTAATTTTACAACACTTCATACTAGAAAACTACTTACTTCATATTACAAGGAGTACCTATCTATATTAATAAATCTGTGGTTCTTTTTGTACATTTAGTTTTTTCTCCAAATTTACTGACAGACATCTATTTAGTCTATTATAAATGACACAAATCACGAATATGTCATTAATAAAAAATGTCTCTATCTGTTTGTATGTCGGATTTCACTCATAACCGGCTTGACCGATTTTTTATGATATTTTGTACACGGGATTAAAGTCTAAAGGATTACGTCATTCCTCAAAAGATAGATTAAAGGAATAGTTTAATAATACTATTAGAAAAAAAATTGAAAAATAAAAAAGTCTAAAAAATTATGTTTTACCAATTTTGATGATATTTTGTACACGTAAAGTACAAGTACTTAGTATTCTTTTATTTATAAATTCGTAAATAAAATATTTTACACGGAAAGTGTACGTCATTTCTCAATTAATAGACTATAAGAAATATCAATAATATCAGTAAAAATAATACGAGATTTAATAAAAGTAATACAGTTAATAAAGTAATACATAATAAATTTCATAATTCGAACCGCTTTTGATTTAATTCTTACAGATTTAAATTAATCTTTATTCTTAATAGTAATGTATGAACTTAAAATTATTTGAATAAGTGATGAGCGTTGTACTAGTTTTATTCTGAGAAATACGAATATTTGATCTTGTATTTCAATAACAGAGCGCTTGGATCAGGGCTGTCTGAGCTTAATAGATAGAAATATTGTAAAATTTGGTTATCTCATGTAACTATCCAGCTTGTAAAGCAGTTTTCTAATTTTCTATGTCTAAATAATGCTTTAACAAGATGGTGGCTCTTTTGTTAAAATTGTCCAGGGAGCTATCATGCCGATGTAAAATTCATGCTTCTAGTTATTATTTATAACTTACTTTACTTGAGCACAATAACCAAACTATATCACACAAAATGCCACCATCAAGTATGTATGCCGTTATCAAGTATGTAATTGCTTCGTATTATAAATTAAGTGTCCTCTGATGAATTCTAACAAGCCAGCTTTCTTGTTTTTTCCAGGGAATTTTTGTGACAACACGAACTTATGGTTCATCTTATTAATTCTAATCCACTTGTGCATAATAACCAAGCTACATAACGCTAAATGGCACTCATATAACATAATATATAGTCATATAGCGCAAGTTTATTAATAAAAAATCAAAACCAATACATGACAGACTAAGATCCCGCTAAAAATGTAATTTCTTGTTGTTGTTTATTTGTTACCCACACATAAGTTAAATACTCTTAATATGCATGGAAATAACGAAAAACAAGTAAAATTAAAAAAAAAAGATTACGTATTGTTTTTGTTTGTGATTGACATGTGACACGTGTCAGCGCGCGCTCCAGGGGCGCGGGCGGGCAATCCGGACGTTCGGCCGGGGCGCCAAAATATGGGGGCGGTATTTTGTTTGCAAGTGTGATAACAATACTATTGTGTTAAATACTAAATTATTACAGGTTTTATTTACTGCTTGATTATCAATTTTATGTTATATCATACATGTTTCTTTTTAAATATATAAATAACTCGCTTGTCCCTTACGAATTACAACAGTACAAACGGTCAATATAATTTTGAACGTAATCTATTCAATATTACTAGAATAAAGAGGTATTTATTACATCTTCTACGTCACACATATGGCACGAAAAGAAAAATGTAATGCTATTATTAATACAGTACATGCGTTATGTCCTTTATTCGTACATTCCATGTAGGTATTGAAACAATATCGTTTAAAAATAAATGACGTACGGACCATTACGGAAGTTGTTTGAAATGTTATCGTTCAAGTTTTTGATTTTATTTTATATTTCGAAATTTATAAGTACCTATTCAAGTTTCTTGTAATAAATTTATATACATATGGTTTACAGTTTCAAATAATATTTCATTGATATGCTATTTATATAATATATAAAGTTTATTATATGTATTTGTATATAATTATGTTTGTACAGATTTAACTTAATATCTGTTCGACGGATTTTTTTGTAGTATGGTGCTACAATTTCACACCCGACCATTTACTTCCAAACTAATCATAGCTTGTATTATTGTAAAAATTAGCAACTAAACAGCTGTTATGCTGTTAAATCTGTGAATGAATTATTCTTATTTTAAAAACAAAACAATGTTTCGTTTAAGTAAAATTTGCTATCTTCAATGTTTAATGTACTTTTCCTCCATGTCCCCTTCGTTTTTTTTTTCATTCAATATATGTATAGATGTTTAACACCCAGATACACAACTGACATTTTATACTCATCACACAAAAGTCAGTCATGGACGAGAATCGAACACGTGACCCTTGAGCTCAATAGTAGAGCATACAACAACTGCACCACAAGGTCTTTTTAATGATTTCAGAAGTGCTACCTGCTATGATGTATACAAAAATTTAAAAAAATAAGGCCAGCGAAGCGGACATAGAAAAAATAATTAGGGGAATTACATACAAAAATGATCTCAATAAAACCACTTAAATAAATATATCTAATCAAAATAATTAAGATGTTTATAAGAATAACTTTCTAAATAATGGCAGAGAGTCATACTGTCACATGGGTTCTATCAATCATCCTTTGTTCTTATAGAACAATGAAACTGTGTCCGGTACGCACGTCGAATATCACTCACTAATAAGATATGATTATAGAAAAATATCATAATCTTTGCTTATTGAATAGAAAATTAGCCATTGTCTATGTTTGCAGAGTAATGAGTTTTAGTAGCCCATGTTAAATTCTAACAAGCGACTAATATATTGTTGTCGTAGAGGAAGAATTAGTTTTACACTTTTATCGAAATTATTAAAGATACGTAAACGATACGTCTTTTGGTCTTACCAGCGTTCTCATATCTTAGTTTGTCTGAAAAATATTAAAAAAAAACTGATAAAAGGCACCTAAACAAAACGTCAGAAAGTGAAAATAAGTTAGGTAATGAAAAGAGCCGAGGTCACGAGACTTAAAAGACAAAAATAGTATCAGTCTACATATAGCATTTAAAGCCCCGATTATAAATTTAGTTGTACGTAAAAATTTACTGCCGCTTTTATCACATTTTTTTTTATGAAATCAGTCCTTCTTCGAAAATTCTGACATCGCAAATTTTTTGTTTTAATTCTCCCACTACGGCAGCGATATTTTCTGGACAAGTACGCTTCATCACCTGGTTTATCTATACCTACGGCCTATTGGCTGCCTTCTTCTTTAACCGTGCCTCATTTCCCATATCTTTTGAGGTCGGCTCTTTTACTTTTAATGCGCCACTCTTGGCGTGATTGTACCATGTTCGATGTAGTCTCATCGTCCTCATGTCCTTACTAATTGTTCCAAGGTAATTGTTGTCTCACTACGACTTCTTCTAGAGTCTCTTATGTCCATAACGGATCTTTTCATAATATAGTCTACCTCACGACGCATAAAATGAATATACCAGCGCATAAGTTTTCGGCAACCTTAAATGTTCCCCGAATATGCTCATTTTATCCTTAACAGAGTTACTACTCTCCCGGCCCATCTGAGCATCCTCGCTTCTTTTATATGAAGCTTCTGCTCATCAGATTTTCACAAGGGCCAGCACTCAGATCCGTAATGAAGCGCTGGCCTTTTTGTCCTTTTATATGCTTTTCCTTTCATCTCTATAGACATTTTTGGGTGCCAAACAAACCCCGTCAAGGATCTACTCTCTGTTTGATATGTTTAACATCAATAATTTCAATATGCTTTTTACTTAATTAATATCTTTTAATTATTTAATATCAACATGCTTATAGTATGCCAGTTTATAGTAGCCATGGCAAAGTGACAGAATTGTGCCTGATGGTAAGAACAGTACATCCCGAAAACAGTGGTGTCTACAGAGAGATTAACAATACATCGCCAGTCGCCGCTGTCATGTCAGTCTGCGTAAATAGAAACTGGACATGCACCGGATGATCACAATCGCCACGTGCATAAGCAAATCACTATGACAGGCTTTTCGTCATATTTAAGGTGATTGCATCGGGCAGAACAAAGCGATTACACTGCTGTCGCCATCGCACGTTTGTGAGGCGTCCTACCACCACAGAACTATTTTATATATTAAATTTTTTATCACATATAACTGAACAAATGAAGGACTAAGTTGTGCATACTGTTCATTGAATAAAAA